>CAUJRU010000251.1:462277-1084805 GCA_963277665.1 Viscum album
GTAGGAGTAGCAGCAGGAGAAGCAGCAGCTTCAGGAGCAGTAGTAGCCGCAAAAACAGTAGCTTGAGATGCTTGTTCAGCCTCAAGGTTAGGAGCACCGAAATATGCAAAAGTCATTATCTTCAAAAGTGTTTGAATAGTTAATTTAGATTATATAAATTCAGTAATGATAAGATAATAATATGATATAACAAGATCTATATTACAAACAAAGTATAACATGTTTATTGAACTCTCTTTCTTTTTTTCAAAGGTTTAAGGGATTTGACACCTCTATCGATTATCCAAATCCTTTCATTGTGGTCTCCTATAACATACAAAACATCATCTACATTGGGACCGCTCCGAAATGATTGCGACATACCACTGAAAGGATCGTCCTCAACTGAATTTTCATTGGAACCTTCAGTAGTTTTGGACGATAATAGAACAATCGACCACTTTCGGTTTTCGGGATCTGGAGCATAAAAAACTTTTACCGCTTCTGATGCCATTATAAACTGTTCGTCTTTGTACCCTTCTTTACTAAAATCAACTTTCACAAATCCCCATTCATCTATTTTAACACCACTGTTGTTATCAACCCATTTGCATTGAAAAATTGGAAATTGGAATGTCGTATAATCCAACTCCCATATTAGTTTGATAATGCCAAAGTATGACATATTTTCATAAATTAGATTTCTGTCCTTACTACCAAAAACATGCATCGCTTCAGCCACTAGTGTAACTCCACTATTTTGCATGGTACTATCTTCATCATGTTCATCTGTATAGAATGTATAACCATTAATTACATAACCACTATAAGATAATACATACACACTTGGTCCAGCGGCTAGCCATCAAAGTTGTTCTGAAATTGAATTCATATTTTCATCCAACTGCTTAAAAATATTCTCCTGAAACCATCCTATAAACTGATGATTATGTGTATTTGATAACCATTTTTTAGCCCTTTATGGATTCAACTACCTAATAATTTCTTTGTGAGTTTCAATATATGGAGCAACCTCCCAACTGTTATGCAAAACATAAAGATGGGCCTGCTCCCGATCTGTAATACTGATTGTCACAACTTCTCTTCCAGAAATTCCCTCACCCTCAATGCTTCCAGTGTGACGAGATTTTGGGAGACCAATGCTTTTCACATCAGATAGGTATTCGGTACAAAATTCAATGGCTTCCTCAACAATATATCTCTCCACTATACAACCCTCTTGCCGAATTTGATTTTTGACATACCCTTTAAAAATATTCATATACCGTTCAACAAGATACATCCATCTATAGTGCACAAGACCCCAAAGTCAAATCTCTCTCACCAAGTGCATCATCAAATGAACCATCATATCAAATAATGTTGGCGGGAAGAACATTTTTAATTCACATAATATGATGATAATTTATTTTTCTATAGCTGGAAATTATTCCGGGTCTAAAACTTTTCTACATATAGCTTTGAAAAAGAAAAAAAGTTTGGTTAACGTATGATGAACATTCTTAGGCAAAATGCAACGTAAAGCTATAGGAATTATATCTTGCATAAAAACATGGCAATCATGTGATTTCAAACCTTTTAACTTCAAATCATTCATTGACACAATGTTCTAGATATTTGATGAATACCCCTATGGAACCTTTACATCATTGAAGAAGTTAAAAAACTGATATCTCTCCTCCCTAGAAAGAGTATAAGCAGCTGGATGAAGAAACATTCAAATTTCACCCTTCACGGGAGCTAACTCTTCTCGTATTCCCATGTCAACCATGTCCAACCTTGCCTTAAATCCATATTTTGTTTTGCCAGGGGCATTTAGTAACGTTTCGATAACACTATCACATACATTTTTTTCCACATGCATCACATCAAGAAAATGTCTGACGTACAAACAATTCTAGTATGGTAATTCAAAAAAACTGATCTCTTTTTCCAACTGATTTTCATAAGGTTTTTTGAAAATGGTTTACCAAAAACAGTGTTCAGATCTTTTACTTTCTCAAACAGCTGATCACCTGTTAGTGGAGACGGTGCTGCACGTTGTTCTGAACTTCCATTGAATGATGTCGTCCAAGATCGGTACTTATGCCGACGAGGTAGAAATCTACGATGTCCTAGAAAAACAGATTTCGATGAATGTTTCAACCTAATTGATTCTGTATCTTCTTCGCACACAGGACAACCTTGAGTTACTTTAATGCTATATCCTGACAAATTTCCATAAGCAGAGAAATCATTTATTGTCCCATACAACATCACTCTCAACATGAAGTATTCACTTTTATAAGAATCATACAACATAACACCTGAATCCCACAATAACTTAAAATCCTCGGTCAAAGGAGATAGATAAACATCAATATCATTACCTGGTTGTTTTGGTCCTGATATAAGCATAGATAACATGATGAATTTCTTCTTCATGCATAACCAGGGTGGAAAGTTATAATTTACCAACATAACAGGCCATGTACTATGAGTGCTGGTTTGAAAACCAAAAGGATTCACTCCATCTGTAGATAACGCAAGATGAAGGTTTCTCGGCTCTTTTCCAAATTCAGGATACTCATGATCAATTTTCTTCCATTGAGGAGAGTCAGCTGGATGACATAATTTCCCATCTTTATTTCTTTAATCTGCATGCCATGATAATTGTCTTGCAGTTTCTTTGCTTCCATATAGACGCTTAAACCTTGGAATGATTGGAAAGTACCATACAAATTTTGTAGGATTTAATTTATCTTTCTTGTATCGATAAGCACCACACTTTGGGAATTATGTAAGTGATTTTTTCTCCTTTTGAAACAATATACAGTATTTCAGGCAGGCATATATTCTTTCAGAAATCATACCCATTGATCATAGCATTCGTCTAGCTTCATATGTCCGGATTGGGAGCTCATTATCTTCTGGGAGCATGTCATTCAAGAGAGCAAATAGTTCCGTAAAACTGACATCACTCCATCCATTACCTGCTTTCAATTTATACAACTTCAGTACAACTGACAATGTTGTATACTTAGTGCAACCAGCATACAATGGCGTCTTTGCACAACTCTTTAACTTCTCAAACAATTTTGGGAAATCACGGAGTTCATCTTCAATTGTATTTTTCATTTCATCAATATAATCTTCATCATAATTGAAATCTGTAATCACATCCTCCATACAGTCTTCTTCATTATCCATATTTGTATTCATATCTGATGATCCATAAAACGCAGTTTTATCCCAACCAGTAGCTACATTCGCTTTTTCTCCATATTTATTCCAACATTTATAACTCCGATCTATTCCATGAAATATCAAATGTTCTTCCAACTCCTATGGAGTAAGTAGTCTAGAATAACAACAATGTAAACATGGACAAAGGATTTGAGAAGGATCCTTTACATGATCCTTTGCAAACTTGATGAACTCTTTCACTTCGTTCTCGTACTCTATTGTCAAAAGATTAGCATCCATCCAATATTTATTCATCTTCATCCTATTTTAATCTCAAATATTAGTATTTATGGTTCAAGTACACAAAACAAAACTTCCAAATACAGTATAAGAGAACCAATTCCTTATAAAAATAGAGATTAATAGAGCCTAACCATTAGTATTTATTCATCTTCATTAAATATAATTACTTTATATTCATTATAGTTTCCTCAAATCACCCCAGTCCAAACACAAGAATAATCAAGAATGATACATCTACCACTCCTAGGTCTCTTCCCTAAATTCAATATCATCATGCCTAAATACCCATATATCCATACATACACATGTCACAAACACATAAAAAACCATATCCACATTAGAACCAAAGTACCAATATGGATTTAAATCAGGTTACTCGACTCAAGTGGTGGTGTGTAAGAAATAATAAGAAAATATAATAAGTATATAGTCACACATAAATCTCAAACTGGTGTTAATAATCCAATTAACCAAAGGTATCATTCCATCTATCAGAATACTCTAAAGGAGCCCATATGCGATAGTAGTCCCAGGTGGTGAAGGTTCTTGAGGAGGAAGGGGCGAACACGCACCTATTGGGGTTCGAGGTCAGGTCACTGAGGTTGAAGGTGGCTTGATACTTCTATAAGGGTTCATTCCATAGTTCACAAACCATGTCTTAGTACCCTAGGATGTTAACCCACTGCTGGTGGAAGTGAAACCGTTCCTGATGATCATGCCAAGAAGAAATGGAAACCAAGAGGGGGAGTGAATCAAAATACCTCAAGCAAGATGGAAAAACATGGTATTTGAGAATAGGTTAGTGGATTTCATGTTGTCTAGACACCTATCCAATAGACTCCACAAGAAGTGATGGCCCCTGTAGTTGTTTCACCAGGTGAAACTGTCACCTGAGAAGCTGAGATCAATGAGGCCCTTCCCAGCCATGAACTGAACAAACTCCATGATGGCCTTCCTCTAGAATGGGATTCTACCTTTCCTTTCCTTTGGGTTGGAAATGACATTAAATTCACCCCCAACAAACAATGGATGGTGGTCGAGATCGAAGGTATTTTGTTCACTCCATAGAGATTCCCTTCGAAGAGGGTCATAGCTTCCAAAAACAAAAGTCATAAGGAAGGAGGTGTCACCGTTGGACACCATGGTAGTGATGAATTGATTGTAATCTTGAACAGTCTCAAAAACATATTTATTGTGCCAAAATACCCATTTGTGTCTGTTGGAGGGGTCAGAGTGTAGAAATCCATGCAACTTAATCTTCCAGGAGAATTCTATGATTATTATAGGGTTTTTTGTGTTATTTGACAACAACAACAATGACATTATGCTTTTTGATTTCTATAGTGAGGAAGTACGATTTAACATGGGCACTAAGACCATGAGAATTACATATGAATATAATAATGATGGTTAGGACAGGGCCCTGGCATTGGATCTAGAGATATTAGCCTTATTGAAGTGGGAGGATGATCTCTCATTGAGGTCCCTTGATTTTGAACATGTTCATAATCCCTTCTGGTTGGTAAGCTTCATATGAGTGGGAGATGAGGATCCAAAGGGGCAGGGGAAGGATGGGTAATGAAACTTGGGGGCTGTTGAGGGAGTTATATCTGGATCAATAAGTATTTATAGCTAGATAACAAGCTCAGATCCAAGGGAGACAGAACAAACACTGCTAAGAAGGGGCCTGGCCACTATAGAGAAGTAGTCAGTAACCTCAGCGAGGGAGAAGGATAGAGATGGAGGTAGGGGTCACAAGGCTAGAAAGCTTGGTGGTCTGGGCATCATTCCATACAAGTGCACTTCCAGACAAAGTCACTTAGATATCATGAAGGAAAGAAGGGGGGAACCCTCGAAGAAAATAGGGTTCAAGCATTGGATGAACTAGAAATGCATCAGAACCGGGTGGTGTTGTCCTTAAAGAAAAAGGTTATCCTTCATTCCTTACTTTATGGTGACATGGTGTTGGATCTAAGGGAATCAATGATACCTAGGAGTAATCTAGTGAAACTGGAATCCAAGTGTGAAGGACCTTAAATTTTTCATAAACTTCACTATGATAGTGTAAACTCATTGATCGCCATTGATGATGAGCATATCAATATTTCCACCAATACTAGGTTTCTCAAGAGATATTTTACATGAATAAACCATCCATTTTAAATAAAATCAACCCATGTCAAACATTCCCCAAAGATTACACATTTTTATTTACAGTAAAAAACTACACTAATAGAAAATCCTAGAATAATGGAGTAATGATAAAAGAAAAAATAAATATGTCATAGCCACATATGTTCAAATAGTATTTGAAATTATAAAAAATACCCCATAAAACACCACTAAATTCAAATTTTAAACAAAAATATGCTATTGAATCATGCCTCAAATCATGATGATACTCGTGCCTTGATACCTACACCGCGATGTGCCTAATCAACATCATCATCAACAACTTACTAACAAGATAACAAACTAGAATTCATCACCTTAGGAACCTCATCACCCATTTCCAACCCAACATAACCTAATAATATAATTAAATCAAATAATATATATTATTTAATTCAAACCACACCTTCTCATAAAGGTGATTGTTGGAAGAATTTATATAACATATCCAGCCATACCACCATCAAATTGAATGGTTTCTAGGATCTAAAATAAACAAATACCAAATCACCTAAAAACCCACCTTAGTCATTAGAAAAAAGGTTATACCTTAGGAGTAATAGAAATATATTGGATGATCACCCCCAAGAACCCCATCACAATATGTAGGAAGAACACTCATGAATCTACGATGAAGCAGAATCATCACCACCAGAGGAAATGAAACCTAGGGATGAAATAATTCAACAAAAAATCCACTAGAACACCATTGATGGGCAAGACTCACATCCCAAAACTCCAATTAACAATGTTTTAATAGTGTGATATGATTTATAGAATAATAGTTCTAGAACCATTAGAAGAAGTTGGACCAAACTCGAGTTTCGACAGGGGCATTACCCTAGAGAAGAAAAGGATGAATCATGTAGCCTACAACCATCACAATCTCAAATATCCATTAAATATATCATGCCAAATCAACATATGGTTATGTGTTATGGGAGAGGAGAACAATATTAAAAAATGATTTGGAAAACATGCCTTAAAGGGAGGTCCGACAAGGCAAAGCTCAGCGGGCGACGGAGGTCCGACAACACGAAGCTCGAGGGAGTTGCGGGTGGAGGAGGTCTGGAAAAGCGAAGCTCGAGGGCGATGGAGGTCTGGAAACGCGAAGCTCAGCGGGCAACAGAGGTCCGACAACGAGAAGCTCGAGGGCGACGGAGGTCCGGCAATGTGAACTCAGCGGGCGGTGGAGGGGAGTCACAGGGTTCCAGTACCGCAAGAGGTTTAGGTTGTGATACAACGAGGGCACTATGTGACCGACTTTATAAAAAATGGACTAATGTTTTATCAACGCTAACAAAGAGCTGATAAAGACTACCCTTATCAGCGCTAAAATTTTAGCGCTGATAAAGGTATCCTTTATCAGGGCTTTTTTTAGTGCTGATAATGGTCCTCTTTATCAGCGCTAAAAAAGCGCTGATAAATCCATCCTATATCAACGCTAACATTTTAGCGCTGATATAGGGATTCTTTATCAGTGCTAAAATTTTAGTGCTAATAAAGGGTTGCTTTATCAGCAGTTTTTGCTTAGCGCTGATATAAGGGGGCGCTTCCCTTGCCCGTTTTTGTAGTAATGCTGGTATAATAGTGATATACACTTTCTAAATGGTAACTAAATGTAACACTTTATATTTTTCTTTACCATCACATATCCTAAACATTTTAGGATATTAAGTGGAAAAAACGTGAACATAAGATTAGTTTTATCCTTTATTTGTTAATTTTAAACTTCTCTAAGTTAAAACATAATCTCACTAGCCTCTTAAGCACTATATTATTTTCAGAATATCTTACTAAGATACACAAATCCTTTTTTCTTAGGAAATAAAATTTAATTCCTTTTAGTATGAATATTTAAAAAATAAACTATTTTCTACATAACATATATGGTGTTCTATGTGTTTGGAAAATTTTTCATTTAAAATAAGACTTTATTAAAATATACCAAAAAAGGGTGATGGGAACACATTCCCATATATTTTAAGAGATACCTGGATAAACATTTTATCCTTGATAAAACAATTTTATCCAGATCTTCTTCTCAAAAACATGTTATAGTAATTGATGAATCATAAACCATGTGTATACAATTAATCATATCATACTTGTTCATAATAAATCTCTATAATTGAAAATAACTCTCTTATCATATAAGGGAAATGATATAAAGATGCAAAAATTTTACTTAGATGAATTTGAGATTGATAAAATACTTTAAATTCAAATCCAATATGTATTAACTATTTAGTTCATCTTAGGAATATAAAATACAAGCTCAATAAATTATTCCTTTAACTTTGAACTCCCGTATATTTGAAAAAATTTGTAAAATATACATTCAGTATCACATAACCTTCAAAATAAAATAATTAATTTCTATAACACACCTGACATGGACATTCCATTGAGTTTCACACACTCCTATAAGTATATCTTGGATAATTCAATCATATTGAATTATTACTCTTCCTTACTGAAAACCATATGTTTCAATGACCTTGATTGGCTTCTTCAATAATTTTTTTTCACTTTTCAACTAACTTTTCTTCTTATGTTTTGAACTTTTACCCACTTGTACTATCCATACACTACCAAAATATTGGCATCAAATGCCAAGTTCATCCATTCTCAACACTTTGAGAATATCAGGTAAAATTTTCTTAAATTCATTATTATTTTTGTAACATTTACATAAATGACAATAGAAATAATTTCCTAACATGAACAATCCATTTTTATTCTCCCCTTAAATCATGTTATAGAACTGAACAAATCATAACTATGTGTATCAAAAAACATATTATCTCATTTTATTAAAAAATAATTGTTTTCTTGCTCTTCTCAAGATATAAATGAGATAAAATACACATATTATGATAAGTTTATCCAATCTTGAAGTATCCATGTTATTAATGAAGAAACTTCTTTTCCCCATTACTTGAAAACAAAATTCAAGCTTCAATTGTTTTTTCTTTCTAAACTTATATATATTCACAACACTTTTAAACCATTCAATTGATATAATACATCTATCAAAATAATAGAATTTATTTAAATAACCATTAAATATTTAAGGAAATCTTTAGTCACACCAAGTAATTTATCATATTAAATCATATTGAAATCATTTAATGTACCCAATAATATTGAGTATATGAGACTAAAATCATTGACGTACCTAGTCATATCGAGTACATGAGTAGATAATATGATTCATTTGGAAATTTTACATCTAATTCCTTTGAAACATTAAATGATTCACTCTATGATTAGATAAGAATCTATATTCACTTTTTGAACAAATTAAACATGTGGTTATTGAGGAAGGAATTGTTTAGACACATAGAATTTTTCTTAATAACTTTTCATAAATTACTAATATTGCTTAATAACTTTTATTATGTTTTAGTCTTAGGAGTAACTTACATTAAAATTATCCTTATAAGTATTAATTAAAAAGTTTATCTTGATGATGATAATGATATTTTCTATAACAAAATCTTTTCATCAGACGAATATCATGTGTTATTAACCATTTAATAAGGATTTTTATTAAGTGGGATCCCACTAAAATGATGAACCTTTTTGAAAACTCATCATAACCATTAGTGGGATAAGATCTACATTTCACTAAGAAATGATCATGATTTAGAATTCATCTCACCACTTAATTATTTAGGTAGGGAATCATCCAAATCATATCATATATGATTCTTGGATAGATAAGAGAACAAACCTTTGTCTAATCCATCACATGGATAAACTCAAATATATTGCTTTAGTATCCTAGCTATTAAATATTCCTTGCTAAGTGTTACCCAAATAAAACACCCAAAAAAATCTAACCAAGGATAATCTAGGGGAACCCAAATTTAGCACAAAAATACCTAACATAAAAACCCAAAGTCACTTATTACTTTCTTGAATTACACAAGATAATCCTGGGGCACCAAAATTTGGAATGAAACTACCCAGTTAGATAATCAAGGTCTTGAAAAGTGTTTCTTTAGAAGTAATCAAACACTTATTATTTGAAGGGGATTTTAATCTCACCATCTTATCACATGTTATTCCCTTTTTTGTATGAATGATTCTGGTAATTTAGTTTGGAATATTATTCCCTCTACAAAATCAATATGTTCAAACCATATTGAGGTATAACCATTTACATAACCCAAAAGTTTTTGTTACTCACCTAAAATTATAAGTAAAGTATATTCATACATATCTAAATACATCATATTCATAAGGTACATGAACACTTCATGTAAAGACATTGAGCTATCCACACGATTAATCCTAGAGAGATAGATATCCAACCCCATTCACCATCCTAGATAAGGTATAAGCCTATAGGTAGGTAGGTAGTCCAACCCTAAGTCCCTCTACCTAGGGATACTTTAGTAAAGATAGAATCATATTCATCATGAATTTAACACCTAATATGTAAAAACTATATTTGAGAACTAAATCCAAGATAATAAATTCAATTACAAACTGAGGTCAAGGTAGATGAAAAACTAAATTCATTATAGAGTCAATCCTAACATGTAATGTAAGGTTATATCCTAGAAGCAGTTTAAAATTTTAAACTAAAACTACACAATATTCAAATTTCTTAAACAATTTAAAAAACATGAATATAGAAGGGAATAACCTTTAAATAAATTAATAATTAAAATATTTAAACATGAGATAACCATTTATGAACATTTCATAAATAAAAGCTAATTATAAACATTTTATAATTAGAGATTTAATATCATAGATATTCCATGATTTTGAATATAAACATTTTATATTCATTCCAATATGAGATAATTAATATTTATCACTATATGACATTTCCTTTTTAAATATATGATATTATATGAATTATAAAAAATTTAAAATTCAATTTATATTATGTAAACATTTTACATAATCTAATATCACATATTTAGTCACCATTCAAACCCTGATCATATCAATCATCAATTTTTTTTGATGTAGTTTAAATAATATCCAAATACAAACCCATTTTATTTTGATCAATTCAAAATAGATAATTATGAACAATTCATAATTTAAATGTAAACATTTTATATTTTGGCTATAATTTATAACCCTTTATAAAATTATTTTCTTATGATTTGTAAATAATTTTTTTATTTATATATGTCAAGCCTTTCCCCTGAGGCCCGTGCCGTGACATACCCCAATCCCGCCTCCTGAAGGCCAGGGGTTGGTGATAAGCACCAAAGGCATCAACCTATAAATGGGAGGCATTTTCCTGGATACCTGTACACACATGCACTCACAAACAAAAACCACAAAGCTGAAAGGTGAACACTAAGTAATAGGAAGCCAAAGTACAAAAACAAGTAAAGCATTGAGTGGTGTAACCAGGATAGTATACAAGCCCAACAAAAGAACTGAAAACAACAAGGCACAAAGGGAGCACCAAAGACCTTCTATGGAAGATCTCACCTGATCGCTAGAGTAGTGAAGCTATTGGAAGTTTAAGTAGTATGTCCTGTCTGCCTGGTCTTACTGGACCTCTCCTGGTCTTAGGCTACCAATTCCACTGTCGTAATGTCCGTAAGTCCCATCTTCTTGAGTGCCCCTATCTAAACATCAAATGTCTTCACTAGACACAACATGTGTGGGCGAAGCCCGTGCAGGGGTGAGTAACTCAGTACTCAGTAGGGGACCCCGAGACCCTCAATGGTCTCTCAGAAATCCACAAAGGAAAAA
Organism: Viscum album; assembly: GCA_963277665.1. Classification (NCBI taxonomy): domain Eukaryota; kingdom Viridiplantae; phylum Streptophyta; class Magnoliopsida; order Santalales; family Viscaceae; genus Viscum; species Viscum album. Next base: position 473,657 of record CAUJRU010000251.1, read on the forward strand.
TAACACAAAACAACCACTAAGTAAAACACAAAGATTATTCATAGTCAGCTCTACTTAGGTATATGCCATTGCATATACATAGGTCATCCAGATATACTAGTCTTAGATACAAAGAAACATAAGACCCCAACCTCAAGCCATTTCCAGGATTTCCAAAGAAGGCTCAAAGCATAACTCAAGGATCAGGAGTATACCCTCCATGAATTGTCCATCCCTGACAGCACCCATCTGCGAGATGTAATTCATCAGGTACAACTCAACCATTCCTAATGGAACTTATGAAAGGATGTGCTCCATCGGAAAATTTATGCCAGAACTGCCTCTAGTGCCCGACACTAGAGGTCTCGCAGTCATAATATTGTGCCCGAGACATGACCAAGGGAAACCAAGTGGAGATGCCCACTCCTCGACACTTCATTCAGTTGGGAGACCACTACTCTAGTATAACCCACGATATCTCAGTCACTCCATTAAGAAGTGGCCTACACCTCAGTCCGTCGTGGGAGTACTAACTTCTACCCTGGGTATCAATTACATCAAGTGGAGGGGCCCACTCCTCGTAACTATGTCCTGTAGCCGAGGGAGCTCCAAATCCCCTAAAGTAATTGCTCCCCGTCACCATTTGGAGACAGGGGAGTACTACTCCATATGTGAGGACCCACACCCTACCTGGTAGGGGAGTAAAACTCTGGTAGTTTTTTCACTGTGGGGGACCCGCACCCTAGTACGTCAGGGGAGTACCGACCCCAGGCTAGAGGAACCAAACCCTGGCATGAAGGAGGAGTAACGAATCTACTGTAGCACTGCATAAGAAAGACCCATACCTTGGGTTGATAGGGGAGTACCTACTCCTAACATAGAGGACCCACACCCTACCCGATAGGGGAGTACCTGACTCTATGTGAGTTAAGTATGGAGGACCCACACCCTAGTCCAATAAGGGATTACTAACTCCAAAGATAGAAAAACCATATCTGAGGAAAAAGAACTCGCACTCATGACGTGGGGAGTCCCATCTCCATCGGAGCAGAGGAGTAAGGAATACCCGCGCCTTGAGTCATCAAGGGAGTATCCATCCTAACTCTCACTACAAGAAACACCCTGGTAATGCTCCTCAGGTTATCGGTCATACCTCAACTACCACTAAGTTCCACAATTAAGTAACTCGATGATCTATCATGTCATAAGGGTTCCAACGCAATAGAAAACACATCAACCGGACAACCGGTCTGAAAGTTATAGGCATTTTAGTGTCAAGGGCCCGGTTGGATTCGAGTATGATCCAACCCAGACAAACTCCAACTTTCTAAAAAATTAACGTAAATTATTTCAAAAGGACCACCTCGTCCTAAGGGTTTCGGTGCCATGGAAGGTTCATCAAATGTATGTCCAGTTTAAGAGATACGCTCGTTTAAGCGAACTGGGCCGCAAGTGGGTCCGGGTCCGGTCTGACACGGTCAAACCGACCCGACCTGGCCTGCTGGGCCCAGCTTGAAGGGGTTGTCCTTAGCCTGGTTTGTATGGGTATGGTATGACATGCTAGGCCGTGGGCTCGGCTCGCTGGGCCGCGGGCTCAGCTCGCTGGGCCACGGGCTCGGCCCAGACCACCCGGCTAGGCGTGGCCTGCCGGGTTGCAGAATCGCTCGGCCTGTTGGCCGAGCGCAGGGGACCACTCCCCTCCCAAATGGCTGAAGTTATTTATGTCTTAAAAGCCTTGTTGCCAGGTGGCACCACATCTCTTGGATGGTCCGTGTGAACCGGCCCGCTACGGACCTGCGGGAGAAGGTCCGCTCTCCGCCATGGCTCGATGCCGCGACCTTCATCCGCAAAGCGCCGCTGGGCTCAACGGCAGTGCCAGAGGGTGCCACACCTCCTGGCCAGTCTACATGGACCGGCCCACAATGGACCTATGGGCATGGGTCCTCCCTCTGTTGCGGCTCGATGCCGCATCCTTCCACTGCGGAACGCCGTTGCAGTGCGCTGACCTGCTTCAACACGACCGAACTTGGTCGGCCACCCCTTGTCTGTCATGGCACCTTCAGGTGCCGCCGTTCCTTTGTGGTCGATAGGTTCCAGTCGCCACCTCCCTCGGTCATCGGTCCCACCGCATGCCGCTGTCATGCCACCACATATTTCGGTTTTCCATAAAGAATAAAACCATAACAGGTTTAGCGGAGGGTTCAGGCCTTGTTCGTTCGGCCCGCTCCCTCCATGTTAGCATTATAACATGGGAAGGATCATTAGATTATAAAAACTCCCATAATGAAACCCCGAAATTATCCTCCCACGTTAAAGAGAGAAATGCGGGTCAACCCATTGGTCGATTGACCCATGTTATTCATAATATTCAAGAATGGGGTAAAAAGGGGAGGAATCAAACATATAACCCCCTACCTTGTAATCGTTGGAAGGTGTTGCAGATGAGGAAGAAGTGTCCACGTTCGAAGGTGTTCATCGGTGCTTGTCGTCACCCATCGATTTCTCCAACATCCATCACTTGAATCTTCGTTCTAGGTTGGTGGAATTCGTTACTGCACTTCATCAGAGGTTCCCCTATTGCGTTTCAAAAACCCATTCTCGAGCTTCGTTTAAATAGAGGGGAGGAGATGATCAATGCACCGAACAATTAATGAGGTTCATTAATGAGTATAATTAATGAACCTTTTTAATTATCTCAATGGTGTGGTTACACATTCATTTAAATCTCCCAACGGTGTGGTTATAGAAATCATGAGTCAAGCCATTAAATGGTTTGATGTTGCACTGTGGTCCCACCACCATTTGTCCAATGGTTGCACAAAGAAAAAATAAAATAACCAAAAGTTATTTTTTTTGTAAAGTCCAAAAATTAACTTTTTTGTCTAAACCTTGCTGGTCGAAGTTAAGCTTACCTTAAGTGAATACCAACGCTTTGGATTCAACAGTTCCCTCATATTTTTAATCCAAACACCAGTTCAAAAGATAGAATTCACCACCTGCATGTTTACTGAACGTACCTTAAAAAAAGTCCAAAAATTATTAACAATCACCCTCAACCCACGCTGGTCGAGATTAGGCTCTGAATAAGGGGAAAAAAACCTCACGAGCTCAATGGTACTCTCGGATTTTTAATTCGAGTTTCCGTTTAGAAGTAAAGGATTGTACAATAAAATAATTGTTACTTAATTATTTTATTTACGGTAAAAAACTAACTTCCACTGGAAGCCCACGCTGGCCAATGTTAGTATCTACCTAAGGAAATCATATATTCACGAGTTCAATAGTGGTATCATATTTTTAATCCGAATCACCGTTTGTGAGTTATAAGCAATTTAAAAATAAAATAATTTTATTTAATTATTTTATTTTCGGTTATGTCATTTTTGGGTTTTCTCATTGGGGGCATGCCCCGACTAAATTTAAGTCGCGCCTAGGGTAAACCCGCCATCTTGAATGTAACGGTTCCCTCATATTTCTAATTCAGGCACCCATTTAAGATTTATTTAACTTTTTTGGGAAAACTACTCATGCGCTCTATTTAAAACTCAACATTTTTTTCGACGGATCATTCCGGGCACTCTGGGCATCAGAATCACGTGCCATCAAATTTTTTCGGTCTCAAAATAATTCCATATAAAAAAAATTACATAGAAATTATGAGACATTACATTCTCCCCACCTTTAGAATTTTCATCCCAGAAAATCCAAGGCTCAAACTCATGAGAGGAAACTGGGTCCAACAAAGGTTCCTACGTTGCTTCCAAGCACGCTCCATGAGGGAATACCGAGATCAAACACTCTTATGTACAACTCTTACTAGTTTAACATCATTCTACAATAGGAACATGTTTCTCTAGCTGCGACAAGTAGAGAAATCACTAAGCATCGTGATACATCTAAAATCATGGGGTCTAGAAGCCCACTGCCTAGAACCTTTAGTGGCCTCACCAAAAGATGAAACAAGATATGGACACTCCCACTTTTGGCATCTCCACTTAGTATGGATGGTTATAAAACATTCTGCACTACGAAAACATCTTTTGGTCTAATTCTTCTACCACAAAACGACTCAAGCAGGACTCTTTACGAGAGTTTAGACCATGCCTTCTGGGCTCCCCCCTTTTTTTGAAAAGGAAAGCCCTTATCCACCATGAGGGTATACCACATTTCTTACCTAATATTGTCTTTTTGGGCATGAACGGTAGTAGTCTATACCCAGATTGATGTCATAAGGTCTCGAAACCACGACTAAGAGATACTAACTGCAACTCTCACATCCAAGAGCCATGTCACACTATCAGCAGGTCTCCTCCATCAGGAGTCTCTAAGCGTGAGGGTCAAGTCCACGATATAACCAGAACCTCAAAGTCTCGAATAGTACTCATGGAAAAAGAACGTCTAGCACCTATGTCTATTTATGAAGGAAACAAAAGAAAAGACACAATTAGTAACTTGAATTTCTATTGGAGTTTCTTGTTAATGAGCCACGAATGCATGTAGCTATCACTGCCCATGTCCTCCAGCTCCTTGAGCCTAGCGGGGACCACCCCCTAATTCCTGTCTAGCTCCTCTACCCTACCTGCCAACTTGTAGAACTCCATGCTCCAAGCATTTTCTCTGCCAAGGAGGTTCGTCTGTCGGCTCCCTCTCAACAGTACGATGGGTTGAAAAATATCTAGCAAGATTCCCCCAACCATTACAATTGTAACACTACCTATCCTGCGGCTGATCTACTCCTTAATGCTACTACTATGCCACAAACCCATGTGTCTGTGTTCGGGAATGGGTATGCCTCCAATGCCGTGATCCCGTCTCCATTCATCTGCTAGATCCATTAGACACCTATACTTTGTGACATCTACCATAGGTCACATCCACTTGCTCCTATTCCAGGAATCTCTCAACCACCAGGGATCATTCTAGTACCCCAACATGCATCGGAATGCTGAGAGGTATCACCGATGCCTTGATTTCCCAGCACAGTACCCAATCGAAGGTTTGGGCCCTGTAGTAAGGGTCCCACACCATATTTGCAGAGTAGCGAGAAAGATCTGTGAATTTCATTGAGTACTCTGCTACCGTCATGCTGCCCTGCTACAGGTGCATCAGCTCCTGTATGCGTACAGAGCACAAAGTCACCGGAAAGAAATCCTCTCTCAAGAGGCACTTAAATTCTGTCTAAGTGAGGGTCTCCTCTTCATGAGTATGAATCATCAGACTCCACTATCTTCCCACTGAGCCCTAAAGAAGGCTTGCAGTCAGGACTGCCATCGGGTCGGGTGGTGTCCGAACTAGGTATAAAACACACATAACAGCCTCAATCCAATCCTTAGCTACCCGAGGATCTATCTTACCATGAAATATGGGAGGTCTCTACCTCTGGAACTCATGTAGGGAACTGAAACTATGAACATCCTCTTTCAGAACCGCTGATATTGGATGCTGATGATCAGGTGGTGGTAGCACCGGTGCACCACTCGGTGGGTCTATCTCAATCACTGGTCCTTGAATATATGCCTCGTCTCTAGGAGGGCTGTCCTCATGACCTCGTATCGGGATCCTGGCCAGTCATCCATATGGAGGCATTCTGAGATAGATCAAGATGTACCACAGTTATAAGGTTATATGTAGCGACTTGGGTTTTGGCCCTGTCAGACTTTGAAATATTCATACGAATATTTACAGAGTTAGGCGCAAAGATGGCATGCAATTCCAAGGCTCGGTGTTTCAGGAATTAATTCTATAAAAATATCAAGTATTTTTATACTATTCACATTTAGGGGTTGTGTTTTATCCTAAATGGTAGCTCAGATCAGAAATTTGAGGGCACGGTTGCGTTCAGAGCGTGCCGTTTACCCTAGGTGGGGTGTAAAATTTGTGGGCGCAGACCTGCTATGGAAAAAGACACCAGGGGAATTTTTGCAAATAAATGGAAAAGTTTATTTATGGGTGTCGGCTTGAATAACTCCTGAACGAAGTCTCATATCGCAATTCTAAGTGCACCATTGTGTTCAGAACGCCACATTTACCCTAGGGGCAACCTAATCTTTTCTGCGTCGGGAGGTTTCATCGGGGGCGTGGTCGTTGATTTAATTGATTAATTAATTAAATAAAAATTAATAAATATCAATAAATGTTATCTATCCCCTCCCATCACATTCATTTCACAGCTTCTCTCTCCCCCTTCAAGCGACGAACCACAAGATTGAAGAAATAAGGTTCCGTCAGACTCAGATCTTGACGACGATCGCTCTTGGATGGTAAAGTAGCAGTTTTGGAGTGCAGATCTGGCCTAGAAGCATCGGTGTTTCACCCGTGAGGTAAGTATTTTGAGTTTTAAAATCCCTGATCTCGTTTATGCATTGTTTTTCTTCAAATCATCATAAGAGTTGTGTAGTTCGGGTCCCGAGCTTTCCAAAACATGTTTCAGATCTGAATTTGGAGCACCGGGGTGCTTTCGGTGGCTCCAGGAAGTTTTCCGGCAGAAAACCTGGTTACCGGCGGTGGTAATGGTGGTTTCTGGTGAGGGTGGCGGTGGCCTGGCAGATTCTGGTAGGTAGCGGTGGTAGTTTTCAGCGACCCAACGGTGGTCCAGCCAGATTTTTCCGGGGGTTCTTTAAACCCCCGTAACTCGCAAACTATAAGTTTGATTTGTGATCCATTTGTGGCGATTAAATACTCGTGACGAGACGGAACCCTTGAAGATGTTTCAAGAATTTTATGAGTCGGATTTTTGGCCTGGGGCCATGAAACATTGAAAATAATAATAATATTTTATTATTTTCAACTTTGACCCGCTGTAACATTTACATGGAGTGTCCGATTGACGTGCCATCAGTGACATTGTGATATTGATAGTAAGGTGGAATTTTTAGGATAGTTTTCGGGTGCTAGTATGGAGATAAGGGTTTGGGACCCATGAGGCTGGTTTTGGGCCTTTATGGAGAAACACGACTTTTTCGTCTGGTGTCTGTTTTGGACAAACGAGTAGTCGATCTCCTGCATTTTTTTGAGGGGATCGCGATGGTGTGGTCTGCTTGATGAGTTTAGGGATCAAGTTTTGGGGCCCACCTGGGCTTGCTACGGTGAATAATACATTTTTTACTGGTTGTCTATTTCAGGTGAGTAAATAGCCCATCCTATGTGTTTTTCCATGTAGATCACAGTGGTGGACTCAGTATAGACCTATGAGGTGCGCGATGGGGTGATGTTGCGGGTCGCTCGGGTTAGCGATGTTTGGACTAGTAGTGGTTGAGTGTACTCCCTTGATTCATTCCTATGAGGGTTCATGTGGAACTAAAACCTTATTATAGGTTTGTGATCCCCACGATAGGATGTTTTTCCTGATAGAGTTGTGGCATCCCTCCAGTGGGTCCAGAGTGGGATCCTCTAGCTTCGCTTCCCTAGATTGGGTTCTTGGTATCGCTGTTACCGATTATCCACGAGCGGTGATCCCATATCTAGTAGGTCAATCCCATAGGGTTTGAGGCATCATCGGGAATATGATCCCCTACGTAGTGGGATGTGCATAGTAGGGTTGTGGCATCATTGGGTATACGATCCCCTACTTAGTATGTGGTTTATAGTAGGGTTGTGATATCGTCAGGTATACAATCCCCTACTCAGTGAATGGTTTTAGTAGGGTTGCGAAATTGTTGGTTATACGACCCCCTACTCACCGCGTGGTTTCGGTAGGGTTGGTGTATCTTCGGTTCAATCCCCTAAATCGTGAGTTATACCAGATGGGGTTTTCGACATCGTCGTGACCATCTGCACATGGGCGACGATCCTCTATCTGAGTGATGTGAACTGTAGAACATCAGATCAGGTCTTGGTATCCCCCAACGGATCCTGGGAGCGATTCCCTATTTTTGAGATCTTTGAGATACCAGAGTGGGTTCTTGTATCCCCTAGTGGACCCTAGGAGTGATCCCGTATCCAAGAAGTTTAGTGTTTCTACTGTTTCAACGTGATGTTCTCAGTGACAATATCTGACAAGCGTGATCTCTCGGATGGGCTTCTGGGATGTTGGTGTGAGACCCGATGGAGTGTATCTCTCGGACGAGTGTCATCTGGGATGATAGATCTCGTGGAGTGTGTTCTCCTAGTTATGTACTAGTTGCAGGAGATGGGACGTAACCTCGTGAGGTTTGGTACATGATTGAGTATATCTATATGTTCATGGTATATGTATGCGCATATTCCTAAGCGGATGTTCATGATGTATGTATGAGCATACATCTGAGTTGATCTGACTAGTCATGTTTAGCCGAAGATGGTCTCGAGATGAAGTTTCTCTCTTGTTTGGGTTCCCTTTGGCTGAGATGAGCTGAATGTTTCCTTTCAGTTGCCCCCTTTTATTTTTTTGGGGTTTTTAGGGTGCCTACTGAGTATTTTTATACTCACCCCTGCATGGGATTTGCCCACACATGTTTGTGTCTTGTGCAGACCACAAGCCTTTTGAAGGAGTCCCAAGAGGACCCGGAGCAGGCAGAGCTTTGTGAGCGATACTGACCGGGGTGTTTACCGGAGCTGTACCAAGGAGATTACCAGCAGGTAATTTTGACAGTGATCCCCTCCTTTAGAGTAGGTTGGATGCTTTTACAGTTTACTTTTGGTGGGCCTTGTATTTTCCCTTTTGTACTTTTGTTGTACTTTGGTTGTGAGTTAGATGTATGCATGCATTTATTTTCAATTTTTATATATATCTCTGCACTATTTCATGAAGGTATTTGTGGGTGCATGTGTACAGGTACCTTAGGATAATGCCTCCCATGTGTGTGATAGACTACTCGGTGCTAGTCGCCAGCCCCTGGAATGTTGGAGGTGGGCTTGGGGAGTCGCGGCTCGAGCCCCGTTGGGTCGGGTCATGACAGAGTGGTATCGAAGGAGGTTCCACCTTTAGGATCTCTGAGTGTTGGTGTTCTAGCTATGAGTTTGGTTTGGGTTGCATCACAGAAGTGTTAGGATGTTTTGAGTTCGACTTTCAGGCTAGGGACTCCAGTGTTGGTGCAGAGGCCGACGTATCTATTCACCGGGACTCTGATAACCTGACTTTAGACTTGGGACATTAGGACATGAGTCATAGGAACATAATGGTACATGCATCATATAGGATTGGGTTTTGGGTTTCATTTGTTCTTCTTGAGTCAGATCCCCAGATATATTCTTTGACCATGGTGCGTCTTGATTGTATTTCAGGATGCCTCCATGACGACAACCAGTGAGGGTCCCGCATCGGGATTGTGGTGATGATCTGCCCCGTGTAGAGGCTGTGGACCAGGGTGCAGGTTTTAAGGCTGGACCTCTAGGTGGTCCGCAAGTTGAGACACCACATGTCGAGCAGCTGGTTATACCGGCAGTATAGGATGAGGATGCACATAGGTTGAGTGTGCTTCACAAGTTCCATAGGCAGCAACCTCTGAGGTTCTAGGGTAATACAGACCCTAAGGCAGCTGATGACTGGCTCAAAGTAGTCACCTGACTTTTCTACCTAGTGGGGAAACCTCCAGATCAGATGGTGGTCCTAGCAGCGAGCCTTCTGCATGGTTCGGCCGGGCGATGGTGGAGTTTGGTGATGTAGTCCCACAATGAGGAGAGGCTCACGTGGGTAGAGTTTGAGTGGATCTTTAGGGAATAGTTTTATCCGGTGACACTGAGGTCAGTACGGATCCAGGAGCTTTTGCAGCTTCGACAGGAGGGCATGACTATGTCGGAGTACTCATCGAGATTTACAGACCTGTAATGCTACTCCCTATATATGGTTCAAGACCCATTCTTTAGGGATCAGAGCTTCGAGTAGGGTCTATGTAGAGACATCCGGACAGGTGTGGTTTCTTTGTACTTTCCCATCTATGCTAGAGTGCTGGAGCGAGCCTTGGTGGTGCTTTCTGGCTGAGCAGATTCAGCCCGTCAGTGTTGGGCACATGGCATTTGATACCTTGGAAGCTTGTAGTCGGTGACAGGAATAGGGTTCTGGACACAACCAATGTTTCAGAAGGTGACCCCAGGATGGAGGATCTAAGGCTCAAGGCTCTCATGCTAGTTTTGGTCAGCTGCAGGAGAGGTGGTGTTACACTAGCGACGGTCGAGGACATATTTATAGGGAGTATTCGTCCCTCTGTGCAACTGAGAGGGAGTCGGTTGATAGGCCACCTTGGTAGTGGCAATATCTTGAGTATGTAGGCCCGTAGGGAGGCATACGTGTTAATGGAGCTAGTGTAGTAGCAGGAGGTGGTAGGCGGTATCAGATGCCACCACCACCACCCCCAGGTGGTCCACGACGATCTCTGGGAGCTGGAGGGAGAGGACGAGGATAGCTGCATGCCTTAGAGGTTGTTGACCCAGAGGCTCCACAGGTGGATGGAGGTACGCTCTATGTCCTTTCTACTTCTGTAGTAGTTTTGATAGAAACTATTTAGCGGTACTCTTTCCTTTCCGTTTCTTTATCGAGGTTTTTTCAGGGAATTGGTAAGACCCTGTGTGGGGGTTGTTTGGCATGCTACAAACGCACAAGGAAGAGGGATCTTTCCCCAATCGAGATGCATTTTTGTGACACTATTAAACCCGTTCGGGAGAGTCAGTGCCACCTAAATAAGATAGTGTCGAGGTGTGGTGGACGAGTCCCTCTAACTTATGCGTTCGGGCATGGGTGTGTGTTGGAAAACTCGAAGGTGTGGGAGACCTAGTTGAGAGTTCAGTTGCTTTTCTTGTGATTATGAATTTTCAGTGACAAAAAAGTTCTAAGGTGGGGAGGATGTAGTGACTTGGGTTTTGTCCCTATCAGACTTTGGAATATTTCTATGAATATTTCCATAGCTAGGCGTGGAGACGGCGTGCGATTCCGAGGCCCGGTGTGCCCGAAATTAATTTTATAAAAATATTAAGTATTTTTATACTATGCACATGGAGGGGTTATGTTTTATCCTAAAATGTAGCTCGAATCAGAAATCTGAGGGCACAGTTGTGTCTGAAGCGTGCCTTTTACCCTAGGCGGGGTGTAAAATTTGCGGGCACGAGCCTGTTGTGGAAAAAGCCACCAGGGGTGTTTTCGTAAATAAATAAAAAAGTTTATTTATGGGTGTAGGCTCAAATAAATCCTAAATGGAGTCTCATATTTCAATTCTGAGTGCTCTGTTGCGTTTAGAACACCACATTTACCCTAGGGGCAACCTAATCTTTTCTGCGTTGGTAGGTTTCATCAGAGGATGTAGTCGTTGGTTTAATTGATTAATTAATTAAATAAAAATTAAAAAAAAATCAATAAATGTTCTATATAACCTCCCCTCACATTATTTGTGAAGAGTCTCCCTCCCCCTTCAAGTGACAAACCACCAGATCGAAGAAACAAGGTGTCGTCAGACTCAGATCTTGACGACGATCGCTCCCCGATGGTGTAACAACATCTTCAAAGCGCGGATCTAGCCTAGAAGCGTCGGAGTTTCTCCCATGAGGTAGGCAGTTTGAGTTTTAAAATCCCATATCCCATTTATGCATTGTTTTTCTTCAAATCATCATAAGGGTTGTGTAGTTCGGGTCCCGAGCGTTTCGAAACATGTTTCAGATCTAAATTTCGAGCACCAGGGTGCTTCCGATGGCTACCGAAAGTTTTCCGGTGGAAAATACAGTTACCAGTGGTGGAAATGGAAATTTATAGCAAGGGCGGAAGAAGTGTGGTAGATTCTAGCAGGCAGCAGTGGATTCCGGCAGGTGGTGGCGGTCTGGTCAGGCGGCGGCGGTGGTATCCGACGACCCAGTGGTGGTTTGGCCAGATTTTTCCGGGGATTCCTTAAACCCCCGTAACTCGCAAACCGTAAGTACAATTTGTGATCCATTTGAGGTGACACAATCCTCGTGATGAGACGGACCCCTTGAAGATGTTTCATGAATTTTATGAGTCGGGTTTTTTTCCCGGGGCCATGAAATGTTGAAAATAATAATAATATTTTATTATTTTCAACTTCGACCCGCCGTGACTTTTACACGGAGCGTCCGATTGACATGACATAAGTGACGTTGTGATCCTGATAGTAAGGTAGAATTTTCAGGATAGTTTCTGGGTGCTGGGACAGAGATTAGGGTGTGGGCCCCATGAGGCTACTTTTGGGCGTTTACGGAGAAACACGACTTTTTCGTATGTTGTCTGTTTTGGACAAATCAGTAGTCGATCACGTGCATTTTTTTGGGGGGATCATGATGGTGTGGTCCACTTAATGAGTTTAGGGATCAAGATGTGGGACCCACTCAGGCTTGCTATGGTGAATAGTACATTTTTCACCAGTTTTCCATTTTGGGCAAGTAAATAGCATATCCTGTGTGTTTTCCTCATAGATCGCGATGGTGGCCTCAGTATAGGACTAAGAGGTGCACGGTGTGACGATGTTGCGGGTCACTCAGGTTAGCGATGTTTGTACCAGTAGTTGTTGAGTGTACTCCCTTGATTCATTCCTATGAGGGTTCGTGTGACATTACAACCTTAGTATAGGTTTGTGATCCCCTCGATATGATGTTTTTCTTGACAGAGTTGTGGCATCCCTCTAGTGGGTCCGGAGTGGGATCCTATAGCTTTGCTTCCCTGGATTGGGTTCTTGGTATCGCTGTTACTGCTTATCCACATGCAGCGATCCCCTATCTAGCAGGTTAATCCCATAGGGTTTGAGGCATCATTGGGAATATGATCCCCTATGTAGTTGGACGTGCATAGTAGTGTTGTGGAATCGTCAGGTATATGATCATCTAATCAGCATGTGGTTTATAGTAGGGTTGTGGTATCGTTGGGTATATGATCCCCTACTCAGTTAATGGTTTCAGTAGGTTTGTAGAATCATTGGTTATACAAACCCATACTCAGCATGTGGTTTTCAGTAGGGTTGGTGCATCGTCCGTTCAATCCCCTACATCATGAGTTATACCAGATGGGGTTTTCGACATCATCATGACCATATTCACACGGGAAACGATCCTCTATTTGAGTGATGTGAACTGTAGAACGTCAGATCTGGTTCTGGTATCCCCCAGTGGATCCTAGGAGTGATCCCCTATCTGTGAGATCTTCGAGATACCGAAGTGGGTTCTTGTATCCCCTAGCAGACCCTAGGAGTGATCCCCTATCTGATAAGTTTAGTGTTTCCACTGTTTTAGTGTGATGTTCTCAGTGATGATATCCGACGAGCGTGATCTCTCAGACGGGCATCTGGGATGTTGGTGTGAGACCCGATGGAGTATATCTCTCCGAAGAGTGTCATCTAGGATAATAGAGCTCGTGGAGTGTGTTATCCTAGTTATGTACCAGTTGTAGGAGATGGGACGAAACCTCTTGAGGATTGGTGCGTGAATGAGTATATCTGGATGTTCATGGTATATATATGGGCATATACCTGAGAGGATGTTCATGATGTATGTATGGGTATACATCTGAGCTGAGCTAACTAGTCATGTTTAGCTGAGGATAGTCTCAAGATGGAGTTTCTCTCTCGTTTGGGTTCCCTCTGGATGGGATGAGATGACTGTTGCCTTTCAGTTTCTCCCTTTTATTTTTTTGGGGTTTTTGGGGTGCCTACTGAGTATTTTTATACTCACCCCTGCACGAGCTTTTCCTGCACATTTTTGTGTCTTGTGCAGACCATAGGCCTTCCAACGGAGTCCTAAGAGGACCTGGAGTAGGTGGAGCATTGTGAGAAAGACTAACCAGGGTGTTTACTAGAGCTGTGATGAGGAGCTTATCGGTGGGAACTTTTGACAGCGATACCCTTCTTCAGAGCAGGTTGGACACTTTTTGCAGTTTACTTTTGGTGGGCCCTGTATTTTCCCTTTTATATTTTTGCTGTACTCTAGTTGTGAGTTAGATGTATGCATGAATTTCTTTTCAGTTTTTATATATATCTCTGCACTGTTTCGTGGAGGTGTTTGTGGGTGCATGTGTATAGGTACCTTAGGCTAATTCATCCCATGTGTGTGATAGCCTACTCGGCGCTAGTCTCCATCCCCTGACCTATTGGAGGCAGGATTGGGGAGTTGCGAATTAAGCCCCATTGGGTCGGGTCGTGAAACTATATCTAGAGAGATGACTCGATAAGGAATATGGAAATCACAACCATCAATACAAGATGCATATTCCCTTATTTTCCCTGTAACCTGTGTTTCCATGTATCGAGTTGGGTAATAGGTGTCCAGAGTCCTGGTGTATGGATATGTCGGCCGCCACACCAACATTAGAGTCTCTGGCCTGAAAGACGAACTTGAAACACTTACCACTATTGCTCACAACAAAAACTACAGACCCTTTGTCATTGAGGTAGAACCGACCACCTCTAATACCACTTTTTCATGACTCGTCCCCCGAGGCCCATGCTGTGACATACCCCAAGCCCTCCACTCGAAGGCCAGGGGTTGGTGACAAGCGTTGAAGGCATCAACTTGAAAGTGGGAGGAATTTTACTGGATACCTGTACACACATGAACTCACAAAAAAAAACCAAAATGTTGAAAGGTGAACAATAGTAATCGGAAACCAGAGTACAACAACAAGTAAATCACTAAGTGGTGTAACCGGGCCAGTATACAAGCCCAAAAAAATAACTTAAAACAGCAAGGTACAAAGGGAGAACCAACGACTGTCTACGGAAGATTCCACCAGATCGTTGGAGTAGTGAAGCTACTGGAAGCTGAAGTAGAATGTCCTATCTTCCTAGTCCTACTAGACCCCTCCTGGTTCTAGGAAACCAAGTCCACCATCGTAATATCCGTCAGTCCCATCTTCCTGAGCGCCCCTATCGAAACATCAAATGTCTGCACTAGACACAACACATGTGGGTGAAGTCTGTGCAGGGGTGAGTAACTCAGTACTCAGTAGGGGACCCCGAGACCCTCGATGGTCTCTCAAGAATCCACAAAAGAAATTACCACAAAACAACCATGAAGTAAAACACAAAGATTAGGAACAATGATCTCTACTCAGGTATATTCCATTGCATATACCTATGTCATCTAGATATACTCGTCCCACCCACAAAGAAACATAAGGCCCCCACCTCATGCCATTTCCAAGATTTCCATAGAAGGCTCAAAGTATAACTCAAGGATCAGGAGTACATGCTCTATGAATTGGCCATCCCTGATGGCACCCGTCTGAGAGATGTACTCCATCAGGTACAACTCAACAATTCCTAATGGAACTTTTTAAAGGACGTGCTCCATTGGGAACTTTCTACTAGAAATGCCTCTAGTGCCTGATACTAGAGGTCTCATAGTCACAGTCTTGCGCCCGAGGCAAGACCAAGGGAAACTAAGTGAAGAGACCCACTCCTCGACACTGTGTTTAGTTGGGAGATCACTACTCTAGTCTAACCCATGATATCTCAGTCACTCCAGTAAGAAGTGGCCCGCACCTCAGTCCCTCAAGGGAGTACTAACTTCTTCCATGGGTATCGATTACATCATGTGGAGGGGCCCGATCCTCATAACTATGTCTTTCAATCGAGGGAGATCCAACTCCCATGAAGGACCCTCTCCCCATTGCTACTCAGAGACGGGGGAGTAATAATCCATATGTGAGGAGCCGCACCCTACCCGGTAGGGGAGTACAACTTTGGTAGTTTGTTCACTGTGGGGGACCCGCACCCAAGTACGTCAGGGGAGTACCAACCCCAGGCTAGAGGATCTGCACCCTGAAATGGAGGGGGAGTACCAAATCTACTATAGCACTGCATAAGGAGGACCTGTACCCTGGGTTGAGAGGGGAGTACCTACTTCTAACATAGAGGACCCGCACCCTACCCGGTAGGGGAGTAACTGACTCTATGTGAGTTAAGTATGGAGGACCCATGCCCTAGTCCAATAGGGGAGTACCGACTCCAAAGATAGAAAAACCATATCAAAGGAAAGCGAACCTACACTCATGACGTGGGGAGTCCCGTATCTACCGAAGCAGAGGAGTAAGGAATACCCGGGCCTTGAGTCATCAAGGGAGTATCCATCCTAACTCTCACTACAAGAAACACCCTGGTTCTGTTACTTAGGTGGTCGGTCATACCTCAACTACCACTATGTTCCACAAGGAAGTAAATAGATGATCCTTTATGTCATAAGGGTTCCAACACAACAGATGGCACGTCAATCGGACACCCGGTCTGAAAGTTATAGGCATTTTAGTGCCAAGGGCCCAGTTGGATTCAGGTAAAATCCAACCCAAAAAAACTATCACTTTCTTTGAAATTCATGTGGAGTATCTCAAAAGGACCGCCTCATACTAAGGGTTTTGGCACCGCATAAGGTTCGTCAAACAGAAATCTAGTTTAGGAGAAACTCTCATTTAAGCGAGCTGGGCTGTAAGTGGGTCCGAGTCCGATTCGACACGGTCGGACCGACCCGACCCAGCCCACTGGCCCGGACCTGAATGGGCTGGGCTCATCCTGATTTGACTGGGCCTGGTACGACACACTAGGCTGCGGGATCGGTCTGTGGGCTTGGCCTGTTGGGCCGCAGGCTAGGACCGCTGGGCTGCGGGTTCAGCCTAACCCACCCGGTTGGGCATGGCCCACCGTGTAGTAGAATCACTCAGCCTGCTGGCCAGGCACGGGGGACCGCTCTCCTCCCAAATGGCCGAATCCATTTAGGTCTTCAAAGCCAAAGCGCCAGGTGGCGCCGCATCTCTTGGCCGATCCGTGTGGACTGGCCCGCTACAGACCCACGGGCGTGGTTCTGCTCTCCGTTGTGACGCGCCATCGTAGTGCGCTGCCGGGCTCGAAAGCAGCACTGGATGGCGCCACACCTCCTAGCTAGTCCATGTGGACCGGCCCACAATGGACTCGTGGGCGCAGGTCTGACCTCCCCCATGGATCAATGCCGTAACCTTCCACCGCGGCGCACCGCCCTACTTCAACGTGGCCGACGTTGGCCGGCTGCCCCTTGTCTTCTGTGGTGCCTTCAGGCACTGCCATTCCTTTGTGGCCGGTGGGTGCTGATCGCCACCTCTCTCGGTCGTCGGTCCCACCACATGCCGCCGTCACACCATTGCATATTTCAGTTTTCCACGAAGAACTCAACCATAACGGGTTCGACGGAGGGTCCAAGCCTTTTTCGTTCAGCCCACACCCTCCGCGTTAGCATTATAACATGTGAAGGATTATTAGATTATAAAAACTCCCATAATGAAACCCCACAATTATCCTCCTGCGTTAAAGAGCGAAACACGGGTCAACCTGTTGGACAATTGACCCATGTTCTTTATAATATTCAAGAATGGGGTAAAAAGGGGAGGAATCAAACATATAACCCCAACCTTGTATCATTGGAAGGCACTGTAGATGAGGAAGAAGTGTCCACGTCTGAAGGTGTTCATCATCGCTTGCCGTCGCCCGTCGATTTCTCCAACGTCCATTACTAGAAACTTCATTCTAGGTTGGTGGAATTTGTCACTGTACTTCGTCAGAGGTTCCCCTCTTGCATGCCGAAAACCCATTTCTGAGCTTCTTTTAAATAGAGTGGAGGAGAGGATCAATGCACCACACAATTAATGAGGTTCATTAATGAACCTTTTTAATTATCACGATGGTGTGGTTACACATTCATTTAAATATCCCAATGGTGTGGTTACAGAAATTACGAGTCAAGCCATTAAATGGTTTGACATTGCACTATGGTCCCACCACTGTTTGTCCAACGGTTTCACAAAGAAAAAATAAAATAACAATTTTTTTTTGTAAATTCCAAAAAATTAACTTTTTCTTCCAAACCTTGCTGGTCAAAGTTAAGATTCCCTTAAGAAAACCCCGGTGCTTCGAATTCAACAGTGCCCTTATATTTTTAATCCGAGTACCGGTTCAAAAGATAGAATTATCCGCCTGCACATTTACTAAACATACCTTAAAAAAGTTTAAAAATTATTAACAGTCACCCTCGACCCGCACCGATCGAGGTTAGGCTTCGCCTAAGGGGAAAATGACCAGACAAGCTCAAAGGTACTCTCGAATTTTCAATATGAGTTTCTGTTTAGAAGTTAAGGATTTAACTATAAAATAATTGTTACTTAATTATTTTATTTACAGCCTAAAACTAACTTCCACTGGTGGCCTGGACTGACCAATGTTAGTATTTTCCCTAAGGAAAGCATACACTCACGAGTTCAGCGGTGGTCTCAAATTTTTAATCTGAGTCACCGTTTGTGAGGTTTAAGAATTTGAAAAATAAAATAATTTTATTTAATAATTTTATTTACGGTTATGCCATTTTTGGGTTTTCTCACTAGGGGCGTGCGCAAATTAAATTTAAGTCGTGCCTAGGGTAAACCTGCCATCCTGAATGCAATGGTGCCCTCAGATTTCTAATCTGGGCACCCGCTTAAGAGTTATTTAAATTTTTTAGGAAAACTGCTCATGCGTGCTATTTAAAGCTTAACATTTTTTTTCTACGGATCATTCAGGGAACTCCGGGCATCGGAATAACGTGCCGTCAGATTTTTGTGGCCCCAAAATAATTCCATATAAAAAAAATTACACAGAAATTCCGAGACGTTACACCATATCATAATAATTTATATATTATTTCGTTAAAAGGTATTTCAAATATTAACATTTTAATATTTGAGAAAATTAAAAGTTTCATAAACATTTATTTAATTAATTATAAACCATTAATAATTAATTAATTAATTTATAAACCCTTTATAAGTTATATATTCCAAAAATTTCTTTTATAAATATTTATAAGCATTTTATCAACTATTAAAACCATTTAAGATTTTTTTAAACTTTTCTATTTACCCTAATGAATAGGTGTATGCCTATGTAAGATTAAATACTTCTACCTTTATACAGACCATCTGAAACCATTTTTGCATAAAGGTAACTATACTTACTGTTGTGCATAACCATTCTGCACAAGGGTAATAACAAGTGACCCCTATACAGAACCCTTTTGCATAAGGGTAACCTTGGATAACCCTTACACTGAAAAACTCTTCTGCATAAGGGAAATACCTAGTGACCCTTACAAAGAACCGTTTTATGTAAGGGTAAGAAAACCTGACCCTTATATAGAACCATATGTGTAAGGGTAGTTTTCAATGGCCTAAACACAAAACCCTTCTACGTAAAGGTAATTTTCGACGACCTTTACATGAGTTAGGTGTCTACATAAGGGTAACTTTCCATGACCCTTATGCAAAACTCTTTTGTGTAAAGGTAATTCATTTTATATAGAATTTATATAATTCAAAACATCACTTTATTTTAAATATCTTCTTCATTTCATGTGAGTATTCATGGATCTAAACACATGGGTTTCTTTGATACCACTGTTGGATTTCGATGGAGATTAAATAACACATTTTTAATATAAAATAAGCAATTAAACCCTTGTTTGAGGATCTCCCATGTATAAAAAACATAAAACCATGAAAGATACTAAAATAAAGGAACATCATAAATATGGTGTACTACACTCCAAAAATCATTTTCTACATCTTCATATTCATATGAGTTTGATAAATATCACATAAGAGGCAAACAAAAGCATCCCACCTCTGAGGTGTATCCATGGTTCGAGCAATCATTCGATGTTTGGTTGAGATTTTTTATACCTCCATGACATTCTAGTACCTTCAATGAAAAGGAGAGAAATAGAGAGTGTATATGAGTACCATGGAGTTTTGACCAAGCATCTTGAAAGTATACCACACCACTTACATCACATGGCAATGTTAAATAATCCATAAGGATAATCCTAGGGATATTTCATTTACTCACATGTTTATAACGCATGATTAAATGCTAATTCATCCATCTCATGAATATCATGCATGAATAAAGAACTCATGATCCATTACATATTATGTAACATATCCTTGATGATAGATCACATGGGAGAGTGACTCGACTTGTGGTTGCATGCATGAATGCATGCTTATTGAGAGGAGGTAGTATCATGGAAATCATATTTACATTTTGCCGCTCACAATTCCATACAAAACTAAACATCACATGAAAATGGATTTAGGAAATTATCCCTTTAAAATCAACCCATAACCCCAGGGTAAATCTCCTTGTACTAGTCCTGACACGAGCTACAATATTCCACCTATCCATCTATGTATCATCTGGGTTGGTTTCATCTCAGTTCCATCCTGAATCACTTCCATGTTCCTTGGGATACTTATTTTATTACATATTCATATAACTCACACATAGGTGATGGGAACTAAAAGATTGGTTATGGGAAATTACATAAAAAACTTTATAAATTCAATTTCTATATAATAAAAGAGGGAGGGATGAGACATAGGCTATCATATTTAATTTAATAAAAATATTGGAGAACCCATGCAATAAAATAAAATTAAATAAAAATAACTTATACAAAGGTATGGTTAAAGAACATGATTGGTCATACATATGAAATGAATATACAAAAGTACACTGGATAACATTTACTTCAATTCGTTCTTTATTATTAAGATAAACACACATGTATCAATAAATAAATAAATAAATAAATAAATTATATTTATCTTAATGACCATTCAAAGTCTCATGGATATACCCATCATTAATGATTTTAGGATAAATAAGTGGTATGAATAATAATTACATATAATTACATGGAATTAATTAATCATTTAATAATTCTTCAAACATTTAATACATAGTCTACACATATGGTTCCAACAGTGTAATTAGGTTTTTAATGCTAAAATTAATTATTTTATAATTTAATTTAATTTTATTCTTTATTGGGAGACTCCACCGTGTGTACTAATGAGCTACATGCCATGTTCCTCAATAGACATGTATCTAGGATAAACACTTAGATCCTCAATGTGTATCTCATCTAGATTACATGGAGTGTACTAATGAGCCACACGTCATGTGGTCCACTTTTCGTGTGTTCTGGTAACCCATTGACTGACTCGGTATATTCTTCAGATGCAGAGATTAATGATACACACAATGTGAACACTGACCACACGCCATATGTTTCATTAATGTTCTAGGATGTTAGTCTCACACGGCATGAGCCATGTATTTGGCCACACAGTGAGCATGAATTTGTAAATTAATCCATGTGACTACACAACGTTTATTCCAACTACGCACCTTATAGTTTGAAAATCCACATGCCTAGTTGGATTGGTCAACACACTATGTACAATAAATGCACCACATGTAATAACTACTCAACGTTTCATGTATACCATGACATGTACAAATGCAGCAAACTTGGGTACATGATTGCACATCGTGTAACCTAATCAACTAACCAGAATATTTGGGACCTCCTAATAGCATCTCTAATCATTCTTCATCCGTTCTTAGTACTTATGAAGACATGAATCTTAAACTAAGAATACTAAAATTTTAAAAGCATTTTAATTAAACTTAAGATTAAAGAAAAAATGATATGGAAATGAAAACTAACGATAATTGTGTATATACAATCAAAAATAAAAAAAATAATTTTAAATTTAAACGTGATTTCTCTAATACCACTTGAAGGTTCTAGATGCAGCGAAAGTGCCTTTTGTGAGAATCGATGAATCATTTGTAAATTGTGCAAGATGTAAACGCCATGACCAATGAAATTTTTCCATCAAATATTTACAAATAAAGACCAAAACCAAAATATGATATTTTTCATTTTTAATTAAAATTAATTTAAATAGATTGGAATAAAGATTACCTCATCTTAGGATCTTTCTTTGATGAAGATGGTGATCATTCGAACACCCAATTTTTGATTATCATCATTGCATAGGAAGGACCTAAAATAGATCCCCTCTAGTAGTGATCCACATGTGTTCCTTTAATATTTGAATAAAACTGATGAATTTCTGGGTTTTAGTGTAGAAGACTGATCATCCCGTATTTCTTGTCTTCACCGCTTCATGTTCCTTCAAGATTTAATGATCCTCTCTTATTCTTCTTGTTCTTGAGAGGATGATAGAAGGATGACTCTAGAGAGAAATCCATTATGAAAAATGATTCTCAATTCTCAATTAACCCTACATAATAGAAATAACCATCTATTTATAGAGTTAGAGTTAAGGTTAAAATATTATTTAATTTCACAATAACTGTTAAATAAAATAATAAACCTTATCTAACCCCATGCTATAAAATAATAATAATAATATTATTATTTTATGCTGTGCACTAATTGGAAATAATGATAAATATTATTTTACTAGCTTGACAATTAATATTTATCACTAGACACAATCTTGTTCCACTCCTCCTCAGCATTTATCAAATACCTGAATAAATATGTAATTAAATATTTATTCATAAATAAACATTCAATAAATAAAATAAATATTCTATTCCCAATCCAAAAAATAAATATTTATTAAATATTCACATAATTAAATAATTTTTTATTAATGAATAAATAATTATTTATTACCCTGAGAATAACAAGAAATAAATAAATATTATATATTCATTTAATTAAACAATTACCCTACAAATAAATATTTATTTAGTATTTGTGATAAAAAATACTGAAAAAAATTATTCCTCGATATTGAGAATAATATTTATTCCAATAATTAAATTTAAATATAATTTAACTGAGATTAATGAAAACAATCAGTGTGTGACCCTCTATGATTTTTTCTCATTAACATTAGATGGGCTTATCTAAAGTCTAAGATTACTATCTATCAATGGTTCAAGGCACCCAAGATAAAGAAGTTAATATCAAAATGCCAACAACCACACATGAACACTTACTATGTAATGCAATCCCTTTTTCATAATATATCATCAAGTAGGCTATACACATGTGTCACCAACCTATATGCTTGATACGTCTTTCTTTGACTGTTTGAAATAAACTCACCATTACACCATGAAAATGGAATTTAATGCAATGGTTTCATTTCAGTCAAAGGACCAAGATATCAACATCCATAAGGATGGAAGAGACAAACCCTTCATTAAATTATTAATTAATAACATATCACTCATGAAACACCCAACGTTTCCAACTTATCCATGAAACATACCATCATGGTTTAAAAAATACATCAAAGTCTAGGAGTCACAACATGAATTAATAATAATCTTAAATTTTAAGAACCATTACATGTGATCATAGATAATAATATCCAATGACACATAAACATGAAAAATTTATTTAGGTAGGTATGTTCTCATAATCACTTATCTTATAAATTACTAAATACGAACTTCATGAGAAGAAGTATCAATTTCTTATGAGTACTTGCACATGAAATTCAACATCCTATATGTCCCATCATAGATTTTTATCCAAACATAGAAGTATATTTAAGAATATTATCATGGAATTTCAAGGCTCCCATCACAGCGGGGAACTACTATGACCTTATCAATGTGACAGATACTCTAATACATTATTAAGTCATTATGAACAATAAAAAATATATAATAATAATATGTTTTATTAATATTCAATTATTTTAATATACTTGTAATCCAAATTTCAAACAGTTGGTTATAGAACACAAAATCAAACATATTATTCTTTGATGTACTTTATTTATTTAAAATAACTTTTTTGAATAAAATATTTTAGTTAAAGAAAATTTATATATATAATTTGAAAGATTGTTCTTTTATTTTTGTATATATTTATTTTTAAATGTTTTGAAAATAATTCATTTTATATATTTATTTTGTATATTTTTTTAGACTTTATTTGCGACTTGAAACTATTATTGTTTTATAATTATAGAATATATCTTTTATTATAGAATAAAAAACTTACATTTTTATTATTTTTTATTAAGGAAATAAATATTATATATTGTTTTTAAATAATTAACCTCATATGTTTATTTTATGCATTTTCTATGCCTTTTTCTATGTTTTTTAATATTTTTTCTTAATTTACATAAATTTTTTATGTAAGAACATAAATCCTATTTTAGAATAATGAATTCTTATTTTTTTTTCTATTTTTGCAGAGCTGTGATAAAGGTTTTGTGTTTATTTATAATTATTTTTGTTTAATGTTTTCATTTTGTAGTTGTTTGTTCTTTTAATTTTAATTTTAATATTTCTTATTAATATTTATAAATGTTTGTAATTATAGAACATATTCATGTGTGTGTTTTCACATGTACAAAATAAATGATATTTTTTATTTTGTTTTTTAAATTTAAATCGTTTTGTGTTTGTTCTCAATTATTTATTTGTTATATTTGTTCTTATTTTGTCCCTATATTTAGTTGAATTTTTTATTCATGGAACATGTGTTTGGTTATAGAGGATTGAATTATAAGGTTTATTTTTTATATTTAGACACACAACACATGATTTATGTATGAGTATAATTTTTTAGATTTATTGTAGATTTTTTACTTTTTAAGTAATTATTGTTTCAAGTTTATTTTGTGTATTTTTATTATTTTATATGTGATTTTTAATTATTATCATTATGTTTATATTATTTTTTTAATTACAAAACACATGTTTTTTTGTGTAATAATGTAATTATATTTTAATTTTACTATTAATATATAGAAAAAGTCTTTTGTATTAATTAATTGAGTTAATTGATCTATTTTCTATGTATTTTTTTTCTAATTTTTATTTTTATGTGAATTTTAGGGTCATAAAACATGTGTTATGTTGTAAAAGAATAAAATTTCATACTTTTATTTTTTATTTATTACAACACAACATGTATTCCATTGAAGACGATGTTTTTATAGTTATTATAGTTTGTTACTTTATATTTTTTGAATGATTAATTTTTTTGTTTTGTTTTTATGATTTATTGTGTTATTTTAATGAATATTGTTAAGTGTGTATAGATATTATAACCAAAAAACATATATTTTATTATAAAATAATGAAATGTTTTTTTAGTTACATAACAAATAATTTGTGTTTATTTTGTTATTTAAATTGAAGTAGTTCTGTATTTGTTTTAATTACATTATTTTTTAGCCATTTCTCAAGATTAATAAATTTTTTGATGAGAGAAAATGTGTTTTTTGTTGAAAACTAACATGACATATTTAATTTTTATTTTCAAATATTGAATTGGTAATTTGTGCAAAAGTAGTTTTTTTTAATGTGGCTTTTCATTTTAGTATTTTTTAATTATTGATTAAGTTTACATATTGAGTGGCATGTGCTGCAATTTATATATTTTTTATGTGCAGGTGACATGAATGATATATTGTTAGAAATTGTTTTAAAGTATCATCAACCAAGTGTTTTTTAAGTTGAGAAGTTGTCGTAAGTACATGTATTTAGGAAAAATTATACTTGAACGACATGATAGTTTTCAAAAGAAAATTTAGATTTCTTTTGTTACATTGTTATAATTTCTTCATTGATGTCAGATGGTGATAATGATTTTGATAATATATTTTTCATAGTTGAGAATCTTGATTTTGATGTTTTAGATGTATCTATTTAAATGGTTTAATAGTTCTTTTATGTCATTCAAATGAAAATGTTTAATTTTTTGAATGATATTAAATTTTTTCAAAGTTTGTTAGAATCAAGAATGACCTTTGTTTTTTAGTTAATAGTCCAATGAATTTTATTTAGGTTGATCAAATTTTTGAAGGAGGTTTTAATTTTTTGAAGGAGGATTTAATTAGTATCTCATAATGTGTTTTTATCATCTCAAGCATGTTAAAAAATATAGGAGTATGGTGACAACTGAATAAGTTTTAATAGAATATATTGGGTGTATATAGAGGGTTCATATTATTTCAGTTTAACAGTTTAAATATTTATCCATTAAATACATTAATAATCTTTACTCTTATGGGCATAAATGTAGCTCTCTATCAAAGAAGTGTCTCATATAATCCAAATAATAAAATAGAAGTTAACATGAGAACAATTGAAACCCAATATATAGTGGCAACTCAAAAAACCACGAAAATGATGTGGATGAAGTTCCAAGCGGAGGAAATGAGATTAAAAGGAGAATTTCTTTGAAAATCAAGTTTGATAATCAAAGTATCATAAATTAATCAAAAAATTTGGTTTAAATTTATTTTTTAATGTATATTGATATATAATATCACTTCATCAAAACAAAAATAGAACAATATGATATGTGACTAGAGTAGGTTTTCACCAAGGAGAAAGAAAGTAATATTATCACAATCACTATCATTGAATGCATTTAATAAATTACGATTAATTTTGGGATTCCAGTTGTATCCTCAATCATGGAAAGTAAAATAATAATTTATCTATTTTTTTGTTTTCAATTTGGTTGGGAAAAGAGAAGAAAATTAATAAATTTGAGCAAATATTTCAAAGTAGGTGGGATCGTATGTTGAAATTATATAATAAATAGGAAGAAAATGAAGGGTTTTAGAGGGTAAAACCCTTATCCAAACACAATGAAAAAATTAACCAAGACATATTACGAAACATAATTATTTAATTCATATTGGTTTGAATAAAATAAATTAATAACACATACATTTTTTCTATTGAATATTATCTATTCAATCTCCTTAACAAGAATGTTTTCCCATATGAATTTATGCCTAGAGGTCAAGAGGGGGGGGGGGTAAATTTATGTAATTAAAGAAATGAAATTCTAAAAGTAGTAAATGAATAACATAGGGATTTTTATAGTGGTTAGAGTAAATCCCTAATCTATTTGTCACAACCTCTATACTCCTTGAGAGGAAAGGATCACATATCATGACTTTTATTAGGGGAGTCACAACACAAATAAAACTTCCATTTATAATAAAGGCACAACCAATAAATTTTTTGATTTTTAGTCAGGTAGTATAATCG
The DNA here is from genome assembly GCA_963277665.1 of Viscum album. Lineage (NCBI taxonomy): Eukaryota > Viridiplantae > Streptophyta > Magnoliopsida > Santalales > Viscaceae > Viscum > Viscum album. The sequence goes on from CAUJRU010000251.1 coordinate 500,398, forward strand.
AATACAAATATATGTAAATTTTATGGGGGAATAACCAATATGATTATTGATTTTATCAGGGAAAACTTTAACCAATTATAATCATAATAGATATAGAAATGAAAACTAAAACTAAAAATAATAAGATCCATAAATGACGTGATGTAGCTTGAAAATATGTTACTTATCGATCAAACTTGCATGTAGTTTCATCATAATGTAAATGGATGTAAGTAGGGTAAAAATAGTAATCAAAATTTACTATTAAAAAAATGGATATAGCCATAGACCTCTATCCATGGATGGGATTGAACATGACTATGTATTTACCTATGAAATCATGTGTACTTTTTTTACATGGGAACGATGTGGGAACGAGCCTATAAACATGGTTGAAATCTAACCATGGCTATAGAGTGCATGGGTTGGGGATATAACCATGGAAAACAACAACCATGGTTATATGTTTTAGAGGTTGTAGGCTATGTCCATGGTGGTAACCATTACCATGGATATAAGTTTCAGGGGCAGGGATATAGCCATATTTATAGCTAACTGATGCTATTGGGGGGGGGGGTATGATCACAATTAGACCTAACCATGAATATAGGTATGGATATAGTCCAATATATCAGAGATACATTGAAATTAAGTAAATAATGATAATAAAGTAAAATTTTAAATTATTATATATATACACTTAATGAGTGTTATAGTAAAGTGGTAAAGGCCAATTTACATAATCCATGAGACCTGGAATCAAAACACCCTGACAATATTATTTTTTCTAGAAAATATTATTACCATAGGCAAGGGCCCATGGATATAGGTGAGACTTGGATCTATTGACATGTCGAAGTGTCTATAGTCATAGGAAGGACCATGGTTATAGCCCTGAGGTCTATTGCTATGGAAAGAGCCTCAGTGGGTTGCTTAACTGTGTATATAACCTATATCCATGGTCAAAAGGTCAGTATCTATGGTCACGGTTTGTGGATATGGGTATTTTTCCAATATTTATTCATAAATACATCTATTTACCTTCCTTCTCTTTTTATAAAATCACCCAGAAATGTCCTTCCTTCCAATTTATAATGTTTCTAAGTTCTTGGATAGATGGATCTATCCTCTTGGTTTTAGAATAATGAACTAACTATTGGCACATTTAATGAAGTTTTCTTCTTGTATATATGTTTGATAATCCATTGATTCCTTGAAAATGTCTTGTGAAGATACTCAATAATGAATTAGTGAGTTTGCGCCAAATATTATTACCTTATGCGATGATTATTGATAAGGAATTGGTGCTCTAATGCTTACCATGTTGCTATAATTGACATAATGTTGGATCAAATTCACTATCACACTTAATTTCTCTATGATGAATTAGTGCGGTGATGATGTATCACATAACCTCTTAGAATAACATTGAAATCCTACACAATACACATTAACTTATTAGAAATACATCCATGCTATCTCTCTCTATGATAACACTTAAGGATCCATTGATATATCAAAATTGTATTATCTTAAACTGAAATTCATTAATGTTGGATGTGTTGAGTTGACTCCATGGTAGGATAACACCTGATAAAGAATTTTATTCTAACTTATCCTCTTACTCACAAATATTTATCTTCCTTGCTCGAAACCTGATTTACCATATCTCAATAGAGTTTCAACCTGTATGAAAACTAAAAAAATAACAATAAATCCACAATGAATAGGATATTATTAATTTGATTTAGGTAATAAAATTTAAATAAAAAAGTGATGGTAAAATTAATGAATTATTGAAACTGGGGATCACAACAATCATTACATCTTGAGTTTGTAGTATTATCCTCCAATGCAAGATATGTTGGATCTAATGTAGTGTATGTTTGTAATACATTATACTTTTAACCCATCATTTTCTTAACCCCCAACATAATTAATGACCTTACCTTCACACAAAAAACTTTGAAAAATACAAAGAAAAAAAACTTTAATAAGAAATATAAACTTGGATTATCATACTGATCAAAACAAAGGCATTACTAGATCACAGATCCAAAAACAAGATTAACGGGGGTCACTGAGAAGCACCTATTAGAATTATTTCTCATAAGGTATCCAAAAGCTATGTGAACCTCCATATTCTTGGGAAAAATTCACTCTACCTCATATTCTATAATAACCTTTTAATTAAAGAGGAAGAGAGAGTTTTAACTTTGAGTATTTCTACAAACCATCCAATCGAAATTGCATACAACCACTTACACAATGATTGAACCTATTTTCTAGCCACTAAGGATGTACCTTATAATTCCAAATATTTTTCAAATTGATGAATTTTTTCTCAAAATTACATTTACTTTATTAATATTATTTCAATTCCTCTAATTGATTATTTATTATTTAAATAACCATTTTGGATATATAAACTCCTCTAATTATCGTTACATGATGATTTAAAAAAAATGACAGTGAAGTGACCATATGACCAGATTAATAATATTGGAGGGGGGGGGGGGGGGGTTGAATCAGTATGAACAAATTTTTTATAATATCCTTTTGATATAAATATTTATGTCTAGTTAAAGTAAATACCCCCTTAATAATTAATACTCTCACTAATCTGTATGTAGAAAAAAAAAACATGGACACAAGGCACAAAATATTTTTACAAGGTTTTACATAAATATGGGAGAAAATATCCTTGCTATTTTTAGGTTAAATTCAATACATAGGCACTCTACTAATTCAATAAAGTGAATTCATAGTAGAAATTTATCATCCTTAACCCAAAGTTGTTTCCCAATATAAAAATATCCCAAATTTTCTTTATAACGAGGTTTATAGTTTACAATAATGTTCAAACCAGAAATAAAAAGATCTATAGTATAGTTTAAGATGGTTTAATTCCAATAAAATAACTTCTCTTGAGCCTTCTAAATATCAAAAATGAATTCAAGCTTCTACCTACTTTAAGAACATTAACGTCTAGATGGTTTAGAAAATAGAAGTAGATAATTTACCTTTCTCACTCATATTTTCTCCTATATATCATCATCCTCAACACATTTGGTATTTTAAATCATAACATTGATCATGGGGATAGATTATAATATTCAATTTTGTAAACTTCCATGTAAATCAACAACGAGATCCTCAAATTTGAAACCATTCAAATATTCATCGTGAAAAAATATCCCATGTTTGATCTCTATAAATAGAGTCAAAGAATTTCTTTTTGAATCACTAGAAATTTCACACAAATATCCTTAGTATTACTCATTGAAATATCCTGAAAAATGATATTATTTATTTATTTAGACTTCCAAAAATCCTACAACACCTATTATATGTATTTATGCTCACGTGAAAATATCATTTTGGTGCAAATTTCCAACTCATGGTGCAATATTCTCCCTGTCACCACAACAACCTTCAAAATCTCGAATCAAAACTTATCAAATAGTATTGTGATATTTTTTTGATGAGTAATAATATAGATACATCTGATTTAAATATCAATTAGCCTAAGAAAATACATTTAATCTTATGTTACCTCTTGAAGGATCTTATATATATTTAGAAACATTAAGTTACTCTTATATAACCTCAAATTTAATATTATGTATGCTATGAAACTTTAAATTTATTGTTGCGTATCATTAATTTAATATTAAATATTCTATAAGTTACTCTTAAATATATTCTATAAGATATTACACATCCTTTCAGAATCAAGATTTATTCTTATATATCACAACACTTCGACAAATCCTGGACATCACACACTAAGACCGAAACAAGAGTTATTCTTATGTATAAGCTGGTTAATATTATATATCTCGATAATTTTTCAAAATAAAATTCTCAACTTAGAAATAAAAAACTTTCAAATCATATTGAAAAAATTTCAGCCACATCAATTCTACTAAAAAAATTTATAAATCATTTCCATTACTTATCAGACATCATTGAAAAAAATACAACAATTATTCAATAATTCCATGAGTTCTTCAATACCCCTCTTTGTATTTTTTTGTCAAATACAGTAAATAACACCATTATATATAATTTAATGAAAGATAAATGTCCTTACACCTCACTAAAGGATAAAATAATGTTTTTGAGTGAGATTTCCTTCTATCAGTGATAAGCAATTTGTGTTCAGTGAACTTGAACTTCCCCCTTTAATTTTCTCAAAAATTTATCCGTATTTGAACAATAAAAAAACATTGGATTATTTAATATATATATATATCACATGAATTATTTATTCCTACCCTTTGATAGCATAATCTAAATAATTTCATGGCTATGCTAAAAATTATTTAATTAAGAGGAAAATGTTGAACATACATTTTAATCTTTAACTCTTAAAATCCAACCATTGACATTGCCTTTATAAAAATGTCTATAGTTTGATCAAGCATGAAAATATATTTTATCCTTAAATATATATTTAAAAATTTATCCTTGATAAATGATATTTAATATGAATATTCTTAGATCAAGAGTGTTTCACTAATTTATTTGATAGATTAATGGCACTTTGATTATAAAAAATTATTCTCAATGGTTTTTAAACCCCCACTTTCAAATATTCCAGATTCCATATCATCCATATAATTTATGTGTATTATTTTGTGATAGAAATATACTTGTATTTAACAGTACTAATTGTAATAAAATTTCGTTTCTTTTATTTATAACTCACAAAAATATCTATAAAAAAGAACACACCACTTAATGTAGATATTATGTCATTAATACTTCTTTCCCAATCAGAATCTGTGCAACTAAATAGATTCATAACCTCACATAATCTGTACAAAAAACCATGATTCATATCTCTTTTGATGTATCTTAGTATTATCCTTGATGAATTTATGTATGATTCTTTTATATCACTTTGAAACCTTGCACACAAGGTTACTGTGTTGTATATATCATGTTTGGATGTTATGAGATATACAAGACTTCAAATCATCATTTTTAACTCCTTTTTATTTACACTTTTCCCTTGAGAATCCTTACTCATATTTTGACCAATAATTTTAGTTTTAGAAACTAGTTTAGAGTATTCCATGCCAAAATTCTTCAACAACTCTTTGATATATTTCCATTGAGATAGGAAAATAAAATTTTCTTTTTCTAAAACCTATAATCCCAAAAAGAATTTCATATCTCTAAGAATACACATTTCAAAAATATCTATTAATTTTTTTGAAAATTCCTCACAACCATACTTTTTATAACATACAAAAATTATATCATTAATATATAAAATAACAATGAGAGAACCTATGTAGTTGGGGTTTGGCTTAGTGGTAAGCACCCCTTAAATCTACATGAAAAATGGGGGTTCAAAACCCATTGGGCGTAGGTACTGTAGCAGTGGCGTACTGTAGCAATGACAGACACTGTAACGGCGGAAGGGCACTGTAGCGGCGGCGAAGTACTATAGCAGCAGCGAGTACTGTGCAGGACTGTAGCAGTACAGGGTACTGTAGCAATACTATTCACAGAATGGGCTTCGGGCCATAAAAATGGGCCTATGGGCCATGTAATGGGCTAAATGCCCACTGGGCCTTCGGGCTATGTAATGGGTCTCCCTCTACCCAGTTAAAAGAGGTCTTTGCTTTGATTTAATAATAAATGAGGCTTCGGCCCCAACCTTTAAAAAAAAACAATGAGAGAACCTATGCTCACTTCCTTCACATATAGGTTGCTATCAGCCTTTCCTTTGATAAAGTTCGTCTCTTTCAACCATATATCCAAATTATAATACCAAGATACAATGACCTATTTTAAACCATAAAGATCATTATTTAACCTGAAAACCTTATTATTATTATTATCAAGGACAAATCCTTTAGGTTTCTTAATAAATACTTCTTCCTCAAGATCTCTATTTAAGAAAGCATATTTCACATCCATTTGATAAACTTTATATTAATTGTGCATTGTAACATCCAATAACATAATTATTTACTCAAGTTATGCAACATAGGTAAATGTTTCTTAAAAATAAATTCCTTCAAATTAAGAATATATTTTACACACCAATCTGGTTTTGTTTCTTGAAATATCACCTTTTCCATTGATCTTGTTTATGAAAACCCACTTAGTTATAATGATATTCTTTCATTTTGGTCTTAGAACAAGATCCTAAGTATCATTATTTTCTATTTAACCCAATTCTTTATTCATATTATTTATCTACTCTTTATGCTCAATACTTTTAACAACTGATTGTGGATCAAATACATTATAACATCCACAAACATTGTGAAATCTTTAAAAAGTCACATGGTCTCAAACTTTTCTAAAATACAATAATATCAAATATCATATGAGATGATTAAATGAATTATATGTATGGAAAATATCTTATGGGTTATTAAAAGGTCATATTCCATTTGAATTTTTCTTTTTTAAAATTTTGGAAAACCCAAATCACTTCCACACATATAATGTGTCTTATAGGAGGCTCAAATAGATTTATTATCTTTCATGAAGATCAATTTCCTTTGATATTTTTTAAAGTCCACCTTCATAGATTAAATTTATTATATGAAAATGAAATCTCCCTTGCATAACTAAATTTACTTAATTACAATAAAAATATCTTACACGTATGATGATTTCCTTTTCCAAAATTCATCATCTGATGTGAAATTACAAAATTTAATCCACTCGAACTAGAAAATTTACAAATCATCTACAAGGAACCTCAACCACTCAAAAATCATCCCAAAACATTTTATCACAATGAACACACTTTAAACATGTTATATAGAATTAATTTTAGATCAAAACTTATCTATTAACATTAAAAATGACATCAAATAATCATCACACTTAAATAGGTATTAATAAAAAAAATATCATCCTTTAGGGTTCAAAAATATCCCCCTTTATAATTGTGTCAATACTTCCTCATTTCTATCTACCCCTTATTAATAATAAAACCATTGAGTACAAAAGATAGGTGCACACTCCAAAGAACTTTAGACAAAGATTTATGAAATAATAATCTCTAAGTTTATATGAGCTAGATCAATATTGAAAATAAGAGTGATTAGATAAATCATCAATGATTTCCATAAAATAACTCATCTCAAATCTATCACATCTTTATTCATACACAAAAAACAATCAACAAAATATTTTACAGATTATTTCTTGCACAAATTAATACAAAAATTAAAATATCTCATAAACATGGAGAGAAAGTTTCTCCCTCTATATACACTATATCCGCAAGTATTTAAAAAATAATGTATAGAGGAGGGAACTCAAACAATTACATACCTTAATGAGAGGGAGTGGGATGCACTCCCATATGAAACCTTAGTTTCTCAAACTATTCATCCATGAGGAATTTGGTAGGAATTTCAACAACTTGTTCCTTTGAGAGAATAAATTACAACCTCAGAACACCTTCTTCAAGATTTTTCCTATGAAAGTGGTATTTTATTTTAATGTGTTTTTACTTGGAGTGTTCTACTATATTTTTTCACAGGATTATAAAACTTTGATTATCACAACATATAATTAGAGGATATGTAGCTTCAACATTCAAGTCTTTCAAATGTGTCTTTATCCATACCATCTATGTAACTAGTTATAATGCATCCACATATTCAACCTCAATATATTTGAGTGTCATTGATTTTTTATTCTTTTAATTCTATGAAACACAAATTCTTACAATTAAAGATACTCCACTAGATGTGGATTTCTTATCATCAATAACCCCTACCCAGTTAATATTAGTAATCCACTCAGATATCACTTACTTGTATTCTTATACATCAGTCTATAATTGAAATTATTTGAAATTTATATTAAGACCATATTTAAAAACAAAAGATTCATTTCCTTTGGATTATATTGATATCGATAAAATAGGGTGACACCATACCAAATGTTAGTCCCTGATGTTGTCAAGTATATAAGAATTCTGACCAAACTTCTAAACTTCTTCTTATTGATAGTTTTTATTTCATAATCCTTTCCTATATTATTTCCCACCTAAATTGGTGTGGACACCCCTATACCTGTTAAGTCCAAAAAGGGTGATGAAAATGGAAAACAGGGGGGGGGGGGTGAATTGTATTTCTTTAAAAATAATCATATTTTTCACTTATAATATAGAAAGTGACCGGTCTAATAAATAAACAATTCAACCAAAATAGATATGAGAAATATATGGGAATTAAATGTAATGAATTAAACGATGAACACAATTATTTTTATAGTAGTTTAGATAAATGTGTTCCTATATTTACTCTTCAATACTCTAAAACACATATAGGAATGATAACCAACATAAAAATAACAACTTTTAAAGGGGATTCACAACCCCTTACAACCTGATTTTTTCACACCTAGATTCACAAACCAAAACCTCTTATCCTTTTCAGGCTCAGAAAAAACCCAGCCTTTTATAGGAGAAGACCCAACCTAGATTATTAAAGAACAAGTCATATCCTCTATTATTTTCTAGGTTAATAGGAAGTTGGTCTATTAAGGGTGAAGGTAAAATGACCTGTTATAGGTTTATAACTAGAACTATACTTTTAAGGAAAAATACTAACCTATAAAAATATAATAAGTCAACCCAAAAAACATAAAAAGTGTTACAAAAACGTACTATAAGTAATTTATTAAAATTACTAGTGATATAAATAGTGGTATAAGTCCTTTATTGATGAATATGGAGAATCTATAATGTGAAATATATTTATATATAGAAAAATAATTGAAAGTTTCAAGGATTAGTGTAATACATTGTAGTGTGGTATACAAAGAAAAATCCCTGTATAGCACATATCACATGCATGAATCACTCAAATAATCTCTCTCATTACATGGTTTGACCTTTTATAAAAATTAGAAACTAATATATTCCTACTTTAATTCCAAAGTTTTTATGAGAAATGATATTCACATGGTGATTTCATTAAAATGAATCAATGTTGTAAAAATATTCATATAGAGAGAGATTATAGGACTCTTGATATTCTATAAAAATAATAACTGGTATAACATTCATTAGAATATTAAATATCCAAAATAACATAAGATATTCCCCATAATAATTGATAATAAATTTCTTAGAATACTCCCTAAGATTATATGATACAAAATTATTTATATTTCCAAACAATTAAAATTATAAATCTCTTGTAGTAAATATAAAACATGAATATAAACATGCATAAACCCTATTTGATCTTCATTTAATTCTCTATAAAATATGTCAAAACATGTTAACATAATATCTATATAATTAAAGCGTATTTAAATAATAAACAAATCAATATAACAATCAACATGGACATGTAGTAAATAGAAACATAAAAAAATAAGAAAAATAAAGTATGTTTTGAAATTTCAAAAATAATAAATACTCCCTAAAAAATGAAGACCTTTGATCTTCCAAATATTTTGAATTTAAATATTTGAAAACCATAAAACTGATCCAAATTAGTAAAAAAATAAAAATTATAAACTCATAGTACAAATTATGACCACGACTTACAATAAGGCACAACTTTCTCCCTCAAGATGTTTTGAAAACCTTGAACAAACCCAAGTCATGACTACAACATGGTGTTCAACCACAATCTATTTTTCTCTGTGATTTACAAAACTCAAAATGACATTCAAAATCCATTTAATTTTTTATTACACCCATTTCAACTAAGCTATTTCCTATAGCTTTTATAACTCACCAATCAAATCACCACCACAACTTTCATTACATTGTAGCAGTCCCCTCATAGGAGTTTTACACACTATATAAAGGTAGAGTAGAATTTCTATAGGTTGCATAAAGGTATGATATAAGGGAAATTTACATGGATATGTAAAGTTACTTTAAATCTATGTAAAGGTAAAATAAAAAAACCATATTACTACATAAAGATAAGTATATAAAGGTATTTCATGATTCTGTACAAAGGTAGATGCTAAATTATATGATCAGTATAAAGGTAATGCTCTTTTAAAGGCAAGTATTACATAATGGTAAGATAAAAAATCAAACTCTCATAAAGGTAAATATTTACTTATGTAAGGGTAAAATAAAAATTTTCAATCAATGTAAGGGTAATATAAAAATATTTTGGTCTCCATAAGGGTATAATAGTGCTCACATAAAGGTAAAATTATGAATTTTCAAGCTACCAAAGGGTGAATCCATTTTTAAATAAAGGTAAAATACTTAGAAAAAATAAAATATATATTATAAAATAAATAATTAAATAAAAATTAAAGAATGAAACAATTAATAAATCAATTAATTCAAAATTATTAATTTCTTTTATAAGTAATACATGCATGAATTTTTTTTTAATAAAACTCATGTTAGAGGGAATAAATAAAATAATCATCTTAACAATACTGTGAGCAATTATAATTATAAAAATAATAAGGTATTTTTAATTATCAAAACATAAACAAATATAGTGGATCAATGATCTACTAAATAATCTCACCCTTTTTGATAATAACAAAACCAAATGTAAATTACAAAAAATTCTCCCCCATTTTAGAATTAATCAAAAATATGAATATTTAAAAACACAATTCCTTCACAAAACATTCACCTCCTTTTAAAATAATTAATAAAATTTCTATTTTAAAAATGATATATAATTATGTGTTTATAAAAAAAATAAACGTAAATTTATTCTTTAATAATGAAATTTTGAAACAAGATATGAAATTAAAACTCAAAAAGAAATATTAAAAATAATTTCTACCCCATTAAAGAATATATCTAGTATTTTAGAAAAAAATAAAATATTTAAACATTTTCTCCTTAATATAATTACTCAAAAATGAATTAATAAGTTCAAAAGTATTCTCATTTCAAAGGAAGATTTAAAGAAGATTTAAAAAATTCATGTATAAATCCCCCCTTAGATAAATATTTAAAAAATTCATGCCTGGGGTATATAAAATAAAAAACCACACACTTAAATTTATATGAATAAGTATATTTAAATAGTTTTGATCTATTTTAAATAGATTTACAAATACCAAGGAAGTATAGAAAATACAATAATATTTAAAATATTTCAGCATGATTGAAAGAAAAATATTAAGGTCAAAGAAGTTTTTAAAGATTAAAACTATAAAGGGAATAATTCAATAGTCTGAAAAATATATCTCCCCCAAAAAACAACAATAATAACCAGGAACAAAATAACACCTCATGATATATAAAATTTTTCAACATACCATGATTTAAATTTATAAATTTAATAAAATTTAATGATTGATGGTGAAAATGGGATAAAATATAAATTATAAAAGACTTCCCTGATTAAAAAATTCACAATTTAAAGATACAAGGTAGTGAGCATATAATTTTTTCAAAAAATATCATCCTAAATTAAATCAATTCTTTTATATCTAAGAAAAAAATTATAATTTAAATATGGTTGGATCCTCCACAATTGACGCATTCTAAAAATTTATAATATAAAATAGTATAAATTAAAATTTTAAAGTTTCTTCTTAATTTTACTTTTCTTATTTTCAAATAAAAACACTATTTTGTATAAAATTTAAATTCCAGCATGTATAAAGTAGCGAAGACTCCTATAAAAACACACTTTAAAAGTACTAGGATCCATGAAACATGTTATATGATATTAAAATATTTTTAATGAATTTAAAAATAGAAAACTGTTGATTCCATGCCAGTAAATTGATATGTAAAATATGAATAATATGATCGCTAGCCATATTAAGATATATTTAAGTTTATGTTAGTAAACCACAAAATAAACACAGTTTTACTCATGTTTACCAACCAAAAAACAAATGTTACCATCCCAAATGGAAAAATTTATACAAGATAGTCATAATGAAATACTAAACATAATTTCTAAATCTCATGCCAATATTCCAAGAATATAATAAAGAAATCATGAATGCTATCCATAAAACCAATGACCCATTTTACTTTTTCATCTAGACTAGTTTTTGTCCAATAATATTATAATAAAATTTATTAGGAATCCAAGCTGTTGAGGGTTTTGAAAATTTATTCCTAAGATATTTTTTTGATAAGAAATCTATTTTATGAAAAATGTATTGATTAAACTTTAAAGGGAAATTAGATATATAATGACTATAATCATAACATTTATAACAACAAAAAGAATAAATTTTAGCTGAATTTTATTTTATAATATGATTCTTAGAGGATAAATTATAATAAATTTTATCCCTTTTATGTATCACCTTATATAAATTTTTCTTTAAACTTTAAATCAAAGATTTAATCTTTGGATTATCCTTTTGAAAAAACTCAAAATCATTAAAAAAAAATTACTATTATAACTCGAATAAATATTTTTAAAATTTTCATTTTATTTATTAATATTTTTTATATTCATTTTTAACTTTGAACATATAATCCACTAACTCAGTAAATTTTCTTTTCTATGCTTCATTATTATCTTTTAGTTTATTATTTTTCTTCCCAAGAATAAAAATTTTGTAATCAAATTTTTTAAAACTTTTAACTTAAAGTTATAAATCATTTTTCTTACTTTTAACTTTCCCAAATTTTTCCTTGAGGGAGATATATATTTCAACCATTTATTTCAGTTAATCCTCATAAGATTCATACATTTATTATTGTTGAGTCAATAAGATTTACTTATGACTTTTACATTCCTTCATGTTTTGAAAATCACAAACAACCTATCTTAAGGAAAATTTTATTTCCCCTAAGATTTATCTTAATAAGGAAATTTTTCCTTCCCCAATGAAATTTTATCCTTAACTTTGTTTTCATTGTTCTTTTTATAGTTTCTCTTATCCTAACTATTTTTATTTATAATGTATAAAAATTGTTTTCATATCTAAAACCTCAAAATCCTATAAATCCTTAGATATAGAGTATTCTTTGAAATTTAGATTTCAAATTCTCTGAAATTTAGATTCAAAATTCTCTGAAATTCAGATTCCAAATTCTCTGAAATTCAGAATCTGAATTCTCTAAAATTCAGACTCCAAATTATTTAAAATTAAAACTCCGAATTCCTTAGAATTAAGATTCCGAATTCCTCAGAATTAATTTTTTTAATTCCTCAGAATTCAGATTCTAAATTCCTCAGAATTCATATTCTGAATTCCTCAGAATTCAGGTTCTGAATTCCTCAGAATTCAGGTTCTGAATTCCTCAGAATTCAGGTTCCGAATTCCTCAGAATTCAAGTTCTGAATTCCTTAGAATTAAGATTCTGAATTCCTCAGAATTTAGACTATGAATTACTTAGAATTGAGACTCTGAATTCATTGAAATTCAGACTCCGAAATCTATAGAATTCAGGTTATGAATTCCTCAAAAAACAGAATCCAGATATTTATGATTTATAGTCTCCAAGTGTTTATTTACTTAGACTCTGAACTTTATTTTTCCTTATATTATGGAAAATTATATTTCGTTAAGAAACTATATTTTTCTTATCTTTGTTATAATTATGAAACAATGTCGTACATTCTATTTCTAATTAACTGTTGTTTGAGTGGCACGTGTATAAGTCCCTTCGAGATTCAAGGAAAAATATGATCATTGGAGGAGGGAGATGACCACTGGAGAAGTGCCTATAAATAAGATCTCATTTGAATGAGCTCACCTTAACTGAAAACTGATCCATCAATATAGAGATTACATGCTGCTGAAGTGATTTCTAGGGAGAGAGACTCTCATGCCTTGTGCGTACTGAACATCTTGTTCAGCTTGCTTCGTGCGACTCCGATTGTTGCTGTATACAATTGAGGACTTCTGGGTATATGAAGACAGAGACGTCGAATTCCTTAAAGTTTGAGGACTTTTGGGGATAGGAAGACAAAGGTTCCAACTAACTTAAAGTTTGAGGGCTTGTAGAGATATCAAGACAAATTCTGATATTCCTATCGAGGGATTACCCTAGTGTGGGTAAGATCGACTTTCTTGAAATTATAAATCAAGGGACCTTTATCCAAGGTTGTTGGATACCCTTCTCTTTGAGTTAAAAGATTTTATACTTGTTATTTGTTTTGTTTCAAGTTTATTTTCCACTGTATTTTGATAAATGAACAAAAGTATAACCTTCTTATACTTTCTTGTTCTTTTTTATACTCTGATAAGTAAGATTTTATACGCTTTAAGGCAGAATATTTTCCTTGTAAACTTTTATTAAGTTTCATTTCTTAAACCATATTTCTAAAATATAGCAAGTTTGTAGAACTAAGAGGTCTTGTGAATTTAAATTGTTTAACTTTGTTAAACATAGTTTTTATTTAAGGTTAAAAACAAAAGTTTTTAAACTTACAATTCACCTCCTCTTGTAATTGAGCATCTACATTCATATTTTGATCCTACAATTGGTTTTAGAGGAGGTCTCTGAAATACTTATTCATATATAATTTTTCTTTCTCAAGTTTTCATTATTCTAAATATTTTTCTTACTTAAATTTTTTTATCCTTGTTTACAAACTTTTTCTATTAAAAAGTTTTTGTGGAAAGATATTTTCTTTTAGATGGAAGGAATGAATGTTGGTTCGATTGACAATCTAAATCCTAATATACCACCTATATTTGATGGGAATGATAATGAATATTGGAGAGATCATATGAAGACTTTTGTTATTAATATTGGGGTGGAAAACTTCGTTATGCTTACTAGAGATTACAAGATTCCTGATAAGGAAGTCAAAACTTTTACTAATCAAGAAAAGTCAGAATATCAACTAAACTATAAGGTACACAATAATTTGTTGTGTTCCATGACCAGGAATATATATAGTCATATTTCTTCTTGTGAAGCTGAAAATTGTATTTAGAAGAAATTGGAGGTTACTCATTTTGGTACATCCAAGGTTATAGAAACTATAAGAGCTATGCTTAGAGTAGAATATCATGGATTTATATTTCCTTATGGAGAACCAGTATGCAAGGTATAACAAAGATTTATGACTATTGTTAACAACTTACAATCCATGAGTGAGAAAGGTTTAGATAATGAGGCACTTGTGGAAAAGATTATAGATATCATACCTAATGGGTGTGAATCTAAGAGAATAACTATTTAATAAGAATAGGAAAGTATCTCAGATTACTCTTGATGAGATTTTTGGAACTCTTATTCAACATGAGAAAAGAATAAAAAGAGATGCTGATTTGAATAAAAAGAAGAATGGTAATGGAAATGAATCCTTTACTGCTACTAAAGTCAAGACTCCTGAAAGGGTTACAAGATCCAAGTCAAAGAAAGTCAATGTTTTATCTGAATCAAGTGAAAGTGAAAATTCAAAGAATGATCTAGCTAATCTTGCTCGAAGAATGAACATGATAGTTGGGAAGAAATAATTTCAATATAGATATAAGAAGAAATAAAGAAAGGACAAGAAATACTCTGAAGTTACTTGTTATGAATGCAAAAGAGCATGGAATATAAGGCCATATTGTTCTATGCTTAAGAGAAAGGATAGAAAGGAAAAGCATTTTGAGAAAAATAGAAAGTAGTACTACAAAGCTAAAGCTAAGAAAGTTTTGAAAACTAATGACACCTAGAGTGATAGTGGTGGAGACTCTTATGATGAATCCTCAAAGTATGAATCTTCATATCAGAAGAATCTTGGTTTACTAGCCAAATTACCCATTGAAAATCATTTTCTAATGGCCAAGGTATACAATGATGAATCTATAAGAAATTTTTCCTTAAATGAAAATTATAGTGATAATAAATATTATGAATCTTCGAATGAAGAATATTCTTATGATGAAGATAATACTTTACCTACTTATGAATAAGTATCTAGGTTTATTAAACTTCTTGAGAATGAAAATTATAAAGTCAAGAAAAATCTTGATAAGGAAAATTCTATAATTTCTATTCTTAGTAAAGAATTATCAGATCTTTCTAAAGATCTTGATAAGAAAATTTATGATTTTGAAAGTATTTCAAAAAACCTTGAGAAAGTTAATTATGAGAAGGATAAAATTTCTAAGGATCTAGTTAATGTAATTTCTTAGAAAAATATTTTAGAGATTAACTCTAGTGCTAAAACTAATGTTTTTGAGGATAAAAAACTTAGTTATTAGACTGAAGTCAAAAATATTTTCTTTGAGGAAGTGTTTGTCAAACTTTACCTTATGTAAGGAAAACTTTGAAAAGATGTATTCCCAAATTTGACCTCTAAGGAATAATTCTATATTTGGTTATACTCATTCTAAACCAGTTTTTAGTAATATTTATTTTTTTCCTCAAAGTGCTCCATTCTGCACTAAATGTCAGTGTGGTGGACATTGGGAAAAAAATTGTTCTTTAAACAAAACTTAGTATTTAGGTTTTCATAAAGCTTATTTTTCTAAGAAAATGTGGATTCTTAAAATTTTTCTTTCTGAAGTTTCTAAATCCAAGAAAGTTTGGGTTCTGAAAATCTAACACTCTTATTTTTAGGAAAATAAAGATAACACTAAGAACAATACATAGTACATGGATAGTGGATGTTCCTGGCACATGACTAGTAATAAAAACTCTTTTGAAAAGATTATCAAGATGAAAGGAGGAAAATTAACTTTCAGAGATAATGATAAGGGAGAAATTATTGGTATAGGTAACATTGTTCTTCTTGGAAAATCTTTGATTTCAAATTTTTTATTTGTTAAAGGTCTTAAGAACAACCTTATTAGCATAAGTAAATTATGTGATGAAGGTTACCTTGTGAATTTTAGGAATGAAAAGTGCTTAGTACACAATTCCAAGGAAGAGTTTATTCTTCCTTCCCATAGGCAAGAGAATGTATACACACTAAACTTAGAAGACCTTATGAGCCAAGACCTACCTTGCCTTAGTGCAATGGAAGATCAATCTTGGTTATGACATAGAAGGTTAGGACACTGTAACCTTAGGAACCTATGAAAACTCTCTAAGAAAAGACTTGTTAAGGATGTACTGAAGTTTAGATATGATTCTTCAATAGTTTGTGATCCTTGTTAATATGGAAAGCAACATAAATCAAGTTTTAAATCAATTGGTGAAGTCTTAACTACTGATGCATTACAGTTGGTGCATATGGATCTTTTTGGTCCAACACAAACTGGAAGAATTGGAGGAAAATATTATATATTTGGTATAGTTTATGATTACACTAGATTTATGTGGGTCTATTTTCTAGAAGAGAAATCTAAAGCTTTTTCTTATTTCAAAATTTTTAGAGCCCAAGTTAAAAATGAGAAAAACCTTCCATTGATAACTATTCATAGTGATCATGGAGGAGAATTTCAAAATTATGATTTTAAAACTTTTTGTAGTAGAAAAGGCATTACCTATAAATTCTCCGCATTAAGAACCCCTAAAAAATGGTGTTGTTGAAAGAAGAAACAAAATTCCTTAAGAACTAACAAGAACCATGTTGAGTGAATATTCGATATCCAAACATTTTTGGGATGAAGTTGTAAGTACTACTTGTTATACTATAAATTTAGTTTTGATCAGAAATTTTCTTAATAAAACCCCATATGAGTTATGGAATGGTAGAAAAACTAGACTTTCCTACTTAAAAGTATTTGGTTTCAAAGTATTCATTCTGAATAATAAAGATAATCTACATAAATTTGCACCCAAATCTGATGAAGTAATCTTTATAGGCTACTCCACAACTTCTAAGGATTATAGAGTTTTCAATAAAAACACTTGTACTGTTGAAGAAATAATACGTGTTAAATTTGATGAAACTAATCCTTTTTTTTAAACAACCTCAACCAACATCTTCCGATGTGTTTTCAAAAATTGATTATCAACCCTTGATAGAAGTTCCTTCTGATAAGGAAAATGTTCAATAAAATGTTTCTGAAGCATTTACCCTAGAATATTTCCTACCATATGTTGATGAACTAGTTTTACAAAACCCAAATAATTTGTTTCTTAAGAATCATCCCAGTGACAGTATCATTGGTGATGTAAATCAACCTGTAAGGACTAGAAGTTCCTTAAGAAATGAAGTAGAACATCTAGCATTACTTTCTCAGTTAGAACCAAAAAGCAACGATGAAGCTTTAGGTGATGATGATTGGATAAAAGACATGCAAGATGAGCTAAATGAATTCAAAAGGAATAAAGTCTAGACCTTGGTTAAAAGACCTAAGGAAACTTCTATTATTGGAGTAAAACGAGTCTTCAGAAATAAGTGTGATTAAAATCGAATCATAGTAAGAAATAAATATAGATTATTTGATAAAATCTATAATCAACAAAAAGGAATAGACTATAAAGAAACCTATGCTGCAATAGCTAGACTTGAATATATTCATATTCTACTTTCCTTTGCAGCATTCTTCAACTTTAAACTTTTCCAAATAGATGTTAAATGTGATTTCCTAAATGTATATGTTCAAGAGGAAGTTTTTTTGAACAACCTCCTATTTTTGATGATACAAAACATCCTAAAAATGTTTTCAAACTTACCAAATCTTTATATGAACTTAAACAAGCCCCTAGATCCTGGTATGATAAAATTACAGGATTTTTGTTACAAAATAATTACATTAAGGGAAATGATGATACAAACCTTTTTATAAAGAAAGATAATAATTTTTTTTTGATTGTTCAAATTTATTTTGATGACATTATATTTGATTCAACTTAGAAATCTTTAACTAATTCGTTTTCGAATCTAATGAAATTTGAGTTTGAAATGAGTATGATGGGTGAGTTAACTTTTTTCCTTGGTTTTCAAATTTCTCAAAAATCAGAAGGAATTTATATATCTCAATAGAAGTATATTAAATATATTCTTAAAAAGTATAGATATGACAACTATAATAGTATTAGTACTCCCATTGGTACCTCAAATTCACTTGATCTTGATGAAGTTGAGAAACTAGTAGATCAAACAACATTTAGAGGTATTATAGGAAGTTTACTATACTTGACAGCTAGACATCCAGACTCAATGTTTTCAGTATGCTTATGTGAAAGGTATCAATCTAATCCCAAGGAATCTCATTTAAAGGTAGTGAAAATAATTTTTCACTACTTAAAGGGAACCATGGATTTAGGATTCTTTTATATTTCTAGAAATTATTTTGTTTTAAAAATATTTTCAGATACCGACTTTGGTGGATGTAGAATGGATAGGAAAAGTAAATCTAGAACTTTTCATTTCTTAGGAGATTAATTAGTTTATTGGTCTTGAAAAAATCAACACTTAGTAGCACTTTCCACTACTAAAGCTGAATATGTAGCAGCTGGAAGTTGTTGTGCTCAAGTATTGTGGATGCAACACACACTCACAGAATATGGTATGAGTTTTACCAAAACAAAAATATTGTGTGACAATACTAGTGCCATTGAATTAAGTAAAAACCCTACACATCACTCTCATGAAAAACACATAGATATTAGGCATCACTTTCTTATGTATCACACACAAAAAGGAGATATCATTATTTAATTTATTGGAATACAAGATCAACTTGCTGATATTTTCACAAAATCTTTACCCTCCGATAGATTTGAATATATTAAAAAGAAGTTAGGAATGATTACCATAAGGTAATATTCCATATTAACTCCTTGTTGAAGCCTATCTCCTTACAATAAGAAAATCCTCTTCATAGAGGGATTACATTTTCTTGTTAATCAAATTTTTCTTAGTCAAAATTTTTTCGTAGTCCAAGTTTTTTGTAATCGAATTTTTGTAATCAAATTTTTCTTTACGTTTTTTTTAATTTTACAGAATATAAAGTTCTTCAAGAAGAATTTCCCTCATTAGGAATAATTTTCCTAGAAATTCGGAAGGTATGTTTTCTTTCTTAAATTTTCATAATCATCCTTTTACATGTTGGTATTTTTATCTTTTTTAAGAAACCATTTTGGATTAATTTTTTTCTTTCTTAAATCTGAATGTTTATCTTAAAGACCTCAAAAGATCAGAACCTATCAAAATCCTTCTTCAGTTATCATCTCAACTGTCAGATATGATCATAAGTATTTCAACTGTTGGATCAAGTAAGGAAGCTGAACCATCACCTCAATCACCTATATAAGGACCCCCAATGGTTTTCCCACATTGATCTTCAAGCTCTGGCATGCGGCATCCCTACTGGTGAGGCCATTCTGAATTTTCAAGGTTTGATTAATTCCGAATGTCTGTAGAAGCCTCTCCTCAGAAAGAAATGTATTCTGTTAAGGAAATATCTGAGTGGAAAATATACAAATAGTGGTTAGTTGATCCCAAATTATTTTCTATGCATGATTACATCATTTCAAAGAATATTAAGCTGAATGGATGGGAGATCCTATTTATATCAAGACTGAGGGCAGAGTATTTGGTTTATCCAGAGTTATTAGTTGAGTTATATGAATCAGTAAGTTTCTTCAACAAAGGAGGAAGAGACAATTTTTACTTCAAAAGATATAGAGAGACATACTCCCTTTCTTACAATATGGCTACCAACCTGATTGGAATATTTTATGAGGGAGAAGCAGAGTTCTTCTCTCACAAGTTACCTGATGAAGCAAGATCTTTTGACAAGAAAAAATCTATAGAGTGTCTTGGCTTGAAGGAAGTGAAGACTCTGAAAATTATTCATCTCTCTACAAATCTTCAGATTCTTCAGCTGTGGGTTCAGGGATTTCTCATTCTAATAAAAGGGGACAAGGATACCCTGAATAAAAGTTATATTTATGCACTATATTTTTTGGTGAATCTTAGGAAAATCAATTTAGTAAAGTATGTTTTTCTGAAAATCAAGAATATCAAGAATGGAACCCTGAAATCTTAGATTATCATGTATCCAGATATTCTTTCGAAGATTATAGTTGTTTGTCTGAAGTCTTTCAAAATTCCTTGTAGTTCAAAGATAAATAATTTCAAAGTAATATTGCTGAGTGATGATACTCTAAGGAGAATAAAATTTGGCTTTTCAACTGATTCAGGAGAATTTTATGATTTGTCGGAAGTTGAAATCCAAGATCTAGCAAAGAAACTAGAGGTGGATGAAACCTCCAAGAAGGGTGAAAAGAATAGAAAGGAAAAGGAACCAGAAAAGAAAGGAAAAACTCTTGTGGCTAAGGTAACTCAATCCACACCTCCAAAACCAAAGAAGCAAAAGGATTATCCTGATGAAGTAGTAGCTAATTGGAGAGAAGATAAGAAGAACATGGAATAAGGGGAGCCTATTTTTGGGTTGGATCCTGCTAAAGAAAAATATCTAAAGATAAAGGCTGCTGAGAATCTTGATAAGTAAGAAAAAGAAAAGAAGCAAAGGAAGAAGATGTCCGAGGCTGAGATAGGACAATCTCTTCTCAAGGCTGCTGAAAAAGCCTCTGAACAAATTAAGGTGCCAGAATCATTTTTGAAGGAATCACTTTCTGAGACTCTGGGAAAGAAGGTGGTGATTCTGGATCTATAACAAGAAGAAGAAATTATTTAGGAAGAGGAAAAAGAAATAGAAGAAGAAGAAGAAGAATAATGGGATGACACTGATGATGTCGTAAAGCAATTTTAAGATTACCATGAGAAGGAAAGTCCCTCTATAAGATTATCAATCTGGACTTCTCAAGACAAATCCTCAAAACTTTCTACTCCAAGAAATGAAGAGAAAGGTTAGGAAGAAGTGAATAAGTCAACAGATGATGAAAGTAGCAATCATGATTTTATTCTTCCAGGAGATCTTATGGTAGAAGCTGAGAAATAAATTGTCGAGGAAGATAAAATTGTTCAGTTATTAGATAGTGAGCATGAATCACCCAAACCAGAAGAGATAATTTAGAGAGTTGATAAGGGAAATAAGGTGTTGGTCTATAAACCTAGTAAATATTTAGTGAAAAAGAAAGATGTTGGTACTTTGTCAAAGAAGAAATATGAAGAGTTATAAAAAGAACCCTCACCAACCAAACATTTTGATTCAGAATTGTCCTCTCTTGGACATGATTTTTTGGTATAATATTTGAAAAAGCTGGTCAGTACTATTCCCTTATTTCCAAAAATAGATTATAGATGTTAGATGCTTCAACATTCAAGGAATCCGAAATCAGATTCAGTTTCCATGGTTATGGATAAATGTGTTGGACTTGAGGCAGATTTCGAATCCTTTATTATTGGTTATGAGGTTCATAAAAGATCTTACAAAAAGATTACATACTGGTCAAGGAATACAGTCAAAGACCTGAGATCTTTTGATGAATTTCAAGATAATTTCAAAGATGCCTTTGACACTGAATATAGAAAGCTTAATGATCTTACTAAGAATTTTGAGGAAAATATAAGTCTCGAACAGACTTCTCGGAAGCAGGAAGTTAAGGATATGAATGGGAAGCTTAATTTTGTGGATATGAATTGGAAGAGGGAAAGAGATATCATAATCGAATTTGAATAAAATCTTGTTAAGCAAGAATAAGTGTTGAAAGCTTAAGAAAAATGTCTTAAGTCTTAGGAAGAAAAGAATAAATCCTTAGATAAGAAAAGTGAAGATCAGGATCAGTTTATCAACCACATGGAAGAAGATTACAAGGATCTCAAGAAGCTGAAAACTATTGAAAAAATGTTATTACTGAAGTAGAAAGAAGGATAATTTTTACAATTCCAATCTTTTTTTGAATTTATTCCTTGTAAAAATTCTTTCAATCCTAATGAAATTCTAGTTTTCCTCTATATATTTTCTTGTTTTGTACTAATTTTTCAGGTACTATCCATTTTTTCCATTCCCTCTATTCTTTTTTGAAAATCACAAAGGGGAAGAAAGGAATGATAAAAAGAATACTAAGAAAGAAGATATTTTCCTAAGGGGGAGTTCATTTAAGGGTAAGTTCTTATCAAATAAGGTTTTCATATGCAAAGAAAATATAAAATCTCATTCAAGAAATCAAGAATATGATCCTTAGGGATTTAAAAACCTAAGGGGGAGTTAGTCGTATTCACTTTGATCCGTACATAAAGGGCGATAAGTTTTTATTTTCAAGTCCATAAAAATTACAAGTCCTTATATTCTTTTTAAGGATGTCTATGATTTCCAAAAATGGGGAGATTGTTGAGTCAATAAGATTTACTTGTGAATTTTCCATTCCTTCATGTTTTGAAAATCACAAACAGCCTATCTTAAGGCAAATTTTATTTCTACTAAGATTTATCTTAATAAGGAAAATTATCCTTCCCCAAGGAAATTTTCTCCTAACCTTTGTTTTCATTGTTATTTTTATAGTTTCTATTATACTAACTATTTTTATTTATAAAGTCTAAAAATAATTTTCATATTTAAAACCTCATAATCCTATAAATACTTAGATATAGAGTATTTTGTTTTTAGATTCCAAATTCTTTAAAATTCAGATTCCAAATTCTCTGAAATTCAGATTCCAAATTCTCTAAAATTCAGAATCCAAATTCTCTGAAATTCAGACTCTAAATTCTCGGAAATTCAGACTCTGAATTCGTCAGAATTCAGATTCCGAATTATTTAGAATTTAGGTTTCGAATTACTCAGAATTCAGATTCCAAATTTCTCAGAATTCAGATTCCAAATTCCTCATAATTCAGGTTCCGAATTCCTCAGAATTCAGGTTCTGAATTCCTCATAATTCAGACTTTGAATTTCTTATAATTCAGACTCCAATTCATTGGAATTCATACTCTGAAATCTATATAATTCAGGTTCTGAATTCCTTGAAAAATAGAATCTGGATATTTATGATTTATAGTCTGCAAGTGTTTATTTACTTAGACTCCAAAATTTATTTTTCCTTAGATTCCTAAAAATTGGATTTGGTTAAGCAACCATATTTTTCTTATCCCTGTTATAATTATGAAATGATTTCATACATTCTGTTTCTAATTAACCATTTTTTGAGTGACACGTGTACAGGTCCCTCCAAGATTCAAGAAAAAATATGACTATTGGAGGAGGGATCCGACCATTGGAGAAGTGCCTATAAATAGGTGCTCATTAGAACGAGCTCACCCTAACTGAGAACCGATCCATCAATCTAGAGATTACATGCTACTGAAGTGATTTCTAGTAAGAGAGACTCTCATGCCTTGTGCGTACTGAACATCTTGTTCAGCTTGCATCGTGCGACTCCAATTGTTGTTGTGTACAATCAAAGACTTATAGGGATAGGAAGACAGAGGTGCTAACTGCCTTAAAGTTGAAGGACTTATGGGGATAGGAAGACAGAGGTGCTGACTACCTTAAGGTTTGGGGGATTGCAGGGATAGAAAGACATATTCTGATATTCCTATTGAGGTCTTACCATGGTGTGGGTAAGACAGACTTTATTGAAAGTATAAATCAAGGGACCTTTATCCAAGGTTGTTGGATACCCTTCTCTTTGGGTTAAAATATTTCATACTTGTTACTTGTTTTATTTCAAGTTTATTTTCCACTATATTTTGATAAAGGAATAAAGTATAACCTTCTTATACTTTCTTTTTATTTTGTATACTCTGATATGTAAGATTCTATATGCTTTAAGATTTAATCTTTTCCTTGTAAACTTTTATTAAGTTTCATTTCTGGAACCATATTTCTGGAACCTAGCAAGTTTGCAGAACTAAGAGGTCCTGTGAATTTACATTGTTTAACTTTATTAAACACAGGTTTTCCTTAAGGTTAAAAATGAAAGTTTTTAAACTTACAATTCACCCCCTCTTGTAATTGAGAATCTACATTCATATTTCAATCATACAATTCTAAATATATAATTTTTTTATTTTCAAAAATAAGAGAAGAATCAGAATTAGAATCAGAACTATTAACCATGATTATATTTAAATAGATATTCTTAGATTTTATAGCATATGAACCAAGATCACTTGAATAAAAAGAACGAGTAGGTAAATGTATTACCTTATAATATTTTCAATAAAATAAATATTACCAGTTTCTTCTTGTTTTTTGAAATCTTCATTTGAATTGAAACTTTATATATCAATCCAATTAGACACAACTTTATTTTCTTTATTTTTAACCTTCCTCTGATTTTTGAGACTTGAACTATTTGATTAAATATGTCCCTTTTTTCCTCCACTCATAACAAGTTAGATACGAATAATATAATTTTTAATTAGAACTAACTTACATGAAAGACAATGAAGTTTTATATTTATGATTCTTGATTTTGTTCTTCTTTTATTTTTTTATGTCTAAGAATTATATTTGAGTTTGAATGACTTTTATATAACTAAACCAAATTATCCTCTTGGATTTATCTTCTATAAATGCAGCTGTCTCAAGATGATTCCAAATTTATAAGAATTAGAATACATACAAATCTTGTAAAAAATATTTCTATCAAGCGAGAAATATTTTTTTATAAGTTTGAAATTATTCTCAAATTTCATAGCATCCAAACCACTTAGATTTATAGTTTTAGATTTAGGTAAATCACATGGTTTTATAAAAATGTCCCAATATAAAATATCAACACTCTTAAGATATATTTCCATACCAATACTCCATTGACCGTACTTACTACCATTTAAGTATGGTGGGAGTGAAGGATTCAATTTATTCATATTCTCCATGAAATCCATCACTAAAAAAGGTATTTACTTAAAATGGTTAAGTATAGGATAATAAAGTTACTAAAAAATACAATAATATGATAAACTAAACACAATAATACTTAAAAGAACATGATATGATATGAATTCTTAGGTTCCAAAAGGGTGGTGGCAATGGACAAGATGGTGGGGGGTGAATTTCATTTCTTTAAAAATAATTTGATTTTAAACTTATAATTTGGAAATTGATTAGTCTATGAAATTTAAAATTCAACCAAAACCAATATGATATATTTTTTGAAATTAAATACAAGAATTTAAATGATGAACATAATTATTTTTCTAGCAGTTAGAATCAACATGATATTACATATGCTCTTCACTTTTCTCAAATTGAGAGATGAATGAAACCAACTATAACAATAATGACTTCTGAAGGGTATCCACTTCCCTGGAAAACATTACTTTTTCATACCTAGAGAAAAACCCAAAACCCCATGTATTTTTCAGGTTTAGAAAAAACCCAACCTTTTACAGGAGAATATCCAAACTAGAATCTTAAAGGAGAATCCATATACTATGAAATTTTATCGGTTAATAGGAACCTAGTATTTTAATGATGAAGAAAAACTAGTCTATTATGGGTTCATACCCAGAAACATAATTTTATATAAAAGTCCTAACCTATAAAAATATATTAAGACAACCCATGAAAGCCCCACACAGTGTTACAAAAACTTATTGGAAGTTTTGAATAAATAGTGATAATGATATGAACAATGATAAAAGACCTTTCTTGATAATGATGAATAATATCTAAGGAAAACCATATTTGTGAAGAGAAAATTACTTTAAAGATCTAGATATCATTGTAATACATTATAGTGTGGTATACAAAGACACTTCCATATATATCAAATCTCACATGCATGCATCACTCAAATCATCTATCACACTTTATGGTTTGACCTCTTATAAAAAAATAGAAACTACTATATTCCTAATTCAATTATAAAGTATTTATGAGAAATGATAATAATTCACTTGGAGGCTACATTAAAATGCCTCAATTCTAGAAAAATATTCTCATAGAGAGTGATTACATGAATCTCGATATTCTGTAAAAATAAAAACCTATAAATCATTCATTATAATATTAAATAAACAATATAATAGTATATATTACCCATAATAATTGATTTAAATTCCTTGGAATACCCCCTAAGATCATCTAAGATAAACTATTTAAATTTCAAAATAATTAAAATTTTGAATCTCCTATAGTAAATAATCAGTGTAAATATCAAACATGCATGAATCAAATTTGATCATCATTTAATTTTCTTTAAAATACTTTCAAAAATGTTTATATAGTATCAATAGAATTAAAGTGTATTTAATGAAAAAACAAATCAATAATAACAATCAACATAGACATAAATTAAATGGAAACACAAAATAATAAGAAAAATAGAGTATGATTTTGAAAATTTGAAAATAATAAATACTCCCTAAAAAAGAAAGTTACTTGAACTTCCAATTTTTTTGAATTTGAATATTTAAAATCTTTAAAACTGATCGAAAGCAGAAATCAAATCAGAATGATTAACTTATAGTACAAATTTCAACCACCGCTTCTAACACAATGTGGTATTATTATTTAATATGTTTTAAAAACCTTGAATAAACCAAAATTATGACTATGGTTTGGTCTTCAACCACAATACATTTTTCTTAGTGATTTCCAAAACTCTATATACCATTAAAAATGACTTTCATTTTATACTGTACTTGTTTCAACCTAGTTGTTTCCAGTAGATTTTATACCTCACTAATAAAATTACCATCATGGATTTTATTACACCATATTAGTCCCCAAATATGAGCATTACGAGCCGTGTAAAGTTATAATTGAATTTCTATAGGTTGTATTAAGGTATGGTGTAAATCTTATATGTTGTGTTAGGGCAATTTACAAGGCCGCGTAAAGGTACATGTCATCAATGTAGAGGTAAAAAAGAAAAACCATACTGCTATATAAAGGTAAGTATATAAATTTATTTCATGTTTTTTCATAAAGGAAAACACTAAATTCTATGATATACATAAAGGTAATACTCACATCAAGGTAAGTCTCGCATAAAGGTAAGATAACAAACCAAACTATCATAAAGGAAAAGATTTACTTGCATAAGGGAAAAACAAATATTTTCAATATATATAAGGGTCAATTCAATATATTTTAAGCCGTGTAAGGGTATACCAGTGCTTTTGTAAAGGTAAAATAATGAATCTTCAAGCTATATAAGGGTGAATCCATTTTTTCGTAAAGGTAAAATACTTGGAAAAATTTAAAATTTTCTTTATAAAATACATAGTTAAAATAAATATTAAAAATAACGTGAGAAATTATAAATATAAAAATAATTAGGTATTTTTAATGATCAAATCATAAATAAATATAGTGGATCAAGGAGCCACTCAATACTAGATTCCAACATGTAAAACTTATTCAAGAGCACCTTTACATATTTTTCCCATGAGACAAAAATATAACCTACTACATGAACAATTTTTATCCCCAAGAAAAATATCATTTATCTAAGAATTTACATTTTGAACCTTTATTTCATGTGCCATGGGAACTCCTCACACAATATTTCTTTATTTCTATAAAATATTATATCATCAACATACAAAATCCCAAATAGTGGTGTAGTGTTGATCTTTTTCATATTTAGATTGTTATCCACCCAACCTTTTTAAAATTTCATAATTTTTAGATACTCATAAATTTTAAATTACCAAGATATTGGAGCCCAACTCAATTCATTGTGGTTTTTCATCATCTTATATACCTTTTTTCCATCTGAATCTAGCATAAGGCCTTCAGGATGTACACTTCATCAAGACCACCATTCAAAAAAGATGATTTAACATCCATTTGAAATATTTTAGAACTAATATACATTGAAATAGATATAAACATCCTAATAGATTAATGTCGAGTTATTGGGGTAAAAGTTTCATCAAAGTTGACCAATTCAATTTATGAGTGTCCTTTATAAACTTGCCAGGCCTTATTTCTAGCCACTTCATCTTTCTCATCTATATTATTTCAAAAGACCCATTTTTCTCCAAAAAAATTATTTTATTTGGTTCTAGGAATAAGTTGTAATGTATCATTATTATTAATTTGGTAAATCTCTTCATTTATTACTTGAACCCACTCTTGTGTTCAAATGATTCCTCAACTATCAAAGGCTTAGACTTTGATAGTAGGCTGGTATGGCTAGTGTCCATGATCATTCTTCTTATTTTTACACCTTAATTCTGATCTAAAATAATTTTATCATCATAAAAATGTTTTATCAGACTTAAATTTACCCATTTTGGTTCAATCCTTTATTTTATTCATTGGAAAATGTAGAATCCACATATTCAATTTTAATCTGAATGTTTTCTACATTTTCTTCAATAAGTTTAGAACCTACAAAATCATCATTCTCATCAATTATGATAGTATTTATAATTCATTCTTTATTTTCAAGGACTATGATATCATTAAAATCAATAATTCTTTACAATTTATTATTGTAACATTTTTAGGATTTCTCATTTGGTATGTATCCACGAAATATTTCATCTTTGTCCTTTTTATCAAAATTTCCTCCACTTATGTCTTTCTTCCTGATCATAAATAGAATTATAAAAACTATAAAGTGATTAAAATTTGTATTTATTTTGAACAAAATATTATAAGGAGTCATGTATAATATTGTCCTCATGATATATCTATTCTGAATATTTCCAGTAGTTGTAATATAATATAACCGATAATACCTAATGGGGTCACGATCTGCCAGTATAGTTATATCCATATCAACTAGAATTATATTTTTCTTTCTTCCTATATTTTTAGGAGTATATATAGAACATAATTCATGTCATAATACATGTTTTTTAAGATATTAATTGAATTTTATATTGGAATACCCAATCCCATTATCTGATCTTAATCACTTTAAGTAGAATCACGTTTTCTTTACTGTAAGTCTTCTGAAACTCTTGATGATGTACAAGGTTTATTATTTGTGTGACATGAAAATGATACCTATTATCCTTGTGAAATCATAATATGAAAGTGATAAAATATTTTTCTCCATTTGTTGACTTCTTAATTATAGGACCACATACATCAGAGTGAATCAGTTCAAGTGTCTTTGAAGTTTTAATTTCAAATCCATTATGAGTTTTGTTCACTATTTTTACCTTTGTGTATTTTTTATAAATAGTAGTGGTATCCTCTTTCAAAAGGGTAAATTACTCAAAAATTATTCTTTAATCAACTTCTTCATATTATTTTGGCCAAGGTGAAAAAGCCTTCTATGAAATAACATAATTTCTTCTTGTTGACTCAAGTAACAACATGGAGTTTCTTCCCCAATTTAAAATAGATTTATTGGGGTTATCAAACCCTTTGTAATAACAATCCAATATTTTATTATTTTGAATATGATCCTATTTTTTTTTTCAAATATAATTTTATTTATAGCATAAAATAGTTGTGATACACTCAATAATTTAATCTTTAACCCATCAAATAGTTGGGATACACTCAATAATTTGTTCTACAGACCACATGTAGGATTACAAATATGTTTTTCACTTAAACTTTCCACTCAAGATATTGATTCCATTTTTGAGTTCTCATCTATGGTTATTATCTCCCCCTTGATTCCTGCTATCTTCTTAGTCCTGGTAGAGACATATTATGCCAACAATTATATGACTTAAGGATAAACAAAACACAACATCGATAGTATCCCTAAAATTTTCTATTCTAATATTTTTTTTCTATTTAATGGTCTATCGTCTTGATAAGTTTTCATCCCTTAGATGTGAAATACCTACAAATACATTTTGTGAAATTATTCCTTGAATATTTTTGAATGATAAAGAATTATCTCCTAAAATTTTCTCTTTCAAGATTTGAGTATATTTAAAATTTTCTTCAGGGATTATAGCTATTCTAAATTTTAGTATGCCATAAGTTTTTTTAGTATAAGTATTTTTTATTTATAGTAGATATTACAAATACTTTCACTATTCATATATTACATATTTTTTGGAGTAAATACTTGTTGTAGGTCATTTTTAACATTGAACCTTTTAATTTTATACCATTATTCCTATTGAATTTAATATTATCATCATAATTCTCAATTTAATCCAGATGATTTATGATTTTGTCAATATTATTATCCCCCAAGATAATGGTGGAAGTCATATCTTTAATTATTTCTACCTTTTTTATAATATTAAGCTTCAACACATCAATTTAGTTAACCTGATTGTCTCTTTAAATCAGTATTTGATCTTTTTTGAGCCTCCTTTTAGATGAGTGTTGTATTCTCTCACCTTTCTTATTTATTTCAAACATATTTTTGATTTATATTATTATATTATACTCTTTAGTGGCATATCCTTCCTCTATAGTATACTCACTATTGTATTATGACTCATCTTCTGATGTGTTAAGCAATTCCTCATCCTATTACATGATCACTCTTTGAGAGACACCTCTAGGACCTTACTAATCATTATCACCACTTTATTTACTATCAAATATACCTTCCTAAACTGATATAAAGTTCCTTATAAAGGAACTAAATAAAATCTTCTTCTTTCATTTTGACTGAGGAAATGAGAGATCTCTCATATTGATGGTCTCCCTTGTATCCTCTTTATTAACATTTTCTCATCTAATTATCATATGTAATTTTTCTATGAAAATAAAAACTTTATTATAATTAAAACACTTGAAAGGAAATTTACCCCTATATTTACATCTTCCTCCTTTTTCTGAAATATCTCTAAATAATATAAATATTTTCATCATAATCTTTAAAATGTTCTTCTTCATTAAATAAATCCTTCTTCTTTTTCATATTTATACCTTTGAATGCTTTTAAATCCATTTACTTTATATACTTACCTTTAATTTTAAGATCATGTCATATTCTCATTTCATAATTAATAATTGTGTTGTGAATTTCATCAATGATAAAGTCATAAATATCTTTATATTCTAGAGTTAAGATATTAGAATCAAACTTTTATGGAAGGATTATCATCAAATTTTTTACCATAGTAGAATCACCAAGATTTTCTCCAAAACCTCTAATAGTATTGATAATCCAATTTACCATGGTAAATAATTCATCAATAGCTTCATACTCCTAGAATATAACATCTTTAAATTTTTGTTGATTAATTTATAACTTTGATTCTTTCAATTTTTCTTTACTTTATAAATGTTATGAATCTTCTTCTAAATAGTATTAAATTTTTTTTATCCCATGAAATTTGATATATCCTTTTATGATAAAGAGGATAATAAAGTATTTCTAGCATTCCCATCATTTTTAATATTTATTTTTTTAGTCAGGGACCATGTTGAGGTTTTATCTGGAACAATGATTAATATTGAACAAAATCAAGAGAATTGAGCCCCAGATAAATAATATAAGGTACCTTATTCTATTTACATTAAGAAAAAAATTTTACATAAAATTTTATGATGAATTTTATATTAACATAATTATGTTGCTCCATGTAAAGAATTTGGGTGGAACTAGAGAGTTAGTATGTGCTTGAATACCAATTATTATATCACACAAAGGGTGATACACACTGGGGGTGAATCTGTGTGTATGGTTATTTAAATTCCCATTCAAATCTCATCTATATTCAACACCTATCTATCTATCTATATATATCTCTCAATATACTCAATGATTTTAAAATAAAAACAGACATAACACATTTTTTACAAGGTTTTCCTCTTTTAAGGATGACTATGTCTTCGGTGTGTCGTGGTTATTATCTCCACACACAACTTTATTATTATTATTAAAAGAAACTCATGAAATGGTGTAACCTTAAACTTATAAAACTGACAACACCAAAAAATTTTAATCACACATTAATAAAAAAATGGATCCCTATGAATAAAGTTTGTTAATGAATGAATGAGACTCCACATAGACTCCAAAAATATTAATCTTCTTCTTTTTCCTTACACAAAAATCTCTAATAGTTTCTCAAAATTATTCTTATTTGATACAACAACTTATCCATTCACATATATAAAAATTATATACTAATTATCTTTCTTTATTCATGGTTATTTATATTCACTGAATATTTTTTGAATAATGTTTCCATAATAGTTATGAAAATATACCTGGTTTTCAGTGGAATGGATATTCTCATTCAAACTCATAACATCTCGGTAAAATTCCACCTTCAATTTCTCCTTAAGACTCAAGAGTTGATCCTCCCCATAGTATTTAAAATACCACATCCTAAAAAATATTTAAAAAACATGAAGCTTTTACATCATCATTAATAAAGTATCAACATGACATGTGTTACTGTGTGGAGATCCCTATACTGAACTTTGAACCTTCTTGTTTCAAGAGATTCTTAAAATTCTCACAAAAAATGAACCACAATGTGGTCCAACCCATTGTTTTTCATAGGTGGTCATTTTTTATGAAACACTCATCACCATAGTGTGTTATTCATTATTTGAACATTTTGAATCCAAATTTTTTACCATGGGTTATACTGTGGCATGGATATATTTTTCTTCCCATTTTACATGCACCATGACCTTCATTGTGTCCTGTTCCTCCATTGATCTTAGTAAGAATCTCAATGTTCAATGTGATGTCTTATTCATTAAAGAACAGTGAGAAGCATCATTTGAATTTTGTTTTCCATTTTCTAAAAAATTCACTCAGTGTGAATATAATACAAGTAGATAAATATCATATAGTTAGTAAAAATTTCTTATGCCATTCTAAAATATCTCAAGGAATCTAAAAATATTTTACAAGCTTCGTAAAGACATATGGTCTCAGCTTTTTATGAAATGTGGCAATCAAAAATATCATATGGGATATTCAAATTAATTAAACATATGGAAAATATCTTACTAGATATTGAAATTTCATATTCCATATGAATTTTTCCTTTTTTGAATTATAGAAAACTCAAATTAATTTTTTATATATCATTTATTATGGATGTATCATATAGCTTAATTCTCTTTTACATATATCAATTACCTTTTTCATTTTTATAAATTATATTTTCATAGATAAAAAGTCTTACATGCTGATAAAATGTAATAAATGTATCTAAATTAACTTATGTAAAATAGAAGTGACTTATGAATATGATTATTTTATTTTACAAAATTCATCTTCCGATATGAAATTACTTCACTCAGATCAGACTAGAATATCACAAAATAATATCTAAATAATATCAACCACTCAAAACTAATCCAAAAAAATATCATCACTTTAAAAAACATTGAATCATATTGTATATAGTGACTTATCAATTAAAACTTGTTACATTACATTGAATATCAACTCAAATAGTCATCACACTTAAATAATCATTGAAAAAAATACAACATCATCCTTTAATGTTCAACAATAAGAAGTGGAATTCAATATATGAATCATAAAATATATATTTTAGATATATAGATATATATATATATGTTAAAATAGTTTCTACCCAAAATAAATTCATGAATTTGAATACATCCAATATTTTTACCCATTTAAATAAGGATTTTATTCTTCCTCTTAGAAACTCCATTTTTTTGTATTGTGTAAGGAGTATTGTACCCATATTTAATTCCATATTTAAAGAGATATTATTCAAAATAATTACTAGTGTGCTCTCTCCCATTATCTATTCTTAACCTTATTATAAACACTCCAAGATCTTTCTTAACATCTCTAAAAATTTTAAACTTCTCCATCACCACATATTTTTTCTTCATAAACATATTTTTTTATTATTGTGAAATAATAAATGAATTTAATTAAATAAAGATTAAATTTAGTTGATTTATGTCTCATTAGTCCATATAAATTAGAATGAATTAATTCAAGTGGTGTAGTGGATCCTATCACCACTTTATTATGTCTTATTTATACCATTTTTATAATGACTCGAAACATCCCTTTCGTGGGGAGGGGAGTTCCCTTGTGTGGAGGGTTCGAAAAGGCCACACAGGGGAATTCCCTTTTGAAGAAAAAAAATAAAATAAAAAATAATGACCCAAAACATGCTGTTCTTTTAATAATGGATCTATTGCCTCTCAATAACTTTTTATTATGTTTTATAATAGAATAACATAGAAAAATTTTAATTTTAATAATAAGTTTTAATAACATGTGTTGATATGAACTAGTATAACTAGGTACAATATAGGGATATAAAACGCATAAAATAAATCAGAAACACTTTATTTCATTATTTAATAACGTTACATTCAGTATAAAATGAAACCCAATATCATAAAAAATATTAAAATGGGAATACAAATAGAGGATAAATACAGTGCAATATAAAAATTTGGGCCACTTAAATCCCCTTGAATCATCGCACCCACAAACATCATTATAATAGAGGAATAGAGAGTTAGTAATACAATATTCATTTTGGAAATGAAATTGAACCTTGTTTGAATCAAAATCAATGATGAAGTGTAAGAATAATGGTGTATTTATAAGGAAATATGATCATATACCTTTATTTTTTTCATATAAAATGTTTGATAAGAATTATGAACATTATTTAATAAAATATTTTTTCATTACTATTGTTGGTTACATCGATGCATTTAAATGATCGTCAAGATTATTTAATGATATAATCAGAATTGTATAATTTTTGTAATTATAAATATATTATATTAAAAATATGTTTTATATAGAATTTTTAAATAAAATTTATCTCATGAAATAATCTTATAAAATTATTTTTAAATTATAATATATTTTAATTAATCCCTAAGTAATTTTTATAATGTACAGAATGTCTATTTTCTCTTAAATTGTTAATTTTCATTAAAATAATTTTTTTTATTTAAAAGTTAAAATTTTAATATTTATAGTATTATTTTGATAAAATAAATTTCATTTTGGACTCAGCACAAAAAATTTATATTAGGGTGAGTTTTTGGGAATTTTCTGCCAAAGTTGATTTTTTGGTGAAAAGTGAAAATTGCCGCTTTACAAGCATTGTGATTTTATAACATAATTATTATTTAATCATGGTTAAAAAATTTATGAATCATTTTATTACATAAAAATTAATTTAGAAATAATAATTTTAATTTATAAGTATATACTTTACTTTCTTGAACCAAAAATTGGATTTTTGAAATAAAATTTACATTTTGGATTCTGCACATTAATTAGGTTGGATGGAAGATATGGTTAGGTTTTTTAAATAATTAAATATCCCAAAAAACTCTCAATAATTAATAGTCAATAAAATTGGTTATAACTAATTTCACCCACAAGTGGTTAACTTATATAATAAGACAACCAATATTTAATCCTTTAAAACCCACCCTCCTCAAGTATAAATACCACCCATTCCCTGTTCATATCCACTCAAAATTCATATTACACAAACATATGGTCATTTTATGTCCCAAATAGTTCATCTAAGGTTCCCCCAAGGTCTCAAGGTTCCACCATCAGGTTTTAGGAGACAAATATTCAAATTAACGGAATTCTCCCCTTCTTTGTTTTCATTCAAGCACCTCATTTTTGTGAGTCTTATTAATATAAAAGATTATTTCATTTAATTAACTTTTGATCTTAATATTACTCTAAAAATGGAGTTTTATAAATTAGACACCTCCATTCTCTCTCATTATGAATTTTCCTTAATCCATGTTGTATACCACCATGCTATTGAAATCATTTCATGAAATTTTATATTTTTCATAAAACATTATTATATTTTGAATAGCCAAACCTCTTACTTACCCATGGGTATTCACCTATATGTAAATATAATATATTTATTCAGGGATTTAAATGTATGAAACCCACATTCCCATTTCATGGGTTAAAAATGATGTAATGTTTAAGTCCTTAAGCACTTATGTACTCTATGAGTTTATCTAAAACCTGTACATTATTCTCCTTGGGTTATTGATGAACTAATTTATTATGATAAATATGGATCACATGACATATGAAATATGAATTATGTTCCTTAATAATGATATAATTCATAAGCTAATTAATTAATCTATATAGATGACATGTTTCACGATACCTTGGTGAATAATCTTAGTAATTATGATTTACGACACCCTGGTGATATGCTTATAAATGTATTATTTTTATATTTTATACACATTTCCATGTTATGATTCACTTTATTTATATTATGATGCTCCTCATGTTTATATGATCGTTCTTTATTGATATTCCTCTTAGTCACATGATATGTATTTCCTTTATTTATTCCCTTATTGGGCTTTATGCTCACACCTTTGATGTATGTCCCCAGGATATGAGATGCAGTAAAAGTAAATTAGTATGAAATTATGAAGAATTATCTCAAGTATATTAGAATAATTTTTACGTTTTTCATGAATTATGTTCCTACTTACAAGGCACCAATCCTGAAAATATATTCAACATTATTAAATTTTGTACCATGTAATGAAAATTTTATGAAATAAAAAGGTGGGTCATCATATTTTGTATCAAAGGTTTGTTTAGTTATTTTTAGAAATTAGGATTATAAAAAATTAGTTAAAACACTAGGGATAAGTCTAAATATAGTAAAAAATCACGATATTTTTGTGAAGTATTAATTAAGTGGGTTCCAAGAAAATACATACCTGTCCAAATACTAAAAGTGGATGTGGCTCTGGTATAGTTATACCTAGGGGTAATAACTCCAAAAATGATTCATTGGATGGATTTTATTATAACCTAGTGTATGAAAATAGGTTTTACTGCACACTTGGTTTGACACTCCTAAGGGATATGCATTGATTAATCACATGCTTGTATAAACTATCATGAATGATATATAGATAATGTAAAAATTTTATTAATATTGAAGTATATCATCCTAGAAGTCTAATATTAGAAAATTTGAGGATTAATATTTCCTTTATAATTATTATTATAAGATTCAAAATGGTAACAAATTTCTCACTTAGGTTTTCTCCTAGAAAAATGGTAATAAATAAAACAAATCATGAAAAAATGGATGCAAAATACAATGTGATGATGACCTTCCCAATATGGGTGGATGGAGTTGAAAATTTCATAATTATTATGAATTAGTTAACTCATGTCATGAACAACAACCAAAACCATGTGGATAATCCCTCTTCACCGAGGAAGGAACAACTGGTAGTTAGATCCCTCATGCATAAGTGACCACTTATTTTTTGTGGAACCTCTGATCTACTAATCATATAACAATGGATCAATAATATAAAAAAAATATTTTATATACTCCATTATTCTGAACAAGAGAAAGTTACATTATTAATATATCACTTAAAGGGAGAACCTGATTAGTGGTGGACAATGATCAAGAACACTGAGCCAAGTGATAAGGTGGATGACATGGGATTGGAAGAATTCAAAAAGATCTTTTTTTATCAAGTATTTTCCTCATAACCTCTGAAACAAAAGAAGAGGGAATTACTTGAGTTGAAATAAATTAAAAAAAATTGATGGGGAATTATGAGATGAACTTTACAAGTATTTCAATTTATGCTTCAAGATTTGTCATCAATTTTTATGGGAAGACCGATCGATTCTTTGGTATACTAAGACCCCATATATGAAAAGATTTGGCAATCCAAGACTTTGGGAGTTATGAAGAGATTTTGTGATGTTCTATCAAATTTGAAATGGTGTTTATAGTTTCTAAGTATACTCATGAACATAATTACAAGAAGAGAATTATGGAACACAATTTTGGGACTGATCAGAATAATAATAAAGTACAACATCACATGTGTACCGAATGTGGGAAGAAGCATTTGGGAATTTTTTTTCAAGGAAGTGGAAAGTGATAAAAGTGTAGAAGAGATGGAAATATAGCTTGAAACTATTATATATATGTAAAGCCTAATAATTTAAATGATAATTACAAAAGGAATATGGTGCAAGAACAACCTACTATGCAATCCTACAAGTGTGGGGAACTTGGAATCTTTGATAACCAATGTCCAAATCATAATATAATATAGGGAAACCACCATAAAACCTAATAGAGGATAAGAGATCAAGGTCAAAATTTTATAATTATAAAGGCTAAAGTTGAGGCTTTAAATTATGTTGTGGTAGGTAAACTCATTGTACACTCAAAGCTAGAAATTACATTGTTTAATTCCAGTTCTACACATTCTTTTAAATATTTAAAGTTTGAAAAGAACATAAAGTTAAAACCTAAAATACTAGCGGTAGATATTTATATTAAAACTCTTTGAGGAAATATTCATGAATCAAAGATATATAGAGATTACCTTATTAACTTTAGTGAGTAAAATATCTCTTAAAACTTAGTGATCATTATGATTGTGGAATTTTACATAATAATTGGGACATATTGGATGTCAAAGTATAAAGCCAAGATCAAATGTATATGTAATGAGATTTATTTATTCTTTAAGGGAAAACCTATGATCATATTCAAATGAGAGATTTACCATCTTGAGTATTTCCAAGAACCACATTATATTTACTTATTCATGGAAATGATTGGTGAAAAATAAGAAGTAGAAATAGAAAGTATAAATATAGGATATGTTCCCCTTATTCTAGAATACATTAGTGTATTTCCTAAAGAGTTACTGGGACCTACCCCAAAAAGAGAGGTCGAGTTCTCAATTAAACTTATACCTAGATTCAATACAATATTGAAGACCCCATATATATTAGAATACATGGAGTTAGAGGGATTGAAAACAAACTTTAGGATATTTTGGAGAAGTGATTTATTTAACCAAGTTTCTATCATTGGGTAGAAACTATTATATTTGTAAAGAATAAGGATGGATCAATGCAGTTATGCATTGATTATAGAGAAATTAATGGGATAATAGTGACTAAAAAATACCCACTTCCAAGGATTGATGATTTATTTAACCAGCTTCATGGTGATCAATTATTTTCCAAGATTGATCTTAGGTCAAGGTATCATCAATTGAGGGTAAAGAAAGAATATATCCCAAATATTATCTTTTGAGCAAGATATGGGAATTATGAGTTTTTTTATTACCTTAGGATTGACTAATGCTTCTTCCATATTTATGGATTTGATGAATAGATCCTTTAAGGAATAAATTGATAATTTCTTGGATGTATTTATTAATGATATTATAATATATTGAAAAATACACAAGGAGAATAAAGATAATCTAAGGGTTATATTACAAACTCTGAGATATGGTAAGTTGTTTAGTAAATTCAGTAAATGTGAGTTCTAGTTACATAAAGTCACATTCTTGAGAAACATCATGTCTAGTAAAGGAATCTTAGTGGACCAAGAAAATAAAAAGGAATTGGAGGAGTGGAAACCTCCTAAAACTGTAACTAATAATCTTAGTTTCCTTGGTCTAGAAATATACTATATAAAGTGTGAAAAAAAAATTTCACAACTTTATAATCCACTAACCAAGTTAACATGAAAGGGAGTTAAGTTTATCTAGAAAAAGGAATATAAAGAGATTTTTCATGAACCGAAGAAGAGGTTGGTTGTGAACTTATTCTAACTTTACCCCCTAATGGGGAATGATTTTTCATTTATAGTGATTCATCCTTAAAAATAATTGGATGTGTACTCATGAAAAATAAAAAGGTGATTTCTTATGCATCATGATAGTTAAATCCACATGAATAGAATTATTCTACCCATGATATGGAGTTAGTAGTAGTTATGTTTGAATTAAAGATATTGATACACTATTCTTATGGGAAAAATGATATATACATATACCACAAAATTTTGAATTATATATTCACAAAAAAGGATCTAAACATGCATAAAAGAATATGGTTAGAGCTAATCAAGGATTATGATTTATCTATATTCAATACCACACTATAAAGGTGAATAAGGTAGCTGATTATCTTAGTAGAAAAGAAAATTCTACTATATCTATGATCCATATTAAAAAAGAACCAATCTTCATGGATATACAAAGGATAGATCCGTAAATCATAACAAAAAGTAATAAATCATACCTGGCCTAAATTATTTCTCTACCATCTATCCAAGAGAGGATCAAGGAGACATAAAAAGGGATGATCTGAGACTTTAAAAGAATGTTAAAGTAGTAAAGCAGGGGAATCTTCATTATTTCCACATCGATGAAGATGGTGTATTATGATCTTGATCTATACTTTTTGTGCCTTCATCACTATAGATAAATAAATATCTATTGGACAATGCACATAACCCATATTTCTCCATTCATCCTAGAAGTATCAAGATATACCATGATTTTCAAGAGAACTTATGGTGGGACAACATGAAGAGGATATCATTGAGTATACCACAAAGTTCTTGGTATATCAACAATTTAAATCAGAGTGAAAGATGTTCAAGGGGATAATTCAAACATTTCCCATACCCACATGGAAATGGGAGAACATCCCCATGGAATTCATCGATGGTCTCCTGAAGAAATACAAGGAAGAAATGTGATATGGGTTATGGTGGATTGACTCACCAAGATTGCCCATTTCATAACTATTTGGGAAAATTTATCCCTTAAACAACTTTCCATGATGTATGTAAAGGAAGTGAAGAGGATGTATGGGGTACCACTTTCAATCATTTCTGATCATGATCCAAGGTTCACTTCCAAAATATGGAGAAGTTTTCAACATGATCTGAATAATAAATTTAATTTTAGTACATACTATCACCACCAAACTAATGTAAAATCTTAAAGGACCATTCATACACTTGAATACATGTTGAGAGGCTACTCAATAAAATTTAAAGGTGGATGAGATCAAAATCTCCCATTAATTGAGTTCTCTTACAATAATAACTTCCACTCAAGTATTTAAATGGATCCATATAAATCTCTTTATGGGAACTGATTTATAACTACTACTTGTTGGGATGGAGTTAATGATCATAAGATTCTTGGACCTGATCTTCTGTAAGAGATGATAGAAGAGGTCCAAGCCATCCAACAACACATAAAAGCTGCTAAGAGTTAGAAGAAGAGTTATGCTGACAACCATCAAAGGGACTTGGATTTTGATATTGGAGACAACATTTTCATTTTAATATCACCATAGAAGAGATTCATACAGTTTTGAAATAATGGAAAACTTATCCCTAGGTACATTGGCCCCTTTGAGATCCTTGATTGCATAAGAGCAGTGATCAATTAGCTAGAACTTCCACCAAACATGGCTCAAGTTCGTGATTTGTTCCATGTATCACTCCTAAGGAATTAAATACTTGAACCCACACATGTACTAAATCCATAAGTGGTACAAATGGAGAATGATATCTCTTATAAGGAGCATACATTGAAGATCTTGGACCATAGAGACAAAGTTCTATATAATAATACAACTCACCTTGTCAAATTATTATGGAGGAACCATAAATATGAAGAGTAAATATGGGAACTAGAGGAAACAATGGGACAAAAGTACACTCATATATTCTCAACTGGGAATATGAGTTGAAATTTTGGGGGTGAAATTCATTTAATGGGGGGAGAATATAACGACCTGATTTTTTTTTCTTTTAATAATGGATCTCTTTCCTATCAATAAATTTTTATTATATTTTACAATATAACAACATATAAATACTTTTAATTTTTATAATAACTTTGAACATCATTTGTTGATATGAACTAGTATAACTAGGAATAGTAAAGGGATAGAAAACACATAATAAAAACAAAAAAAAACTTATTTTATTATTTAAGAACATTACATTTAGTCTAAAACAACACCCAATATCATACCAAATATTATAATGGGAAGAAAAATAGAGTATAAATAAAGAAAAATAATTTTTTTGGCCACATTGATCCCTTAGAATCATCATACCCACAAACATCACTATAATATATAAAAATAGAGTTATTAATACAATATTCATTTTGGAAAAGTTATTGAACCTTGATTCGTATTAAATTGAATGATAAAGTGTAAGAATAATGGTGTATTTATAGGAAAATATTATTGTCTAATTTTTTGTTTTTAGATAATATGGTTGATCTTAATGACTACCATTAGTAAATAAAATAGCTGGTCATTATTATTATTGGTTACGTCGATGCATTTAAATGACCATTAGGATTTCTTTATTGATATAATCAAATTTATACTATTTTCAGAGACTATAAATATATTCTATTAAAAATAAATTTTATGTAGAAGTTTTAATAAAAATTTATTTCGTTAAATAATCTTATGAAGTGATTTTTAAATTATAGTATATTTTAATTAAGCCCTAAGTAATTTTTATAATGGCCAGAATATTTATTTTTCTATTACATTTTTATTTTTAATTAAATAATTATATTTATTTAGAAGTTAAAATCATCATATTTAGATCATTATTTTGATAAAATAAATTTCATTTTAGACTCATCATGTAAAAATTAGATTAGGGTGATTTTTTTAGGAGCAAACTGATGAGGAAGTTGATCATTTTCAAGTGTTGTATTTTATTCTCAAGGAAGTTTAAGAAGTAAGGAAAATCACCTCACTTTGTATTTTTGTGAAGTTCATATTTAACATCGTATTTAGAAGAATTAGTCTTAAAATGCTTAAAAGGTCCATCATATTGGGAGAAGCTGGATGGATGAAAAATATCATCCGATTCACATTAAATCCAGAATTAGAAGGTCAACTATATTGAGGAAGAATATTGATGGAAGTAAATGGTCATCAGATTCACTCTAGATTTGGTATGGAAGATTTGATTATAATGGGAGAGTCAGAGTCTGCATGACTATGATAAAACAAATATGACGATGCTTTGCTGATCTTGTAGTTCTTATAAATCATGAGTTTGTGGTAAAACTTATGATGAAATATTGATGAAATAAAGAAGAAGTTAAAGAGATGCTGATCAATTATATTCAGATTGATCAAATATGTATATAAAGAG
Organism: Viscum album; assembly: GCA_963277665.1. Taxonomy (NCBI): domain Eukaryota; kingdom Viridiplantae; phylum Streptophyta; class Magnoliopsida; order Santalales; family Viscaceae; genus Viscum; species Viscum album. The sequence goes on from CAUJRU010000251.1 coordinate 543,927, forward strand.
AAAAGGGGTGATAAAGATCGTAATCAAGATGATTGTATTTATTATGATCATATTCAGGCTAAGAAGAAAATAAAGATAGGCACTGTAGCAGCTGATTATCAATGTATTCAGAGGCATGATCTTTAAAGAATAAAGTTAATGAAACCATCATAATGGGTTCATCAGATTCATAAAGGTTGAGAATGTTTGTGAAAAATGTGTTGATTCTTTATTTGGGTCAAGATCCATCATAATCAAAGAAATAATTTCTTGAGACCAGTGAATGAAAAGAAAAGAAAAAAAGATGATCGAAAATGTATTCAATCATTTTAAAGGTGTTGAATTGCTTTGTTCAATGTTTAATTAGGTCAATAAAAATATGAATAAGAAGTTTTTTATTTCAAGTGAATAAAGAGAATAGATGAATAAAATAGATATATGTGTTGTCTAGGGTAATATTGAAATTCAAATAACATTTCTTTTCAATTGGTACAGAGCATGAGATTGAGAAATCGGATTCGGACTGTTGTTTGAAATGAAAGTCGAAGGAAGAGATGAAGTTGATAAAAGATTCAAGAAGGATCAAGAAGATTTTAGAAGATTTTATGAGGTAAATATTCACCTTAAATTCTAGGAAACATGAAAATTATGAAAATTTGGGTGAGTGGGAAAGTTTTGGGATTCCTACTAAAACCTCTCATGGGTCACCTATAAAAGGCGAAAGTACTTTGTACTTTTTCTAACCAATGTACTATTCAAAAGAAGAGAGAGAATCTCCAACTTTATAGGGAGATTAGAAGGTTTCCATAATAATCTTTTATTGAAGAAGTTTTGATGGAGAGAAGTGAAAGGATAAGAGATAAGATCACAATGTTGTATTCAGCTATTTATCAGATTCTGATTGTCATTGTATTCAGCTAGTCATTATCTTAGGCTGGGTAATTGGATTGGGATTTCCATATCAGGATTTCCAAAATAAGGAGGAATGAATTATGAATTGTCTCAATAATATTTTCATAGAGCTACATATATTATATTTTGAAATTAGATTTGAGATTAGAGTGGGAAGATCAGATTGGGAAATCAGATCTAGAGAATCAGAGTGAGAAGATCAGACTTGGAAATCAGAATTGAATTATATATCAAAGTCCTTGAATTTTTATACCATATTTTGGGTAATAAATTTAAGAATTATTTCCCAAATAATATATTTGTTGAAGTTGAAAAGAAACACATATAACATGAGTTGTTACCCAAAGATTGTTTTACCCTATTTATGCTAAGAGGGTGTACACACACTTTGGATTGTCTTCAAAGTGATACATGAGTGAAAGGGTATATCCTACTCATTATATTATAAGGATTAATTTCTAGTGGATTTTATAGTATTGGATCATTTCCAAATCATACCAAGGATGTAACTATTCTTATTGAATAGTAAACCTTGTAAATACTTGTGTTCTTTTGGACGTGTGTTTGAATTGTTTTCAGCAGGGAATGAAATATTTAACAAGAGGTGAAGGTTGTTTCAAGGAGACATAAAAGATAAAGTATCACTAATTCACCCATACCCCTATAAGTGATACAATCATCCTGACTGGGTACTTTCAACTGGTATCAGATCTTGGTTCCATTTTCTTATTCTTTACTGATGGATAATTTGAGTTGTGTGAACAATATAGGTATTCTAGTGTTAGATAAAAATAATTATCATATATGGAGTGATATAATGTTGTCTTATCTCATGTCCATTGGATATTATGTTCTTGAAGCTATAATATATTATATTCCTCCTATTGATTATAAATCCCCTCTTACATCTATTGATAAGAAGTGTCTTGAGAATGATGGAAGGTCCAAGAATGCTTTACTATCATCACTTTATGAAAGTGAATTCTTAACGGTGAATAGAGTAGCACAACCAAAGGTATATAGGATAAATTGAAAAACTTATATGAAGGCATTAAAAAAGTGAAGAAGGAAAGGTTATGAATCTGGAGATTGAAGTATTAAGATTTAAAGATGGGTGAATACGAATATGTTGGGGACTTCTTTACTAAGGTGAATGACATTGTTAGAACTATTAGATGTCTTGGTGAAAAGTTAGATGATTTTATAGTTTTTGAAAAGATTTTAAGAGTCCTTCATGACAAGTTTGATGCAAAAGTTTCTTCATTGGAAGACAGATATCCTAAAACATCATCTCTTTATGACTTGCACAACACTCTCATTACTTATGAAATGAGAAGGGAGAAGGCTATTAAGAGGAAAAAAATTATCTAGAGAAATTTATTTCAAGGATACAAAGAGATAAAATTCAAATAAGATTCTTATTAAATATGAAGCTAGTGAATCCATTTATAAAAATGAGGCATCTAAAATTTTTAATGAAATTTTATCCTTGTTTTCTAAAAATGTCAAAATAGGTACATGGAAATACAAAGGGAAATTTCCCTTGAAATGTTTTGAATGTAGATCCATTTTGTATTTTGTGGCTAATTTTCCTCAAAGGAAGAAAAAATAGGATAATGATGAATAATAAATAAATCCAAGAAAATCATTGAAGAAATAGGGAAAATTGTATTTTATAGGGAAAGATAGAAAATTATTCAAATAAAAAAGAAGAAGTTTCTTATCTAAAGATGGTGAAGAAGAAGGAAGGGATGATGAATCTGAAAACTATGTTAGATATGTCATTGAAAATAATTTTATTGAAATAGTGAATAATGAAGAATTCGAAAGTAGTAGTTCTGAATAAGAATAAACTCAACTTAAATTTCATTTTAAAGAAGAGTTGAAAGAATGTCTAAGGAATATTAGAAGGTTTGAAAATAAAAACAAAAAATTGGAAGATGAATGTTCCTCAACAAGTATTTAAGAATGTTTTCCTAATGAGAATGTGAAGATGATGAAAGAAATTTATAACTTGAAAAAATCTCTTGAGGAAGAAAATAATCTTAATGAGCATTTGGAGGTGAAGTTAAAGGCGAAATAAGAAGATTTGTAACTTGTCCAAAAAAACGCTCTAAAGCTAAAGAGAAAGGAACAAGTTTAAAAAAATCTATCACCGAAGTTTTTGAAAGTTCTTATAATGAGAAAGTAGATAAGGTTCTACAAAAGTTATCTTCAAATGGTGATGGAATTTTTTCTAAATAGAAGAAAGCTGAGAAAGTCATGTATGTGGAAAAAACCAACAATGTTGGAAATTCAAAAGTCTCTAAAAATCTTGAATATGAAAATGTTTTATATGGATCCAAAATAGTCTCCAATACTTCTAGTTCCAATAAATATGAAAAGAAAATGAATAATTTTATTGATAACATAAATGTTTGTGGATTATAAAATAAAGAGAATAAGGTGGCTGAGAAACGTATTCACAATTCTGGTCAATATGAAATTTTCAGAGGAAAATACTATTTTTGTGGATACTACTAGTATTGTGGGGGATTTAGACACCTAAAAATATGTGTTGGTTCAACCAAAAACATTTCTATTATCCCATAGATTATGGAAGGAAAAAGTTGAGGGGGAGTCAATCTTCTCAATGAAATAATTCTAGGAAGATTGTTGTGAAGAAAACTGAAAAGGTTGGAGTGAATATTAAAAATAGGTTAAAACATTTGGAAAATATTTGTGAAAGATGCAAACAACCTAGATGCCTTGAAAAAGGTTGTCTTGTATTGTTACCGACACAAAAAAATATTCTTAAAAATTCTCAGAAGCCAAAAGTGAAGAAATAAGAAAAAGCTCTTGTTAAGGAAATGTTATTGAAAGCTACAAAATGAGAACAAACTTGGATTCTTGATAGTGGGTTTTGTTCTCATATCAAAAGATATTTGAAGTTTTTGAAGAATGTGAAAGACTTTAAAGTAGTAATAATGAAATTTTTCAATGATGAATCCTTGAAAATCAAAGGTGTTGTGTCAATCATCATTGTAAAAGAAAAGATTAAATCCAAGAAAAATTTATATGTTTACTGGATGAAACACAATTTGGTACATGTTTCACAATTGTGTGATGAGGGTAACAAATCTATATTCCGAAAAAATGGGTTTTTTGTGAAAAGTGAGGAATACTGAAATATTGTTACTAGTGGACAATGTACAAAATGAAACTTGTTTCAGTTTGGTGAAATAAAAAACTCTTGTTACTTTAGTATGGTGGAAGAGAATCAATTATGACATAAAATTATGGGACAAATGTGTTAAAGGAACATGAGAAAATTTTCAAAATGATATAGTTTTTGAGACATTCCGAATTTTCTATGAAGAAGAGATTGGTGTTGCTCTATTTTTCAGAAATAAAATATTACAAATGTTGTGTATAAGAAAGTTGAGAATTGTTCAAAAAAAACCCTGGAGTTGATTCATTTTGATATTTGTGGGCCAATGAGAAAAAATCAACAAATGGAGATAAATAATTTATCAATTTAATTGATTATTTTACTCGCATTACTTGTGTTATGTATATGAAACATAAATAAGATGGTTTGCAATTTTTTAAAAGTTTCAGAAGGAAAGCTTAAAAGGAATGCGAGTATTTAGTGAAGAAGTTGAGAATTAATAATGGAGGTGAATACAGAATTAAATATCTTGAAAGTTATATGGAGAACCATGGAATTCAATATGAGTATTGTTCCCCAAGCACTCCTTAACAAAATAGAGTTACTAAAAGAAATAATAGAATTTTGGTGGAAATGGAAAGAATTATGTTACTTGAATATAGTCTTTCTCATTAATTTTGGAGGAAATCCATGAGTACAACTGTTTATATTCAAAACTAATGTTTCCATAGGCCAAGATCACATATTAATCCATATAAATTATTTTATGGAAAACATAAAAGTTTGAAACACTTTATAATTTTTGGGAGTCCATGTATTATAAAGAAGAAACGCGGAAACTATGGAAAGTTTGAGAAAAAAGGTGAAGATAGAATTTTTCTTGGATATACTCCAGAAGGAAGAGAATATAGATTCTTCAACAAAGAAATGAGAAGAATTTTTGATTTAGTTGATGTAAAATTAATTTAAAGATCTGAGGAAGACAAGTGTATTCAGGCAGAAAGGGAAGTTGAACTGGATAAGGAAAGTTTTGAAAACAATTCTGATAAGGATACAGACAATTGTAATCCAACTCAAGAAGAAGAATCAGACTCAACTATTTCCAGTGATTTGAAAATATCATCCTAGAATGAGAAACCAAGTGGAAGCTTGGAATATAATTGGGGATCAACATCAAAATATTCAAATAAGGAGAATAAAAAATGATATTACACATACTTCTTTGTATTCAAAAGTGGAGATGAATGAGGTGAAAGAAGTTTTTGAGCATCTGGAATGGGTTCAAACAATTAATAAAGAGTTGGATAAGATTTAAAAGAATGATACATGGGAAATCATACCCAATCTAGAAAATTAAAACATTATTGTCACAAATTGGGTCTTCCAAAATAAGATAAATGAGGAAGGTAAAGTGATAAGAAACAAATAAATATTAGTGTGAAAAGGTTATTCACAAATTTACGGTATTGATTTTGATGAAACCTTTGAACTAGTGAAAATATTAGAAACAATCAGAATTTTTATTGCTATTACTACACAATGAGGTTACAATATCTTTCAAATGGATGTTAAATCTACATTCTTGAATAGTGATCTGGATGAGGAAGTTTACATTGAACAAGCTTATGTATTTATTATTGGGAGAGATGAAAGTTATGTATACAGATTGAAGAAGGAATTATATGGGCTAAAAAATATCTCAAAGAGCATGGTATTCCAAATTGGACACTTTATTAAGGAAGTTGAGTTTTAATAAAGGAGTAGTTGATAGAAATATTTATATAAGAAAAAGTAAAGAGTATTCTCTCATCGTAATTGTTTATATTGATGACATTATCTTTGCTTGGAATATTGAAAAAAGTTTTGAAAGATTTATTGAAGATATGAAAAAGGTTTTTAAAATGTCCATACTGGGGGAAATGAAATACTTTCTTAGGTTAAAAATTCTATAAAAGAAGAAATACATTTTCCTTTCTTAAGAAAAGTATGTTAAGTAACTTCTTAAGATGTTCAACATAGAAAACTAAAAACTTGTTTCCACACTGATTTTAGTGGGAACAAATTTGAAAAAATATGGAGAAGGAAAATAAGTTGATTAGAAATAATTTGAAAACCTGATTGGAAGTTTTATTATATTTGATTGACTCAATAATCAACATTGTTTATGCTACTACATTATGTGAAAGATTTCAAAGTGCTCCAAAATAATCACATTTACTTTATGGAAAAAAAATTCTTAGATACATAAAAGGAACACAAAATTTTAGAATCAAATATGACAGCTTAGATAATATTTATTTTTTTTGGGTATTCAGATGCTGATTGAGCATGAAATTTTGATAATAGGAGATATAAATCTTGTAGAGTATACTTTATTGAAAATAATTGTGTTATTTGGAATTAAAATAAATGTAATTTAGTAACTCTCATTATGTATATATATGAGTATATTTCTACCACTCAAGACACTACTCAACCTATGTGGATGAAAACTTAATTATAAGACTTACTTGTTGAAGTAATGTTACTCTTGATCTTGGGTTGTGACAATAAAAGTACAATCAATATCACCATGAATCCAGTTCAACATTCCCATTAAAAAATATTGATATAAAATATCATTTCGACAAATAATATGTGGAGAAGAATGAACTGAAGTTGGAGTATGTTCCAACATTGGAACAGGTTGTTGACATTTTCACAAAACCTTTATCAAAGGAATACTTTTCTAAATTAAATTTTACCATGGGAGTCCAAACTCTTTCTCACCAAGGTTGAGGTATGTGTTTATTTCCCCTCTCCCATCTTACCTTTTGATAGTGTTGTCATGGGGGAGAATTAAATTGTTTCATAAATCTATCCTTAAAAGGCATGAAAAAGGGGGAGTTGTGGGTAAGCTGTGAATTCAGCATTGTATTGAGTGTGAACTATTATAAATATTTTTTGGTGTGGTTATAAGAAAGGAATTGTTTTTTTATTATAATGAATAAAATAAGGGTGAGAAGCTAAAGATGTTTTCATAATCACTTCTTTTGGACAACATGTTTTTGTTATCAGTGATTCTTGTTTCCTACAGTGATTTGGCTCATGTAGGTTTAGAATTGCTGATAAGTAATCCATTTATTAAAGATACAGAGTTTAGTTATTTATACATATTTTTTGACAACAAAATCCAAAGGGGGATATTGTTAGGACCAAGCTGATGAGGAAGGTGATCATTTTCAAGTGTTGTCCTTTATTGTCAAGGAAGTTTAGGAAGTAAGGAAAATCACCTCACTTTGTATTTTTGTGAAATTAGTATTGACAATTGTATTCTAAATAAAATATTTGATAAGGTCCATAATATTGGGAGAATATGGATGGATTAAAAGTCTCATCTGATTCACATTAAATCCAGAATGAGAAGGTTGATTGTATAGAGGAATAATCTTGCTGGAAATAAATGATCATCATATTTAGTCTAGATCTAGTATGGAAGATTTGATCATAATGGGAGAATCGAAGTCTGTATGACTATGATAAAACAAATGTGATGATGATTTTCTAATCTTGGAGTTCTCTTAAATCATGAGTTTGTGGAAAAACTTGTGATGCAATCTTGATTAAATAAAGAGGAAGTTAAATATATATTGATCAATCATATTTAGATTGATCAGATCTGGATGTCAAGAGAAAAGGGGTGCTAAAGATCATAATTCAGATGATGGTATTCATCCTGATCATATTCAAGCTAAGAAGAAAATAAATATAGGTACTGTAGCATCCTACCATCAATGTATTCAGAGGCATGAGCTTTAAAGAAGAAAGTTGGTGAAGCCCTCGTAATGGGCTCATCAGATTCATAAAGGCTGAGAACATTTGTGAAAAATGTACTGATTCTTCAATTGGGTCAAGATCCATCATAATTAGAGAAATAATTGATTGAGACTAGTGAATGAAAATAAAATAAAAGAAGATGATCAACAATGTATTCAACCATTTAAAAGGGGTTGAATTTCTTTGTTTGATACTCATCCGTGTCAAGAAAAATATGAATAAGAAGTTTTTTATTTCAATTGAATCAAGAGAATAGATTAAAAAAATATATGGATGTGTTTTTGAGGGGAATATTGAAATTAAAAGAATGTTTATTTTCAATTGGTATAGAGAATTAGATTGAGAAATCAGATCCAAACTATTGTTTAAAAATAAAGTTGAAGGAAGAGATAAAGTTGATAGAGGATTTGAGAAGGATCAAGAAGATTTGAGAAGAGTTGAAAATGTCAAGATTCATCCTAAAATCTAGAAAACATAAAAATTCAATAAATTTGGGTGAGTGGGAAAGTTTTGGGATTCCCACCAAAACCTGTCACAGGTCACCTATAAAAGGCGAAAGTACTTTGTACTTGTTCTAGCTGATATACTATTCATGGGTAGAGAGAGAAGCTCTGACTTTCTAGGGAGAGAAGAAGGTTTCTGTATTAATACTTTGTTGAAGAACTTTTGACAGAGATAAGTGAAAGGAGAAGAGACAATATCACAACATTGTATTCAACTGATCATCGTATTCTGTTGCCTATCAGATTTTTCTTATCATCGTATTTGGCTAGTCATCATATCAGGCTAAATAATTAAATTAGAATTTCTATATTGGGATTTCCAAATTGAGTAAGAAGGAATTATGAATTGTCTCAATCATATTATGGCATATCTATATCAATTATATTGAGAAATTAGATTTGATATTGGATCGGGAAGATCAGATTGGGAAATCAGATATAGAGAATCAGAGTGAGAAGATTGGACTTTGAAATCAGACTTGAATTATATATCAAAGTCCTTGAAGATATTAACATCTTATGGGTAATAAATTGAATAAAATTTCCAAATAATATATTTGTTAAAGTTGAAAAAAATCACATGTAACAAGAGTTGTTACACAAACATTGTTTTACTCTATTTGTGCTAAGAGGGCGCACACACACTTTTGGATTGTCTTCAAAGTGATACATGAGTGAAAGGGTATATCCTAATAATTATATTATAAGAATTTATTTCTAGTGTATTGTATGATATTGGATCATTTTCAATCCATACCAAGGACTTAACTATTCTTATTGAATATTGAACCTTGTAAATACTTATATTCCTTTGGATGCGTGTTTGAATTGTTTTCACCAAGGAATGAAATATTTAACAGGAGTCGAAGGATTTTTAAAGGAAACATAAAAGATAAATTATCACCAATTCACCCCTACCCCTCTTAATGATACAACCATCCTGACTGGGCCCTTTCATTTTTTGGGAATTTTCCAACAAAGTTGATTTTTTGACGAAAAAGTGAAAATTACTACTTTACGAGAACTGTGAATATATGACATCATTATCATGTCAAAATGATTTAAACATTTATTAAAAATTTTATTCAATAAAAATTGAATTTAATAAGTATAAAAATTAATCTATAAAAATTTATTTTAATTTATAAGATTATACATTACTTTTTTGAACCAAAAATTGGATTTTTGAAATAAAATTTACCTTTTGGATTCTGTGTATTAATTAGGATTTATGGAAGTTATATTTAGGTTTTATAAGGGCTTAAACATCCAAAAAACAATATATCACTAATTAATGGTCCATAAAATTGGTTTTAATTGATTTCAACCCCAAGTGGTTAACTTATATAATAAAATAACCAATATTTAATCCTTTAAAACCCACCCCTCCAAAAGTATAATTACTGCCCATTCACCATTCCTCTATAATAAAAATTCATAATACATGAAGTTATAGTCATTTTCCATCCCAAATAGTCCCTTACATGTGACCTTATCACCTCTAAGTTCCACCCTCAAGTTTTAGGAAGAAAATATTCAAGGTAAGGGAATTCACCCCTTCTTTCTTTTCATTCAAGCACCTCCTTTTTGCAAGTTATCTTAATGTCAAAGATTATTTCTTTTAATTAAATATTTATATTACCATTAATAACCATATGGTGTTTTATCAATGAGATAAATCCATTCTATCCCATCATTACTTTTCCTTAATCTATGTTGTATACTGTCATGCTGCTGAAATCATTTCATGAAATTCTATTTTTTTCATGAAATATTTTTATTTTTCAAATACCCAAACCTCTTATTTACCCATGGTAATTCACATGTATGTTAATATAATATATCTATTAAAGTATTTACATGTATGAAACCGAAATTCCCCTTTTATTGGTAAAAATGATGTAATGTTAAAGTCCTTAAGCACTTATGTACTCGATGAGTTTACATGAAACCCATTCATTATTCTCCTCAAGTTATTTAGGAAATTATTTATTATGATCAATGTGAATAAAATGAATTAATACATATGAAGGGTTATCCCTAATAGCACTACAATTAATTGGGTAAGTAATTAATATCTAGATATGACATATTTTATGATACCTTGGTGAATAACCTTGGTAATTATGATTTATGACACCCTAGTGATAAAACTTGGTGATATTCTTATAAATGTGTAATTTTTATATTGTATCCACATTTATATATTATTATTAATGTTATTTATATTATGATATTATTCATGTTCATATGATCAATATTTATTGATATTCCTATTAGTCACATGCTATGTATATCCTTTGTTTATTCCCTTATTAGGCTTTATGCACACCCCTTTCATTGATGTATGTCCCTATGATATGAGTTGCAGTAAAAGTAACTTAGGAAAAACCTATGAAGAAGTGTTTTAAGTGTATTGAAATAATGTTAATGTTTTTAATGTATTATGTTTTTATTTACAAGACACTAAACCTCAAAATATCCTCTATATTATTAAATGTTTAACCATTCAATGAAAATTTTATGAAATAAAAAAGGCGGGTCTCCATAGTTTTACCCCTTTGAAAAATATCACAAATAATGTTTATTTCTATTTTTAGTTTGGGATTACCTATCCCATATTATTATTTATATACCTTACTTATACAACTTTGGTTAAGATTAAAAATAATTCTATGATGGATCTTATTGCTATCTTCTTCACTGAAAAAACATGAACCACTTGCATCACCAATATGAAATAGATTACCATTATTTCTTCTTCCCTTAGTGATAATTATTTCATTCTTTAAATTTTGTTGATATAAATATTTATCAAGTAAATAAATTCCTTCCCATCATCATATAGTTTTATAACACTCAAAATATTTTTTTGATATGATTAAAAAATAAAACATCATTGGACTTAAATTTTTGAGCTTTAATCTCACTTGTGCCAATTCCTTTGATTTTCAAGAAGTTTTCATTGCCAAATTTAACTAAATTTCCATAATAAACTTCTATGTGGTTTAAGATTTTAGTTTCTTCTATCATGTGATATGAAAAATGTAACACTTGATCCATAATTATAGTAACTGAACATTCTATTTTAATAAAACTATAATACAATGCACATTTTAATATTCCACAACACAAAAATTCTTATCTGATAGGATGAATATCAATTTTGAACTTACTTGGTCAAAATAAGCCTAGAATTAATTTATGAAATTTTCCTTTAAAAATAATCTTTTATTAAAAATTGGAAATGTAGTATTTAAATATTCCCATTTTATTTATAATGATAAAATCATTTGGAGGTAAAAGGGGTATTTTTCAGAGAACTTTTTTTTTCATAAAATGTTTTTTTAAAAAGGTTTAATGTATATAAATTTTAATTAATTAAAATAATATTTAATTATTAATGAGTTAAATGAAATTTATATATTATATATCTAACTATATGAATTTAAATCCATCAAATTATGATTACTAGTAATATAGTAAATATAAGTTCATCTTATGCTTGAAAAATGCATTTCTTGAATAACTGTTTTTCAACTTGTTTCACATGTCAATTTCTAAATTAAATTCCACCACTTCTATGAATTGAATTTGATAAAATAGATTCTATATTTATAATAATCATAATTAATATCATTTAATAAGTTAAAATTAATTTTTGGTCATATTGAATAGTAAAAACAACAAAAATCAATTACTATAGTTAAGGTAAAAATGGCTTTACTAGGAAGTTAATATATAAATATATGGGTCAAAATGACCTAAAAACGTTTTTAAACCTCGTTTTTTGGTTTTATTTCAACCTTATACTTTTACCCATTGAATATGAGCTAGTTTTGAGCCATATTTTCAGGAAAGTGACATAAAATTATTGAAAAAAATTGAAGATCTAAAAGTGTGCCACTCACCACAATTATAATAGGACATCCATCACCTTACTTATTCACACATCTCAAGTTATTTTTCTTTACCAAAAATTTCTAGAATCCTGTACTATAAAAACAGTTCAAAACCATTGGTATAGGATGGAGAATTGTTGGTATACCATATACCAAACATTCTCCAAATCATCGGTTAACCATTTGTTGGAATATGCCTATACCAACGATTTTCAATAAACCATTGGTACAGGTCTAATAAAATTTTAGGTTACTAATGGTTTTGATAAAAAAAATTAGTATATATACACTCTAATGGTTTTAAATCATTGGTATACACCTCCAACAAAACCGCACACAACAGCACCCCCACCCTGTCCAAATAGCTAGCAAAAATAAAAAAAGCACCCCACCTTGGTTAATTACCTATAACTAGTTGAACCAAATGTCACCAACCAATATACAAACAATAATAACATAGGAAACTAATTAATGAATCCAACCAATGATAAAATGGATTCAAAACATCACTTATATTCATTCACAACTAATCATCAAACATCAAATGTCATAAATATCAGTAAAAAATGTAATAGACCAATCTATCCCTCATAACAATCACTATCACTATCATCACCATCATCCTCACCTTACTCTTCAATATCATCCTCACTATCATCCTCACTGTCATCGTTACCATCATCCTCACCATCACTATCACCATCTCCATCACTATTTCCATCACCATCGTCATCACCATCACCATCGCCATCACCAGGAATGTCATCATCTCAAGCACCACGACGACCATCACCTAATTCACCATATAACATACGAATTAGTGAAAAACATGTATAATAATACACAAAAATATCTGGTGGAAGTGATGGACATTATACTACCATAAATTTCATAAATTCATCATTGGCCTTTTGACTTCATTCACGCTACTGTATGACCAATTTTTTGGCCCATTCTGCCTCTACCTGAGACTTTGCTACCCATGTATTATCTTTTTCCAACTTGGTTTTATTATAACTAGCACCTAAATTGGGATAATTTTTGGTTGGTACAATAGTCTTCTTAGGTCGACAATGTACTCTTCTATGGTGCTCATATCCCAAAACCTAATGTAAATAATCATTTGGCCCAAAGTTTTCATCTTTCTACCCATCAAGGGCATCCAAAATACACTGTTACAAATATAAATGGACTATTTAGTTAAAAAATAAATATTAAGGTTTAAAATCAACAAGGTAAAACTTACAATATGCTACTGTGTCTGTTCATTTACCACGATTTTATCTTTCTTCTTTTTGTTTGAGAAAAACAATTTTACTCAAGGCACATGTCCTTCAATATTAAAAATATCCCTCAATAATGGCATTGAATATAGAAAACCATAATTAAAAATTGGTTCTTTAATAATTAATTTCCTAACTAAAATCAAATTGATATACTCGATGATGCAATATGATTTTCTATAATGATTGATTACTTTGTGATAGTTTGATATGAGTTGGTTAACAAAATAAATTTTATATAATAAATTCATAGAATTGAGAATATTATTAAATAATGATTTGATAAATTAATTTAAAGTGGAATTTAAGGATTCTTATTTTTATATATGACTTCCATGAATATATGGAAAATGTAATTATAGAATAATGGAAATATAATGCATTTATTTAAAAAAACTAATCAAGATTAAATACATGTATAATATGGTAAAATGAAAAGGTTAAATGTATTCTAGATGTGTTCCTATTTGGCTGTTTCTATGATTTAATTTTAAAGGGGTCAAAATATAGAAAATCAAGGTAAATTTTTCATTGATGGATATTGATGAAAGAGTATAGTTAATATTGGTGTTTGTTTTTCATAAAAAGACACATGAAATAATTGGATTTATTGTTTATTTGGTTAAAGAATGTTAATGTTTAGTTATCATGAGAGTATGTAAAATTCAAATTTTATATTCTAGGAAGTTTAACAATCTGTTTATTATGTTGAAATGGTGTGTATATTTTTTTACTTGTGGTTTTGGTAAAAATAAAAGAGGTTTATTTTATTCTATATTTTAATTATTGTTTTTATTTTAGTTTTTAGTGGATTATTGATATTTGGAAATTATATTGGGAATTAGGCTTCTGATCCTTGTGAGGAATAGTAACATACCATGAGGTATGTGGTTGTGAACTTATTTGAGCTTATAATTCACTACTCTAGTGTATTATGGTTAATATGATAATTGCATTTAGTTGTTTTATAAAAGTTTCATATGAAATTATCTAATAATTCAGATGCTATAACATGATTTGTTATGGATTAATAATGAGAAAACATGTGAAATTTTGTAATATTTAGCTTATAATATTGTAGGGAATTAAGTATTCTATGAAATAAAATGAGTTTTGTGATTTAATAGAGAACTTAAGTGGAATAAAATGTTTTATGATGTTTTATTTTATTGAATTTATGATGTGAAAATTTGATTATGTAGTATTTAATAATCATTCCATGCGATTTAAAGGGGTAAATTGATGGAATAGTTTTTAAAGGTGATACAGGTGTCAATTATTGAATTAATAACACTAAATCATATTGATGTGTTATAATTTTTTGTTTTAATAGTGTTTTTTGTGTGGTGAGTGATCATTAATGATCTATAATGATTTTTTAAATCATTATGTGGCATGTTGAAATGTAAAATGTATTTTACATGATGCACTTTCTTGTTTGGGTTGAATTTCTTGTGTACATGATTTACATTCTATCATGGATTTTGGAAATTAAGTCATGATTTTTCTTATTGTGATTAATTTTGATGAACTTTGAGTATCATAAACTCTCTCTTTCTTTCATAAGATTCGTGTATTGAATTATACACTATTTTGAATCAAATTTTCAATCTTTTGGTAACATTAGTTCTATCTCAGTGATAGATTCAATAAACCTATCATTTTTAAGAATGTAATGATCTTTGGTCTTGTTAAAATTCTAATCTTCACTCTTATGATTCTAGTTTGGTGTATTATTGATTCTTTGTGTTCTAATAGGATCTAAAGTTCCCTTCCCTTTGCATAATTTGTTTATTATTTTATATTGGTATCTTATTTCTTTTATTTGGTTTTTAACTTGTGATTATATATTATATGTGCACTATTTATTGATTAAATAATTTCATGTGAGTTTTTTTTGGCATGGAAAACTAGTTATTGTTTTAGAGAATAATATTCTATAATATTTTTTTGACATTCACATTCTAGTGTTATTTTTTATTGTTGTAATTATAAATAATCATGTTTAAAGTGATGAAATAAAGATAATAATAGTAAAATAAAACGTGTAAATGATTTAATCATTGATGAAATGATTAAGGTAAATAAATATGGACATGAATTTATGTTTAAATAAGTAATTAGGCACATTAAGTGTTAATAATTGTGATAAAAATTAATATTATAGTTTATGGATTTTGTTTTATTATTGGGATGAGATTGTAATGTTTTTATGTTTAAAAAAAATTATTTCCACTGTAATGGGTATATTCTTATATGAAAATAATGTTTTAAGATTAAACACATTTAATTAACTAGAGGATGCAATGATATGTCTATGTGTTGCGTGTTGTGAGTTTTTTGTGACTTTCTATGATGTGTGTTTTATTTTAATCAGTGATTAAAATAACTCTATCATATATAAAAAAGAGTCTAAGTTCATATAATGATCAATATCTATAAATATCAAAGAAAAAGGTACCAACCATCCTATAAAATTATATTTATGATAATTTTAGTTTTATGTATAGTGTAAGATTAATAATAATAATAATAATAATAATAATAATATAGAGGTAGTTGATAAAATTTAATAGGGAACCTATAATTTCATATGTCATGGATGTGATCAAGTGTAGTGGAAGCTATTACCTAAGTATTACAAAAAATAATAGTGTTTTTATTAAAAAAATCATTGAATCAAATCTTTTCAGATTTTAATTAAAATAAGAACAAGATTTTTGGCTACTAATTGAGCTATAAAATATTTGGCCACATAGTACATGTTTTTTGGAATAATATATAAACCTATAGAGTTTAATTAAATCCTACACTAATGGAAATAATTTTAATGTGATGCAAAGTACACAAAATAAGGATAAAAATATTTTTTCCTCAAACAATTTTGGATACTTTGAGAAATTTTGTAGAAAATGAAATCAAGGTAGTTTTTTTAAATATTCATGCTTGTCAGGTTTAACCAAGAATATTCCAAAAATTATAGAGAATAAAAGACCAAAAAATAATAATATGAAAATAAGTGAAGGTAATAATTCATTGGGTTATGTAAAAAGGTAATTTATTAAGAATAACACACCCAAGAAGGATAAGAATAGTGTTTCACCACAAATAATAAGATAGTTATATTATAAAATAAGAATAAATTATTTTAACTATTTTAAACAATCCTTGAGTTCTTATAATGGTGGAATTATGTTGATTCAAAAGAAAGAATCAATATATGAAAGAAAAATGAGGATTGATTTGGCAGAGGACACTCATGAAAATACACATGCAAGTTCCAAGAAAGCTGACCATGCTATTAAATATTTATGATAATTTATCTTGCCCAATTATAAATGGAATGAAATATAGAGAAAACAAAATAAAGTCAAAGTCCTAAATAAAAATAATGGATTCCACATAAAGAAGAAATCAAATTTTATGATAGGTTTTCAAGAGAGGATGACCCAAAACTCATAAGAATATACGTAGGAGGTGTAAGCAGGCTATGAATATTTCAAAGTACTATTTGAACATACTGACAACCCAAATAGAGATTCTAAAGAAGATGAAGCTTACACCAGGTGACCCTTTTAATGTTATTTCAATATTTCAAAGTTGGTGGATTACCTTATTAATAAATAACATATTTGTTACTTTTAACTAATCATCATCAATCATTTAAGTTAATGATTAGTGTATAGAAGGTGTGTCATATTTATATTCATCATGTTTATTTTCTATTCCTATAACAAATTATCATTATAATTGGTTTTATTCTTCTAAAATGTTTATACGTGTTTGATATCATTGAAATCTATTATAACCATTCTCCACCAACCACTTTCCAATTACCTCATAAGAGGAACCCCACTCTCTTTTCCCATAGTACCCTAATTAAAACATATAACATTCACACATGATTAAGAGGTTATATAAGATTCCACAATAAAATATTCTATGTTAAACCCCATTTTATAGTTCCCTATAATAAATATATCTTTAACATATCCCAAACTATATAATCATTCAATATAGTTGTTTTGAAAAAATTATAATGAATCTATATAATTTAAAATTGAAGAAATTTTATTCACATAATTTATTTAAATATAAAAATTATAAACAAGTGTAGTACATGCTTTCTCTCATGTTTTGGAATCACAGTCTACCCCAAATTATCATCCTTTTTTTCTATTTCTTTCTGTTTCTTTGAAAAACTGACTTTTAATAATAAAAAACTAAGTTTTAATAAAAATCATGGTAATTTTCATTAAAAAAATCAAATTTTATTAATACCTTAAACTTAATACTCTTCCAATAAGAAATTATTTTATGATAATGTTAAACTAGACACTCATTCTTGATAGATGTGGCCTATAAATCTATACTAACTCTAGAATGCCATCCACTATACAAATCATGCTTATATTCTCTCTATAGATCACCTAATTGAATGAGTTGTGCTATCCTCACAACCTCACCATCAAGAAAATTATAACTAATTCAACACCAAAATGTTAGTTCATATATATATAATAATAATATAACATTAAATCCAATTAATTTTCTTACCCATATTTGTGCCCAAGAATTATCCTTTACTTCATTTGGAAGGTGTCACCATGATAGTGGCTTGATATGAATGATATCAGAGTATTTGGAAATAGTCTCTATAAAACCACTACATTCTCATCTTGTTTTTCCAATCATTTGATCATCCTCATTGTACTTAACTATCATCTATGTACAATGGTTCCAGACTACATGCATACATGTACGTCCATTCCTCCTAGTGGAATATCCAGCCGCAAAATAAAAAATATATTATATCAATACATCTTATAATGAAAAAAATTATGGTAATTTTTTATTAGGATTATATAAATACACCTAAGGTAGTTTGATCAGTGGGTGTCACTAAATCCCTAGGCTTCAAAGGATCATCAACCTATATAGAAGGAGTGAGACCCAATTTCTGCTCTAGAGGCTCAAAATGAGTCAGAGTAGAAGTCAAAGGAGCATGGAGGTAGAAAATTGGGGAGACTTAAGTATAAGAAAAAGAACATGACTTTAAAATATATAGAAATTCATAATATGGATGGAGAGTAGGATCCATCATCATATACGGGAAATAAATGTGAGTAGGATCAAATGTAAATGGTGGTGAAAACATAGGCATCCTAAATATACTGGGTTCCTCTAATGATACTTTTAGATAAGAAAGTGTGCTAGATGGTATGCTAGAGCAAGGCACAAGGTATGATCTTGTATGATAAGTGGTGTGCGTAGCTCTAGTAACACCCCATCATATCGTCTAAATGAGCATTGGTACCATAAGTCTTGTTGGAGAATAATTGTCTCCTAAGTGGTGGATCTTGATTAAAAGTTAAAAAAAATTAATCACATGACATTATATGTTATTGATATATATATTTTAAATAAAATAATCACAACAGGAACAAAAGGAGGGATTCCCATCTCTCTAATTAGTGATTATTTCTTTTCACCCTTTTCCTTTTTATCTCTTTAATGTTTTTCATTTCCTACATTTGAAAAAATATGTAATTAATTATAAATCTATAACTAATGTGTAATAAAAACCAGAAAGAATATGGGATTTGACTTAATTAAGGAATACCAATTTTCAAACCAAATAAATGATACATAGTGATATAAAAAAAGAATTTTATATTTAGTGGTAAGAATATCAAAACATAAAAGGTGTGTCATAGAAAAATAAACACATTCAAATTAGCATGTTTATCATGAGTATGATAAAGTTTTCTTCTATTTTCAATTTGATCCAATTCAATTTTGGTTAGGTCTTTTGGTTCATTTTGGTCAATTGATTAGGTTATTTTTCTATTTTCTTAGGTTAGGTCATTTGGTTAATATTTTGGGTATGGTTATTTTTCCATTTTTTGGTTAGGTAATTATTTTGATTGGTTTTGATTTTAATTTTAATTACTTTAATATGTTTCAGTTCAATTCATCTTTTTGTTGTTACAATTTTATTGTTTTATTTTTTTTGGTTTGGTAGGTTCTAATATTGTTCCATTCAATATTATAAAATTTAAATCATATAAAACTACAACCAATATATATTTAAATTAAAAACGAAGCTCATGTTGGACACAAAATATTTATAATAAATTGTAAATAAATTTTAATAATACCAACCTTAATAACCCAAGTCAAACTAAACCAAAATAACTGAGAACATAGATGGATGATTCTATATATTTTCCAATACAACTTTAGGTTCACAATCAAATATTACAATTGAACTATTGGAGTCATCATAAGTAATAAATTGATCGGGGCCAGTAGGGATGGTGTCAATTTCATCATCACCATCATAAAAAATATGTCTTGGGATTACTTCAATAATGACACCAAATTTAGGCCATGGATGATCTTTCACATAAAAAACTTATTTCTCCATCGATTCCAATATATATGGATAATCAGTAGCAATAGTGTGATTCATGTCAATAACTCGAAATCTATATTCACAAATATTCATACCATGCCTATACATAGAATCAAACCACTTGCATTTAATTACAGTGACTCGACCATGAGAGTAATAATCCAATATTAGTATTTTCTCAATGACTCCATAATAAGATACATTTTCAAATCAATTTCTAATATCTGATGCGCTGGAATAATAGTCAATTGTGGAAGTTACCATAACACTATCATGTTGTGTTATCATTTTCATTTCTTGTTTAGTGATAATAAAGTTGTACCCATTAATTACAATTGATTTGAATTCATGAACCAAAGAATTATGACCAAAATCCAATGCTCTTATTTTCTTAGAGATAAAGTCAGAAAAATAAAACTCAATACCTGAAATATAAATGAATATTAAAATTAAATAAATATTAATTTTATTAATTTATTACTATAATACTTCTACCTTTAATTTCAACCAATCAGAAAAATATTTTTTATGTAAAGTCTCTCCTCATCAAATATAAAGAATGATTCTTTCTATTTATCATTTTTTTATGTTCCCTGAAAAAAATAGAAATAATTTAACAAATATATAAAATTTCTTTAGATGAGATAACATATACATATTAAATTTACTTACTTGATATAGTCACCAAACAAATCATATTTAAACAAAACTATGTGATGTTCAATATACAACTCTTCAAGGCTTAATATGGTCATTGTATATGATCCGAGATTTCCCCCTATTTGGGGAAGTGATGGAAAAATAGGTTTAATTTTCTCATACTTCTCTTATTCATTTATCATTGGTCTATTCCATCTTGTAGTCACATTAGAAAAATAAATTGAAAAAAAAATCCAAAAATTCTTGAGACAAATAATCTTTCATGATAGAAAATTTAGGATTATTCCTATTCTAGACATAATAATTAAATGTGTACATATTTATTTTTGTTGGATACATCCAATGAAAAGAAATAGATCCTTTAATAAGTATTTTAGTTAAAATATGGATAATTATATGCATCATGCATGTGAAAAATGTTGGAGGATATATTTTATATAACTCACACAAAATTAATGGTGCCTCTTCCAACTATTTTTTCAAGAAAGACTTAGACAAATTATTTGCATAAAGATCTCTATAAAAATGGAACAATCGAATAAATGACACCCTTATGTTACTAAACAAAAAATGATAGATTTCTATTAGAATCTAATCATGTAGAAAGATGTGATAATCACGAGTCATTAAAGATTTAAAATTTAACTATTGTGGGTTCAATCATTTTTATATATTTTTTGAATAGCCATCAGGAACTTTAATAGTCTCTAGTAATTGTAGAAATTGATTTTTTTATAGTTTTTATCACATAATAATCACATGAAACTTTTCATTTATTTTCATTGATACACATAGGATTTAATTCTGGTCTAATACCCCAATCCAACAAGTCACACTGAGATCATAAATCATCCTTTTTCTTTCCCATTACATTTAAAATAATTGAAAGCAATATTTCACACATATTTTTTTTAAATGTGAATTACATCTAAAAAATTAAGTAAAAAATTGGTTGACCAATAAGGAAAATCAAAGAAGATAATTTTCTACTTCCAATTATAATTGTTTTTAGTTAAAATATTTTTACTCCTTTTATATTTCACTTGGCCCTTCTCGAATGAAAAACTAAAATCTTTCTATTCATTAAGCACATTAGTTCCGAACATACATTGAGATATATTTTTGGTATATATGGTATTGTAAAACCTTTGACTATTATTCCTTTATGGATGAACCATTGGAAATAATTTTTGATATCACATAAAATTGAAACTACAGTGATATTTAAGTATTATGGATTGTTTATTATTTATAAAAATAGGAATTGATAGTTTTCCATTCTTTCTCCATCCAGAAATCATTATATAAGAAAGAAAATCATTTATCATCTACATAAGCACAACACACATTTTGAAATATGTATTTTTAAGTGCACACCCATATTAAAAAGACGTTTTAAATCTTTTATTAATGGTTTCATGTATACATATATATCATTTAAAAGATCAGAAGGTAAATATATGAGTATACTCATGAAAGTGAAATGTTTTTTCATATACATCCATGGATGAAGGTTATACATGTGTATGAAAACCGACCATGTTCTGTGCGAAGTAAGTGTCTTCCCAAAAAGATTAAAACCATCACATGATATACCCAACCTCACATTATGCTCATAATCTACAAAATTAGGATATCAAGCATCAAATGTATTCCATAAAAATACATATATAGGATGAAAAAACTCATTATTATCCTTATTTATCTTGGTATCATGACATTATATATTTATTGATATTTTATCAGACATGAAAAAATTATAGAGTCTAGGAATCAATGGAAAGTGACACATTACTTTTTGTGGAACATGAGATGGTGTTACATTATAATTTTTTATTCATCAGGATGTTCTAAATTTTATACAATTATTTCATTCAGTAGTTTCCTCCTAAAATATGTTTAAATCTTTAAAGTAAGCATGATTTTTTAGAAAACCCAAGTTCATCAACTAACTTCCATGGAATATAATGGTTTGTGGGAATATCTGCATCATCTGAAAGTAATTACTTCAAAAAGTTAAGAATATAATCTATAGTGGTATTTAAAATACCATACATGGTATTCCCATGAAACGATTAGATTAAAAATTATCTATTTTTTATTTTACCACATTGACGATATACTAGAGCCATGGAAATATCTTTATTTTTTTTCACCCTATCAACATCATCATTTTCATTACATGAATCATGTGTGATCGCATCAAATTATTCTTAGGTTGACAATTTTTTTTTCTTATAATGATGAATAAACAGAAACTGATCATAAACATTTTGAGATTTCATTTTCTCCCCATTATGATACCAGAAATAGTAGTTTGTTTGAAAACCATATTTATTTATATGATAGCTAACATTTTATTGGATTAACCAAGGACTTACAACAAAATTATAACACAAGGAGTTTATATGAACACTATCTAAAGCATTGATAAATTAAAAATCTAAGAATCTCTCCAACTTGTTTTGAAAATCAAGATCTGATCATTTTCACACATACAACTTCCATCCATTATGTAAAAAAATGTTATATGTCATGTAGTAAAAGTAATGAAATAGTATTTAAGGTAAATAAAAAATATATTTAAGTAAATTATAATTTTTTACTTTATATGAAACCATAACTAAAACACTAGTCTATATAAGAATCATAATATAAAAGACAAAAAAATACTATATATATAAAAAATACTATAAATATAAAACTATGATATTGAATTCCATTATATTAGTGAGTAATAACTATACATAATACTACACAAAATTGTGTTTATAATTGATATTTTTATTTTTTCTTTTATTCAATTCACTTTTTAAGTGTGTGTGACAATGAGTGAAAGTGTGATTGAGGTGATAAAATAGATGAAAAGCATAAAATAGTGTAAAAACTAAATTAAAAGTGTGTGTGGTGAAAAGTGTGGGGATCAATGAGAAAGTGTAAATAATGAGTGTATGAGATAAAATTTTGGGCAAGTGAATGAAGTAATGAAAACATGATTGAAATTAATAAAATAATTATAAGGGGGTTGCATTTGAATTGGGTTTCTTTACATGTTTTTCTGGAAATAAGATTTTATTGTAGGATAACCAAGAATTTTCTAAATTAGGTATTTTAGATATTATGTAAGTACTATATTAAATAATATGGTTTTAAAATTTTATTTTGTAAATTATTTTTACTTATCTTAATATAGGTAGTTTGGTTTAATACCAGTGATTCTAATTAACCTTCAATCAAGGAATCATGGGAGGCTTTCATAATAGATCCGTTTATCTAGTTCTTATAAAATACATAATGAAGAGTGATGAAAAAATCATCTATAAGGGAATTTGGTCAAATATGCATAATGAAATATCATAATTATTTGAGCTTTAAAGATTTTTATACATTGTTTTTATATTTAATAGGTCATCCATTTAGATAAAATTTGTTTATACAAAAGTAGATTCAAGCTATCCAGTATCCAACACATAGAGTTGGGTTTATAGTATTTTTTGAGACATAAAAATATTAATTTAAAATTTTAAAATAAAACATTGAAATTAATAATTTCATGACCCTATAATATTTTCACAAAACAAACAAAGTACTATAATAAATAATTAGAGAGTTACCTGATATATATATCATACAAAATAATAGGTTCATATTAGATTTATATAGAAGTGGAGAGTGACTGAATAAATAAATCACACACAATCATATTTATTATGAAATTCAATAAAAAATATAATTAAAACTAACCTTTATTTAATGAATCTAGAATCTAACAAAAAATATTGGTTATTATTTCAGACCAAGAAAATAAATGAAAATGATGGTTGATAGAAGAGATGAAGTATTTGGAACTTACCAATTTTAAATTCAAGAAGAATAAAATGAAAACCTTGAAGAATGAGATATTTCTATAGATAGGGAAGAAAATTGAATGTTGTGGGATAGTGTTTTATATGTAGATAAAAAAGGAAAATTATTCTTGGTTGAAGATATTCCCATTTGGAAATTACTAATTTGATGTTGAAGGATAACCAAACGAAAAGAGTAATCAACGATGAATCACTACACCTATTGAAGATGATGTAATTTATCATAGGGAACAATATGGATTAGTTTCAGATATGATTAGGTGTATCCCATGGTATAATTTAGGTGAACTCTATACCAATGATTTTTTAAAACTATTGGAATATGGAATGTATACCAAAAGTTTTAAAAAACCATTGGTATACCTTTAAAATGTGCACCCTATACCAATATTTATGTATGATTGTTAGTATATTTATGGGATATACCAATGTTTTTATGAAACCATTGGTATATACTCCATTAAATTACTATATACCAATGGTTATTACAAACTATTGGTATAAAAGAACCTATACCAATAGTTTATAGAAATCGTTGGTATAGGTCCGTTGGTATAGCCTCCATTTCCACTAATGAAAACCAACAAAAATATCTCTCAAAAATCCTCAACTTCATTCTATAGGTGTTTTTATTCCCAAAAATACTAACCCTATGGTCCTAATAAGAGATCCAAAGGAGGTTCTTCTAAGCAAAGGTAATTATCTTCACCAAACTCTTTCTTTTTTATTTATTCTTTTACCACATTCAATTATGTATTATAACTTAAAATATAATAACAAAAATACCTACCATATACTTAAATGTTATTATATTTATGAAATAATATTTATAAATCTCATTCTCCATCAAATGGGAAACAAAACCATCGCTTGTGTGTACAAAAGACTACCGCCACGCGTACTGATGCAATTCTTTTCCCATCACCGACTCACATGGAAAGTAATAATAATGAAAATAATGAACATATATAATAATTATTATATAATATTGATTCTTTAAAATTAATATATCATACACTTCCTTACCCTTTCACCGATTATGGAAATTATATCATCTCTCGTGTATACGTATGACCTAGCGTCTCTACAAAGCGATGCGATTCATTATCCACATACAAATTTCCAAAATGAATCTAAAAATGTATCAAATTGAGTAAATATGATATTTATAACATTAATATTATTCCATAGATGATGGAATTATATCCTATACATAATAAATGAAACTTCCATGATAAAATATACATGATAAAATAAGGTAGTTATCACCCAAAACAATAGTAATAATAAAATATTATTAACAAACGGGTGATAAGATGTTATAAAAGATCATATATGATATTATAAATATGAATATGGTTCTTTTATAAATTAAAAAAGCATTTAAAATAATTATAAAGTAAGTTAAATCATGTTCAAATAAAGGTAAGTGTGAATTAAGGGATTTCATCTCAATTTCTATTCCACTGAGATATATTGGTTATTATCCACGTATTCATTTTTATGTGGTGTATATGCTGACACATTGATATATTTAACATTAATACCTATTTATTCATGATTATTAATGTTTAAATTTAATTTTTTTATTTCAAGGGGTTGCAATTTAAAATTTTACAAAGTCTTAATAATTTATTACATAATATCTCTTTATTTTAGGATTTCTCATATTTTCATTAATGAAACATTATCAATTATCCTTCAAAAGATAAAATAATTTTCTTATCATATAGATTTAGTTTCCATATTTTATTCTATCTTTTATGATATTTATAACTTAAATAAATCAATGAAATGTTTATAAGAAATAATGGTCTTATTTCTCATTTAATGAGGTATATTTTCCTTCCATATCCATATGTTTTTCAATTTTTTTTACAAAATCCCTTTTATTTACTCTAATGATTAAGAGAAATTTATGTTATCATTTTATTTTAAAATTCTAGAGAGGAATCTTTCTAATTTTCTTTTATATGGTTATTTTTTACTCATTTTACAAAATATCAAAAGGAATGTTTTTAACATATACGGTGTTAACAGACTTCTCTGCCACTATAAAAATTTTATGAAATTTATCTTCTTTGACATATTTTCAATTTTTTATAAATAAAGATATTTAATTAAATCATATTTTAACTTATCACTTATATTTTCATTATTTTTTCTCTAAATTACATGATTTTATTAAAAAACCTTGATTTTTGATGAATACATGGCCAACTCTTATCTCTTATTAATTTTGTGGTTGTTATATTTCTCTTAAAACATTCAATTTCTTGTGATCACTAGAAATTAAATTTTATTAAAATATCCATATTCTCTATCATGTATATTATTATTTCTTAAACCATATATCATATCTACATACTGTATTTTACTTTGAATATTATTTGATCGACTTAGGAAATATAAATATTTCATATTATTTATTCAATATAGAAATTTATTGATAATGTATATTGTTTATGAGCTGAATTTATCATTAAATATACAAGTAATGTGTTAGACATGAAGTTATGAGTGGGGATCAGTTATAGATAGCCCCTCAATACATCAATAAGTTGCATGAGACAAATTAGTTGGTCAAATTAAATGTTTTTTTGGTGTATACCTCATGATAGTTTTAAACTATCTTCATGAAAGGTATTTATGGTATAAATATCACAATGTCTAATATCTCGAAATCCAATATTATGTATTTCCTTCATTTAGAATTTAATTATTATTATCCATGACATTATTGCATTGATATTATCCATTGATGAATTTCGTACTTAAGTTATTGATTAAATGGAATGTGTTTTTAGTTATTTACCTTTACATATTGATTATGTCTTATATAATCCTGATATATTCTACTATACGTGATACTTACAAAGAATTTGAGGTCACCCTTATTTTTTTAACTTTCCCCTGGATATAAGGATGAATTATTTGAATGAGTTTCAAGGATGCCATGAATTTTCTTTTTTTACATTTTATATTCTATTACCAATGCAAAATGGATATCATGTATGTATCTAGATCTCTAATACTACAAAACTAATCAATTATTTGAGATTAGAACCCTTTTATCTATGCCAATGTAATAAAGTAACCACCAGCTCTAGGTTACTAGATTTAGAGTTATTATAGTTGATATAAAAGGAATTTTAGTAGAAATCTTGGAAACCATATTTAGAAAAACATATATTAGGGAACATAACTCTATGATAGAATTTGAGGATATGTTAAATTGTGTAATAAAATCCAAAATTTTTGGTAAGGTAGAAATTATGTGGTTTTTTCCTAGCAATACAACCCTGTCTGAATATTACAAGTGGATGTGGATATGGTATAGTTGTATTTATGGGTAATAACTTTGAAAAGGGATAATTGGGATTTAGCTCGATCGTTACCTAGTGAATGAAAATGGGAATTACTCCATACCTAGTTTGACACTCCCAGGAAATATTATTGGGATAATTCAAATTTTATTTTCAAACCATTATGAAGGATTTTAAAATATATTTATGATATGAAAAATTTCCCAAAGAAAACAAATTTATGATTCTAAGATTAAAAATGCATAAAATTTCAATTTATGTTAAGTGTCACATCGGATTTAAAATTATAAATTATGATTTAAAGTTCAAAATTTTATTATCTAATCTAGTAAATGACATTTTTTATAAATTGTTCCTAGAATAAAGAATGGTATCAATACTCGCAGTCAATGTAGAAATTTCCCTATTGATAAAGCCAATACATTTAGTGTTGGAAGTGAGAATATCATGGATATATTAAATAATATAACCTAGGTTATGACTAATAACCTTTACCAAATAGAGAAACCTAATTTTATATATCCTGACTCTCCTATATTGAATCACTTCATACGAAAAACCCCCCCATCATTTAGTTGGACTACTAATCTAGTGGTAGCGGAGAAATAAATTAAGTCCCTTGAAAAGATATTTATGTCCTTGGGATGTGATGAAAATAAAAATATTATATTTTTATAATATTTTATCAAGGAATATGGTGATCAATGGAGTCTGTTGATAAAAAATACTTAGGAGGAAGAGAAAATAGAACACATGGAATGGAGATCTTAAAAAACCATTCTTTGAAAAATATTTCCCTCATGAGCAATGGACTAAAATGAAGATAAATTTCCTCAGTTTAATGAAAAAGGAAGAATAAAGTGTTTTAGAGTATGATACTACATTTACAAGAGTATCCAAACATTCTATGGATTACATGCACAATATGGAATGCATGATTGACTATTTATTTAAAGGTATTAAGCCAATTCTACAAATAAAACTAGTTTCTCAAAAATTTTCATCATATGATGAAATAGTTTTATGAACCATAAAAATAGAGAATAAATTTTCTAGATCCTAAATATTAAAGGGGAATCAAGAGAATAAGATTTTTTTTGAACACTAAGAAAAAGGTAACACATCAAAAAAGAATAAGAAAATGAAAGAATTTCCATTATCTGAATATTTTAGAAAGAAACATCCTAGAAAATACTTAAAGGGCATGGAGTTTGTTATAAGTGAGGTGATAAGGGTCATCTAGCCCATGAATATAAGTGGAATAAAGATACCACTATTATATAGTACTTTAATTATAAATAAATGGGGAATTATTCAAAATAATGTCCTAAGTGTTAATGGAACTTACCATAGAAGAGGCCAAGAGGAGAATTTAGTGCTTATGTGATCACTGCAACTTGGGTTGAAGTTCCCAAATATGTGGTGGAAGGTAATTTAATCACATATTAAAATTTAGATAATAATTTTTTTTACTATGGATCCTTGAAATCTTTTATATCTTTCATGATTTCCAATAAAATTTTATATTTCCCTAGCACATTAATAAGGGAGTTTTCAGTCAATACCCCTACTTGAAATCTCACTACAATAAGGATATACTAGGTAGTTCCCATTATGAAACATAAATGTGACCTATTTATAGAATTTATTATTATCCCTATGGTTAAATTTGATTTAATCCTTAATATGTATTGGATTTAAAAATATTATGCAACAAATTTATTTCAAAGAGAAGAAAATTATGATTCATGATGAAGATGCTAAATTAATTATCCGTAGAGAAGATAATTCATCATCTGATTCATGCCTAGATCCACCCCAATAGAAATTTTGAATGATATTATTAGGTAAGAATAGAAAACACAATCTATAGATGGAAAAGGTAATCTTAAAATTGAGGATGAACCTATTATAAAATATTAAATTGATATATTTCCTAAGGAATTACCTAGACATCCACTAGAGCATGAATTAAGTTTTATATTGGTTTAATCCCCGATAAAATACCAACATCCTATAATTACCACTATGTATTTAGTGTAGTTGAATAAAAAACTTGAAGAGTTAGGTGATAAGGTATTTATTCTCCGTAGTGTTTCACCTTGGGAAGCCCTTATTCTTTTTTTAAGAAGAATGATAGATCCATGAGGTTTTGCATTGATTATAGAGAAATAAATTCTATTATTATAAAGAACAAGTATCCTCTGCTTCTTATTGATGATTTATTTGATCAAATTTATGGAGCTCTATATTTTTCAAAGATTGACCTTCACTCTGGGTATCATTAATTATGAGTAAACAAGGAAGATATTATGAAGATATCATTTCTAATGAGGTATGAACATCACAAGTTTATATAAATTTCATTTGGATTAACTAATGCACCATATATTTTTATAGATATAAAGAACAAAGTATTTAAGGAATATCTTGATAATTTCATTGTGGTATTAATTGATGATATCGTGGTGTATTCTAAAATATATTAGGACCATAATAATCACTTGTAGATAATTATTAAGACTCTTAGATAAAAAGAGTTATATGAGAGATTTAGAAAGTGTGAATTCTGGTAATATGAAGTTTCTTTTCTTAGACATATTTTTTTCAAGGAAAAAATCTCAGTTGATCCTGTGAATATAAAGACAATTAATGAATGACTTACATCAATTAACTTAACTTAGGTATGTGGTTTCATTGATTTGGTAGGTTACTATCGGATATTTTTTTAAATGTTTCTTGATTGGATAACCCATTTAGAAAGATTCAACATAAAGGGGTTAAGTTTGTATGGAAAAAATAATATGAATAATGTTTTAAATAATTAAATAAGATACTATTAAATTCTATTATTTTGACTCTACAATCAGGAAATAATGGATTTGTGATATACAGTGCTGCATTATAGAAGTAACTTGGTTGTATCCTTATGTGGAATGATAAATTTATTGCCTATGCATCAAGGTAGTTAAATAATCACGAGAAGAACTATACAAATCACGATCTTAAGTTAGAAGCCATAATATTTTCTTTGAACATATAGAGAAATTATCTCTATGGTGAAATATATGAGATATAAAATAGTCATAAGATCCGAAAATAAATCTTTTCATCTAAATATCTCAATATAATGAAAATTAAATGACTCAAATTGCTCAAAGATTATGATTTCTCAATACATTACCACCTAGGGAAGGAAAATAAGGCAGTGGATTCATTGAGCAATAAATATCATGGGGTTATGAACTAAATGATAATTGAAATGGATCCTATGTTAATGGATCTAGTAAAGATGAATATAAAAATTATTAAGTAAGGGGATACATCGCTCCCTTTTAAAATTATTATAAAACCAGCTTTATTAGAAAAGATAAAATTTTTATAACCGATGATGATAATTTTTAGGAGAAAATTAAAGTTGTGAATGATGGGAAATTAGAAGACTTCATTTGTGAAGATGAAATTCTAAAATTTAGAAACTGACTATGTGTTCCATATATACCTAATCTAAAAAGGAAATTGTTGGATAATGCTCATAGCTGAAATTTATCTATAAACCCTAGTATTACTAAGATGTATAGGGATTTGAGGGAAAATTTTTTGCAGGATAACATGAAGTGGGAAATTGCTAATTTTGCATCAAGATGCTTAGTTTTTCAATCGGTGAAGGATGAGAGAAAAAATCATAGAGGATTCATAAAAAAATATACCTATTTATATGTGTAAATGGGATGAAATTACTATTGATTTTTTCATAGGAATACCAAAGACTCCAAGAAAGAATTATATAATATGCGTTATTATTGACCACCTAAACAAATCAAAACATTTCCTTGATATAATAAAATATTTATCTCTTAAACACCTTATATGACTCTATATTAATAAATTTTTAAGAATTCATGGTGCACCTATTTCAATTGTTTCATATCGTGATCCCATATTTACATCAAAATTTTTGAAGAGTCTAGAATACTCTTGATACTGAGCTTCATTTGAGCATTGCCTAACATCCTCAAACCGATGGATAGTCTAAAAGGACCATAAAAACATTATAAGACATTATTAGGTCATTATCACTTAACTGTCAAGGTATTTGGGATCATTATTTACATTTGTTATACTTTTCCTATAACAATAGTTTCCATTGAAGTATTCAAATTGTGCCGTATGAAGCATTATATGGAAAGAGATGTCGTTCTATAACTTGTTGGGATGAAGTTGGTGAAAGGAAAATTATAGTCCCAAAACTTGTTGAGGAGAAAATAATAAAGGTAAATGCTCTTTAGACTCATATTAAATAAGCTCAATTTATGAAAAATATTTATGTTGATAATTTGAGGAAATATTTTGAATTTCAAGTGGGAAATCACATTTCCTTGAAAGTATATCCATGAAAGGGTGTTATAAGTTTGGGTAAGAAAGGTAAAAAGTTCCCCATGAACATTAGACCTTTTAAATAATTTAAATAATTTAATTTTTGACTTATATATTATAAATGAAACCAATAATCTCTAAAGTATATGATGTGTTCCATATATAATTGTTAAGGAAGTACATTTCAGACCCAACACATGTTCTCAATTATGAAAAAATAGAAATAGAACCTAATATATATTATTATGAAGTGCCTATCCATATTATTGACATTGAAGAGAAAGTATTGAGGAATTGGAAAAATATTCTGGTAAATGTACTTTAGAGAAATCAAAAAAAGGAGGAAGCAATGTGGGAACCAGAGGATGTTATGAAGAAGAACCACCCTCATTTTTTTGAAGGTAATATCCATGAAAATTTTGAGGAAGATTTTTTTGTTGGAGAGAAGGATGTAACACCTGAGCCTCAATTATAGTAATTTAACATTATATTTTAATAAAAATATAATACAATGAACATTTTAATATTTTATGGTATGTTTTTTTAATTTTATAGGATGAATATTTATTTTGAACTTGCTTGGTTGAAATAAACCTAGAATGATTTTTTAAAAATTTCCATTAGAAATAAAATTTTATGAATAATAAAAAATGAAGTTTTAATAATTAACCCTTTTATTTATAATAATGTTTAATAATATTTATAATTAAAATTATTAAATATAAATTAAATATAAATAATTATAATATCATTTGGAGGTAGAGGGGGAATTTTTCATAAATTGTTTTTAGAAACTGTTTTTGTATTAAAGAAGGCATACTGTCTATCCATTTTAATAAATTAAAATAATATTTAATGTTGAATTATTTGAAGTAAAATTTATATAATATATATGTATAGATATAGGGATATAAATCAATCTAATGATTATTACTAGTCATATAGTTAATATAAGGTCATCTTATGCTTGAAAAATGCATTTCTTGAAAAACTATTTTTCGACATATTTGGAAGGTTTATTTTTAAATTAAAATATGAAAATTATATGAATTTAATTTGATAAAATATATTACATATTTTTAATCAGTGTAATTAATATTATGTAAATAATTTCAACTTAAATTTTGGTTATAATGAATAGTAAAAATAATAAAAATTAATTACAATGGTTAAAGTAAAAACGAGTTCATCAGGGGTTAATATATAAAGATAAGGGTAAAAATGAACTAAAAACTTTATAAAAACCCATTTTTTGGTTTTATTTTAGACCTTATAATTTTATTATTATAATATTATACTTTTTAGATAAATAATTCCAAGAAAGTGACATGACATTATTGAAAATCTTTGAAAAATTACAAGTGTACCACTCACCTCAATTATAAAAGGGCACCCCATACCATCACTTATTAAAAATTATAAAGACATTTATCTAAAAAAACCTAAAAAAATATCTCAAAAACATCATTATACATATTCTAGAGGTTTTGGTCTTCCCAAAAGACCAATCCTAGGATTCTTAATAAGAGATCCAAAGGAGGTTCTTCTAACTGACGGTCATTGTCTTCACCAAGATATTTCTTTTTTACTTCTTCTTTTACCACCTTGAATTATGTATGAATACTTAAAATATAATAAAAACAATGTATCCCATATTATGAGATTTTATTATGTTTATGTAATAATATTTACCCATCTCTTTCTCCATCTAATGGGAAACAAAACTATTGCTCATGTGTGCGGTGAATTACCGCCTCACGAATAGATGTAATTTGTTTTCCATCATCGACTCACACAGATAGTCATAATGATAGAAATAATGAATATATATTATACTTATGATATGATAATTATTATATAAAATTAATATATCATCCAATTCTATACCCTTTCACCTATTAAGGAAATGATATCATCGCTCGTGCGTATGTATGACCTACCTTCTCCACGAATCGATGTGAATCATTTTCCATGTACAACTTCCAATAATGATTATAGAAATGTATATAATGAGTAAATATGATATTTATAATATTAATATAATTCCAGATATTATGTAACTATATCTTATATACAATAACCAAAACTTCCACGTCAAAACGTACATGAGAAAACAAGTAAGTTAACACCTGAAAGACTAGTTATAATAAAAATATTATTAACAAACAGATTATAAGATACTATAAAAGCTCATATATGATATTATAAATATGAATATAGTTATATTATAAATTAATAAAAAATTTAAAACCATTATAGAGGAGGTTAATTCATGTTAAACTAAATGGAATCATGAGGTAAGGGATTTCATCTTAATTTCCATTCTATTGAGATATATTTCTTATTATGAACCTATTAATTTTTATGTGGTGTTTATGATGACCCTTTTATATATTTAACATGAATAAAAATTTATTCATGATGACTAATGTTTAAATTCAATTTTATTATTTAAAGGGGTTAAAATTAAAAGTTTCCAAAGAGGTACAAATTTATTTCACAACCTCACTTTCTTTTAGACTTGTTCATATTTTCATTGAAGGAATATTGTCATTTTTCCTTCATAAGGTCAAATAATTTTCTTATAATATGGATAATTAATGATTTTAAATATTTTATTCCAACTTTTCCTCTCTTTGGAACTTGAATCAAGCAATTAAATGGTTAGAAGAAAAATCGATTTTATTTCACATTTAATCCGGTATATATGTTTTCCATCTCCACATTTTTTCAAAATTATTTTAAAAAAGTCCTTTTATTTACCCAAATTATTAAAGAAATTTTATGTTATCCTTTAATTTTAAAATGTTTTAAAGGAATACTTATAATTTTATCTGATAGGGTCATTTTTAAATCTTTTTACAAAATTCAAAAGTAATTTTTTTATTGTATACGACGTTGAGGGAATTCCGCACCACCGTAACCATTTTACAAAATTTAGATTAATTTATGAATTTTCAATTATTTTATAAATAAAACTCTTTAATGAAATATTATTTTAATGTTTAACTTCTATTTTCATTATTTTTACTCCAAAGTACATAATTTTATTACAATTCTATATTTCCAATGAATCTATGGTCAACTCTTATCTCTTATTAATTTTGTTATTTTTACCATTCTCTTGAAGCGTTCAATTTCTTATAATCATTGGACATTAAATTTTCCTTAAATATCCATATTATTTATCATGGATATTCTTATTTCTGAAACCATATATAATTTATACATACATTATTTTACTTTTAAGGTTATTTGATTTATTGGGGAAATATTGATATTTCATATTCCTTATTCAATGAAACCATTTATTAATGAGGAATATTATTTATAAACTGAATTGATCATTCAATATATGAGGAATTCATTGGACATGCAGGGATGGGTGGGGTCCAATTATAGATATCCCCTTGAGGCATTGGTAAGTCTCGTGTAAAAAATTAGTTAGAAAAATTAAATGGGTCTTTGGTGTATACCTACCCATATTTTTAAACTGTCTTGGTGAAATTCCTTGAAGGTATATATATCATGATTTATTAGATCATGACATCCAATATTAATCATTTACTTAATTGAAAATTTAGTTATCATTATCCATAAGATTACTTCATTGATATTATCCATGGATGAATTTTGTGACCAAGTTATTGATTAAATGGAATGTCTTTTCAGTTATTTACCTTTCCATATTGATTATTCCTTATAAGGGTGTCCATACATGACCCAAACTGATGGACTCGACTTGACCTAAAATAGTTGGGTTGTGCTATGCGTAAAATAAATCAGGTTGGATTTTTTTGGGTTGACCCATTCATGGGTTGGGATAGTTCTGGGGTTGGATAAATATTGACCCAACTCGACCTGATGGACCCATTGAATGTGTGAAAAAAAAATACTTGGTCGCTCGGTCTCCACATGTACCCCGAACTATCTTTTATCTCTCACACTCTCCTACTCCTAAACCAACCCCAATATTCCCTCATGAGAAGAAAACCCTACTCCCTAATTAATCTCCTCTCCCACTTTCCTTCTCTTCTTCTCTCTCCTCCTCATCCCTAAACATACATATTGAGAAAACCCTACTCATTGAATTACCATCTCTTCTCCCCCTTCGATCATAAGAAAAAACAACTCCACGATTCTCCTCCTTCCTCCTATCCCACCTAATTTTTCACCATGGTTCATTCACCCACCCACAAAGACTCCCTCATTACTCTGATATTCCCCTGATCTTCCCTTATGAGTGATCAGGAGAAACCCTAACCACCTAATTCACCACCTCCTCCTAGTTTCGTTCTTGGGATCTGGTGTCTGCATACATGGATATTTTATTTTTATCATTTTATTTATTCTAATCTCCCCTCTTCACTACTATTTCCATTTTCATCATCCCCTATTAGTCAAAACCAAGTTCTTATTCTTCTACCAGGGGTGTGTCATAGCCATAGACTCCCCAGTGGGACATGGGTGGGAGTATTTTGCAGAAAACCAGCCTAGTTAGCTATCTATTCATGGAAGGTTATACAAAAAGTGGTTATAATCCTCCAACTTCCATAGTAACTCAAAGTCATATAAGTTCAACTACAACCACCCATTAAATTACAAAAAATTATAGGGGATAACAATCTCAAACTAGTTGAATAAACTGAGGGTAAGTGGTCTCCTAAAAAGGTAACAATTCCTAAAGTGCCTTCTTCTAAATTTTATCAATCATGATATTATTTTCATAAGAACAAAGATAGAAGGGATATTTTCAATTATTTTGTTAACTATTATTATTTAATGTTTGGCCCAAATGGAACAAGTAATTTGAATAGAAATTTTTCAAGGTTCAATAAAAATCCACACAAAAATATTGAGAAAAGTAAAACCACTATTAGTCTTAGAAAGAAGCGTAAAAATGAGGATGATTGGATTGTTAAATTTTCTATAGTTAATTTTATCCAAGAAGAGTGTAGAATAGCTCTTTCTCAAATGAAAATCATTGATGAGTTATCATTTAAATATGTTGAGAATAAAGGCTTTAATGAATTTATTGAAGTTTTTCAACCTCAATTTAAAGTTACATATATAAAAATAATTGATATAGATTTCTTGAAATTATGTTTTACTGAGAAAGAAAAATGAGAGTTTATGTTTGATATGTTATCTCATATGATATGTCTTACTATCGACAAATTTACTTCAACTTAGAATTGAGATTATATGTGTCTGACTCCACATTTTATTGATTATAAGTAGATATTAAATAAAAAAATAATCAGGTTTTTTCTTTTTTTATATCATAAATAGGAAAAAATTGGTCATATATTAGAATAGAAATTGAAATAATGGGATATTGAAAGGATTAATATTGTTACCATGGACAATTCTAGTTCTAATAGTACATCGATCAATTATTTGGTGAGGATGGTTAAGGATTGGAATGAGTGTATTCTTAAAGAAGAGTATATGTATATGTGATGTTATAAACACATTTTAAACCTCATTTTTATTGATGGGATAAAGTAAATATCAACATAAATTTCAAGAATCATAGTTTTCAGAAATTTTATGAGAATTTCACCTTCTAGATCTGCTCATTTCAAGATCATTGCTGAGGATTTAAAAATTCATAGTAAACAGGCCATAATTATTGATGTGACTACTAGGTTAAATTATGGTTAGTTTATATTGATTTTCTTAGATAATTATGAGAAATTATTTATTCTTATTGAAGAGGATTAAAGTTTTAGGAGTTTTCTTATTTGTGAAGGTGGGAATCCTACAACATATGATTGGGAGCATGCTTGTGTATTTTGAATGTAAGGAACTGACCATAAACATAACATATTATAGTATTTCTGAAATATAATTCAAATTTGAGGATATTTTCAATTTATAGTTTTAGATAATTAGGCCATAATTCATACACAACATCCCACATTTACAAAAAGTGTATACGACTAAGAAAGTATCCATTTATTCTAAAATATAATTATTTTAAAATAAAACATGATTTATTTATTCATGAAAAATATTCAAACATGAATTATTCCTTTATCTTAAAAATCCTTATAATGTATGAAAAACATTTTAAAACATGGTATTATTACAAAATATTAGTAAGGTATATAAAGAAATAAAATCATTAGTCCAATGAAAATATGAAAATGAATTAACAAATTTTTCTTAAAAAATCATGAGTAGGAGTAGAAAAATCACATAGGTGCCCTGGGAAATCATTAACATATCAATACTACATTTATACTTAAAAATTGAATAGCCTTATGGTCAACTTCCATCTCCAGAGTACCCAATGCATTGAAGATCTATAAAGGGGATCACCCTTTGTATAAGCTATATCGGGATCACCTATTTCTCATGAGCTATAATGGGGATCAACCCTTCGTATAAGCTATATCGAGATCACCCGTTAGATATAATGGGATAAACCCCTCGTATATAATGTATAAGGACCAAATAATGAATAAAACTCTTGAAAAATATTTTAAAACCAAGTGTAAAACACTTTGGACATCAAAAATAACTTTACTTTTAAAAATCACTTTTAAAGTATAAAAAACACGCATGTAAAAATGAAACCAATTTCTTTGTAAAGAGCTATGAAAAATTATAAAGGAAAAATTAAATAATTAAATAATCATGAAATTGGGAAATTCTGTTCATGTTGTGTATGTTAAAAAAACATTTCCTTGTACATTTGAAAAAAGTGTTTAAAAAGGAACTTTAAAAGAGGGGTTTTAAAGGAAAGTCCCTTACATATAACCTTAAGAAGATTCATTTTTGATAAAATTTTAGAGAAATTAGAGAATTACCATTTTAAAAAATTCATTTAAATATGAATAAATTCATAAAAATCATTTTAAAAACATGTACATGACATATAATTATTTAGAAAATAAATCTTTAAAACATTTAAATAAATGTTTAGTTAAAAAAGTCCCTTACCTTGAGTTTAAATCATCACGTATGATCTTTATCTTCCTAAATAATAAAATTAGTTTAGTTATTAAATTGATTTAAATCATTTTTAATCTCTATTATTCCTTTTATATCACTTATTATCATGTTATAACAATTACATAATTATTTAAGTTCACGTCGGATGTTCTAACGATATTTGGTACTTGAGTCCAAAATGACTTTGGTGTGATATCAAAAGTCAAAGTGGTCATTAGTAAATAATATTCATAATAATATTCATGAAATAATAATAACTTTTATAAATCAATTATATTTTTAAATCCATTCATTAAATATGGATATGAAAAATGAACTACGTTACAATCATGGAGACAGTCAACCGTACATATTCATGAGTAACATTTTCATTTTTCAATGATCATCATGAAAAAAAGGTAAGTATTATTTATCTTTATAGAATTATCATAATATAATTAATATTATATTAATAATTTAAATATACTTATATATATCATTCAAGTGATTTGGTGATGAAAAATGAATCACATCGCTTCATGGAGGTGATAGTTCACAAGTACACACGAACGACGTTATCATTTTTATGTGAATAGAAAGGTAAGAATGTAAATGATATATTATCATTTAATAATGATAAATATTTCATTAATATCATATATAAACATTAATTCCATAATTATAACTAGTCTTTAGACATGGTTATGGAAAATGAATTATATCGGTTCATAAGGCGGTAGTTCACCATAAACACAAACGACAATTCTTTTCCCATTTGATAGAAGTGGAGATGGATTTAGGTGAAGATATTAACATAATAAAATATAAGTATATTTAAGATACTGAAGTTACTATTTAATCATGGTTTTATATTATTTTAAGTTGAAGAAGAAATAAAATAGAAACACTTAATTAAAAATTATACCTCTTCATGAATAAATAAATCATGTTTTATTTTAAAATATTTATATTTTGGAAGAAATGGATACCATTTTTTCAGTATAAACTTTTTATAAATGTGTGATGTTATGTATAAATTATTTCATAATTCTCTAAAACTCTAAAATTAAAATATCATTGAATTTTAATTCTAATTAAAAAATACTAGAATAAGTTATGTTTAAGGTTGGGTCCTTAGAGTTGGTATCAGAGGATTGTTTAGATAACTTTGGATATTATAATATCTATTAAGAGTTATGTATATAATCATGGGTTTATTATTTTAAGGTTGATCATAAGTTCATCACCTTATAAACTCTTTTAGGATTTAATTTATGAAATTTTAAGGCAACTAATAGTATTTTTGGAGATTCATTTAGAGGTAATTCTGTGTCATTACTTTTTGGGATGCAAAATGAAAGGTATAAGATGAACTTTGATGTTAAAACACGTTTTTGTAATTTTTGAGGTTTTTTTTGAAATTTTTAGTTTTTTATAAGGATTAGTTTATTATAATTTTAGAAAAAGGACAATCCATAGGATGGGTGACAACCTATAGGATGACTGAAAACCTGTCACATCTGAAAAGGCCATGGGAATTGAACCCAAAACCAAAGGGAGACAAGGGTGAATCACTTACCACTGGCCTACATGGATTTACAGTTATTACAAAGTTTTAGTTTTTAGTTAAATGATTTAATGGATGAATAATATATTGATTTTTGGAACATATGTTTTATCAAATAGATAACATTATGATTGGGAATTGATTTGGTGACTAAGTGATTAATATTTTTTGGAATATCTTTACTATTTTGGGAACCCTTTTTGATTGAGTTAAATAGAATACTATGAGATTTTATTTGATAAGTAAAGGTTGAATGATCTTTTAGATGAGAATATTATTTTATGGTTACTCAAGATATTATTAACCAATCTTGGAGAATATGAGATTAGGGAAATTACTTTTTGGTATGAGACATTAAGTGTGATTGATGTTATTTGGAGATAAATGTTAAAATTTATCTTGGAAGACTATGTTATCAAATCCTTCTGAATTTTGGATTTCAATATTAATATTTATTATTTTGAATAATTTTAAGGACAATTATTTTTTGAATGATCTATGTTGAACTTTGGGTATTACTATTGAAATTTGGATATTAATGTAGTTTTTCATCATATAAATGTTTTTTATTTTTGGGGAATTATCTTATATTATCCTAAATTTTTTAATTTTGGTTAATGTTTAAATATAGTAGAAATATAAAGTTAATATTTTATATATTATTTTAGTCTCTATAATTTGATTCAAGTGATTCAGGCGTGAAAAATTCATCTTAAATACTCATCATTTGGAGAAAAAGATGAGTTTATAGTGGAATTTGATTAAAGGATGAAACTATAAAGGTCAAGTAAGTATATTTACTTATGTTATTATTCTAATTAGTAAGATAATTCCTCAAATATATGAAAATGATATAAAAAAATGTTATCTGGTTACTTTTTTTACTAAGAAACCAATGACCTTATAACCCATCACATATTTATGGTTTTATGATTGTTAACTTTCTCATGACCACGTTATCTATCACTCTCCATCATAAACTTATAGTTATATTTTCTTCCATATCCATGTTTTACTACATGTAACCCTTTTATGCATTATCTTAGGTTACCTTCTTAATTCCCTTTATTTTAAAGTGGAAGTTTTATTAATCCTTTTTCTAATGCGGGATTTCAAAAAAGGTATTTTGAAAAGTCAAACCCCTATTTTTTATACCAAGTTAAAATTATGAGGAAAAAATTTACAAAAGGGGATAGAATTTAACATCTCAAGTTTTTAAATGGAACCACTATGTTCGATATCATATATTATACACCACATTGAACTTAAGTGAAAGGCTGAATATTATTATTTAAATGTTACCATTATAACCTAACCATTATAATGGAGGGAATGAATAGTATTAAATGAATTATTAAAATATAGTTTACACATGTTTATATAATTAATTATTTTGTGGCCAATTAATTATAAATGAATATCAAACCCTTTTTATAATAAAAGGAAATATTTTTTTTGAAAAACTATTTAAATGTGAACAAGTGTGTTTTATACCGATAAATTAACAAATCACTCTTATTAGATTATATTAATGAAATATATATATATATATATATAATATTTAATTTAATGTTTAAAATTTAACTTATATTTTTTTTCTATACAATATATAATAACAAATCCTATTTTATGACTAAAAGAAGATTTTTTTTAAAAAGGCAGTTTTTCCGCCTTTTGATAGCGCACTTATTTTAAATCTAGTTTATTATAATTTTATAAGTTCTATTTTAAAAAATAAAATTATTATTCTAAATCATAGTATCACAATTTACTTTAGTTTAATTTTTTTAATTTTTATGATAGGTTTCATTTTTTGATGAATAGTGAAAAAATACTGTATTTTAATGGATTTTTTTAATCAAATTTATTTATAATGTTAAATTATATATTTGAGTGGTTTTAAAGTATAATTAGATAAATTATTTATAATTTAATTCAATTTAGTTCATTGAAATCAATTTCACATTGAATCTGGGAAAAAAAACATTTCAATCTTTTGAAAGTTTATACTTTATAAACTCATTTTCTCATTCCGTCAACAAGATTATTTTTTAATTAATTTCTATAAATTATGTGTTTTTAATTTGTAAAAATGGATTCTATATTTTTAATAAAAAGGTAAAAATTATGTAAATATATCCCTTTTATTTTTGGACAATATGAATAATTACATTAGTTATTTTTTATTAATGCGATTAAACATAAATCAGGTAATTAAGGGTAAAAATAATATTATATATATTATAAAATTTCTTGAACAGTTTTACTAATTTCATTGGATGAGTTTTTTTAGACCAAAATCACCCTTTTTCTGAAATTATGACCTTTGAAAGCCGTTTGGATGAGAGTATGAAATTTATAATATTATATTCAAAGAAAAGTCAACTTTTTCACATTTTTATTTTTAATAAGTGAAATATTTTTAATATGGGGTAATATCAAGGAAATTATTTACTATAAATATTATTTTAGAATATTAAATTTTTATCTTTATCATGATAATATATTTCTAATTTTTAGTAAATAAATAATTTAATTAAAGGTTTGCAAAATAATGATGTGGTAATTGTTTAATTTAAGGAAATATCAAATAAATGATATTAAAAATAATAAAATAAATATTATTTGTAATGATTAATGTAATAATTTTTTTAGAATACTTTTACATGTTATAGATGTTTGAGAAGTATTTTTTC
Source organism: Viscum album (assembly GCA_963277665.1). Classification (NCBI taxonomy): domain Eukaryota; kingdom Viridiplantae; phylum Streptophyta; class Magnoliopsida; order Santalales; family Viscaceae; genus Viscum; species Viscum album. The sequence goes on from CAUJRU010000251.1 coordinate 587,325, forward strand.
GAATTTATATTTCTTTTATGATATTTTTAAAAAGTCAAGTAATGAATATTGTCAAAATTGACATTATTGATATTTTAAAATAAATAATATCTTATTAAAAGATATAAAATTCATAAAAGTATAAATTTTTTCCAAATAATTTAGATAAGTCTAAAAATTTCATCAATGACTCATTTATTTATAGTTTGGCATTTTATAGTAATTATATTAACCCGCAAAGTGTAAATTACATGTTATCACAGTAAGAATTAAAAAGTTTAAATAAGGGTTAAAACAAAAATATAAGGATTAAAAAATAGTAAAAAATTATCTAATTTACATTTAATGAATGAGATTCAACCCATAATTATCATATATTCTAAACAAATCAATTTGGATCTATTTGGAATCGATTGAAAATGATACCTCTTCTTAAGACGATCTCCTTTGATTAACAACTTAACACCTATAAGGAGGGTGTTATGCCTAAAATAAGGCCTATAGAATGTGGGTAGGGATTATAGGAAGATATTTGGGTAGATATTTTATGAAACAAATAGGTTTTAAAGTGTTAAGAAAATGGAATATTGAGTTCCATTTTATAGAAGAGGGGAGGGAAACTCTTGGAATTCTTTGTTGCTTTCATGATTGATGGATTCTGATGAACTAATGATAGAGATACATAGTTTCCCTAATATATGCACCTTAATAATGAATACCAAAACATAACTTAGATTCTAATTGATTTCATACCAGGCATCTAGTCTTCAGGTTCAAAATGCATTGAAATAAGACCTTTGTCAGGATAGCCTCTTCTCGGTACTCAACTGCTAGGTTTTTTGGTTCCTTCCTAATCACAAAAGAGAGATGGTCAAATAATCATGAGAATATATTCATAACCTGGGGAAATGAAACATAAAAATGGATGAGATTATATGATCAGTAAGGGTAAAAAAGGGAGATACATAAGCATAATCATAAGCATAAGGGCATGAGAACATGATCATTAAAATAGAAGATCATACCCTGCATATTAAAGAACACAAACATGAATCATGGAATAAATCTTGGAAGTTAATAAGATATGAATCATAAGGAAATAAATAAATTAATTCATTAAATCATATAATATGAATAAAACTTGGAATTTTGGTAGACACATAAGCATATATAATGATTTCCATAGTAGTCAAGGCATTGCTTTCGAGACCATCTTACTGGACAAAGTCCTTTACTGAACTGAGTTCACACACCCTTCCATACCTGTATTACTGAACTAAGTTCACTTCTTATTCTATCCCTATAATACTGAACCAATTTCATTTATCATTCCAGCCTGTAATATTGAATTGAGTTTTTTTCTCATTCTAGTCATTTCATACTAAACTGAGTTCATTTCTCGTTCCATCCATCTCTATCTCATGAGATATAAATATTTACCCAATTCATTGGAGGGAGATATAAGTCCCACACATCTCATAATTAAATCATACATACATATGCCACAAAATCACAAACAATAATATCATAACCCATGCAATGAAATGAATATCATAAACATGTAAACATATCATAACCTGTGAAAAATGATACATGTTTCATAATCATTTTAACAAAAGTATAACCTATGAAAGAGAAATAGATTTCATAAACATATAAACCATGAAATAGAAACAAATTTCCAAAATACCATGACATTAATCATAACCCATTCATATAAATAATATTAATGGAATCTTTAGATCATTTCCTAGAAGGTTATGAGTAACATCAACGAATGTCATCTTCGGTGGGAAATAATTTTGAAATATATTTCAAAAAGGTTTCTTGAGGAAAATATTATTTCTTCTTTGAAAATTATTTTTTAATATATAAGACTTTTTAAAAATAATTTTCTTAGAAAATACCTTGAAAAATTATAAATAAGACTTTAAATCATTTTGAAAACATTTTTCCTTAAAAACTTATAAAATAAGATTCAAAACATTTTAAAAACCTTTTTATTTGAAAAAACTTTTAAAAGTTATAAAGAAAACTTAAAAATGTTTTAAATTTTTTTTCACTTGAAAACATATGAAATAATATTGAAAATTTTTTGAAAAAAATTTCTTTTAAAATACTTTGAAAACTTATAAATATGTCTTGAAAACATTTTGAAAATAATTTTCCTTTAAAACATATAAAAGAATCTTGAAAAAATTTTGAAAAAAAAAATTCTTGAAAACATATAAAAGAAGCTTGAAAAAATTTTGAAAATATTTTTCCTTGAAAATTAATTTTAAATACATTTTCTTAAAAATTATCCATTTAAAAATGAAAAGTAAACTTCAAAGAAACGATGACTGGTAAATCCGTACATGCAGTACGAGGTAAAAAGAACATTCCTTTTGCACGATAAAAAGGTTAGAAAACTACGTTATTTAGAAATAGACAAGAAGATTCCTTTGAAGATATTTTTAAAATAAAAAAGGGTAAAAATTTCTTTTAAATATTATAGTATAATATTAAAATATTCTTGTAAACCCTTTTTATAAAACATGGTTTTGAAGGAGTATAGATTTATGTTTGAAGAGAGGGTAAAGTTAGGATTTCATAAAAAACACTTTCCTAACAATCTTATGTACAAAAGAGTATAAAAATGGTACCAATACATGAATATATCATGAATAAATATAGGATAATAAAATTAATTAATGGTCTTGAGATAAGGGTTATAATATTTCATCAAAGGAAGCACAAAGAGAAATAGTCTTGAAAAGCGATGAGACTGTTTTAATATACTCTTATCACTTGGTAACTTGGGATAATACTACCCATGTAAGAAAATAAAATTACAAAAAATTTATAATATCAAGAAAATAATTATATTCATGATATATCATAAAAAATGGAATTATATACACCTCAAAAAATATTTAGGCGCATAACAAAACATGAGTATCAAAGAAGGAAAATGAGACAAAACCATTTGACGGATTTGGTAACTTTTGAAACTTAAACCCCCTAAAATAATGGTAATAGAATGGATATGTAAATAACCATAAATTTATTATAATAAACATTGAATACATACATGGGTAGTATACACACTTCACAAAATAATGAGTGGTGAATAAAGTATGTATCTCATGGAAATAAAAAGTGAGATGAAATCCCCTTACCTTGTGTCTTGAATCTCTTCGTACTTGTAAAAAAAATGTATAATAAATATAAATTTATTATAAATATTTTAAAGAACCGTATTATTATATCTCATACCCTATATTGTTTTATTATGACCTTATATTACCCGTTTGTTAACAATCATGTGTTAAGATTTCACTTCAGGTAATATTTGCTTTATTCTTCACATGTGTATTAATTTGTTATATCTTTGGTCTTTATACTTATATAATGATTTTAATAATTTAAACCACTATATAAATATAATTTATATATATTATATGTGTATTATAATAATCTATATAATATATAAGTATAAAATGTACTGCACCGTTTATGGAGATGGTAAGCTGTATGTACGCATTAACACTATTTCCATTTTTATTGTAGTATTGAAAGAAAGAAGGTAAATGACATATGTATATATATTTGTATATATATCATTATTAAAGTATAATTATTATATCATATATATCATATAATTTTACTAAAACCATCCTTAATACATTCTATGCAGCGTGTGAATAAATCACATCGCTTTGAGGAGGAGGTAGTCCACACTTCCTCAAACAAAATTATCACATTTACACCAAATAAAAAGTAAAAAATGTATATTTTATATAAGGAATAAATAAGATTAATAGATAATAAAAATAATATATGAAATATATAAACATATTTTTCATTATAATTTCCACCATGAGAGGCGGGAAAGGAAAAATGAACAATCACTGTTTAGTGAGGCAGTTTTTCGCCATACACATAAACAATATCTTCATTACCCATTAGATGGATGTGTGTGTAAGTGTAGGTCTAAAAATTATAATAAAAACATCATAGTATATTTAATATACTGGTGTTTATATACAATCATATAATAAAGAGAGTGTAGAGGGTGGATAAAGAAAAATAAAAGAAAGGAGTTTGGTCGAAGACGTTACCTCTTAATAGGGTAACTCCTTTTGATTTGTGCCAAAAGGCTTACTTGGATTGATTTATGACCAAGTTAAGGATTATAGGAAAAAATTAGAGATTTTTATAAGTTTATTGGTTAGATTTTGTCAGAATCTATGAGGTTTTAGAGGTGTGAAGAAGAGGGAGAGGTGGTTGCCTTTTATAGGGAAGGGAAAGAACACACTTGGCATTTTTTAAAACAAGTTAGGTGTATCCATGTTTTTACCTATAAAAAGTCATAAAAATCAACCAAAATAAAAAATAGAAGGTTAATGGACGAATAATTACCATATAATGTGTTTTGTACAAGTTTTTAGGTTTTTTTGGGTCTTAAATTTAAGGTTTAGTACTTTGTTAACCTATTTTTTCTCTTAATCATTGTAATTAATTTTTATCACTTTCACTAATCTTTTTGGTAAAAAACTAATTTGAAATTATTATTATAAATATGGAATCTATTTTTACAAATTATAATAACATAATTGGCAGAAATTAATTTAAAATTAACCACGTAGTCGGGTCAACAGTGCATGTTTTTAAAGTAAAAACATTCAAAAGTTTGCTAAGTTTTAATACCCAAGTTTAAAGAGAAATTGATCTAAATGAATTAAATTATATTAATTGATAAAAATAATATCTAATTAAAATTTAAAACCAAATTAAAATATAATTTAACATTATAAATAAATTAGATGAAAAAGAAGTTTTGAATTAAAATCCAGTGTTTTTCACTATTCTTCAAAAAATGAAGTTTCTCAGAAAAATCCCCAAAATTAAACCTAAGATAATTTCGTCATTATAAATTCAAAAATTAATTTTATTTTATAAAATTCAATGTCTAAATATTTATAAAATTAATTTAATTATTTTTCACAAAAGGACATTAAAAGTAGTTCATCTGAGAAAATAATATTTTTAAACATATAAGGACTTTACCAAAAATTATATCTTTCATCATAAATATGTTTTATTTATATAAAAACATTATAAAGAATATTTTAAAAGTAGTTATCATGATTAATATTAATATGTTTAACAGTTATATTATAATTACATCATTTAAATAATTATAATAATAAAAAGATGTTTTATAGAAACTCAGTGTTGCATGTAACATATGAAAAGTCAGTGTTGCATGTTACGTATGCCAAGTCAGTGTGGTGTGTAATGTCCACAAAGTAAATGTTTCATGTAATTTACGCCCAGTCGCATTCTATCCTCGGTGTTCTGTGTAGTCAAGCGAAAATTTATGTTGCATGTAGTGCAAAATTAACTTGGTGTTGTGTATAACGCAAGAAAAACATAGATATTTAATATAAAATAAACTATTTTCAATGTTACCTGAAATGAAAAATATCTCAAAGGTTAAATTAATTATAAAAAAAATTCACAAAATCTTAGGGTATTACATTAAGGGTAATGGTAGTTCATGGAAAATGGATTTTTATACTCTATCAGAAGTGACTAGTAGTGAAACCATGACTTATAACTAGTGTGGTATGGTATGACTCATTGGATGATCTTTCACTAATTTCCTGAAAACCTACAATTATTATAGTTATTGGGGTCATCTGTAGATATTATTTAAGGATTTGTTTATTCCTGAATATGGTTAGGGATCATTAACTCCAATGGGTACTATGGCACAGTCATATTCTTTAAGGTCAACATGGATCCAGTCACAAGCCTTTGAAGTGAACCAATTCCATGAAGTGGGGGAGTTTACATTGGAAGTCGAGGCTAATCAAAATACAGTTAGAGGTTCTATTATTACTATATTTATATAGAAAGTAATTTTATTGATATTGGTTCCTAAAATTCCTTATATCTACATTTTTTTGGATGTGTGGAAAATTTTGATGGAGATCATGTCCTATGTTATAGAGAGGGATCCACCTCTAGGAATGAGTTAAGAGTAGGGGTTTTACTTTTATTTGTGTTGGATTTTGATGGCCGATGGACACTTAATCAAGGAATTTTTGGTTATTGGTCAAGATCATTTTGATTTTATCATCATTCAGTATTGGCTAGTTACTCACAAAGATGAGATTTATTTTTATCATTAGAATGTATCTTTTTTTGTTGTTGATTGGAGATCTTGGGTGTTTCAAGGAGAGTGGTATCTAAGGTCCACTCATGAAAGACCTTCCCTCCTGAAGCTTATGAGTTATTTGTCTACCACTATTCTTGACCTCAATAATGTATCTTCTTATGTTGATCTTACCTTGGTAGTTCATGATTTTCCCGGGTTTTTCCCCGATAACTTCTCTGGTCTTCCTCTATAAAGGGAGGTAGAGTTATCCATAGATATCATTGCTGATAATCAGTCAATTTTTTACCCTCTTATAATATGGATCCTGCTAAGTTGAAAGAGTTTAAGATCTAATTGGATTTCTTGTTAGAAAAGAGTATTTTTCATCATTGAGTTTCAACATGGGTGGCTCCCAAGCTCTTTACCAAGAAGTTTAATGGTTCTCTTCACCTCTATAGATTTTTGGAAGCTAAATCTGGTAACAATTAAGAAAAATTTTCATTTTTATCATGTTGATGACTTGTTTGATCGATTAAAGGGGGATAAGTGGTTTTATAAAATCTATCTTCGGTCAGGTTATCATCATATCATAGTTAAGAAACCTAATATCCTGAAGAAAGATTTTTGGTGATGGTATAACTACTATGAATATCTCATGATTTTTTATCATTACTAATGCTTCTACTATTTTTATAGATTTGATGAGCTAGATATTCCACCAGTATCTTGGCACATTTTTTGTGGTACTTGTGTATGATATCTTAGTTTATTCGTGAACTAATCAAGAATATGAGTAATATATGAATTAAGTTTTTCAAATCATGATGAGTCACCACCTTAATATGAATCCATCAAAATAAAATTTCTTGATTTGATATGTGGTGTTCTTAGGGAATTTTATTTTAGAGCACGACATTACAATTGACCTTGAAAAGGAGAAGACTATATTATCATGGGAAGAACCATGGAATGTCTTTGATATGTAAAGCTTCCTAGTCCAGTATGGGTATTATAAGCGGTTCATAAAATATTGTTTTTTAATCTAGAATGACCATTTACTACTCAAACTAACAAAGGGGTGAAATTATTATGGTATACCAAGTTTCAGGCCTCTTTTTATGATTTGAAATACTGTCTAACATCAACTCTTGATCTAATTTTTTGGAACCTAGTAAGGGTTTTGTGGTTTATTGTGGTTCTTATGGTGTTTTTCAAGGATGCATGCTTATAGAGGATGATAATTTGGTGGAGTATGATTATCACTAGCTTTATACACATGAAATTAATTATCCTACTCATGATTGGAGCTTGTAACTATTATGAATGCTTTCAAGTATTTACAATACTATATTTTCAGGAAGAGGTTCATAGTTTATTCTAATCATAAAAGCTTTTTTTATTTATTATCATAGAAATATCTAAACCATTGGAATTGGTGATATGTGTAGTATCTCAAAAAACTTTAATTTGACATCATCTACATCCTTGGGAAGTGGAATTTCATCACTGATGCTCTTAGTATAAACTTCCCTTCTCATAATGTCTTAGAAGATAAATATGAGTGGAAAATTATGGTGATTTTCACTCAGTTGGATTTGGATGCATAGTAGGATGATTAAGTTATGGTCATAACTACTATTTAGTTGTCATCATATCTCCTTAAGTCAATTACGAAGGAAAAATATTAGGAATATGAGTTTAGAGGAACTGGGGACTCTTTTTATGGAGAGGAGAACATTCTTGCCTGGTCTCCCCACTCTGACAAAATTCTTCACTTCAGGAGTCTATTCATCATCCCTTTATCTATCAGGAATTAGGTGTTTCATTATTTACATATTTATTCATGTTCCATTCATCCTATAAATAAAAAGATGTATTATGACATGAGATAGAGTTTCTTATGGTAGGGTATAAAGCATGGAATTTTTTATTATGTGACTTACTATTACACCTACTAGTAGATTAAGGTAGATCACTAAAATCCCTATATTTTAATTTATCCTATTCCATTGATGGTATGGAAATTCCATGATATTTCCATGGACTAAAAAGTTTGATTACCATGGAATCCCCAAGGAAATAATTCTATCTTTGTGGTCATTGATTGATTGATAAAATTGGATTGTTTCATTCTGATTAGGGATTCCACCAAGGTTGAGGATATGGGTATGATATACATGTGGAAAATTATTATTTTTAGGGTTTTCCCTCAACCATTTTATATAACAAGAAACCTAGGTTTAGTTTTTGGTTATGGAGAATTATCCATGAGGTGATAAAGATTTAGGTCAGGCTGATTATAACATATCATCCATATAATGATATCTAAGAAGTGCATTCTTTTTAGATTTGGAGAATATGCTCTATGCCTATGTCTTAGATTTTAGTGGATATTGGGATATACATGTATGAATGTTTGAGTTTTCTCATAATAATAGTTAAAAATATCATGTGAAATGGATACTTTTGAGGATTTTTATATTTATCTATGTATGTCATCTCTTTGTTAGTCAGAGGTGGGCGATGCCCCTCTCTTCGGTCTAAGTATCATTCAGGTGAAAATAGCGAGGATATAGAATATAATTCAATGATTTTTTACAACTTATATTTATCAAATACCATATGTGTATGGTCAACATCATCCTTTTTCATTTTCCATCAGTGGTCGGGCCTGTTTAATGGTATTTCCTCAATTAAGACATTGTCAGCTTAGTAAATAGGCTAAGTTGGATCTGATTTATATTGGACTGTTTGAGATCACTTAGAGAGGATTGAATAAGTATCTTATCTATTGGAATTACCAGCTTAGTTGATAGGTATTAAATATTTTTTACACATATATCATCTCAAGAAGTATAATCCCAATCCTTCTCATGTTTTGAATTGGGAGGAAGTTGATTTGGATTGATTCATTTCAGTTGTCAGGCAGCCAATAGAGATAATTGGATTTCAGATAAAAGTTTATCATGATATTTAAATTTTATTTTTTAAAGTTTTTTGGTGAAAAAAAAACAATATTCTCAATAGAATTTGGATTTTGAATCATTAATGATATAGTGGTGGCATCACGTTTTTATAGAGCATACTTCTTCTGTCTGGCATTATGGAGATAAAGAATCCTATAGTTAGGGGAATTATAACATCATGACTTACCCTAAGGTATGACCCCTTTAGTATATCATTTCCTTTTTTTCTAGTGTTTTGGAAATTTTTAGGAGGTTTGAGAATGAGGAGTTAGGTGTTTGGAGGAGGGGGAATTGAAGTTAGGATAAACAGTGGTTGTAGAAGCCCACCAGTTAGCCAATGGAATACTAGAACAATGGAGCTCCTATCAGAACTCCACTGGACCTCCTGTGGGATTATATATTTTCAGGTTCTCTTCCTAACCCCTTTGTCTATTTTCTAGTATCCTGTAATGTCCCGGACCCAGATGCCACTCCACTGTGCCCCAAGCTCAGTGGTTCACATATCCTCAAGCGTATCTCCCCAAATGCTATAGGATGAAAACTAGTAGTGAGGGACTAGATGTGTCTATGGGGAGACTATGCTATCATCCCCAGAGTGTATCACAATAGAATATCAATAAAAGATAAGTAGAGGAAGCAGTAAATCATACAAAAAATAGTTAAACAACATGAATAGATAAAAAATACAAAAAGAACTCATATATAATGATAATGATACATTTAATGTGTCTAGTAAATAATCCAAAAAATGTATACAAGGTATGTTTACAATACATGGAGAAAAAGTACAAAATTTCCTAAAGTATCCCAGCTAGCATCGTGAGCCTCAGCTCTGTCCCATGCTCCACTGCTCCTAAGTAGTAATCAAGAACCAATATCAGGGTGATTTTTCTTGTACATACCTAAAATCATATATTATGTTTAGGTCCCCAAAGATGTCCTAAATAGGGTGTGAGACATAATCCAAGTAGGAAACCACCCAAGGCCTTGTGCCAACCAGTTAGTTAATATATGTAATAATAGTAGTGTGCAATCATTAATACAAGATGAAAAGTAAGTACAGAAAGTAAACATCCTATATAGCCTAGGTTCTCATATATAAACAATTTCATTTAGTCATTAAATATCACTTAAGTAAGTCTCAAGACCTAGTGTAAATCCAAACATCCTCCGTGATAACATGATTAAAGGATGCCTAAACTATCCATCTATAAAGTATAAACAAGAACAAATCCACTCTTGTGATTTGGATTAGAAGACGAATCATATAAATCATTTTATTATTTATTCATTTATGAACCTAATCCCATCCATGTCATTCCTAATTTGTAATCCAGGTATCACTCTAGGTATAATATAAACCAACACTCTACCAGCCCAGCCATGGAGAACCTCATGAGAACCTAGGTATCGCTGTTGGTGTGGTATAACATCACAACCATTCTAGTCCATCCTTGGTGGTCCACTAAGGGATCCTAAGTATCACCCAAGGATTATGTGATAAAATTCACTTTGAGTCTATCCTGGAATCCCATATGGAATCCAAGTGTCACTAGACCTATAATAGTCATCCCCTATGAGTCTGTACTTGGTAATCCATATAAGGAGTCCAAGTTTCAGTCAAGAATAAGCACGGTAAAAGACAAATGAGTCCATCCATGGAATTCATCATTGAATTCATGTGTCACCCACGTCATACTCATAAACATTCAATAAAATTTAATCAATGTCATTTAATAAATTAACTTTAAACATGTCAAATTAATCACCAAGAACATTAAATTAACCTCACATAAAAAGGTGGCTAAAGGCTTGGCTATGCTAAGAAGGCTTAGTATTTAATTTAACTCACTTGGGAATTCTATTATAATAACCATCTAATGCTTCATCAAGCTATTACATAGCTAAGTCTAAGGGAATGGTCATTAATCCCTTCCTATTAATAGATTCAAAAATAACATCCCATGCCAAGGGGAAAAGGGAACACCACAAAGGTTTCCAATTTCATATACCATATTAAAGGTTTAATTAACTAAACAACACACCCAAATGAGTGGTTCTGATTTCAAGGTATTCAACCTATAATCATTAATTTATGGGAATATTTAATTACATAGTCCACCTATCCATTTAATTCAATAATTTAAATTCATCTCAAGGATTTACCCAAGAATTGGGTGTGTGGCACAATGACATATATATAAACACTTCAACTTTTAATGAAAAGCACGAGACCACCTATCATAGGTCTGTAGTGGATATCTTGTCTAATATTATCTCCTGATTCGACTTATATTGGGGGAAATCAAAGAACGCATGAAGGCCATGAAAATAGGGAAAATGATATTGAACCTAGATAGAACAACCAATACCAAACTAAAAAAGGAATGGCATAAAAGGAATCAAGAACTCATCGATGAAAATTCAATGATATGACCAACACTTAAATCCGATCTTGGACTGAGAAGATCTATCATTTTTTATTTTAGTCTCCAAAGAGAGCTTAAAGGAGAAGGATCTTATATAAGGGACTAGGAATATAAATTAGGTTTGATATAAAGATTTAATTAAGTGTAGTTTTGTAATTTCACCCAAAAAACCGGGTCACATGGTTTTTCCACACGTTTTTCCAAACCATGCACCAACCATGAATTCTTAGATATAGGGGATGGGAACTTCACATAGTTTCTTCACATGGTTTGACTAACTATTTGAAAACTATGAAAAATCTCACTGTCAAAATTGAAAACATTCTCACACAACCATGCACCCCATTTTGCATGGTTTTGTCTAACCGTGTGAGCTCTTCCTGATCTCAGGACATGTCTATCATGGTTTATCAGACCATGAAGCCTTCCCCACATAGTTTTAATTAAAAGTGTACCATGCCTTTTCCTTCCCAAAATTTGGGATCCGATCTTTTAACGATCCTTAGACACCCCCACTACCTTTATGACCTCAAAGGTCATTCACAATAGGCCAAAATTTAACTTTTAAACTAAGAATTGATGGAATGTAATGGATTAGTACCTTAAAGAAGAACCAGGTTCTTACAAACTCTCCCCTTAAAGCAATTCATCCATGAATTTCCCTTCTAAGGGTGGTGAAGCATGATCTAAGAATAAATCTAACTACTATGATCACACATCGACATCCTACTCCCATGACTCATCCTGTACTCTTCCAGTCTTCCATATCACTCGCACTAAAGAAACTGACCGAACACATATAAACTTCATGCTATGACCCAAAATATGTATAGGATGATCCTCAAAGGGAACATCTACCCATAACTCAACCTACTTGGGGAGAAAGGCATGAGATGGGTTTGAATAATAGCAGTGTAACTAAGATACATGGAAGACGTCATGCATGGCCTGGTACCTCTAAGGTAACTACATCCAATTGGATACCATCCCAAATCTCTCCAAAATCTCAAATATCCCAACATAATGTTGTGAAATATTATCCTATCTTCTAATCCTCTTATATCCCAACCATAGTGAAACACATAAGAAAACCTAATCCCTAATCTTGAACTCTTGAGGTTGCCTGTGGTGATTAACGTATGATTTATGATGATACTACATTGTAGACTTCTACTTCTGAATAAACTGAACTTGCTATGTGGTTTCCTAAATAACATGATATAAAAGAATAGTTGCCTCTCCTACCTCTAACCAACATAGGTGTGATCAGCATGGCCTACCATACAAAGCAACATAAGGTTCCATCTAAATAGTATCATGAAATAGATTTATTTAAGGGAATTCAACCTGGGGTATATGCCTCTCCCAAGAGACCCCAAAATCTAGGACCCATTATCACAACATGTCCTTAAGCACCTAAATCTTTCACTATAACTAGCCATCTATCTAGGGGTTGTATGCTATTCTCAAAATCACTTGTATACCCAACACACTCTATACCCCTTTCCAGAACTGTGAAGTAAACCAGACATACCTATCTGAAATGATAGCACATCAGACCCCATGAAGTCATACTATCTCATGGATATACAACCTCCCAATATCATCAACAATGAATGCTTCCTTGATTGGTAGGAAATGTTCAACCTTCATGATCCTATCAACAAAAACCCATACAACATCATTACCTCAATGTGACCTTGGTAAAACTATCATGAAATACATTGTGATGTAAACCCATTTCTATTCAGGGATAGGTAACTACTACAAAATCATGATTGGTCATTGGTGTTCCACCTTCACCTGTTGACAGGTGGAAAACCTCATTACAAAACTAGCTACATATCTTTTCATACTCAGCCACCAGTATTGGCGATGTAAATACATATACATTTCGGTAATTATAGGATGAACTTCCCAAGATAAATCATGAATGTCTCACATCATATCCTCACGCATGTCTGAAGAAACCCATATGAACCATGTACATGCATAATTTAATCATTTACAATGATCCAACTAGTATGAGGGTCCACACCTACTATACTCTCCCATAGAACTAGGCCTTCAGAGTCTGATAGCTGCCTCATCCTAACTCTGTCAATCATGGTAGAGGTAATAGCTAAAGATGAAAGAAAAATCATCTCCTAACTATCATGAACCTCTAAGTGAATCTTGAAGAACAAAGTCATGTACTGACACACACTAATAGCATGATAAAATTTATGTATCTGAGTCCTCATGCTTAGTGCATCGACCAATATATTACCTTTAACAGGTGTATAAGAAAGCTCAAAATTGAAATACTGTATATATTCAACCCTCCTTTGCTACCTCAGATTTAGACTGCACTGTGTAAAAATGTACTTGAGTATTTTGTGGTCTATGTAAATCCAAAAATTCTCTCCAAGTAAGTAATGTATCCAACAACTCAATGCATGAACAACTATAAATAACTCAAGATCGTGAATTAGTTAATTACTCTCATGTGACCTCAACTACCGAGACTCGTACACCATGACTCTATCTCCCTACATTAGCACTACTCCTAGACCGATACCTGATGCATTGAAATACACAGTGTCACTTCTTCATGGCTCTAGAAAAATTAGTATCAATGCTAAAGATAATATCTCTTTCACATCTTGAAAGGTCATCTCATAGGAATATGACCATAAAAACTTCACACCCTTCTTAGTCAAGACTGTAAGCAATGATGATAGGTGTGATAAGTCATGTATAAAACTCCTGTAATAACTATCTAGCCCCAATAAACTCTGTACATCAATGATGTTATTGGGATTATTCCAAGAAACCACAGCTCTCACCTTATCTAAGTTTATTAATACTCTTGTCTCTAAGATAATGTGACATAAGAAGTGAATCCGATCCATCCAAAAGTGTCACTTTGTGAGATTATAATATAAATAATGATCTCTTAGTGTATTCAATATGATATTAGGATATTGGTCATGGACATGTTGATTTTGAGAATACACCAATATATCATCTATGAATACATGAAAAAAAAATCCATATAAGGATGAAAAACTCAGTTCATTAGTTCTATTAAGACCACTGGTGCGTTTGTGAGACCGAATGACAGCACCAAATACTCATAGAGACCATAACTTATATGAAAGGATATGAAAGGTATGTATGATGGTCTAATATGCACCTGATGATAACCAGATCTCAAATACATCTTTGAGAAAACCTGATTCTCTCAAAGATGGTTGAAGAAATCATCTATCTGTGACAGAGGATACTGGTTCTTAACCATCAATAAGTTCAATTTTTGGTAATCCACACATAGACTGAGGGTACCATATTCCTTTTTTACAAAAAGGACCACCAAAACCCATTGAGAAGTATTGGTTTGGATAAAACCCTTTGCCTCTAAATCATCTAGCTTCCTCTTTATCTCTTTCATCTTAGAAGCATCCATCCTATAAGTAGGAATGGATTTCGATGCAGCTCCTAACACTAGATCGATAGATAACTAGAACTCTCTCACCAAAGGTAATCCTAAAATTTTTTCTAGGAAAATGTCCTAAAAATTATGAACTAATGTAGGAAAATATTCTTGATAAGTTCCCTGATCATCTGGATATAAACTCAAAATCTGGGTTGTCATATTTTTTATCCCATGATGCTCAGTTCCAGATCGAATTACATGGACATCCGATTCAACGTTGTGAATAAACACCCATCTCTATGGTGATTGTTGGGAACACTTAGTATGTGAAGAAGATTTTATTTTTTTTAAACAAGTGTAAATGGAAGACAATGATGATCAACATGAATAAAGGAACTCTCTTAAGTGAAATAGAGAATGGAATTCAGATGATTGATGCACTGATCCTAAGTGTTCTTTTGGAAGATGTAAATTAAAAGGAGAAGAAGAGGGTTTAGATGATTCTTGGAATTATAAATGCATTTCAATGCATACTTAGTTTTCTACTAAGTATTTTTATAAGCCTTATCTTAAAAAAATTAGGTTCAACCACTAGCCAGCTAGCCAATCAGCCTCAACCCGAGGCTCATGCGGGACCATAGGGGTCCACCGCACCCATAGGGAAGCCATATAGGATATCCCGCAAGAGGAGGATGGGGGATGTGTATAAGCCCCCCAGGTTATGCATAGTGGATGTTAGGTGTGCACCCGAGGAGGCAGAGTAGGTGCTAAGAGCACACCTGTAGGGAACCGGTGCAGGGCGGCACCAGAGGGGGGAGAGGAGATTTCTGACTGAATTATGGAGCGGCTTGTTATTTTAAGAAGCTAAAGAACACACGGTATTTCTATGTGGGATAAGGTTTTAAAAACACAAACTTAATCTCGACCGTCCATTTGATCTCGCTAATATCTCGGCTGCACATCGCATCCCATATCCAGCGATATAATCCGAGCAATTCATAATCCCTACACCGTGTGGGATTGGATCAGAGACATCCGATCTCCTCGACCGTGATTTTATTGAAGCTCAGGACATCCGCTGCACCCATGAACTAGGAGCTCTATCCAAATAATGATCTCGCCACTCTGACCACCATTTGAGCTCTGATCAAGCCCGTTCTAATCATCTAACTGTCACGATGCCATGCATGCAATTGCATTTTCATGAATGCAATTGAAATGAAGAATGAGTGAATGGCTGAGGCAAATGAAGATTCCAAGACCACGTGGATTCGATCATGGTTTCAAAAAGTGATACATGACATCTTGAATACATAAACAATCAGTGATAAGGCTGGGAGTTTGAAAATGGAAACATCCAAGATATGCGGCATATCTGCACACGGGTTTGAAGATATTAAAGAATCAAAGATCTTGATTATTCAAGGTATAATATTGAAGAGAATATCGTGAGGATTTTGGATGCAGAAAAGATCTGATATCTACTCATAAAAAGAGACCCACCGATTCGAGAGGGGGTTGCTGCTCCCAAGTTTTCAAGGGCTCCTGTTTTGAGAAACAGAGTCTTTTCGATCTTCTAGTTTTCAAGGGGAAAGCAAGAGCCATGAACCATTCTGGGTTCATGAGGAGTAAACCACGAACCACTCTATTTATGAAAATAGAAGTAGCCCCACATAACTAACAGTTTCACAAATCAAGGAACCATGTAACACTTTGGTACATGAGGAAGGAGAGCCGTGAAATGTTCTTGGTTTGCGAAGAGATTTCCCGTGAACCATTCTAGGTTTGTGAGGGAACAATACCATGTACCATTATAGTTCTGCGAAGAGGAGGTCTCATGAACCAATAGAACCATGTACCACTTGGTACACGAAGAAGGCCCACACCTTCTATGTGTAGGGGTTCCATGCATCCCGTGCATGAGGAGGAGCTGCGAACTATCCTGGTTCGAGAAGGAGGCTTGCACACTCTGTGAAAAGAAGAAATCCATACCCTTAGTGTGAAAAACAAAGGAGAAAACATAAAAACCATAATAAACCCAATGTAGTGAGTGTGTTTAAAGAACAAGTGGAGATCACATGCATGATGCACATGAAAATCATATGCATGATTTGAGACTCCCAAGCGTGAAAGAATAAACCAAATAGTAGACTACCCCTATTCAGGTTGTTAAAGAAAATTCATGGTTAAACATATACATAATGAATAAAGTTAAATGAACTGAATAAGGCTTTAGGGGTGATCTTGAGAAGAATGCAAATGAAAGTATGTACATGCATGCAATTTTAATTTGAAGAAGTTCAAGGCATCTTATGGGTGAATATTTGAAGACAGAAGAATTAAATGATGGAGAGCATTTGTATGCTTGCTTACATATGTGAATACATTTAAAGAAAGATCCAAAATCATGGGTGAGGATGTGTAAAAAAGTGAAGAGGAAGAGAACATCTATATTTTTACATGCATGGTCACATGTATACATGGAATAAGAAGAGTTGATTCTGATGATGCCTAGTGAGATTTTTTTTAGTGTTTGAATAATCACAAAAGAATTTGTGATTCTGGACAAGAAGAATAAGAATTCATAGTACATCTAGTTGTTACACTGGAGAAGAATATTGAACGTTAAATAGCATCAAATCTGGACCTTGATGTAAGAAAATTCTCATTCTAAATAAGAGACAAAGAATACCATGCCTATCCATTGAAGGGACCTTCATTTCCATAAACTGAGTGTGACTTTACCTAGGGCAGTGAGCTAGGGGGAGTCAATAGAAGTGATCCAAGTGAAGAAATTATCTATCCCTGAACTTTTGTGAAGGAATTGTTCCTGGGACAAAGTGACTATACCTGAACCATGTAATCCACAACTAGTGAAGAATATTGGAATTAGGTATGGATGATAACCTATCAGCATATGATTCTTGGACATAGCCCTTAGTGGTGAACCAAGTAAAAGTGTTGTGTTTTCCTTATGTATGTGAATGTTTTAATTACCACACATATTCATTATACAGTTTTAATTAAGTTCCTACCAATGTGGGAACAAGATCCAATAAACTAGAGAAAGAGTTGACACCCTGATTCACCCCCTCTCTGGATGAACTAGGGTCCTTCAATTAGTATCAGAGGCAAAGGTTCACGTATGTCAGATACTCCTCAGTAATTTTATTCAGAAGAGGATTTAAGCTTTCTTTCCTAAGTCAATAATAAAGAGAAATCTTGATAAAAGCTCAATTGTCTCTAAGTAGAAGTATATACCTAGCAAGACCATGATGAACAAGAAAAGGAAAGAGAATAAGTAGTTGAAGAAGTCCCTCATCCCTAAATAATATTCTATAGCTTTTTCTCTATGTCTTATTAAAAATGAAGAAATATCAGGCTTGAAAAGTAAAGAGAAGGTGGATCTGGTTTCCACAAAAAGCAAGGATTCCAACACAAGTGGTGATGATGATCAAACATTTACTTCACATGAGCTGACAATGGATAAATTAAGAACCTATCTGCATGATATTCCTGAAGAAAGAATTGCTGCTGTTTGTAGAATATTTCAATGTATGCAGGTTAAGATCACCTGAATGGAAAGAGAATCTAATAATGTGGAAAAGGTATTGGAAGCAAAAATTATTGAATATTTAAAGCTCTTTAGAATAATTTAAGCCTTTGAAGAGAAAGAGGTATTCAATAAGACTCTGGAAGAAAAGATCCATGCATTTAAAGACGAGATGAAAAAGAGCACTGAAGTCAAGATTCTAAATTTGGAAGAAACTTCCAAGAAATTAAAGGAACTTGACTCATTGTTACAAACCAAAGTCAAGTTACATGAAGATGAGGTTGAAAGATTAAAAATGGATTGTGATGAGAAGATGATCATGATTGAATATCAGAAGATCATCCTCAATATGGAATGTATAAAATTGGAAACCCAGGTGACCAATCTTGAGAAGACACATATTAAGACTTAACAAAAGAATGAAATAGTTGCTGCTAGTACTCAATGTTCACTGGAGGATTTTAAATACAAAATACCTCCAAAATGTGATAATAATATCATGAATTCACTCATTGATCTATCACAAGCAGCTGAGAAAGTTTAGGTACCATCCATACCAACTTGTACTATTGTTTCTAAATATGTTTCCACTAAAAGTGCAGGTTGGAAGAAAAATTCTAAACAAGTATGGATGAGGAAGGACAAGGAGAAGAAACCTACCACCATGGATAGGATGTATAGGAAGAAAAATCTGGAAGATGGGTCCCTAGATAGAGCATAACACATTAAAAGGAAAGAACAACAACCTTATATAGAAGATATCATGAAGAAAAGATTTGTGGGTCAATGTTGGTGCTGCAACAAATTTGGGCATTGTGCACTGAATTGTTCTTACAATCCTTTAAATGAGAAAGGATAGAGAAAGCCTATGTAAAAATGGATAAAACCAGAGAAGATAAAGCAACATCAACAGATCCAGAAGCATCTATATACCACAAACATATTTTTAATTCTAGAAAACATCTGTGATGTATACAATGTGAGTGGTCACAAGAATGGAGAAAACTTATCTCAACATATGTCTAGAGATGATAAGAACAGAAGATCACAAAATCCATCTAAGAAATAAGTAGATACCCTGGGAAGAAATCAGAAGAATGTTACAAAAGAAAATTCTCCCATGAAGACTCCAAGAAGTAAAGGTGAGAAGTCCTTGGATTCAAAAATCCAAGAAGTTGAAGAGTGGTATGTCTAAAAGAATTCCTAAGAATGATGACACTCTAAAGAGTCTATGTGTAAAATCCAAACTTACTTCCATTTTCCCCAGAGACAAATTGGTTATCTGACCTAAACATTTGAAAATAATGAGAATGAAAGGAGATGCACAAGATAAGTCCAGTGCAACAAGAAATAAGTAGATTCTACATGATGATTGAAAAGTCATGTGTTTGAGGTGAAACAAGGATGGTCACACTATTAAAAATTGAAGTTCACTTTTTCCAGACCAAGAAGAATTCATCGGGAAGATGAAAGTTTCACCAAGAGATACTAATGCTTTAAAAGATCTTGAAGAAAGAAGACTCACACACAAAGAGATGAAAGAAATATTGATATCCACACAACCAAAGTTAGAACTGATAATCAAATGTGAAAGTATGAGGAGTGGATAAAACATAGTATCTTGGTTGAGAAAATTATCTCATCCTTCCAACTCATATTGAAGAATCAAGGAGGTACCACCTTATTCCCTTAACACTTTGTGTATTGTACTAGTTTTATAGGGAATTGAAGGTGAAGTAAGAACTCAGGGGGAGAACCTGAGAAGTGTTCCCTTGAGGGGGAGACACATAAAGAAGACACCCAAGTTATTATTTCAATTAGTATCAACTTCAGTTGGTATCCAATTCAATTACTCTGAAGATTACCTGAAGATCATTTCATTGGAAAAGATATGTCATTTCTCAATCTCTCATCATCAGTTACTCAAAATAAAAATTATTTTACAAAGGGGGAGTAACTAAATCAATCAGTGACATAAGAAAATTTTAAAGGCCCTTGAAGACAAGTATATGAATTCTCAACACAATGAGGTATCATGATCAGGGGATAATGGACAACTTTGTTGTCTAGATAAAATCCTCTTATTTTTTACATTGATCATTGATCAAGTAGACATAGAGTGAAATGATTGATGGTATATTTTCTTAAGTATGGACTAATAGACTCTCTACCATAGACTTTGTATTTCTTGTCAATAAGGGGGAGAGAAAGTGAAATGAGAGTTGAAAAGTTAAAGGGAGAGTGTAGATAGAAGACTCTCATTTTTACATTGACATGCTAATTTTAGAGAACGTTGAAGTATTGTCAACAAGCACAAAGGGGGATATTGTTGGGAACACTTAGTATGTGAAAAAGATTGTATTTTTTTCAATGAGTGTCAATGGATGTAAATTATGATCAACATGAAGAAAGGAACTCTCCTAAGTGAAATAGAGAATGGAATTTAGATGATTGATGCGCTGATCCTAAGTGTTCTTTGGAAGAAGTAAAAGAAAAGGAGAAAAAAAAGGTGTGGAGGAGTCTTGGAATTATAAGGTGTCCAATGTATTTTAATACATATTTAGTTTTCTACTAAGTATTTTTATAAGCCTTACCTTAAAAAAATTTGGGTCAGCCACTATCCAGCCAGCCAACCAACCTCAACCCGAGGCTCATGTGAGACCATAGGGGTCGACCGTGCCCACGGGGAAGCCATCCAGGCCCGCCCGCAAGAGGTGGATGGGGCCCATGTATAATCCCCCCAGAGTATGCATAATGGATTCTAGGTGCGTACCCAAGGAGGAAGAGTGGGCGCTAAGAGCATGCCCACAGGGCACCGGTGTGGGGCGACACCAGAGTGGGGAGAGGAGATTTCTAACCGAATGATGGATCAACTTGTTATTTTAAGAATCTGATGAATGCACAACGTTTTGATGTGGGCCAAGGTTTTAAAAACTTAGATGAAATCAAGACTCTCCATTTTATCTCGATGAGATCTCAGCCGCACATCGCATCCCGCATCCAGTGATATAATTTGAGCTGTTCACAATCCCTGTGCCATGTGGGATTGAATCGGAGCCGTCCGATCTCCTCAACCATGGTTGTCTTCAACCTCTAGACATCTCCTGTACCCATGAACCAAGATCTCTAGCCGAATGATGATCTCGCCACTCTGGACACCATTTGAGCTTTGTTCAATCCTGCTATGATCGTATGACTATCACAATGCCATGCATACAATTACATTTACATGCATGCGAATGAAACAAAGAACAAGAAAATGGATGAGGCAAATGAATTTTTAAAGACCACTTGGATTTGAGTAGGGTTTCAAAAAGTGATACATGCCATCTTGAATACATAAAAAATCAGCGAGAAGGCTGTGAGTTTGAAAAAGGAAATATCTAAGATATGTGGAATATCTCTATGTAGGTTTGAAGATATTAAAGAACCAAAGATCTCAGTTATTCAAGGAAAAATCTTGAAGAGCGTATCATGTGGATTTTGGATGCAGAAAAGATATGATATCTACTCATAAAAAGACACCCACCAATTCAAGATGGGATTACTACACCCAAGGTTTTAAGGGATCCTATTTTGAGAAACAGAGTCTCTCTGATCTTCTAGTTTGCAAGGGGAAAGCAAGAGCTGCGAACCGTTCTGGGTTCGTGAGGAGTAAACCGAGAACAACTCTGGTTTTGAAAAGAGAAGGAGCCCGAAGCCCCTCACAAGTTCATAAAGCAAGAAACTATGCACCTCTTTGGTATGTGAGGCAGGAGAGTTGTGAACTGTTCTTGGCTTGCAAAGAGAGTTCTTGCAAACCATTATAGGTTCATGAGGAAATGGTACCAGGTACCATTCTGGTTCTACGAAGAGGAGGTCCCATGAAACAACAGAACTACAAACCACTTGGTATGCGAAGGAGGCCCTCACCTTCTATGCGCAGGGGTTCCACGCATCCCGTGCATGAGGAGGAGCTATGAACCATATTGGTTTAGGAAGGAGGCTTGCACACTATGTGAAAAGAAGAACTCCATACCCTCAGTGTAAAAAATGCAGTGGAAAATATAAACACCATAATAAACCCAAGGCAGTGAGTGTGTTTAAAGAATAAGTGTAGATCACATGCATGACGCACATATAAATCATATACATGATTTGAGACTCCCAAGTGTGAAAGAATAAACCAAATAGTGGACTACCCCTATTCGGGTTGTTAAAGAAGATTCATGGATAAGCATATACATGATTCATAAAGTTAATTGAACTAAATAAGGCTTTGGGGGTGCTCTTGAGAAGAAGGAAAATGAAAGTACGTACATACATTTACTTTTCATTTGAAGATGTTCAAGGAAGCTTGTGGGTGCATTTGTGAAAATAATAATTAAATGGTGGAGAGAATTTGTATGCTTTCTTGCATATGTGAATAGATTTAAATAAATAGCCACAATCTTGGGTGCACGTGTGTAAAGAAGTGAAGAGGAAGAGAAAATATATATTGCCACATGCATGGTCACATGCATTCATGGAATAAGAAGAGTTGATTCTGATGATGGTTTGTGAGCTATTTTTTAGTGTTTGAATAATCACAAAATAATTTGTGATTGTGGCCAAGAATAATAAGAAGTCATAGTACATGTGGTTGTTGCACTGGAGAAGAAGATTGAATGTTAAAGAGAATCAACTCTGGACCTCAATTCAAGCAAAGTATCATGTTGAATAGGAGACAAAGACTCCCATGCCTATCCATTGAAGGGACCTTCATGTCCATAAACTGAGTCTGACTTTACCCAGGGCAGTGAGATAGGGGGAGTCAATAGAAGTGATCTGAGGGAAGCAGTGAGCTATCCCTAAACTTTTGTAAAGGACGTGTTCCTAGGATAGAGTGACTATACCCAAACATTGTAATCCATAGCTAGTAAAAAATAGTGGAATTAGGTATGACCAGAAACCAGTCAGCGTATTCTCCTTGGACGTAGCCCTTAGTGGTGAACCAAGTAAAAGTGTTGTGTTTTCATTCTACATGTGAATGTTTTAATTACTACACATATTCATCATACAGGTTTAATTAAGTTCCTACCAACGTGGGAAGAAGATCCAATAAATGGGAGAAAAAATTGACACCCAGATTCACCCCCCTCTCAGGGTGACCTAGGGTACTTCAGTGATGTGAAGGTCACCCTGTAATGATAGAAGTCAACGAAAGCATGAAATACGACCAACTATTCCATCTAGAGAATGATGTCAAAACTTGTCATCTCGAGGGAAAAGAGGTCCCATATGAAGTGACACCCACCAGTATCAAGGGGGAACTCCCTGAACTAATGTCCATTATCCATTATAATATCCAATAAAGTTTCAATTATCATGAATCCATCAGAAGTATAAACACTAATCCCAATGCTCTTTACATTGGGAATAGATGTAAAGATATGTGATTACCATGTATCAAAAAGTACATAAGATAAAGTAGAGGATAAAAGAATAGTACCTTTGACAGTAGAAGGTGTGGGATCCTGCTCCTCAAGGTTTGGTTGCACTATGTATATCTAGCCTGAACCAAAACCCTATGATATTGTCTTTATACCTTGAGCAGATCTAATCTGTTGTCACTATAAAAATGGTGTCTCAATACCATGACAAAGACCAATGACTTAGCCTTATTGCCCAAATATACTTCAAATACATGCCTAATGAGAAGCTTTTGACCTCGCTCCTGAACATGAAGTTGGTTCAGATCCTCTCTCATTGGCTTCTGGAGGAAATGTTTTTTAGAAGCACTGTGGATGGTCCATATTTCGGCATGATCGACACTCGATTGGGCCCCTCACACATTGTGGTATCATATGAACCAGCCTATCACACTAGTAAAACCTCACCTAGCTACCTGAGTATATACTTTGATTGATAATATCACCACATAGAAGTTCCAGATGATGATTTCTACTATCGATTGATGCAGTACCAGATCTCAATGTCGAACTGCCCTAGATCGCACCCCTTGCCCCTCTCAAGTTACTCTTAGTGATAAGCACCTAATTCACTATTCAAGAAATGGTAGTTAATCAAAATAAATTCACCTATGATCATATTTCATACCTGAGTCCATCCTTGAATATCCTATATTTAGATAACTTACTACCTATTAGAATAGGTGCAAATAATTGGAGTTCATTAAAATGGGCTGAGTAATCCATAACTGATAGCATGACCTACTCCAGGTGCACAAACTCTCATGCTCTATTGTACATCAACATCTTAAAATAGAATTAGTCATAGAAGGCCATATGAAAATCTCCACAGGATATCTCCCAATGACGCTCCATCTGAGTAATCAAATTCCACCATATATTAGCAGAATCATGAAACATATATATATATATATCTTTACCCTCCTATTAGGAGGAGTCTCTAAATTCTATAATATAGATAGAATGACCTCTATCCATGACTCCGTAGATTGTGATTCACCATCCCCTGAAAACATTGGCAAGTTCTATTGAATGAACTCATGCGTTAACTCTTCCATAGCTAGGGTAGGTCACGGTTCTCCCTGAACGGTCTGCATAAATTGTAAGAATACATAATGGAACAGTGCCTCAACACCTGTGTCTAGTACTACTACTGGTGCCTTATCTTGCACAACTAGAGGATCCAATATTATCCCATGGCCCACCACCTTTAGAGTATGGTCATTTCCACCCTCCTGGCGTACAACTAGAGAATATTGTGGATGCATACCTCAAAAAATTCCAATTGAACGCCTTAAAAATGAACATTATCAATGTTCACAGCTCAAAAGAACATATATTTTAACTAGATAGGTATAAGCCTTCCCATATAATAACACACCTATATTACTACTCCATGAGTTAGGTTTGGGAAACATACAGTTCATATATAAGTAAGAGATACTACATACTTCCCTTTACTAAGGTCTGGTCTGGGTCAAGTTCTCTACTTTAACATTTTTTAGTTTCCATTTTAATTCTTAATTGAATTCACATATTCATTTTCATTTGAATTCATACTCATTTCATGTTTCTATAATAGTTTATTTTAAAGGTTTGAACCAATGGTTCTCCAAATTCTAATCCATGAGGTCCCATACTCTTCCAGAACCAAATTATGGATTCTACCCTAAATGGCATGGCGTAATACATGACATGTGATTCATTTAAAGTGACTAAAATGATGCAATAGATTTAATAACCTCATCTCATTGATTTTCAATAGAATACAACCCATAATCATATCAATAATTACATAATAATTCAATTTCATCACCCAACAGGGGAATAAAATCAACAAAATAGTAAAATAAATAAAATAACAATTCCATTTGATGCAATTTGACTTTTTTCCTATATGTGGTTTAGCTACTCCTGGGCACAGATCATTACGAAAATTCACATTCCTTCATATACCCTTATATTGTCTCCAAATAGTAAAGAAAACTAGAAAAGAATGCTCGGATACCACTTTGTAACATCCTAAACCTGGATGCCACTCCATAGTGCCCTGATCCAGGAAGCTCACATGGCCTAAAGTGAATCTCCCCAAATGTCAGAGGTTGATGAATAGTAATGAGGTCTTAGGTGTGTATGTGGGGATAATATTCCCTCATAACCAGAGTGTAGCACATTAGAATATCAATGTCAGATAAGTAGAGAAAGCAGTAAATCATACAGAAAAGAGGTAAATAGTAGGAATTGATAAAAAAGACAAAAAGAAATCATATACAATGATGATGATACATGTCACATGTCTAGTAAATTATAAAAAACAAGCATACATGGTAGGTGTACACCACATGGAATAAAAATAAAAAAATAAAAAAAGTATCCCAACTATCATCACAAGCCTCAACTCGGTCCCATGCTCCCATGATTTTGACCCATAATGAGGAACATGATTCATGGAAATTTACTTTGTCCATACCTACAATCATATAATCTAATAGGTGTTGGAACCATGGTATTATATGAATGAATTGGAGTATGGTTTGTGTTTGTTGACAATCCTTAGTGGAAGTTCAGAATAAGTACCAGCAAAGTGATCATACAGTTCAAGAAAACAACAGATACAAGGTGGCGCCGTTTTCCAGTGTTTGCCAATTTTTTGGGCCTGAAAATTGACAATTGGAGAAAAGTGATTTTGACAAAGAGACTTGTGCGCCGTGTACTTGAAGGAGAGGGAACTTGCGAACCTAGTGTTTTTCAAGATCAAAACATTGGAAAATGGAAAAAGGGATAAGGGTCGCGTAAGTATTGGTGTGGTCGCGCAGGTGACCTGTGCGCCGAGAAGGGACTTGCGCGCCAGTGCCTAGGAAGTTTGGAAACTTGCGCGCTTTTTGTTCTTCATGATCAGTACTTCGGAATATGGAAAAGGAAAGAAGGTCCTACAAGTTTTGGTTAGGTCGCGCAAGTGAGGAGCGCGACAGAGGTTAAGGTGGTTGGAGCTGCGCGCCAGGACTTGCGCGCATCAAGGAAACTTGCATGCCATCATGTAGGGGGTTCAGTTTGCCTATAAATAGTAGACCACCCCTCTTCATTTGGTACGAAGTTAAATACTTAGAGATTTTTCGAGCTCTCTTCGCGCAAGTGGTTGAGTCGCGCAAGTGGTAGTTGGGCCGCACAAGTAGAGGCTGCGCGACAGTTGTGGGCTACGCGACTGAGGTGGTTTGGAAGTTAAAGGTGCAGAGTCATTCAAGTATGGTGATGAAGAAGTGTGGGTCGTGCAAGTGGTCGAGGTAGACTTGCACACCGGATTTGGAACTTGTGCGCCGGCTTGGAGAAGCATGCTAGGTGTTGTGGAAATACACTCGTCTCTTTGAATCTGTACGAAAGTTGGAAGATTGCCCGATACCTTCAGTGCAAAGTGAGTTTTGTCTACTGGTGAGAATTGGAATTCAACAAAGCATCTACATACAACATAGGATGCAATATTTTGCAATGATGAAGAGACCTTCATGTCTATAAACTGAGTGGGACTTCACCAAAGGTAGTGAGCCAGGTGGAGTCAATGAGAGTGACTTGAGGGACGATGTGAGATATCCTTGAACCTTTTTTGTAAAGGTAGTGAGCTTGAGATAGAGTGACTGTGCCTGAACCTTTTTAACCCATAGCTAGTGAAGTTTAGTGGAATTTGGTATGACCGAAAACCAGTCGGCGTATGCTCCTTGGACGTAGTCCTTAGTGGTGAACCAAGTAAAAATTATTGTGTCATATCTATACTTGTGAATGTTTGATTTCTATTCATATCCATCATATAGGTTTAACAAGTTCCTATCAATGTGGGAACAAGATCCATCCCTTTAAAAGAAAAATTTGTCACCCTGATTCACCCCACCCCTCTCAGGGTTTCCTGGGGTCCTACATTAGGGTCCCCAAAGGTGGCTCGAACAAGGTGTGATACATAATCCCAATAGGCAACAAACCAAGGTCCAGCGCCATCCAGTTAGTGAATATATGTAACAACAGCAGTGTTCAGGCAGTAATACAATATGCAAAGGAAGTGCTAAAAGTAAAAATACTATAAAGTCTATGTTATCATTTATAAACACGTTTATTTAATCATTCAAAGTCATTTAAGAAAGTATCAACACCTGGAATAATGATCGGTTCCCCCCATGATAATATGATCAAAGGATGCCTAAACAATCTATATATAAAGTATAAACAAGATAGAATCCAAGCTTCTGATTTGGCTTAGAAGACATGTCATCTAACTCATTTCAGTCATTATTCATTTATTAACATGATCTCATCCATGGAATTCCTAATTTGGAATCTAGGTATCTCTCCAGGTATAATATAATCCAACACCCTACAAGCCCATCAATGGAAAACCTCACAAGAACCCATGTATCACTATAGGTTTGGTATAACATCACATCCATTCAAGTCCATCCTTGGAGGTCCACTAAGGGATCCCAAGTATCAACGATGGATTATATGATCAAATTCCCTTGGGTTCCATCCTTGTCATCCCATATAGAATCTAAGTGTCACTCGACATATAATAGTCATACCCTATGAGTCTATTCTTGGAAGTACATATAAGATTCCAAGTGCCACTCTATAAAAATCATGGTAAAATCCAAATGAGTTTGTCCATGGAATTCATCATTGAATCCATGTGTCACCCAAGGAATACTTATAAACATTAAATAACATTTAATCAACATCATTTAATCAATTTAATTTAAATATGTGAAGGTATTCACTAAGAACATTCAATTAGATCTCACCTCAAAAGGTGGATAAAGGTTTGGATATGCTTATAAGGATTAACCCTTAATTTAACTCACATGATATTTTTATTATAATAAGAATATCAAGATTTATCAAGATATTACATAGCTAATTCCAAGGGCATGGTCATCCATCCCTTCCTATTAATAAATTCAAAACTAAAATCCTATGACAAGGGGAAACAGGTGCACCACAAAGGTGTCCAATTTTATGTACCATTTATAGAGCACTGTCGTGGGCGCCCTCAAATGATTAGTGTGATTTTGGGGTACTTAGGTGCAGCAGAGCGGCTGACCAAAGTCGTCTCTCAAAGGAGGAAGTGAATTAAAACAATTTTTAGAGGCATTATAGAAATAAAATAAAAGATAATAAAAACAATACTTGAAAGGATGGGGGTGTTTGTTTATATTTTATGAATCTAGAAGAAGTTTGCTGGAAGAAGATTGTATTTTTTTTTTGTTTTTAGTTTTGAAATGAAGTTTGATTAAAATGACACAACAAAAAGATGTTTGTTTAGACAATATTTAAAAGACGTAATCGATCTAACTCTACCTATTCAGTCATTTATTAATCATTATCATTTAAATTAATATTCACTTAATTATGATCCCTTAATTTGTTAACTCCCGAACCCTACAAGAATTAACTTTACCACGAAGATTGAAGTGAATTTAACCTTAGGCTAACTTCGGAACATGCAATCGCAACACCCTGCTTTGATTGATGTTCTAAAATTAGCTTATGGTCAGTGGTAAATTAAGGCACATAACCACTCTAGAAATGAGGATTAATTGAGTTTAGGTATTATATTTGAACTCTACAAATTGATCCCGTGTGGTTTTGAATTACCGGTTAAGGTTGCGCTCTCACAGTTCACACAATTCCCGACCTCACGTGTTTTGTGTTAACTATTCAATTTCTTTATTAGTTTCATTTAAATTAAAAACTCAATTAATAGATCATAATATGTGAATTACAGTAGCTCATTGATTCAAAATAAATTAATGAAGAAGGATAGAAGTCGATCGATTACTAAAAAGAACTACTCTTCCATGGGTGGTGTAGTCATCGTGGAGACGTTTTTCATAAGAAAAGGATTGAAAGGGTAGAACCAAATATTGTCTCCACTCTTGATTCCAACCCAATTAAGAAGATTAAGAGAATAAGAAGAGGGATGAACACATAAGATTATTTGAAGAAAAATTCAAGAAACAAACATGGAAGAAAAGAAAAGAAATACAAAGAAGAGGTGGGAGAGGAGAGCCTTTTTGGAAGAGATGTTTGCACAAATGCTTACTTATTCCAAGAGTTTTAAGGGGATACCAAGAGACAACCTTTCGGCCACACCTTCCCAAAGCCTCGACCATCCCTCTCAAAGAGTTAAAACCCCCTTTAAATAGAGTTTGTGAGGGCTAGGGATACATAACTTTTTAAGTGTGAAATGAAAAACTCGGACAAATATTTTATTCCACGTTTCACCGCCTATTTGACCTACAAAACGCGTTCATTGACCGACCTTCCAGAAGGATTATTTGTGAAAAATCATGTCCCCGAGTTGGCCTCAAAATTTGGGCTCAATCCAAGTCCGGATGTAGAAGATATGACCCAAATAAAGAACCCATATCCATTTTCCGAGTCCAGCCCACCATTGTCTTAATGTCCCATTTACTACATCCAAATGCCCTTATCAACTCTAGTGTCCTGAATGAAAGTTGTATAAAATTAAGTTAGTAACACTGTTAAAAAATTTAAAATTCAAATAATAAATATAAAAATATATATCTTCGAAATACTACAGTGCACTATAATGGGTAAAAATGGAATTTTCTCCAAATTTTCAAATGAATGATCAAATCCCAAATATTTTATAAATAAACATATTTAAGACAATTTGAGGAAATTATATCATTTATTATCAATAAAATATTCAATAAAATAGTGTTTTATCAACCATATTAAAGGTTCATTTAAATAAATAACACACCCAAAGGGGTGGTTATGATTTCATCGTATTCAACCTATATTCCTTCATTTATGGGCCTCTTTAATTACGTAGTCCATGCCTATCAATTTAATTCAATGATTTAAATTCATTTAAAGGTGTTTCTAGATAATTGGGTGTGATACATAATGAAATATATATAAACACTTCTAATTTTAATGAAAAGTATGAGACTACCTACCATAGGTCTGTTGTGGATAGCTCATTCAGTATCATCTCCTAATCCAACTTAGATCAGGAGAAAATCATAGAATGGACGAAGAACTTGAAAATAGGGAAAATGAGCTTTCAACTAAATAGGGAAACCAATACCAAACCAAATGGGGAATGATAAAAAATTAATTTAGAAATTACCTATACAGATCCAACAATATGAGAAGTGCTTGAATCCAATTTCATATGGAGATGATATACTATTTCCTATTTAAGTCATCAAAAGAGATTCAAGGAGGAGGAGTTTCTATTACGGAGAAGGAATATAAATTAGGTTTTATATAAATATTTAATTAATGTTAGTTTCATAATTTCACCCAAAACACTAGGTCATAGGGTTTTGCCACATGGTTTTCTAAACCGTGCACCAATCGTGCACACTTAACTGTAAGGGAGGGGAACTTCACATGGGTTGTTTGTAAAGTTTGACTAGTCATGTGATAACCCTGAAAAACCTCACTATAAAAATTATAGACATTATTTCACAGATGTGTGACCCATTTCACATGGTTTTTTCTAACTACATGAGATCCTCTTACTCTTCCCATTCCTCGCACGGTTTATCAGATCATGTAGCCTGCCTCACATGGTTTGAAATAATAATGCACCGGGACTTTTCCGTCCCAAATGATGGGATTAAAGCTTCAAATGAGCCCTTGACACCCCAATACCTTTATCACATCAAAGTGAATTCACAATAGGGCAAAATTTAACATTTAAACTGATAATTTATGGAATTTAAATGACACAAACCTCAAACAAGAACTGGGTTCTTACATAGCCAATGACTAGCTAGTGGCCTATATCTAGGCCAAATTAATTAATGGAAATTTTGTCTTCTAATCTTATGAAACCCCTATTTAACACCTATAATCACCCCCTTCAACCCTAATTCACCTTGTAAAAATCTAAAGGATCTATAGGGGTTTCTTAGGATCTCTCCATCACTGTTTCGAGGCGTGTTGATCTCCCGTTGATTGGTTGTTCCCTCATTAGTAAGTTTGATCAAATTCCTCTCATTTACTATGTTTATACTAAAATTAGTATATATTATTTAATACATTGTTAGAATATATTGATCATGTTATGACCTCTCCCAATCAAATATATATTTTTGTGTGTTTGTTTCTTAGAGGTCAAATCTCTGGTTGACTGTGGTGTGGCATGTGTGACCATTGAGGTATGTGATGATCTAACTTCTTCACTAACCCCATGCTTATGGAAACTCAAATATAAGATATGGTAATTGATGTTTAGGTCCTCTCATTTATTATCAAATATTTTCCTTTTCTTTTAGTGTGTGGATCTCGTTGTGGTTGGCATTCCAATGAATTGTGAGGAGGGTGGTCTTATCTAAAGTCTTTGCTTTCTAAACCATGAATGATATTTGATGTATAAGTTTATTTAAAAATATTAATTTTCATGATCCTTGATAATATCATCATTTTTTCATAAATTTTATTTTAATAAAATAACATTTTTTTTACTTTTTGATAAAATAAAGAGGTTTACAAAGAATTATTAAATGGTTTATGATACTGGTTTTCAAAGCATGATCCTGGATGGAAAAGGGTTGTCTGGAAGTTGTATTGTAAAATTTGATAAGCCCTTTTGAAATTATTTTACATATGAAACACTTGGGAGCCTCATACACCTAGGAGAGGGTTTTATTATTGGGCCTTATGATTGTTTCCGTATGGGTTTCACTCATGGGGTGTTCCTCTATTCCCTAGGCCTTGTAGTTTTAGGGACTTGGTATTTAAAAACCGTATGGTGTTCACTCAGGGGGTGTTTCTCTATTCCTTAGTCCCTATTATTCTAAGGAACTATTTAGTTTACCACATCTTAGTTTATTATTTATAAATGATTAACCTAGGTAACACCTACCTATATTATCCTAGGGGTGATCTCCACTGTGCATTCGATTTTTACTTATTTTGGATTTGATATGATATATGGTCCATGTTTTGATAAATTTAAAATAGTTTATTTGCAATATTATTTGAAACCGTAATATCTATATTATTTTTAGAATCATGAAAAGGGCAAAAAATTTACCATGTTTTTTATATAAATGCGAATAAATTTTTATCACAACATGTTTTTATTATATTGATCATATTGGGAATATTTGATTTCAAATTTATTTGGTACACTTGGGGGATACTACATGGATTCTGATTTTCACACCCTATACACTCTATTGGGAGTGTGCAGACCTTGTTTTGTCTCATAAAAGAGAGGAAAATCTTCCACAGTGAGATGGAGAGGTTTCATGTTAGCTGAGTATGGGTAGATGATGGTGACATGGTGGGATGTTTCCCACATATCACATGGAGTATATATCAATTTTTGAGTTGACATTATTTTTTTTCTTGGACTTGTACCTCAATTTTGTCTTGTTGCCTTAGTTTTATTACTACCCCTATTTTTTATTATGAAATATTTTATTCTTGTTAAGTTTTTATACTAGTATGAAATTTTCTTATTTCAAGTTTGAAAAATCATTCAGTATGGTTGTTGTGGTATGCCTGGGTTCTATTCACTAGCCCATGGGGATTAAGAACACCCTTTGTGTCTTTTTTCAGTGAAGTTCGGAGCCTAGTTTTGATGTATTGTTCGGGATGGGTCATGATAGATCATTTTTCACTAGGGTTGAACTCAAACTACAATATCAATGTGTGAAGGTTTGAGATGATGTTTCTACATAATATTCAATTAAGGGTGATATTTATTTATTTACAAACACACACACACACACATGTAGAAATTGTAAATAAAGTAGTTATGGTTGAAAAAAATATAATAGATGCTAAGGGTGTGAATGATTTATTTATTTGACCAAAAGGGGAAAGAATTTTTCTAGAGGGTAGCGAAGGAATTTGAATAATCCTCAACAAGGAAGTGGTTAGAATAAATTTATGATCTTGAGTTTATCTTAGTAGAAGAGACAACTTTTATATTACTAGTGTAGTGGAACCACACACCTAAAGTGAGGATATCCTAATAAACCTAGGTTGAGTCACTATCACAGGTTACTTGGGAATGTAAGAAAATTTTATATTTTCTTCTCTCAAAAGTATAGTATTAGGGATTAGAACCAAATATTGGAATAAATTATTCCATTATAGAAGTCAAATAAAGCTTGGGTTGAATTATTTATGAGTAATGGTGGTCATCCTTGGTTGAGTTTAGATAAGAAGAATCAATGATAGTTTTTTACTAATGAAAATATACTGTAAAAGTATAAAGAAAGGCATAGGATAGTGTGTGGAAATATAATAATCATTTATAATAATATATATAAAAATTTTTATATTGGTTAATCTCATTCATTCAAATATACTTGATAGAGAATCTATAAAATTTTCATATGGAGTTAATTTCTTATTCGATGAAGATCGATACACCTCTTGGAGAAAGGAAACATAAATAATTCAAATATCCTTCCTATTTTTTTTTTCAAGTAGTGATGTGGAAATATTATGATAAGTCTTAGTTATTAAGATAAACACATACATCCTCAAAATTATAATGGATTATATGGTTAATTTTAAGGTTCACATTGATGTCTATGAACATACAATTTATTTTACTTAACCTAATGGATGCGTTCAATCATTTTTGTGAGAGTGGTACATTCATGTGAGTTTATGAAAAATTTTACATTAAATAAATTATGGATTTAATATTATTATTATCTAGAACAGTTCTTATATTAGTTTTAATAGTTAATAAATTTTGGTTATCGATAGTGGTGGAGAATTTATTGGATGTGTATCCTAAAGACTTCTATGGACTACCTATATAGAGATATATGGAGCTATCTATTTACTTGTTTCCATTAAAAGTTTTATATTTTTTTCTTTGTATCATATGTAACATATGGATTAGTTATAGTTAAAGATAAATTTGAAATATTTATAGTTTAATGGGTTTATTCAACTAAGTGTATCACCTTGGAAAACATCAATTTCATTTTCCAATAAGGATGATAATATATTTTGGATATTCATTTACTACTAGAATTTTAATTGAGTGATAGTGAAGAATAAATACTATACCCATTACATCAATGATCAATTTGATCAATTAAAAGGAGTTAAGTGGTTTTTAAAGAATGAATTGAGATCAGGATATTACTAGTTGAGAGTGAAAGAGGTGAAAATTTTGAAGACAACCATTGAGATTGGGTTTAGAATTTATGATATTTTGGTAATAGCATTTTGGGTTAATAATGATTATACTCTTTTTATGCCCATGTAGGGTCCTGAAAAATCCACAGAAGGGAAAGAAGATACTCCCTTAAAATCAGTGGAAGAATATACTCAATCTTCATCAATAATTTGGGCAAAATATGAAGAATGTTCAGGAGAAATGGCAAAGGACCTAACCAGTCTGCGTACCGGTTCATCATTAGTGGTACGCGGCTAGTTCGGAAAACCGTACCACCCGAGGATGCTGTCATTCACGTAATGGAGGTGGAGATTCTATAATGGCATGAACCAAATGTCTAGAGAAGTAAGGCCGGACCGGTCCTCACTCGCGAACTATGCCAACCGCAAACCAGGCGAACCGACCCCCCGCCGCTCACCACGTCGTTCGTGAAATGGAGGTGGAGCCCTGCGCAAATGTGAAGCACCCCTATGACCAAGTTGGTTCATGGGTGAGGTGCATTCATTATACCCCGCGAACATCGAGTTGACTAAGTCATCCATAAGATGGATTTTCTGTCATGGGCCTCTGAAAAAGGCACCACATGACCATAAATACAACCCTTTAACCCTTCTATAAAAGGACATAAAGGGGGTGAAGAAAGGGATCAGATCATTGAGGATCAGATTCTTGGAGATCAGCTCTTTAAAGGAAGGCATCAGACTTTTGGAGAAGGAAGAGGCTTTAGGGAGCTTAGGATTTTGCGTACCACAAAGTTATGATTCAAGAACCATCAAGAGGTATAAACTGGGGATTAATTGTTAAGAACTGAAGAATGCATAAGAATATTGGTAAGCTGAGAACCTAAAATTGGTAAAACATGAACCATGGCCCCTATGTGGATGCACTCCCCATGAACCAGGGAGCCTATGCCTCTTCTATAATCCAGCGTGCTGCATAGCACCCCCCTATGTGGTCGAAGCCCTGACCGACACTGCCCCCAGCCACCGCCGCTCGAGCAGACTCTAGAGCCGCGCACCAATTTGGTACATGGACCAAACCTAAAGCTGCGTACCTCTCCAGTACGTGGTATGCCCCTCAGTCCGCGTACCACACTGGTACATGGATGACCTGTCCATCTGCGTAGCACCTACCAACACGAAGGGCGCCACTCTTCATATGGCCTTGTGGTCTGCCAAGGCCTTCGGTGTTTCCATACCTTGAGTCAGATAAGGCCCTTCCAATTTAGTCCAATCCTTTTGAATCCCTTCAGTATCCTATCCATTGGCACCAAGCCAAGGCCTCTCCCAAAGCCACCAGACCTACATGATGAAACCTTCAGATGCATTAGCGTTCCCTCCTGAGTTCACATACCCACGGTAGGTGGAGACAAATGGGTTACCCCATCCCTTGAACATGCATCCGTAGTATTCCTGGGTTTACATAACCATAGTAGTCCAGAGTCCGAGCCTAGGAGCCCCTTTGTGCCTCTCCACTCTTCAGGATTGAGGGATCCTAATTTATTTTCCATTTAATGGGCGCTAGCGGTGAGTAATTCTACCCTCCTCTGAAGAGAGTAACATGGAATCCCTCCTAGAGTAATCCCCACACCATTCTATCTGGAAAACAATAGCCTTTCCCCTTTCATCCAGGAAGGTTCATTTTTCTGTTCCCTTTACCACCGTACCACAGCCTCCGCTGACATGACTTCTACCTTCGTTCCCTCCTCGATACCATGGGGAGTGAAATTCTCGTGGTCTCAACCCTACCCCCTATGACGTCGTCTTCCTCATATCCCCTTAGTAAGGAAAAAGTGTGTGGCTTGTCGAATATTTCACATTCTATTGTTTCTCACACCAAGCATGACTCACGCGGGCTTAGAGATTTGTGATGGTCATGACATCTGTACAATGATGACGTAGAACAAAATATGTGGGTTTTGATCCCTGTCTCCTAATAAGGGTACGTAGGACACCTCCTTGAGGTTTAATCCCAACTCGGTCCACTAACCACATGTAAGCCCCAACTATACCCCAACTTGGGCTACCAATCACGCCCTCGACAGGCGACTATCGCGTGTAAGCCCTGACCTTCCAGAACTACGTACACCTTGATTCCCAACCAACATAGATGCGTATAAAACCTTCTTGAGGCATAAGCCCAACTTCCAAGTCTGATACCCATCTATCCTTATCAGACTGTGTCCTCATGCCCCTAACAAGACCATACCTGGGCCTAGGAAATCATTTTCCCTCAGGTCCTATGGGCCACTTAGGCGTAATCCCCCACCAACCTTGACTAGGAACTTGTCGCCTAGATGTCCTTGTCACATGATGTTAAAAAGTATGGTTGGGTCCTTGTCACATGAACTTAAAAGGTGACGTGTCCCGTTAAGTGGCACCGAACTACATGGACTGTGATTCCTTTCACAAGGATACATAGGAAACCCGTATTACAGGTTCGATATAGATGCCCAAGTCACTCTCTACCCCCCTGGATAACAATAAACTCTAGAGCACCCAATTATAAGGCTTGAGACCTGTGTTTTCTAAAAAAACTCAAACTTTCCCAAAATCGTTAATCCAATGAGGGATGGTAAACCTCTAATGTAGACAGTTCTGAATCCCTACATATACCTGTGACTTACAACCTAGGAGTAATCCATGGATACTATGATTAGGGATAAACCAAATATTCGCGAACATATAAACACGTCTTAAATCTATAATAGAGTCCCGGAATAGGCAATAATTCCCCCCCAAAAGGGTGCGATGAGCCCGAATTCCCATCCTCTCAAATAATGTGAGTTCTTAAGTGTCGTTGGCCATATCACCCAATGAGCGCCTGCCTTTGAAAAGAAGGTCCATGGATCATTGGATACAAGGACTATTGGGCATTTCTGGCTCTGTGAATAAACCTTTTGGAGACTAGGAGAAGACAAAAAGATAGGGAACCTGATATAAATGATTAAACAACACCAACTCTATCTAATCAAAACACGGGAACCGATCACGTCGTCTTCCCTGCGAAATAAAAATGGTGAACCCAACATGAATCTTTAACCATCATGACAGATTTACCCTAATCTGAAATTCTCCATAATAATAAATGGGTGATTAATATCTGATGATCCATCTTGTTAGTTCTCCAAACAAAACAAAAAATGGACTTGTCCATGAGCCTTCAACCTAGGTGGTGAAATAATCCCACTTCATGCCCCTTTCATGCTCAAAAGCAGGGCCAAGCAAGGTCATTAATTACGCATGGGATTATGAGATTCTAAATTGATGGGTTTTACTATTTGTACTTTACAAATGTTTTATAGGTACACAATAGAGCTTCCTTCAATCCAATGGCGTCACAAAAGAATTCAGAGACATACACAATGATCAACGCGCAGACTGGGCCTCTTAATTGGCAGAAGACCCCGTCGCCCAACCAGCATCTTAAATGCTGGGTCTCAGAAGAATTGATCTAAGAATAACACTTGAATGGTGCTCTACTGACTATGAAGGCGGCTATGTACACCCTCCAGTCGGCTAAGTCTCATCGGTCGCCTGCCCAGTAGATAATGAGGGAGAATATCCAGGCAGCCCCTGTAGCCGTCTCGAACCATTTTAGGAGCCTTTCCCTAGAACGAGACAATGAATACCTCTCTTATATTAGGGAGGTGGATGAGGTCGATGCTGATGACTTCATTCCCACCGGAGGGGGGTTCCACTCCAAGGACCCTACTGGAAGATGTCGCCGCAACTACGCTACGACCTCGTATCCTCACATTGAAGCGGATACCACCCCAAGGATCCATGACCACACTCCCCGAGCACTGACCCCTCAAACCGCCTGCCTAGGGCAGCAAACATACAACCATGAATAGGTCATCACCTTGCTTGAATGGCTAATGGCCTTCATTTTTATTGATTTTTGATAACCCCCCTTTTAAGGGGTGAGGGGGAACCCTTACAAGGCCCATAGGCCTAGAGATTACATGGCCCATAGGCTTAGAAGATTACATGACCCGAAGGTCTTAGGGAATTCAACCAGACTATCTACAAGGAACTGCCCCTCCCCAACATCTGCATCTTGATAATAGCTCTCCACCTTTGCATGACCATCTTTCTAGGATTCCCGTGCAAGCACATGCTGGTACCGATGGCATAGACATACCCTCTCATTCTGAAAATCCATTTGGCTCTGCTCTCGTGAGTTCACCTGCTCTGAATCCTCTTCTAGGGCCGATCCCTTTTTTTAGTGTGTCTTAGGCCTGCATTCATGTGGCCCGAAGGCCTTGGGGTAGCCCTAAGGCCTTATGGTGGCCCGAAGGTCTTGAGAATCAACTAGCCCATAGGCCTTGGGTGGCCTGAAAGCCTTGCAGGACCCGAGGACCAAACCGATGGCCCGAAGGCCCAGATGGATGAATTATTTCGACTGCTACAGTACCGAACAGTGCCTGCTACAGTACTGCTACAGTACTCGGAAATATGCCTCCACCCGGATTTGATCTCGGGTCTCTTGGATGCACCTAGCGAGTCCTCACCAACTGGGATGAGGCTCTTGTGCTCATCACCCTCATTCCTAAGGAAGAACTCCACTACTCAGACAAGGAGACATATCACGAGCAGGCCCATGCACCCGTTCTCTCTTCCAAAGCCCACCACCCCAACATGGAGGCAACCTACGAGCATGCATGCATCCCCGCCGAGCCTCATCAAGCCCATCGCCCATACAGTATGGAACCTACCCAGCAGGTGCCTCTCCCTGCCTAGGCTCATGAAGCCCACCAACCAGACGTGGTGGAAATCCAGCGCCTACATGACCAACTCCTCGCAGATGTTCCTAACGCCCACCATCCTGATATGGTGGCGATCAACTAGCCGACACGTCTCCCTACCAATAGAGGCCACCAACTCAATACGGTGGGACACCAACATATGTAGGGAAAAATCCTTGTTGATACAAGTAAATTCCACCATCCCAATGTGGTGGAAAACAGAGAAGTAAGCTGGAATATCCCAGCAGAAGGGAAGACTTGTTCAGCTACCCCGACACAGAAGAATCGTCAGTATCCACTGACCACTGGAGGATCGAAGCATGACATTCCTACTCCAATAGAAAAATGGGGCCTCATACTCGTTCTAGCCAAGGATGTCTCTCTACATATCCTGGAAATGATGGAGGAGCAGGTACCAATCCAAGATCATATCTTGCAGACTTTCTAGAATGTAATTGCATCGATGAAAACAACAAGGACTAAGGCCCATGAGCCCGTCTCCCCAATTGAGGCGACTCATCTAAGAGATGATATTGCCACCTCAGAGAAGATCTGAATCCCTGATTCCACCCAGGAGGGTCATCGGCTATATCCCGTGATACAAGGGCAACCAGATCGAGCATACTAACTTGTTCCAACTGGGGGACACCCATCCATCATGGTGGATTCTCCAGGGTAGGCATATATCCCTTCCAAAACTCAAGATGTTCGTTGGGGTATCTCGACAACATCACATGACCCAATTAGACAGGGACCCATAGGTGATGAGCATTATCAACAACAAACGGTCCTGGCTTCCCACAAGAGAGTTCCCCAAACGTGCCAAAGGTAGCCAAAAAAATATAGAGGGGGTCCATGACTCCTCTCTTCTAGAATCTGGGGTTCTCAACGCCTCCAAAAATGTCTCAAAGGCTCATAAGTTTCCTAACCCATTACCATACTATGTGAGTGGTAGTAGCAGTTGCGAAGGTCCTCCCTGCAATGTCGCTACCAATAGCTCTGAAGGTCCTCCCTTGAGCACCAATGAGGGCCTCCCTCATGGGCATATAAAGATTGATCATGAGAGTTCCTATTTAAATGCGAGTCACAAAAACCCTCCGTGTGACCAAAAGATTGAGCAGCAAGAAGGTCCTACACTTGCTGTGGTCCACCCTAATGGTCCTCTCTAGGGTATACGCTGAAAAAACTCTCCATGTAGTGGGATCACAGATTATGATGGTATTCCTCACCATAATAGTCGCAACTACGAAGGTCCTCCACACAGTGCAGTCTCATCACGACAAGAAGGTCCTCCCCTTACCGTGCCCTGCCCTGAAGGTACTCCCCAGGGGTTACGTTGCAACGATATCTCACACAGCCAATATAACACCCCAAACATTTTATGGTATGTTCCTCTAAAATACTTTCTATTCATTAGATAGCCTATATTGCATGAAGAACTAAGTCTTTTGTGGAACAAAATATTATAGTAGAAAGTTATAAGCTATCCATTAAACAAATATTTTCCACTTCTATGTTTTGAATATTAAAAAAATGGTTATCTAGAGTTGTGACTAGTAAGTCATTTAGAGTCTGATAGAACCAACTTGATTTTTTGATGAATAGTAACATACCTTTATAAATATTAATATGAATAATAATATTACCACTATAAATAGTAAATAATGATAATATTTTATTTTCTTAAGGTAATAAGATAATGAGATCTTAATTAATTTTTTAATGTGAAATAGAACTAATTATACCTTTAAAACAGTTATTTTTTTTGAATTAACTATGATTTTATTTAAAAATTAAATTAAAAATACATAGAAAATTATTTTCAAAAAATATAGTTCATTTTTGAATTCTATACATCAAAAAATGGTTAGGGTGAATTTTTGGTATTTTTCTAAAATACTGGAAATTTTCGTGAATAGTAAAAATACAATTTTGAGTTCTCAGTAGCTTAATGACATCATAATTATGTAATAATTAAATATAAAAGGATGGTAGACTTTTTTATAGTAACTTATGACATGAGGTGTCCCAAGTGGCTAAAACCATGGGAAAATACCATGGTCAAGCCCATGGTTTTGCAAAAACCACTAATGGGGTGTCCCTTTTAATTAATAAAAAACTCCCTCTTAATTACTATAAATACCCACTCACCCCCTTCGTTTTCTTTCATTCCAAACTCATTATCCTCGAAGATATTATATTATTACCTCTCTAGGAGTCCTCCAAAGGTTTCCTCAAACCCCTAAGGTCCCAACCTTCATGTTTTGGGTGTTACTCTAGAAGGTAAGAGAATCAACCACCCTTATCTTTTCTTAAAGCTTTCATTTTATGTTTTATCTTTTATTTTAAATTGGATTATATTGGGATATTTAATTCCATATTACCCTTACTTCCCATATTATGTAAGAGTTATGAGATACCCAATTTCTCTTATCAAACTATTTTATTAAATTTTAAGTGATGCTGTTCGGCTGCCAAATTTTTGTAATAGATTTCTCAATTTTTCTTATATTTTGAGTTCCTTTCTTTATACTTCTTTCCTCACCTCAATTCATCAAAATGATATGATAATTATAGTACCTTATATAAACTGGAATTATATTATCCTAATGGAATATTTAATCATCATCTCTCTTTCCCCCTCCTCTTATACTAAAAATGAAAACATCGTCAGAGATGTGTTAATTTATCACATTCAAGGATGATAGGTTTTTAATTTTCATTACCATATTCAATTATGGTCATGAAACCATTTTTATGGTTGAACTAGATAAGAATATATTTATTTCATCTCATTAATGTTCTATAATCCCTACACACTCATAATATGGAATAATAATACAAAACAAGTTCATTGTGCACAAAACCGCCAAGCTAAATCCGAGCGTTTATCAATAAATTTTATCTAATGATTCATCCTCAAGTATATAACACAAAATAATTATAAGATCTTTTATATATCTTTAATTTCACTAATAATATATATTTACAATTCTGTATGTTTAACCACATTTCAAATGAACTTCCGTTCATGAATACAAGTAAACAAATCATGAAAACCAAGGAAGAAAATGCTTCCAAAACAATAAAATTGAACCTATTAAACCCATAAAAGGGCCATGAATGAACCTAATAAGGTTATAATAAATCAATTACATGTATATGAGGTTATTTAATTATTAATTAATGAATCTAAAATTTAATTATTTAGGACATTAAAACAAACGAATAACACACTCGAGCATAAGGTAAGGGGTTTCTTATCTCACTTTTAATTCTGTGAGATTTCCATTGTTCGCCAATTATCTCTTGTATGTGGTATATGTGTATTGACATATGATATATAATATCATGATTCTTTTTATATTCATGGTATTATGTGATTCATTTAGTGATTATTGACTTTTGGTCATACGATTCAATAGATTATAATATGGTGGGTGATTTTGTCTTAATTTCCATTTCATTGAGACCTACTTGGTATTGTGCACCTAATATTTCTTATGTGGTGTATCTACTTCCCATTTGAGATCATATTTATTTTGAAATTTTAATTATGGTAAATATCCATTTTCTTGTAGCATGGATATTACTATTTCCTTAAGTCGTATACTATTTCACATACGATGTTAATTTGGAAAGTTGTTTTAATTACGGAAATGTTGATGAATACATATTCTCTACTCTATACAGATATTGAGAAGGAAAATTTAAATTTTATTAAATATATGTATAAAGAATAATTTGGACTTTCAGTGGTGGGTGGGGCCCTCTATAGCCCCTCGATGCATCAGTAGGTCTCATGAGACAAATCAGTTGGTGACAAACCCTTCGAGTTTGTTTTCAAAAAATCAGATGGGTTTCTACCCATAGAACTAAACTGTTTTAACGATATTATGGTATCATGTTCCAGATACATGACATCCAATTAATAAGAATTCTATTTATTCATTATTAATTATTACTATCCATGAAGTTTTTACTATAACAAAATCTATTGATGCAGTTTCATTATTAGTTTATTAATGGCATGAGTTTTTCATTTATTCACCATTCCATATTGTCTATGTCAAATTGTTTATGATTCAGTTATTATTGATTCATGATTCCACTATTTTTAACCCTTACTGAGCATTTGATATCACCACTTTCATTTGTTTACCTTCAACAGGTGATGAAGAGGAGATCATTTATTGAGTTTCTATTGATGCAGTTTTTAGTTTTTGTTAAGATTTGTATTTTGTAACATTTTCCAATGTAATTTGAGTTACATCTATGTATCTAGTTTCTTCAAGAATACTAAACTGATTGTTCCTTAGATATTTCATTCCTTTTAACCATGCCAATATAACAAGTAATGCACCAGTTCTGGTATAGAGGGGTTAGGGTGTTACATCTAGGCATCAGATTATGGTGGTAGTCCTCACCGCTGTAAAAGAAGAGGTCCTCCCCACAGAGATGTCAAGCAATGAAAAGGCCCTCCCCTTATTGCGGTACATTCTGAAGGCCCTACCCAGGGTGTTCCCCATATATATTCTCCCTGCAGCAGCTATTATGGCAGTCCTCTCCATCATGCCGCCATTGAGAAGGTCCTCCCCACAATGACCTTAAGCAACAATAAGGTCCTCCCCTTGTAGTAGTGTGTCCTAAAGGACCTCCCTAGGATGTACACAGAATTTAAAACCAATATGGACATCCTCTCCACCATGACAGTCATTATGAAGTCCCTCCCCACAATGGCCTTGAATAGTAATAAGGTCCTTCCCCTGCTACAGTCCA
Source organism: Viscum album (assembly GCA_963277665.1). Taxonomy (NCBI): domain Eukaryota; kingdom Viridiplantae; phylum Streptophyta; class Magnoliopsida; order Santalales; family Viscaceae; genus Viscum; species Viscum album. The sequence continues at coordinate 631,973 of CAUJRU010000251.1, forward strand.
CTCTGAGGGTCCTCCCCAGGGTATGCACTGTGGAATTATTTCTAGCAGTCGGACTTCAAGCCGCGATGGTAGTCCTCTCCATTACAGCGCCAACTATGGTGGTCCTCCTGGCGGTGACATATCATACCGATAGGAAGGTACTCCCCATACTGAATCAAGTACATAAAATCCCTCATATGCTGAGTCACTCCGAAGGAGGAAATCAAGCATGTCAAATTACCAGTCAAATATCAACGACATCCTTCTTCAATAAGGATATGTCCCAGGACCACATTCATCCTCTAAGCCACCCCAGAGCTTCCCACATAATGATTCGATCCCTACCAGCCCCGCTACCTCTGATCATACTGTCAAGGAGAATCTCAGTTGGCCTGATCAAGTAGATGAATCGCTGGTGGGGGAACATGATGATGTATTGAAATTGAGGAAATGGATGGCCAGGGATGATATACCAGTAATTTTTTGGCCCATGACTACCTCTCAGTTCGACATTCCTAGAGAGTTGTCAGAAGGAAGCGTACATTAAATCCGCTCTAATATCTGAACAACCCTTCACCGGTTGAAATTAAACTTCCTACCATATGAAGGGTATGTAGATCATGTCGAGACAATATGAGATCTCCTGCATCACATTGACCTGGAAGAACTTCCTTTGGCATGATGACCATGGTCAGAGAGGCGCAAAAGGGACATTGAGTTAACCTACCTCCATTCACTGCATAAATTGCATCACCTTATTGATGAAGCTCTGATGGGATTTCATATCCATGGATGGGGAGAACATGGGGCTTTGAATTTCACTCCACTTCCCATCTAGCATAAACCATTCGGCGTAAGGTCTTGTAATTCCATCACTTCAAGATGACAATCAAATGAAGTCCCTATTCAGGAGAGGTGGCACATCTGACAGAAATAGGTTTTGATTAAGTCTCAAAAGATTCTGGCCTGATGAGAGCGAGCCATTAAAGAACTCCTGAATTAGGTTACTGAAAACATTCGGAAGCCTTCTTGCCTAAGAAAATCCAATCAGTGATCAGTGATTGCCTACACAGAGGGAGTTAATTCATAGGTGAACTCAACACCTGGTCCAGATCACCCTTGAATGGGAGCACGTAGGATTAGGCGGGAAGTGATAGTAGTAGCAGCTGCCACAATACGGGATCAACCCCAGCCTGTAGGTATGGGGGCATTTTTAACAAAAAATACCCCCTTAAGACCAACAAAAATGGGAAGAGGTGCAAGGCCTAAGGAATAGAGCCAACCCCAGCCCCCAGGGATGGGGGCATTTTTACCTCAACAACAACCTCCCCAATTAGAATCAGTATTCTCTTGTTTGAGGAGGATAGTCAAAAGAGGAGGTTCCAGTCCAGTCCCATATTTTGAAACATCATCCCCTACATGAGGGAGGTGGGATATAAGGCTGCACCAAGGATCCTTCTGTGTCACCCTTCATCAAGAGACCTGAAGACAATCCTAGGACAGAAGGGGGAAAACCAGCATGAGGCACGGAAGTTCCTATTCCTACTTAGAAGATGAAAACTCCTCCACCCCGTATTATGCATCTGTCAACATCATGGATGTTAAACCCACAAATGGCATAGAAGATGATTCAAATCGGGATGGATCGAGAGAAGATGGTTTTGTTCAGGTTGTGATTCACAATGAGCCAGTAGGCGTGCAAACTTGGAACCATAGGGCCACCTTGAACCTGGATGCTCTAGAAAATCCCCCTCCAATTCCCCAGTGAATCACTAATAGAGATAGGATAAAAGGATAGGTTGTCCTCAAACCACCTCCTTCTCTTCACACAAATGAGCCTCTCATGATTGAAGAGAGGTTCGCTCGGCAGGAGTAGGAAATGAATGAATTAAGGAGGATTAATGCTGAGCTACTCCATAGGAACTATCTTGTCAAATACATTCCCAAAGATGAGTAATAGTACGCACTTCCAGCAAGTGAACCTCAACAACAAAGGTTTTCCCCGACAAATTAATCAAGGTCAGGTCCCCCACCTAGCACAACACCTGGCCCATACAACTAACTGAACATAGATTCAGAAGCATACCAATACTTCTCTCAACTTAATAAGTAACTGAAGCGAGTGCATCTAAATCCTCCGAAGGTACCACCGATGGAATATGCGCCTTAGGTAGCAACTGAGCCAAAACCTCAAGTATCACCCTAGGATATACCCATTCATGATTAGGCCCAAAAGGATGTAAACCAGAGTCTTGACAACACCATCGAAGCACTAACAGCTCAATTAGAAGCAATGGAAGACTGGCGCGCTCTGATACAGCCAAAGAGAAAGCCTTACCCAGACTAGGTGAGAAGCACACCACATCCACCGAATTTTAGGAGCCCTGTATTCCCTATATTCAATGGATCAAGTGACCCAGAACAACATTTTATGCACTATGCATCTTATTTCAACCCTATTATGGGAACTAAGGAACAACAAGAAGCAGTGAAACACAGTTTCTTCATGTGAACCTTACAAGGTTCGACCTTCATTTGATATACAAGTTTTCCAACTCAGTCAATAAAATTATGGGAGGATCTTCGACAGTAATTCTTGTTCCACTTCAGCTCAACGTTTCCCAAGACAACAGTTAGTGACCTCATGAATTGAAAATAGAGGGAGAATGATAGGGTCTCAGACTTCATCGCCAGATGGAAGGGTCTAACCTACTCTCTGAACAGGCCACTGCCCTAGGATGAGATGATTTTTATATTCATCGACAATCTCCAAGATGTGCTACGAATGCCACTCATACCAGTGAAATACACCACTAAATTCTGGGATTTCTCTTCTATTTCCTAGAGAATCGAAGACTCCATGAAGTGGACTAACCGTAATTCCCAAATAGCCTCATAGGCTCTTGCAAAAAGAGAATATAGAGCTAAAGCGTCCTCTATCATGATCAATCTATCCCCCACACCTACTCCACCACCTAGGCCTCCGCTGGATTTCCAAGGGCCTCTGTTGTATCAATGACCACCTCCTCCTGAACGAGACAATCAAAGAGGACCTAGGAAAAGCCAATTTGAGGAATGAAGAAATAAATTTTACTCGTTCCGAGAGGACCAAGTCCGTGGCTATTTCATAGCCACCATGAATTGAAACTTGCTCCAATTACCAGAGCCAAGAAATCCTGAAGAAGTCAGCCTAGACAACCGACCAGATTATTATCCCTACCATTGGATGTTGGGACACAGTATTCAGGAATGCTTCATCTTCAAATACCTCCTATAAAGGATGGTGGACTCGGGGCAGGTCAAGCTAGGACTGCCCCCAAAACACATCGCATATATTTTTTCCACTGAAATAGATGAGGGGGAGGAGTTAAAGAACGTCGTTATCAAAAGGGAGCAGAAATTTGATGGTTGGATGACTCAGAAGACGGTCAATCAAGCTCATGGTATACTACGAGCTCAATTTCAACAACTTGTTGTGCCGTCAACAACTTCTAATGCAACATAGCCACTGTCCTCGGCCCCAAAACCCTCCACAAGACGATCATCTAGGCATAATCAGAGAGAGAAGAAACATGTACAAGAGGAGCAGTCTATAACAGGGCCAAAAATAGCCTTGACACCTTCAGATTTCATACCCTCAGGCTTGACACAACGGGCACCGACCCGTCAAATGACACCATCAGAGGCAGCCAACCAGGCTATTCTGTCATCAAATGAGGAACTAATCTTTTGTTCCATAAATGTTGTCCATTTAATGAAACCATTCTATGATGAATAGTATGGTCATGAACCTGAGTTCCTGACTCCCGATTAGGGGACCAAAAGGAGGAATCACAGAAGTAGGGGATACCAAGGCACACACAGCCATGGCGAGAACCAACCCTATGGTTATATCCCGGTTCAAACTGTCAATATTGTGGAAACTCATTGGGGAGATCTTCAACGAACCCAACATGAGCAAGAATATTCCTCTACCCCCATGAGTAGCCACTCTGGTCCCATTATTCTGCGGTACCCATCAGAGGAGGAACAAGTGTCTATCGCCTAGGGCGCCCAAGTAAACCGACCAAGTCATGTCCCCAGAACGCAGGAGCACTAGCAACTCTTGACCCTACGACCGGTCCCTCCTCATCTCATGCTCTAGACCCTAAATTTCTAGTTAAAGAGCTTCCAAAAATGGAGAAGTTCTGATATCTATAGAAAAAGTATGATATCCTAAAGTAGCTATCCTCAGTACCAACCAAGATATCAATCTTGGATGCCCTAAGTTTGTTAGCAGACCTCAAGGAGGAACTCATAGAATCCCTACTCAGCCCCTAAGAATTTCAAGATGAAGTTGCTGCCACCGAGATATATCAGAATGAGACTGGCCCAGATGAATGTAATGCAGTGATTTCCTTCACCGATCAGGATAAAGATTACACTATACAAGGACACATAAAACCCCTATATGTGTCTGGAATGTTGAATGACGTTGAAGTCCAGGAAGTCTTCATCGATAATGGCTCCAGAGTCAACCTTCTCCCACTAAAAACACTTTCTAGGTTGGGATACAACGAGGACAATCTAACACTCCCAGCCATAACTCTCCTGGGTTATGACAAGAGAGAATAGAAGATAGTGGGAAAAATCAAGCTCAGAACCCAGTTTGGAGACCTTGTGGACCACTCAGAGTTCCTGGTGGTTTGGGAAAACAAGGCATTCAATGCCCTGTTAGGAAGTCCATGGCTGCATCAACATATAGAAATTCCTTCCTCCTACCACCAGTGTATTAAATATTGCATCAATGGACAAGGTGGGACATTGAGCGCTGATAATTCCCCTTTCAATCTATCTGAGTCGCATTACATTGATACCATATTTTATGAGAAAAAGGGGAAGACATCTACAATTGATGCTATTGATTGGTTCCCCACTCTAAACGGTCTGTAAGTGGTTCCCGAAGACCTCCTAAAGCAGCTCAGTGAAGAGTACGTTCTGCTCACTAACCATGTTAAGAGTAGGGATCTGAGTTCAGACGCGTATTCAGCTGTTCTCATGATATCAGTCGTGACAGTCGAGTCTGACAACGCAGAAGCAACTTGTGAACCTCAATCAGAGGAAGAATTATTGAGCAAGGGAGCCCATTACCCATCCTTGGAATCTCAAGATATCCCTAATGCACTCTCTAAAGCAGCAGAAGGACAAGATACTTGTCACCCCCATGCTTCTCCCTCTCTAGAGGTTTTCTCATAACCAATTGAGTTAGAGGAAGTCACTTCCACCACAGAGTGTCCATGCATCATCTTGCCTCTGAGCTCTGGAGAGCCCACATCAAGAGCTCTCTCCTCGTCAGAAGGAGAAGAGGAGGAGGATTTTGGGGAAGAAGTGGTAGAGGACCTTAGAGGTGCCCCTCCTGCATTTGAAGAGGGTATCTCTAACACTGTTGATTAACTCAGGGAAATAAACCTGGGTACCGAAGAAGACCTGAGACCTACTCTCATTAGTGCAACGATGTCTTCCGAGGAACAAGAGGTATATACCTCCTTCTTGTGGAAGCATCGAGATATTTTTTCTTGGAATTACACAGAAATTATAGGACTCAATCCCAAGGTGGCGATTCACTACCTAGGCCTTCCATAAGATCATCAAGGCTATAAGCAAGCCGCCAAAAGGACACACTTCACACATACGACCAAGATAGAGGCTGAAGTAGAAAATATCATCAAAGAAGAATTAATTCAGGAGGTCCAATATCCCATTTGGTTGGCCAACATAGTCCCCATAAAAAGGAAGAACATATAGATCTGTGTCTGCATTGATTTTAGAGATATCTATCGGCACTTCCTGAAAGACGATTTCCCAGTCCCGATCACCTTACAATTGATTGATGCAATGACTGGATATGAGGATCTCTCCTTCATGGATGGTTATTATGGATATAATCAAATTAGAATGGCCTGAGAAGATAAATAAGCCACTTCCATCAGGCCCTCCCAGGGAGTCTTTTGCTACAAGGTCATTACCTTTGGTCTGAAAAACGCTGGTGCCACATATCAACGTGCCATGCATCACATTTTCAAACTGTTCATGGGGAAGTTCATAGAATGTTATGTTGATGACTTGTTGGTCAAATTAAGGTAGCACTCAGAGCACCTATCATACATTGAAACCATGTTTATCAAACTTCAGAAACAAAACCTGAAGATGAACCCCTTGAAATGCGCCTTCGGGGTTACCTCAGGAAAATTTCCTGGATTCATTGTACGCCATCATGGCATCAAAATATACCCTGAGAAGACAAAGGATATCCTTGTTTTTCCACCTCCCCACAACCTCACAGAGCTGAGTGGACTTGAAGGACAGTTGGACTATATCAGGCATTTTATAGACAACCTTGCAGGAAAATGTCTTCCCTTTACCAGGTTTATGAAGAAGGGAGTTACCTAACAATGGACATGTGATTGCCAAGAGGCATTTGATAGCCTCAAGCAGTACCTCTTGAGTCCACTGGTTCTCATGATGTCAGTTGAAGGAATTCCACTTATCCTATACGTGAAAGACTTAGAGTAGTAACTAGGAGCCTTCCTCATATAGAAGAATGATGCTGGTAGTGAAAAAAACCTTTATTATCTCAGCCGAACCATGATTGATGTTGAGATCCGATATTAAAATATCAAGAAGAGCTGTTTGGATCTGGTATTTATGGTCTAGAAGTTACGACATTATCTATAGCATCATGAAGTCCATCTGATCTCGCAGAGTAATCCGCTGAATTACATCTTCATCCATCCAATTTTGACCGGACGCCTATCCCAATGGGTAGTCATCCTAAAATAGTTTGACATATTGTTTGTGCCTAATAAACCAATCAAGGGCCAAGCGTTGCCACATTTTCTGGTAGATCTTCCCTCAACAGAGACTGCCTCATCAGATGTTGAACTCCCCAATGAAGATGTCTTCTCTGTACAGAAGGATTCTCGAATGTGGGAAGTTTACTTTGACAGTGCATCTAGAAGCCTGACTGGTAAAAGAATTTAAGACCCCAAGTTTAACAAGGTGGTGCTGGGAGTCATACTCATATTCCCAGAGTAGGTGGTTTTGCTATATTCCTTCCTCTTGTCAGAAGGATGCACAAACAATGAGGTAGAATACCAGGCCCTCATTGTAGGTCTAAAGCTTGCACTCTAAGTGAAAGTGCATCACCTTAAAGTAAAAGGTGACTCAGAATTGGTCATCAAGAAAGTCAATGGTGATGATGCTTTTAAGAAGAAGGACTTGATCCCCCTGTTCAACCACATCCAAGGGTTAATGACAGAGTTCCCCATAGAACCGACATTGAACTATGTTCCTCAGTCTTAGAATGCCCAAGAAGATGCATTATCCAATGCATCCATGACCCTAGCTGACCCAGACTGGGATGAAATAGTTATCAGTATTTCTCACCATCGAATAGTCTTACCATTTGTTTAAACTAATGAGGAAGAAATCGATGAATTCATCCCTATCCTTGAGCCATGTGATCCTACTACTGGCTGGATGACCCCCATTATAAACTACCTTTAGAGGGGAGAAATTCCATCAGATAGGGATGGAAGAGAGAAAATATGAAGAAGGGAAGTCAATTTTGTCCTATATAGCGACACGAGCCAGTAGAAGGTCCTCTACAAGCAAGGCCTTGACAGAGTCCTTCTCAGATGCATTGATGGAGAAGATACCACTACCGTCATTAATTAAGTGCATGCTGGAGTCTGTGGAGCACATCAATCAGGATCCAATCTTTCTCATCAGATTCAAAGGCTTGGATACTATTGGCCCGCCCTGGCATTGGGATTGTGCAAACTTTACCGAAAAATGTCACTCTTTCCAAATTCATGCCAACTTCATTCATCATCCCCCAGAGCTACTTCACCAAGCTGAGTACTCCTGGCCATTCTCCATATAGGGAATGGACGTCATGGGACCATATCCTCCCACCACTATCAAACAATTCAAATATATTATCACAACAACCGATTTCTTTTCCAAGTGGGAAGAAGCTGCACCCCTTAAAGAAGTCAGGGAAAGAAGCATCATCAGCTTTAGGAAAGACAATATCATCACTAGATTTGGTGTCCCTCATACAATAATAATGAAAAACAACACTAAATTCTAGTCTACCGAATTGGAGAAACTATACCAGGAATATGGTATCAAGACCAACTGTTTGTCCCACTACCATGCAGCGGCCAACAAACAGATAGAAGCCTTAAACAAGACTCTATCAAAGATACTCCAGAAAATGGTGGAGAAAGATAAGAAGTCATGGCCAAACAAACACTTCCATGCCTTGTGGGCCTATCGAACCACAACTCGCACCGCTACCCAGGCTACTCCGTACTCATTAGTATATGGAATAGAAGCAGTTCTGTCCATTAAACTCTAATTTCCGTCACTCCACATTGACATTTGTGATCAACTATCTGACGATGAGTGAGAGGAAAAGCGACTCGATGAATTGGAGCGACTGGATGAGAATTGGTTGCACACTTTACACCACTTAGAAGTATATTAGAACCGGATTGCACAAGCCTTCAATAAAAAGGTTTGTCTTCTATCTTTCCTCAAAGGATAATTGGTATTGGTCCTATGGACCCTGATGATACCTAGAAAGAATCCACCAAAGCTAGATCCAAAGTGGAAGGGACCATATATCATACATAAGGTATACTCCAATATAGAATATGCCCTGATATCCATGGATGGGAAGCTCACCACCACTCCTAAAAATGTGAGATTTCTGAAGAAATATTTTGTGTAACCATAAGAGTAAATCGTCCGAGCTATAGGACATTAAAATTCCAATCCTTGAATTTCCTTAATGCACAAAAATAAACTTTATAGTATATTTTCCTTACTAAATGAAAATAAACCAAATAGTAGATCATCCGAGCTGCATGAAATTAAACTGCCAAGCCCTGAATGTCCTTATTGCATGACAATAAACTGCATAGTAGATCTTCCAAGATGCAGAATGTTAAACTTCCAAGCCTTGGATGTCCTTACTTCATGACAATGAACTGCATAGTAGATTGTACGAGCTGTAGGACGTTAAACTGCCAAGCCCTGAATTTCCTTACTGCATGACAATAAACTGCATAGTAGATCGTCTGAGCAGTAGGATGTTAAATTGAAAATGTCCCTCATTCTTACCGCATGACGTTAAACTGCACATTAATTCATCCTTGTAACATGACAATAAGCTGTGTCGTGCCGGTCCGAACTCTATGACCCTAAAGTAAGAGAAAGATGTCTATATCGCATGACTTTAAACTGCATAATGAGACAATGTATTCACCTGAGAAAACATTGATCTCTCAAAATTCATCATCTACTGTGACATGTTTAAATAATTATGTACATCATGATTCCATCCCTTGCAAGATACGTAGAGATGCTAGGATTTCTTTATCTTGGCCCAGACACCATGAAAAAATTTACCCCCTCCTACGTATGAGTCATATTTGCACAGGAAGCCCCTTTGAATTACAAGGGATTTGAGAAATACGTGCGGCTTGCTTCCTACCCTTGCAGGATATGTAGCGACGCCTGGATTTCCGTATCTTGGTCCAACCACCCCCGAAAAAAATGATGATCGTCTTCCTTACCGCATGACGCTAAACTGCACGGAGCCCGTCCTTTCTGCAAGACGTTAAACTGCAAAACACCCTTTTTTTCTTTTCATGTCGGTTCGACACAGTCCTTACCGCATGACGATAAACTGCATGACAATATTCCTTACCCCATGACGATAAACTACAAGGAAATCATCCTTACCGCATGACGATAAACTGGACAACAATCATCCTTACTACATGATGATAAAATTCACGGAAATATTCCTTACCGCATGACAGTAAAATTCATGGTACAAGTTATAATCCACTCAAGATACACGGTAAACCATGGTTGGAACACTCCTTGCATGTTCGGATGCATTCTTCCCATGCATCGGACTCCATGACCCGGAGGATTGTGAATCTTCATAATCACCCATGGCCATTGAAAGTGGAAGGTCATTGACCTGTAAACAGCTTTGAATGACTATTCATACCATGCACTCAACAGCTCTTCATATTGATCACCCCTAGCCTGTCTACTAAAGGCAAGTCTTCCTCAGGTGATGCTCTTCCTAGGTCCGTATGCTTACCGACCGCAGATCCCCCATATCACATTTCCCGATCCAAAAATTTCCGGAGCAATGGTTTAAATTTTTGTTCCCTTCATGTCCAGATGTTTATAGTGTGCCCCTACCTGGTTAGATTACATATCCACCCATGGTTCCTATGATGGTCTGAATCCACAATATAACACCAGAGGTGTGCTGCTTTAACCCAACAGACAGTTACAATATGGTTATTTCTCATATGCTCAGACACATCTCTCCCCATATGATAGACTCCGTGTCACGAGAGATCCCAGATCTTAATAATCATTCGGAAGTGTAAGTTCATCGACCTGCAACCACCTTTGCATGACTATGCATACCATGCCCTCAACGACTCTGCATAATGAGGCCCATGACCCTTCTACCAAAGGCAAGTCATCCCCAAGCGATGCTCTTCCTATCTCCGTACACTTATCTGCCTTAGAACCCCCACACCACATCTCCTAATTTGAGAGACCCTAGGATTAAAATTTACACCTTCATCCCCCTTTCTAATCAGATCATGTCAAAGCATCCTAATTCGATTATCCCACAAATAACCATAGCATTAGCCAATAGTGATCTGAACTCTATGACCGTTAAACTAATAAAAGATCATCCATACCACATGACATTAAACTGCATAGAATAAAATTGTACCCCACGTGTAGGGTAAATCAGTGAAGGGAACTTCTTAAGCTTTAGAGACAACTGCAACCTAATATCTCCAACATGACCAGACATACCCTTTCTATACCTCAGACTCTATGACCCAGATAATCATGGATCCTCATAAACCTCCAAGGCCATCAGACATGGAAGGTCATCGACCCACACCTTTGCATGACTATGCAAACCATGCCCTCAGTGGCTCTACATATTGATCACCCCTGGCCCATCTACCAAAGGCAAGTCATCTTGAAGCGACACTCTTCCTACCACCGTATTCTCAACACCCCTAGAGCCCTCATATCATTTCTCCTGATCCAAGCGGCCCTAGAATCATAGTTTACACTATCTTCTTCTTTCCCATGTCTTGGACATGTTAGGGTATTTAGACCTGGTTACATTCTAGTCAAGAGTAAACTGCACAGAGCACGTCCTTACCGCATGACGTTAAACTACATAGAGACCGTCCTTACTACATGATGTTAAGCTACACAATATATTATATATATATATAAATTACCTTCGTCTTTGCAGTATGACGTTGAACTACATGGTCTTGAAAGAACTCTTCATGAGGTCAGTCAGGAAAGGAGGCTTCCCTCTCTTCCTTGGTGCATGGGTCAGACCTGCGTGGATCATCGTCTCACACGTGCGTGAGAGGGACAACTCCACCCATTCCCAGGATATCTTAACCCAAAATTCCTCTCCTGTGTCCATACATCCCCTCCTCATGAATCATACTATGTACCCAGAAAGAATTGAACTCCCATAAACCACCCCTGGTGGTCTTGAATCCCAACTTCCCTGGAGTTGCCCGACTATCGGTAGAATACAACCATTGAACTAAGGACACATTTTCAAGATTATGCATACCATGACCCAAGAGGCTATACATATTATTTCCCATGGCCCACTTTCCAAAGTAAATTATTCATTAGGAAATTCTTATTTCTGAATGCATCTTGGCCTCTGACCCCTCATATCCATCCCGGGATTCAGAATTGCTGAGCACTCCTCACCTGCTGCAAAGCAGGGTGAAAACCCCTCAGTGTCTAGTGTTTTTAGCAGGCTCAAGGATGATCTTAGGGTTAATGCCTTCGATAATCATGTTGGTAGGGAGGAAATAGAGCCCTCCTTGTAGATTCAAGATAATGCTAACAGTGGTGGACATCAATTCATGGGACGTGGTCTTGACCATTTAACAAATGTAGATGATGTTGAGCAGTCCCTCCTGATCAACACTGAATTGGTTAGTGATGATCCATGCTCCTTGAACCGGTTCTCATCTCTAGAGGTGGATGATAATGAGGAGTTTAATGCAGGGGAAAAGGATGGGAAGACTGTTTCTTACTTAGGTGACCACCCTCAGAATTTGAAAGATTCGGTGACCACTCCAGACTCCCCCTTCAACTGGCTGAAGGCAGATCTCGCGGGGCCTCCCAGCGGTAGGATGCAGGATGGAGAAGGTAAATCCCAACATATGGAAGTCCGAGTGGAAGGCGAGTCGGATGGGGGCTAGTACTTGGACCGCTCGTCTGGTAGTGAGCAAGTGGAGTTACTTGGTTCAGATACTGAGAAATAATGGAAGGGAGGGGCAGATGTCAGTAAGGGGAGGGAAGGGTCTGATTGGGTTGCGCCTATTACAACCAGAGGTGAGCAGATGGGGGATTTTGGTTCGTCTCGGTTGACGGTTCCCTTGAGTAACAGGTTTTAAGGTCTCATAGAGGCCGATTTGAGTTCAGATTCCATTCCTCCAGGTGAGGATGTCAGGGTCAATGGGCTGGCTATCGAAGTTCATGAACCTATTCACTCGGCAGATGAGGACTCAAGCCTAAGATGTGATAGGGACTCCAGGAGAAGGAAGGGGAGGAAAGACTGCTCCTCTCAACCCCCTCCTCTTGAGACTCACTCTACAAAGAAAATGAGCATGATAAAGATGGGCACGGAGGCTCTGAGATATCAGAATCTTGAGGTTCATGAGGATCATACCACAGTCTTGCTGTTAAGCTCCAAAGACCATGTGATAGAACAACCTTTATTGCTCAACGCAACAGAGGAGGAGGTAGCTAAAATTATGGGGAGGTCCCTTGAGGTGTATCTCAATGAGGAACAATATACATGGATTGAAAAACAAGATTCAATTTTGGTTGGAGGCTTCAATCAAGGCAAGATCAGTGTAGAGGAGTACATTCAGTCTTGGGACCAGCTGGTTTTTGAGTTTGAGAAGTGGATATTGAAAGGAGCTGATTTACAGTTGACATCCTTAGCATGGCATCTATTTAGGGAAATCGATTCAGGTAACATCAAGTTTATTTTTAAAACTTCTGCTTAAGTAATTAGCCTCGGGTGGATGGCTTGAGGGTATTGGTTTGTGAGGGGTTCCCTGGTTGTTCGGATTGGATGTATGGTTGTTCTCATTCCCCACATTTGGCCTAGACTTGCTTTAGATGAGGATCAGAGCAAGAAGTCTCCATAGAGGTAGACCTTCAGATTGGGATGCCGAGAGGGTATGGTGTTGCCATCGGTTCCGTGCTCGTGCATCTGCACGGGACTGTCTGCTGAGGGTCTGCATTGCTAGAGGTTTTTCATCATGACACAGTTTCTTGTGTGGGGAAGGATCGGTTTATTTCTATGGATGTTTTTTGTTTTTCTGTTCTCTTTTGTGGTTTCTCACTTACTCCTTAAAAGTGTCTTATCTTTAATAAAAAAGTAATTTTCAGCCATCTAGTAAAAACCCCATCGGGGCCCTCGCCCCACCACATTTGGCCAAAACAGTTTGACCTAAAATATCACTAATTATAGTCTTGTTTGTGGGACTTTAAAATGATCACAAAAATAGGTATGAAACTTTCCAAGAAGAAAACTCGCAAAGGGAATCTTGGGAAAAAGCCGAGTGTCAGCTCACCAGGCCTACACCTTGTATGGCCTCAGCAAAACATTGAGAAATAAAAAATCAAGAGGCACAAATCTCATTAGATCAAAAACCAGCAAAGGGAGGCCTAAGAAAAATATGAGCTATACCTGTTAGGTCCACACTAAATAGGCCTAGGAAAAAATTAGAGTGTCATCAAAAGAGACACAAAGATTGTAGGGTTTTCATATAAAGACCTAGAAATAGTCAAAATATGCTCACTAGATCCCTAGATCCAGGAAAAATTTAGAACTAGTTATTTTTATTTCAATTTGATTTTACCGAACTATGGTTAATCAAGGTTCGACAAATTTTTGTTCATACATCAACCATTTCAATTAATTCATATCATAGGATAAAAAATGGAAAAGTATCGAGGAGAAGAATCTTAGGTTCTATTACAAAAATGGTATGGAGGGACTCCACAAACTAGAGCCTCTTCCGATAGGGAATAATTACTACAGGAGGATTTCAGAATATTGAAAAAGTTATATCAAGCTTCAATGAGAATCCTTGATAGCTCAACAGAGACTCTGTAGGGTGGCCGTCTCGGCCACTGCACCTACCCACAATTCTTAGACCTCCTATTCTGCCTTGGAGCTCACCCTCATCTCCTCCTCTACTTGTCGCTACCCCTTGACAATTATAGTTATGACACGATCCCGCTCTCACCGCATCCACTCTTGCTCTTGCATCATTTGTTCTATTTTTTGACTCACCTTCTCCAGTTCATGATCTAATGCCTCGACTTGAGATCATTTCCTTGGGAGCTCACTCTGTAGCCTTGAGACTACCCCAAAATGATCATGATATTCTGTCATACAAAGTTATCGGGTCGTGGTGAGATATGATTCATCTTCAATGGTAGAAAGGCAAGACTCGAGTCTGCCGACTTTCTCTCAGGTAGCGACCACCTGTTTAATTATTTCATAGACACCATGATAGTCGAAGCCGTCGAATCCCCGCGCTATGAATTGGTTTCTAAGTCTCAGAAATTTGGATGGCATATCAACCAGTGGCATTTGAGAAATCAACATCCAAATATTTACCCATACCCTCTAAGAAGCAGGTTAATGGCTGTAAATATCCCCTTGATCAGCCTTAGAATCACTCCTGGAGGATGAAATATATTCAGGGATCAATTTCATAGAGAGGGACCTAATCCAATTTCAGCCATACATTCAGATGCCTCAACAACGTTGTCCCCAACTGTGGTTAAGGAAAAGATTGAGGTTATTGGTGCGATCTCCAACACCTGTGGTTGTGACCCTAGAGCCTAGAAACAAAATGAAGCAGATAAGTACCCTTAATTAGAGAAGGGAAGAAAATGAGGCTAATGGTAATGAGATTTATAAGCTTACCCCCAATCCTTAAAGTGTTGGTGTCCTCAAGCTCTGCATCGTCACTACCACCTAAGGAAGATGATGATGTGTCCTGAACCCATAAATAAGCCACAGGGACCCCTGGAGGTTCCCAAGACCTGAGCCCATGCCCGAGACCAGTACCTTCCAAGGAAGTCCCCAAATGATCGCCTACGGAAATTAAGCTTGTGGAAATTCCACCCCCCCCAGAAAATAAGAAGATAGCCTGCTCCAAGTTTTCTAGAGATGGGGTAGTAGCCTCTCTCGCGAGCTCCTCCTCCACTAGACCATGATCCATATAATCTAGGGTAGCCAAATCTGTTAGACCTGAATCTTTTTTAATATCTTGGGGTGATAAATGCACTTCGCTCACTTCAGTTGTCATCAATAAGGGTGGATCATCTTCCCCTGCAGCTGTGGAGACCGTGTAATTAGTGAAAGCCTCAACCCCCAGTTTCCCCTCCTCTATCGAATTCTCAGTTGTTGAAATTAATATAGGGACATCCATATCACTGGCTTCCTCAATAGGCCCCACCCCCTTACCATGCTCAAGCATGGATGTAGGTAATTACTCTGTTATCAAAAGGGAAAGAGCCACAACCACTTGGGAAATTGCCGCCTGATCACTAATCATCTCTGCAACAAAGTACACAAATAGTCAATAACCAAAAATGTCAAAGCATCTAGTTTGATAATTAGAGAAGCAAGAATAATGATTACTCATGATCCCATGTCTAATATGTTTCGATATTCGGGATGCTTACTGACGTTTCTTGATTTTCCAAGGATACTACTCCCCGCCCGAGACACTAGGTAGAGCCGGAGGAGGGAATACCCTAGTCTATTCTGCAATGGTTTCCTCCATATGCTCAGTCGCACTAGGAGAGCCTTCCCCATCAACCCCCATAGCCAAAGGCACATGTTCGCCCGCTGCCATACCTTGAGGAGTGTACTCTGAGGAAGGTATCACTTCTTAGGACTCCTCAGTATCCTGAGGCAAGCAAGAAGATGTTAAAATATTCACAATATAGAAGGAAAAGGGTGGGGTATATATAATTAGGATGAACTCTTCCTTAGTATCAGATGGCTCAGAGTGTATCATCATTAGAACCACTTGGTCAGAACCATAATGCAAGTTCTTGAGTGAGTGAAAGTATTTGTCCATGTCTTTTAATCATGCGACTACCTCACCCAGATCTTCTTCAACCAAAACATAAGAAGGGGAAAAAACTGCTCCAAGGCCTAGAAGCTTGAAAGGTGCCTCTTGAAGTAGCTTCCAGACTTCTTAATTAGATCCACTGGCCCTCAGGTCATCCCAAACCCTCCATGCATCTGGGAATGCAGCTGAAACAGGAATGAATAGCCTGGGGGGATCTACCTGAGGTGGTGGAGCAGCAACAGAAGTTGGTGGGGGTGCCATTAGTCGCGATTTCTTCATGGGTGCCACCACCACCCTAGAACTCTCAAGAACTGCCCATTTGCAGGACTCCAAGTGCAAGGAAGGTAATTCCCTTGCCTCATTCACAGTAGTAGGACCAACATGATCATCACCCCCCTGAAGAAAGATCACTTCTCTCCTCATCCTCGTCATTCACCGATCGTAACATGGCTCAGATCTGGTGGGTTGACATAGAGTAACCCCAGTGAGCATGGATGTAAACCTTTAGATCTTAAAGATACTGATTTAACCTCTCTGGGTCATTATCATAAAAAATATGAGCAGGTGTAGATATATATCCTAGATCACCAAAAAAACTTCCTTGCCATAGAGATATTTCCATAGAGCATGAGGGTATTGACTACAGAAGGATGACAGATTTTTGAACTCATCCCGTTGCTTCCAAGCCGTCAAGAAGGAAGCATTGATGGGTATGACTGGATGCACCCTGATAGCAGCTTCAATAGCATGCGAAGAAACCCCCCGATGTGTCAAAACTTTCCCCGGGAGCATAGGGACAACATGATTCTGGAGAACCTTTCCTCGCCGAGTTGACACAACAACCTCCTTCCACTTTCCCTTACCCTTTGACGGTTTGGAGCTCTGAATAGTGGGCACTATTATTCCCAACTCACTGTCCGGGTATGACTGCACCCAGGAGTCAGTGTAGTTTTTGGAAAGGAAAGGCATAGGGTCTACAAACTCGGGAGTCTGGACCTTGAAACTGGTGTCCTATTGGGTGAACATCAACCACAACTTCCTGGATACCATCAGAGTTTGATTATCACAAGCATCATTGAAGGAAGGGGGACATAACATTTGAACACAAACAAACTAGCGACTGAATCCTCAGGGAGTGAACCCTTCACAGATTAGTTCCCCACCTATGCGAGCCACTAAGATACCCTATCTTAGGAAAAAGAGGTAGCCCCGCTTGGTAAAGTCCTCTGATCCGACATTCATAATCACGCCAGTTGGGGAAGGGTAGATATGAAATTAATATTGTAATAGCTAGTGATTTGACTTGATAACTAGTTCTTATTCTGGACCATTTGATGTTCCGCCTTATCTTGGGCAGCCCATACCTCAGTCATAACCCCATTGGTCAATTGCGGGTATGGATGGAGTGTGGCACACAGAATCTGTAAGGGGTTGATGAAAGTGTAGTTGTTGTGCCCCTATCAAACCCCAAAGGATTTGGAAGGGACCGACCACTCGATTTTGATGCTTCCTTTCAGTGATATGGTCGACTAATCAGTAAATCCTTCCCAATACCAGAATGGATAGGTTGATGCATTTTATAGTGGCCAGCTGTGCTGCCATAACAAAGGTGGAAACTCGTACGCCGCCAGACTCACGTATAGGCAACAACCAGCCACTCAGAAACATATCCAAGAAGGCCTCCAGTCGAAGTAGTCGATCAATGTTGTACACGAGCTCCCAACCCCAACTATTGAATTGAACCTCTTATAGAATTGACTAGTAGGTTACCATACCTCCAGGTTTCCATTGAGGGACAGAATTTGGGCCTATGTAGATGGTTCACAAATTTGGTGTCCATGGAAAAGGCTTTAATCCATCTCGGATAGGGGATGATCTGTTTCGGAGAAACCTCTTTGGAGAACTTCTGAGATTTATCAATGAGATGCTTCACTATAGGAGGAGTCCTCTCCTCATCATCCCAGGCAGAAGGGGTAGACAAGAATTCATCATACATATCTCTGATGATGGGGACTACTGAGATCATTAAGATGTCACAAAGGCTGATGCCAACCTCCCCATGGACTAAGTGGAACGTATTGGTATTCGGGATCCATTGACTCAGGAGCTATGTGGAAAGTGAATTAGTCTGATGGGTGTAAGTATGGGATACCCAAACAACTTCATACAGCCCCACAGTTCACAGTTCCTCTTATAACTCCTCGCAGCTCTAGCAAACTGAGACAGGACACCCCCAATCCAACTTAAACACACCTCCAGCCCGAAGATCTCGATCTGGTGACCATACATGTTGTTCATTGACCATGTAATTGTGCACAATGCTCTAATGAAAATGAATTACTCCATCCCGTAGATGTTTCTCGCCCTTCGAGGACACAATAATGTGATTCAGCATAGACCAAATATCCATGTTCTTCAGTTAAGCTATCCCATATGCGATATGACAACTCTAGGGATGGTATTAGATATTATCCGGGCCATAAGATGGTTGTCACGAGAAGGTGCTAAGATCGATGTATCAGATAATAGGACGTACCCTAAGCAGGAATACTGTTGAAAAATGGGTATTCGTGCTGAGTCTCAGTAAGCAGATTGGCTAAGGATTGATGAAAGGGGGCGACGCAAACTTCTTCCTTAGCATATATGGCCATATATTTTTTTCGTTGATCGACAACCGAAAGGGGAGCATCGACAGGCCCAACTACAGCTCGTGGAGGAACCATGTTTTCTTCCTACATCAAGAAACCATGCCAAGGTTTAGTCCAAAGGATAATATTCAGGAGAAGTCCAAATATTTGGAAAAGTCTCCACAAAGGGAATGCATAGTATGCCCCACGTACTGACCCCAGAGTTGGTTCGTGATGCCCATATTTTGCGAACCAGTGCTACGCGGAAGAGGTCCACAACATCCTGGCCTACAGAGTGATGCTAGTAGACTGCATACCAAGCCCCTACTTGGGTTCTCATAATTTAGGACTTAAGTGAAGTTCGAAATGAAAATTTCATAGTTTGAAGGATAATTTTAGTCCGCGGATCACTAAACCACGTAGCGTTTTCCCTACACGGCCCTCTGTAACTTACTTTTTAAAGTTGTTAGAGTTTAGTTTTCAGCTGGGAAATTAGTTTGCAGATGGGGGAGAGCGTGGTTGGGGATCAATTCATGAAAGTAGAAGCTGGTTCGTGGATGATGCAGTTTGCAAAAGAATCCGTACACGGAGGCGGTGTGTAAAATCTGGGAACGAGAGAGATTTTAGCTGAAGGACCCGATAAAAGACAAGTCGCACAGACCCATTTATATAGGCATGGTCACCCACTGGGTCCATCTCTCTACCACAAACCGCTCTAGTTTTAGGACCACTCTACATTGAAATAGCCTCATCTTTTTTCTGATCAGACCCCATTCCGATGGGTGGAATTTGTAGGGTTTTGAAAAATACATAGAATAGAAGGAAAATACTCCCTTAAAACTAGTGGAATAATCTACCCAATCATCATCAATAATTTGGGAAAAATTTAAAGAATGTTCTGGAGAAATGGTAAAGGACCTAACCAGTCCATGTACCAGTTCATAATCAGTGTTATGCGGCTAGTTCAGCGAACCACACCACCCGCAGACGAAGTCATTCGCAAAACGAAGGCAGAGCTCCTATGCGATCATGAACCAAATGGCCAGCAAAGTAAGGCCGGACTGGTCCACAGTTGAAAACCACGTCAGCCACAAGCCAGGCGGACCGGCCCCCCACCACGCACTGCTTCATTCGTGAAATGAAGGGAGAATAAAGGTGCCACATGAACATAGATAAAACCCTTTACCCCCTCTATAAAAGGACATCAACGGGGAGAAGAAAGGGATTAGATCATTGAGGATCAGATTATTGGAAATCAGCACTTTGAATAAAGGAATCATACTTTTGGAGAAGGAATAAGATTTCAGGAGCTTAGGATTTCGGGTACCGTGAAGTTTCGATTCATGAACCAAAAACATGTATAAACTGGGGACGAATTGTTAAGAAATGAATAATTCATAAGTAAATTGGTAAAACAAGAACGTAAAATTAGTAAACCATGAACCATGGCCCCTACACAGATGCAATCCCGTAAAACAGGGAGGCTATGCCCCTTCTTCGATGAAGTGCACCACGTAGAACCCCCCTACGCAGGCAAAGCCCTGACTGGCACTACCCCCAACCGCCTTCTCTCAAGTGGACTCCAGCGCCATGAAGAAATTTGGTACGTGGACCAAACCCGAAGTCGTGTACCACTCCAATACACAGGATACCCCTCAGTCTGTGTATCACACTGGTATGCGGATGTCCTCTCCATCAATGTACCAACGCGAAGGGCGCCACTCTTCATAAGGACATGTGGTCCACCAAGGCCTTCAATGTTTCCATCCCCCAAGTCAGATAACGCCCTTACAATTCAGTCCAATACTCCAGAATCCCTTCAATATCCTATCCATCAGCACCAAGTCAAGGACTCTCCCAAAGCCACTGAACCGACATGATAAAACCTTCAGGCGTATTATCACACCCTCCTGAGTTCACATACCCATATTTGGTGGAGAAAAAGGGGTTAACCCATCCTTTGAACGGAAATCTGGAGCATTACTGGGTTCACATACCCATTTTAGTCCAAAGTCCAATCCCAAGATCCCCTTTGTGCCTCTCCACTCTTCAAGATTGAGGGATCCCGCTTGATTTTACATTCAATGGGTGCCAACAGTGTGCACTTCTCCCCTCCCCTAAAGAGAGTAACATGGCATCCCTCCTAGAGTAAGCCCCAAAAAATCCTTTTCGGACAATAATAACCTTTCCCCTTTCATCCGGGAAGGTTCATTATTCCATTCCATTTACCACTATACCATGGACTCTGCCAACGGGACTTCTACCTTCGTTCCCTCCTCGACACTAGGGGGAATGAAAGTATCATGGTCTCAGCCCTCCCCTCTGCCATCATCTTACTCATCTCCCCTTAGTAAGGAAAAAGTACATGGCTTGCCGAATCTTTCACATTCTCTTGTTTCTCACACCGAGCATGACTCACGTGGGCTTAAAGATTTGTGATTGTCATGACGTCTGTACAATGATGATGGTAGAACGAACTACGTGGGGTTTGATCCCTATCTCCTAAGAAGGGTACACATGACACCTCCCTGAGGTTCAATCCCAACTCAGGACACCAACAACATGTAAGCCCCAACTATACTGCAACTTGGCCTGCTAATCACGCCCTTGACAGGCGACTAACGCATGTAAGCCCTGACCTTCCAGAACTACATACACCATGATTCCCAACCAAATGGGATACATAGGAATCCTCCCTGAGGAATAAGCCCAACTTACAATTCTGATACCCATCTATCCTTGTTATACCGTATCCTCATGCCCCTACAAGGACCATACTCAGGCCCAGGAAATCATTTTCCCTTGGGTCCTCTGACCCGCTTCAGCGTAAGCCCCACACCAACCTTGACTAGGAACTTGTCTAATATACGTCCTTGCCACATGACGTTAAACTGTACGGTTGGTTCCTTGTCACATGAACTTAAAAGGTGACATGTCCCGTTAAGTGGCACTGAACTATGTGGATTCTTATTCCTTTCACAAGGATACATAGGAAGCCTGTATTACGGGTTCGATCGAGACTATCAAGTCACTCTATGTCCCCCTTGGATGACAATAAACTCCAAAGCACCCAATTATAAGTCTTAAGACCAGTGTTTTCAGAACAAACTCAAGCTTCCCCAAAATCTTTAATCCAATGAGGGATGGTAAACCTCAGATGTAGACGGTTCTGAATCCCTGCATATACCTGTTACTTGGAACCCAAGGGTAATCCATGGATACTATTATTAGGGATAAACCAAAGATTCATAAACATATGAACATGTCTTAAATATATAAGAGAGTCATGGAATAGGAAATAATTCCCCCCTAAAGGGTGCGATGAGCCCGACTTCCCATCCTCTAGACCAATGTGAGTTATTAAGTGTCATTGTCCATATCACCCAATGGGAACCTACCTTTGGAAATAAGGTCCATGGATCATTGGATACAAGGACTGTTGGGTGTTTTTGGCTTCGTGAATAAACCCATTAGAGACCAAGTGAAGCCACAGAGATTGGGAACCCAATAGAAATTTTTAAACAACACTGAATCCCTTTAATCAGACATAGGAACCAATCAAATCCCCTTCGCTATAAAACATCCCACTAAAAAACATATCTTTTAAAAATAACATAAAGCATTTTTCATGGATCTTTTGGATGTTATTTTGGTTTAATTATTATCAAAAGAGGATCATGGGAGGAATTTCAGAATAATTCTAGAGATATTTTAGAAGAATGAGTTATATTAAATGTTATCTATTTTGTAGTTTATGATTTAGAAGGTGAAGTTATTGGGACTTGTCATATTTGATAAGGAAGTATCATTTTACCAAGATAAATTAAGAGTGGTGATATATTGGGAGTGTTGTAAGAATGTTTTTGAGATTTATAATTTTCATGAATTGATAGGATACTATCAATGTTTCTTTGAGACTTTTGGAATCTATCATCACCTAGGATAAGGTGAAATCACAAGGGTGTGAAATTTTCATATTAAAAAAAGTGATAGTAATGATTCAATGTGATGAAAAAAGGTTTATGTTTATTTCATTATTGATCTTTCATAAATTTGGTGAGGATGGCGGAGCAAGGAAGGGATCTTGGTGGTTCTTGGAAAGGCAAAAAGGTTGTTTTGATAGATCCCTTGGATAGGGGATCAGATTTGGAAAATCCTGAGGATCATATAGGGAACATGGATCTCTTCTCCCTCTGTGCACATCAAACCCATGACCCTTTGAATCGTGCTTCATCTTCAGTACCCTCTTCTATGAAGAATAATTTTATTGAAGTTGTCAAATCTTCAGCGAATCATTCCTTCAACGATTTTGTATCCCCCTCTCCTAGAAGGGTGATTAATAAAGGCCAGATTGCACATGTTTCTACAAATCAGAATGCTTTTGAGGAAATATTCATCCTATGTAAGTTTTATATCATCACTCGCATCCTCACCCCAAAGGGTGAGAGGATGTGGAATTTTGATGACCTAAATAAGAAAATCACTGTCATGTGGGGCTTTGAGGACTGAAAAATGACTGTGATGGGAAGGGGATTCTTCCACATTGTATTCTCTAATGATGATTGTAAACGGAAGGCATGGAGTGTTGGATCTGTATCTATTAATCCTAGAATACTACAAATTCAAGAATGGGATCACAATTTTGATCCATTCAATGTGGTTAATACCCATGTGTAGGTATGGGTGGAAATCTATAAACTCAATTGGCTGTATTGGCATCCTCAGATCTTATGGAACATTGCATCCGCTGTGGGAAAACCGATCAGGATGGATCGTCAAACTGATAATCCCATATTTGGGTACTTTTCTCGTTTCCCAATTGAGATTGATACGGAAAGAACACTGGTGGAATAGGTGGTCCTTACCACTCGAGACGATAGCATCTCACTGGGAATTTCCTATTAAAGGAATCTGAAATTTTGCAGGTAATGAAATTTCTTTGGGAATCTCTCTAAGGAATATAGGAGAGAAAACACATGTTTGTTTTGTAAAGATAAGGGTCATGATGAAACTGAATGTAGAAAGGCTGCTGATAAGAGACAAAAATCAATCATCCACATTGACTGATCTGAAGCAAGTGGGCAATGAGAAGGAGGTCTTACTGGCTGATCTGATCTCCTTAGATGGAATTGTGGAAACTGAGCAGGTGGTCAAGTTATTTGTTCCTCTTGATATATGCACATCCATAGGATCATCTATGGATTTATTTAGAGGGCATGATTTATTGTAGGTGAATGGATATTCTACCCCTTATGATTTTTTATAGGTCAATATTGATACTGATATTCATGATGCAGTGAATCAGATTACTCTGGGAAGCCCATAGCTCATTGATGAATCTGTCCAGTGACCTGCTAGACCTTCTGTTGGAGGAAATGATGTTATGGCAGGGCATATTTCAAAGTCACAAGCCAATTTTGATATTTATACTCATGATGCAGTGAATCAGATTGCTCTGGGAAGCCCACAAGTCATTGATGAAGTTGTCCAGCTACCTGCTAGACCCTCTGCTGGAGGCCAGAATGCTACAGTAGGGCATCCTTTAGAGTTACAGGTGAACCTTTTTGAGGCTGCTGTGTCTCAGTCTTTGGAGAAAAATTTTATGAGTGATGTTGTATACACCCCAATTCGGATCATTATTATTGTTAAACCTATTGATATTTTACATGATCCAGCAATGCTCCCTGCCATGCCTTCTCCTCTAGATGTTGTGGTTGTATTAGAGCATGATCTGGATAAGAAAAACCCCACTCCCTCTGTTAAGGATAACACTGACCCCTCTCTTGATTTGTATTTGGACTTGGCTAGACAGACTCATGCTGATCCACAGAATGAGGCATTGGATGGGGATGAATATTTTACCCAGGTTCTATCAAGTAGAACTGCTAAGAGGATAATGGATGATGAACCAACTATGGGAATTCTCTAACCCCCCTATAAATTCATCCCACTCTCTGTAATTTTTTGGTCTGATAACACTGGGGATGATCAATAAGACAATGTATCAGATGATGTGGCCAAGGACACTGAATCAAAGATTCTGCAAGAATTAAATATCACTATAACAAAGATGGGGAAGGGAAAAACCAAAAAATATGATACCGGGGTGGGGGGGCTCAAACAAGATCCATGATAGCCCTAAACAAATGAGGCTTCTCTTATGGAATTGTCAAGGGCTTGGGAATACTCCCATAGTTAGTGCCCTTCGACATATTGTCATGACCAACAAACATTTGGTTATTGGACTTGCTGAGCCATGGCTAAGCTTTGTCAACTAGAAATATTTTAAATGGAAATATATTGGATACTCATTTTTTGAGAAAAATTTGGATGAGGATAATGTGGAGAGACTATGAGTTTTGAAGCACGATTCTGTCAGCCTCATCTCGTGCACCCAAGGGAATCAAATTGTTTAAATCTCTTTTGGAATTCATGGGGCCTCGTTCCCTATGTCATGTGTTTATGAGGCTAAATATTATATTAAAAGGAGGGAATTATGGAGTGAGATTATATCTCTACCATCTCGAGTGACTCACAACTATATTATATTAGGTGATTTCAACACAGTTCTCCAGCCTGATGATAAAACTAGTTCTATCTTTAATCAGTTGGAAGCTAAAGAGTTATCTCAATGCATTGAACATTGTAGCTTGATTGAAGTGTCTATGATTGGTGAAGATTTTAACTGGGATAGATGCACTCTCAATGGGAGGCAAGCTAGTAATTTGGATAGATTCTTACTTCAGGTTGAAGACAACAATGACACCCTGAGTGCCTCTGGTCTTGTTCTTCCAAAAACCCACTCTGACCATAATCCATTGGTGGTTGACATATCCATTGGAGGTGTGCACAATTCCCCTATTCCTTTAAAATTTAATAATGCATGTCTTGTGATTCAAGGGTGTCAGGAGAATGTCGTTGATGCCTAGAATTCTGAGATTCTGGGGTCTGCCTCTCATATTCTCTCATCATAATTGAAAATCACCAAGATGAGGATGAAGGAATGGAGAAATATTTTTTTCTCTAAGTTGGATGAGGATATCAAGGTTGATTAAAATAATCTTATTGACTACCATAATATGAATCAGCTGAATTCTATGCCTTACAGTGATGAAATTCAGGCTTTAGCAAAGATAGATAAGCTTCTGAATAATAATGAAAAACTATCCATAACTTTGTACAATGTTAGGTTGTTAAAGGAGGGGGATAGAAACTCTAGATTCTTTCATTGGCTTCATAAAGAGATAAAAATAAGGATGAGATTCACTGCCATTGACATCAATGGAACTCTGTTCATCTCAAAAAATGAAATCTCCAAGGTGGTTGTTAATTACTTTACTGATATTCATTCTAATAATGGGGCTAATAGAACACACATGATTGTGAAGAACATCAATCCAAGTATTGATGATCAGATCAATGATAAGATTGTGGAGGCTTCTGGGGGAAATGAGTTTAGGTAATATTTGTTCTCTCTGAACATTGATAGTTTTGTAGGGCCTAATGGATTCAAAAATAAGTTTTTTATTTTTAACGGGGAGATTGTTTATGATGAGGTTATTAATGTAGTAAGAAAGTTCGTTGTTAATGCCACTATGAAGTATGGTTCCAACTCTAACTTCATCTCTCTCATACCCAAGAAGGAGAGTGATGTGGATATCAAGGATTTTAGGCGAGTTGTAATTGGAAACACCCTTCTTAATATAATCAGTAAAATCATTACCACAAGGCTGAGAAATGTGGTTAAGGAAATCATCATCCCGAATCAATTTAGGTTCATTCTAGGAAGGAGAATTCAAACCTATATTTTTACTACCTCTGAAAGTATTAATGTTATGAGAAGGAAGGTGAAATAAGGGAATTTTTCAATGAAGATTGATATCTCTAAGGAATTTGACACTATGTAATGGAGTTTAATTTTGTCCATTCTCATAATGCATGGATTTTCCACAAGGTTTTTTAATTTGATTCATGCCATTCTTAAGAGCACTAGGCTCTCTATTTTGGTTAATGGCTCTCCCAGGGGTTTCTTTTAGTGATCCAGGGGTTTTCGGCAAGGGGACCCTATTTCTAGCCGGTTATTTCCCCTTACTGAGGATTAATTAAGTCTATACCTCAATATCCTTGTTCAGGCTAGCTTGTATAATTAGGTTAAAGATGGAAGGGATCTTTATGCTCCCACCAATCCTTTCTATGAAGATGATATCCTCTTGTTTGGTCAGGATAATTCAAGGGATGTTTCCTCAATTAAGGATATCTTTAATCACTATGAGGATGTGGCTAGACATGCCATTAGCTACAAAAAATATTTTTTTGGTTTTTGGGGAGGGAGTGTCCATCAGGAAATAGAACAAATTCATAAGGTCTCTTATGGTTAAGAAAGGTTATTTTCCCTTTAGCTATCTTGGAGTTCCTCTCTTTTGGAGCAGAGTGAAAATGTGTCACCTGGAGTCTATCTTCTCTCATATCATTGCTCAAATGGAAACTTGGAAAGGGAAAGAGATGTCTCAAGCTGGGAGAATTTGCCTTGTCAACTTGGTGATTACCTCTATGTTTGTGTATGTGTTTTCTATTTAAAGGTGGCCCAAGGATCTCATAAAGGAACTCTAAAGGCTCATCAAAAATTTAATATGTACTGGTTCCATCAATGAGAAAAAGATGGTTGTTGTGTCTTGGAGAGATTGCATCAAGCCCATTGATATGGGAGGTCTTGGAATAAAGGACTTTGGTCTGTTTAATGAAGCTCTCCTTAGCAAGTTTACTTGGAATCTGGTCACTTCTAATGACATTTCAATAGAGTTCATTTCATCTCGACTCACTCCAATGTTTTGGGCCAGATACCCTTATTATCTCTATTATTCAATCTGGACTACTACGAATTCCACTTTCAATGGGATTATGAGCTGTTCCAAGTGGTTTGTTTGAAGGAACTCTATGCTTAATGCTTATAGCACCAATTGGCTAACTAGGCCAATTAAATAGGATGTTATTATTCCACCTGATAAGCTGCATGCCTCAATTGCCTCTATTCAGGCTGCTAATTTGGGTACTTATGGCTTTATTCCTTTTCAAATTCAAGAGGAAATCCACATATATAATTATATTGACAGTGATACCATGGTTTGGAAACTGAGTTCCACTGGTGTTCATACTACTCGAGATCTATATCTGTATATGTGTGACAGGTAGATCACTACCCCTCAGTGGATCTTGGATTTTTGGACATTATTCATCCCTCCTACTAAGTACCTGCTCTTATGAAGGATATGGAAACAAAGGATACTAGTGCAGAATCTTGTTCAAAGGGCTGGGATTCAATTGGACTCATTTGGCCCTCTATGTTTTACAGCAGGGGCGACACTTGAACACCTGTTTATTTCTTGCATTTTTTCCTTCAAATTCTGGAGATACATTCAAGATATAGTTGGTTGATTCATGGATTTGAGGATTATGGAGGGTATGTTTTCCTCAACTGCTGGTGCAAGGTGCAGTGAACATATCTCTAACTTATTTCTGGTTGCTGTTGTAGCCACGACTGGCTTCCTTTGGAAGGCCTGCAATGGCTGGGTGTTTGTTGATATTAATTCTTCTTTCTAGTCTGTAGTTAGATCCATCCATAGAGAAGTATGAAATTCCTTTAAAGTAGAGATTGGATGTATAAACAATGAGCTTAGTGACTTTATTATTTCGAGGAATTTTGGTGTCAAAGGTAGGACTAAAAAACCTCTGGTGATGAAGTCAGTTAGATGGATTCCTCCTATTCTCTCATGGGTGAAAGTTAATGTTGATGGGGCTGATTCAGGTGCACCTAGGCCTTTAGGCTATGGGGGTGTTTTCTATACCTACCAGGGATTCATTAATGTCTATTTATATCATTATATTGGATAGGGTTCTGTAATTGAGGCTGATTTATGGGCTATGATCAAAGCCATCACCCATGTAGTTCATAATGGTTGGTGCTTTCTTTGGTTGGAATCATATTAAATTGTGGAATTTGAAATTCTCCAGAGAAGATCCAGGAATGTCCCATGGGTGATGTTGTCTTTGTGGATTGCTTGTATGTGACTTATTGATAGTCTCATGCTTGATGTGACACATTCATACATGGAGTCTAATCAGGTGGCTGATGCGTTTTCAAAGAAGGCCATTGAGGAGTCATGCTCAGATTGGTCCTATGTGGTTCCTGAATGATGTTTACACTTAATTGAGGCTGATGCATGTAGAACTTTAATTAATAGGCTTTGTAAGCCTCCCTTGTGATGTCTTGAATTTGTATTTTATGTTTTTTAATAATGTTTGGTAGGAGTGGGTCTGACTCGCTCTTTTCCATTTTGATTAAATTTGGTGAGGGGGTTTGGTTTATTATAGAAAATCTACGGAAATATTACGATGTGTTCTTATAAAAGGGGTGAATTTAGTTGTATATGGACCAAGAAAATTGAAACCACATGAAAATAACTATGATGAACAATTCTTAGAGATGACGATTTTTGTTTATATTTTAAACATATTGAGAAATTATTTTTTTGGTGAGATGTTTGCATTATATTGAAATGATAAAATCCGAGGGTATATTTTCTCCAAAAAAATTTAAATCAATGAATTAGATATTAGTGCAATATCAAATGATATTTTAAATTTATCAATCCTATATACTAGTTAAAGATAACTTTATATGAAATTAATTGAGTAGGAAGACTCATATGGTGAAAGAATCAGGGTTTAAATGAAATTAGATACACTATAGGTAAAATTTATATCTTTTGGATCATAAAGTGGGGAAATATATGATTTTTATTTGGATTTAAATCACTTATATATTTATTAAAAAATAAAAAAATAGATAATTTACCACTTTAGAATGTATGAAAAAGACTATTTATATATTAAATAAAGCAGAGTCCACTAACTAGTGGTTACTAATAGATGAAAAAATGTTATTTTATTGAGATAGACTATTATTTCCTTTAGATTTAAAGGAAAACATTGAAAATGAGTTTTGTAACTCTAGTTGGGTTTATTACATAAGGTTGATGAATACATTTCATGACATCAATACCAATAATTTTGGAGAGAAAGAATGATGAGAGAGTTAACTAATTATGTATCTCATAACATGTCTTTCCAATAGGTGAAGGAATATTATATGTGACATGTTGGACTTTTTTATCCATAGACTATGCTAAATTATAAATGGGAAGATATCATGATTGATTTTATTGTTGCCTTACCTAGATCACTATGGAAGAATGATACTATCTGTGTGATTGTGAATTGACTCATGTAATTGAATCACTTCTTTCCCCCTAAATATACATTCTATATTGATGAGTTAGGTAAGTTGTATATGAGATAAGAGGTTTAGATTCATTGAGTTTCATTATATATCATGTTTGATAGAGATATATGATTTACATAGATATTTTATAGGGTATTATAGAAAGAGATTACTAATAATTTTAAGATGAGTATATCATATCATTATCATATAGAGAGGATAATAGAATAAACCATAAAAATATTCTAGGTAATTCCTTAGTCTCATGTACTATATTTTTTTAGATCATGCGAAGATCATTTTACATTTTTATAATTTCCCAATAAAAATAGCTATATTGTTCCAATTCGAATATATCCTTTAAATGAAATACATGGGAGACCCTATTTATCCCCATTATGTTGGGATAAAGTGGGATAGAATTCACTCTTATGGCCTAGTTTGGTATAAGTAATTGTTGATCAAGTTAATCTAATATGGAAAAGTTTAATGATAATTATGACTCCACAAAATTATTACTCTAACCATAAATGAAACTTATTTAAGTTTATGATTAGAGATCAATTTATTTTACAATTATCATCATAGCTAAGACATCAATGAATCGAGAATCTAGGGACTCTGGTGTTTATCCCACTTTATGTATCTATTGTATTTTTTGTAGATGGTTGTTATTGACTATCAATCAAGGTCAATGAAATAGAAATATTTCAATATTGAAAATATGTTGAATAAGTAAAAAATAATGTTGAAAAATTTAGAAAGAAATAAGTTCCTCAAAGTATCCAAGAGATTCAAGCTTGATATAAATATAGTTTGTATAAATGGATGAATAATAATGTACTCAAATCCTATTATCTTAAGGAAGTTCTTTTTAATACCTTGAGTGTAGAAGTCTGACAATTTTTGACTTGATATTCATGTCAAAGACATGTTTCAATGGTGAATAATTGTTTAAAATAATTAAAGCTATGATTAAATGATTAAGATATATTTGGAATTGATATTCCAAAAGGAGAAGAATAGGAATTTAAGAAATACATACAAACCATTATTGTATTAGGATATTATTTGAAGATCATAAAAATTTCATTTTCATGAATAATACTTTAATGAAGACCATGCAAATATTTATTTGATGAATAATGTTGAAGGTCATAATAAAAGATATGAAGAAAATTTATAAATCAAGAATACCATTAAAATATTAATCTGTGTTACTATTTTTTAAGGCATAGAAGAAAAATACATTTTTCTTGAGAATGCAATCAATTTTGGGTCGACAATATCATACATTGTATTTAATAAGTATATGTATGTAGGTACTTTAACAAAAAAATTTGGGAAAATCACATCAAACCAAGGATTCCATATCAACTACACAAGGGGATCTAGGCTCAATCCATGTGAGAGAAATCCTATGGTTGCGCATGAGGAACACATATCATTTATAGAGTTTCCCAGGTGAGAAATATATAGTGTGGGATGTTCTATGAAGGGTTTGTGTAAAGGTGTGTCCAGGTTCTAACTCTGATGCTGGCTCAAACAATAGGTGGGAGCATAATCTCTTATTAAGTGGACCACAATAAAGTGTATAATCGATGTGGGATAGGATCATGTGGTGTGATGTTCATATGTGTTAAAAACATATGGATATATCACATTTATCTAATAAAAAAGGATCCATTGACTCTACGACATCCACATAATCATCTTCAACCTCCAACTATTTAAGGGTTCTTATACACCGTAGTGCTTAATGTTAGAAGAATCCATGATAGGATATAATCTTAATTTCATTTTTATGCTTGAGATCTTAGGATGATCATATACTGGATAATCCTATATAAGTCTGAGATGTGCATGTAATCAGAAGATTGAAAGAGATAATTCTATTCAGGATGATAGAAAAAGATTTTGAGCACTCACATACCCAAATACATGCAACATGATGCATGCGATCATCATCGATTGCATATTATGAGAATCTAATTGTGAAGGAAGTGATGACATATTATTTGAAATCACTGAATAATATAACCCTAATTCAAAGAATTAGAGGATGAGATCATTGGGAATTTAAAACTGTGGTATACAAAGAATAAAAATTGGGATTTGAGGTAGTGCAAGGTAGTGGAGACCTCATAAATCAATACCAAATAAGCTAACCCAAGAGAAGCTATTGTTTCTTTCATTTTATTCAAAAGCTCTTAATTTTATGAAAAACATATTCTATACAAGCGTTCTTTCATGTGATAATGAAAGAATATCCATGATCCTATTAGGATACAAAAAATAGGAGAGTTCCACACATATATATAGCACGGAGGAGATTTGTGTACTCTATTACATGAAGAAGAAGAACCACATACCTTCAACTTCTATTTTCACACTTGAAGTGAAATGTGATCAACTATTCCATAGTCCAATGCATAATAGTATACTACTGATATGTTTATGTAAATACATTGTGTCTATTCCTATTAATTAAACTATTTTTCATGAAATAATAATACACCGTGATAGTTTACTTAGTTTCATGAATAGGAAGTCCCTTATTCAAAGCACACATTCTTCTATGAAGAAAATTGTCTTGTTTAATACTAGAATTTGTGTGAAGATAACAGAATGAAGTAGAAGACAAGTGGAAATGTGTATTCATATGCACCGTGTATGTTATTGGAATAAAAACTATTAATGTGTTAATCTTTAACCTGAAACAAATTCATAGAACATAAAATAATAAATATATAAAATGGATATGCAAAATGAACATGCACTATGCATGTGTTGAGTTAATAATTCAAGAAGAGAAGATTCTGGATTTGTTTATGATCATTATTTCACAAAATAATATTGAAATTGTGGTGTGATATACTTGTATAAATATTTTATACACCAAGGAAAATAAACAAGAACTGATACCATAATCATTGTTGATATTGTGTATCGAGGAAGTCTGATATTTCATTCCACAGTTATATTCACATAATTATGAATGAAGAAGGGAATGAGTTTTCCTCACTATAAAAATATTATTATATAGGGTAGAATAACTATTAATATTCTATTTTTTTCTTTCATTTTTTGTACAATCACAAAATAGGTTTTTGATTCTATAAGTAACAGACATTTAGTATACAAGAAGGAAGAATATAGGTTCAAACAGATACAAAATAGTGCTGTGATTATCATTAAGGTCAAAGAAGAATTCTGATATTATTATTATAAAATATATTCATATTATTGTAACTAAATTTGGATGAATAAGAAAGTTTAGATTTCATTTTTCTTATATGAAGAAGAAGAAGATTTTGGTGTCTACTACTATGCATGTAACAAGTGAAGAAGTTAGTAGAAGAAAAAAAGCAGCAGTATGAAATCTATTAGAAATTTCAATGCGTGAAGACATTATTAATGTTACAAAGAAAATTAAGATGTGAATACTTTCTTCATTAGTAGTATAAATAACTTTCATGGAGCTATATAAATTGAACTATCATTTGACTATAGTGAAATAAAAGTGAAAGGATATTCCTTGCTTACTATAATGGAATTTAAGGGATTATTTTCTAGTGGTTATGTGTTCTTGGGATATTTATAAACCATTCCAAGGACTAGGTACTCATATCAAGTGGTGAACACTATAAAAATATAACGTTTAATATTTACCTAATTTAATATACTTGCTTATGAGAATAAAAATACAATAAAAGAATGGAGGTCCTAACCGGTCTATGAGGTAAAGTGTTAAAATCAATAAATTGGTTAAAAGTTATCAAAATTGATTCACCACCCATATCAGTTTTGATTATATTCCAAAGTGGTCATCTCAATTATTATTAGAGACAAGGTTTGAATCTATTGGATTCTACAATTTTTAGATATTATCTTTTAAATATTAGACTATGCTTCATATGTTAAAAATGATGTGTAGATTTTGGGAATATTTAGTTATCTTTGAGAATAAGACTATATCTACTAATAGTGTGATGAACATGAGAAAGAAAGAGAAAAGGGGTTTGAAGAATAAATCCATCTTATCAAATGAAGGGGAAGTATTAGTTTCTCCATGCCTTGATAATAGTGAAGATATATCAAGATTGGAAAGTAAAGGGCAGGTTTCAGAAGTTTCCACCAATGAGAAAGACAACACTTTTACATCAAGTGAATCATGATTGTTAAGTTATCAAGAGGGTTTTGAAAAATATTCTACAAAATTTCCTAAAGATGAAGATTCTAGAACATGTGGTAATGGTTATCAATTTAAAACTCAAGATATATCAATTGAAAGTATAAGTGATCTTCTCCATTTCATTCTCACATAAATAATCTCTCATGTTTATGGAATCTTTCAATCTATATAGGAATCTATGACTCATCTAGAAGAAGAAGTATATTGGTTAGAGAATGATTTACATAGATAAATTATAAAATGTTTAAAGATCTCCAAAAAGGTTGGAGTATTTGAAGAAAAAATATTAAAATTGAAAAACATGACTCAAAATGGCTTAGTAAATTTTATGATAAAGAGGTTTTGGAAGAAAATATCCATGCACTTAAAGAGAAATTGAAAAACATCATTGGTGTTATAACACCCCTATATTTCAAAAGAGGAAAATCATATTCAATAGTATGTGTGACATGAAACAAAAATCTTAGATGATAAGGTAATAACTCAATACTTTAATATATATTTCTTTTTAAATAAATTCAATCTCTTTGATAGCTTGATATTCACACAACACCAACTTTAAAAAAAACATGATACTCTCTTAAAATATTTTTATTTAAACTTTCCCATGATAAAATATCCATTATGTTGGTGGGTATAAATATGCATAACTAAATTATATATGTTTTAAACTTGTATAAAATAAATTGAATGGTTATTTATTTATTATAAATAGAATAAGCACCATTCAAAAAAACAAATGTTTTATGGAACACTATATTTTTTTTCTAGAAGGTAGTTAAGTCACACTTTGTGAACATAATTTAAAATTAACTTTTAACAATTTTATAAAATTTATTTGAGAAAAAAATTAATTTTTAAATTATCATATCAAAATTGACTTATTTTATAATTTTGGCAATTTTTGTAAAATATTTATTTTTCATATAATAGTGAAAAATACAAGTTTCTATAAAAGTATCATTTATTTTCAATAAATTAATTTATTTAGAAAACCCATTATGTTTTGAATATTATTTAAATTAAAATAAGTATTTTTAAGTAATATTTAATCCAATTAATTTTTTTTAATAAATTTTATATTATGTTTTATTATAAGTTTATTTTCAAGTTTAAAATTACATTTTTATAAAATCTATTTTAAAGTGTTTAATGATTATCATTTTTAATTAATTTAGAAAACAAAAAATTAGGTTTCAATTAAATAAAATTTATATATTATATATCATTAAATATTAATTTAGATTCATACAATGAATATTATTAGTCATTTCTTTAAAAATAAACTTTTTGAAAATGAGTTTTTTCATCAGGTCTACTAGTTTAATTTTTTAAAATAAAATTTTCCCATTATTTGAATTGAATTTGGTAAAATGGATTCTATATTTGGAATAAAAATAATTTATATCATCTAATAGGGTTTACATAATTTTTACCATAATGAATAGTGAAAACAATAAAAATTATTTTCCACGGTTAAGGTAAAAATGTGTTTATCAGGGGATAAACAAAACATATATGGGTGACAAATGACCCAAAACATGTATAATTACCATTGGATGAAAATATTTACTTTTATTACATATCAATATTGAATATATGATCATTTTAAATCTTTTAATAGGATGTACTTTATCATTTTGGAGTCTTTTGAGAAATTTCCAAGTAGTTTCCAAGTGGGTTCTTTTCCCCAATTATAAATGAACCTATCCCATCCTCTCCTCTTCAAACTATAAGATAATTTTGGTTCACATAGTACCTAAAAAAACTATTCCTCACTTCCCTCATCACTTTATAGATTCCTTAGTTTTATTATGAAGCTCTTCTTAGAAGGCTTTAGGTGTAAACCTAAATAAGTTCCCCAAAGAAGAGGTATAGTCTTTAACTGTGAATTTTAATTTTATTTCTTCCTAAAACTAATAAAAATATTATTTATCAATGATTATATAATAAAATAATTTTATTAAATATACTGATATGTATTTATGTTAATGGAATTACCTACAACCATCTCCTCCTCCCTCAAATGGGAAAAAAACCATTGTTTGTGTGTTAGCAGACTACCGCCTCACAAACCGACGTAATTTGTTTTCCATCACCGCTTATCAAGGATGGATATAATGAAGTATATAATTATTATATATGATATTAATTATATAATTATACTTATTTAGTTATAATATCATTTATAAATTCTTACTTTTTATTTTTTAGGTGATGCAATAACGTCCCTCGTGTTTACGGCGGACTACCGCCTCACGGAGCGATATATTTAATTTTTCACTAATGATTTACATGAAAGGTACTAAAGGATAGATTTAACTAATATATTTTATATATATGTAATGATAATGATTATAAAAAATTAATATACCGTCTACTTCCTTACCCTTTCACCCATTATGAAAATGATAACGTCGCTCGTGCATACGTACGACCTACCATCTCCACAAAGTTATGTGATTTATTCTCCATGTTAAAAACCCAATAATGATTATAAAGAAAAATATAATCTAAAAAAATTATATTTATAACATTAATATCATTATTTACATAATTTAACTGTATCCTTTTTTCATGATCAAGATATTTCATGATGAAACGTGTAAGAGAAAACAAGCCTATTAACACCCAAAACAATAGTGAAAATGAAATATTATTAATGAATAGGTAATAAGATGATATAAAAAGATACTATTAGATATTATAATTAATAATATTCTACTATTATAAGTTAATAAAAATTTTAAAACCACTATACTGGAGGTCAATGACCACTTAACTAAAGGGAAGTGTGATTTAAGGAATCTCTTAACTCAATGTTCATTCATTGGGTTAGATATCTACTTCATTGAATATATTATGCCAAGATTATGTGTTAAATAAATTTTTATTTAATTATGTTTTATTTACACTATATATTTGGGTATATAAATTTATTACACATAATAACCCCTTTGATTAGCTCTTACCTCAATGATAGGAGCATTGTAAGTGTTTCATGTCAAACTTCCTACTTTGAGACAAATGATATTTTATGAACATAACTTCATTTAAATGATCCATATACAACCCATTTACATAATATATCTTTAATTATTCCTACTTAATTATATTTTAAATTATAATTCACCTTATTTGATAATTGGATGTTATGATTCAAAAGTTACCAAAGTGATGAGGGTTCATGTTTCAATCTCATTCTAATCAGGATTGCTTATCCTTGAATTTACATTGAAAGAAATTATTTGATAATTTTATAATAAAACAATTTAATATTATTATTCATTGGTTATTCATGATTATTTCCATTAAAAGTTCCATTTCTCCAAATTTTGGTACATAAAATTATTTTAAAGAAAAATCATTACTGTTTCTCTCTTCAGCCGAAAACCATTTTTATTCCCAAAAAATGTTTTCTAAAAATGTTTTATAAAATGTTTTTAACATTATTAAAATGATATATTAAAGGAATTTTTAACCATGATTTAATTTTTACAAAATTTTATGAAAGTAATCTTGATGTCATTTTCTAAACAAGAGCCATTTGGATTTTACTGAAAATGTAAAATGAATATTTGTTTTAATGTGTATGGAATTTCCCTTCATCATGAACACTAAATGTTTTTAAATATTCCTTTATAATTTTTTGAATTTATTTTCATAGAAATTTTTTTATGTTTTAAAAACATTTTTTCAAAGTGGAAAGGATATTTTTCTCAATAATTTTATTTTTTTTAAAGTTTCCTTTATACATTTCAAGGATATTTTCAAAGAAAATGATTTAAATTTTTTTTATGATTTTTTTATTTTAAATATTTATTTTCAAAGAAATATTATTTTTCTCAAGAAATTATAAAAATTGATATTTAAAAATCATTTTCTATCTAAGATGACATCCTTTGATGTTAATCAAAGAAAAAAAGGTTTTTTTCCACAAGAATGTTTTGAGTCTTTTAGAAAGTATTTCCATCAAAAAATAACCTTTTATGTTGTGGACTTATTCTAAATTATGAATATGTGTATCTCATATATATACCTTGTTTATTATCTCTTCCTTTTATTGGTTAATACATGATTTATTATAATTTATAAAATTCATTCATTATGAAATTTCTTTTGATTATGATTTGAAGAAAGATTATGAAACTCATTTTATTTCCAAGGGTAATTCTTATGTTATGTATTATGAATGATTGCCATTGTGTGAAATAATTAGATCCTGAACATGCTATGATGGTTACACCATGATATTTCTCAATTTAATTGGGTAATGTTATAGTCTCATGAGACATAATTTATGGGATTAGGGAGAAAACAAAGTCAGTTATGGAACTTTTTACACCATGTGATATTGTATAGGAAGTTATCCTGGACTCATGTTATTATCATGTTTTTGTGTTGATTCCACATTTCCTATGTTTCCTTAATCTTATGATACCATGTTATTTATGATATAATTCCATAAAATTATTTATTAAACTTATATTTTATGATATCATGTTATACCATTGAATCACATGTTATGTTTCCTTATCACGTTTCTTCCCTGGAAATCTTTTTTTTATTTTCAAAAGCCGGTTTAGGATAACCGGTAACCTCACAACAAAACAGTGACTCCTCCAAAAGCAAAACCACATAAGAAATTTAAAATTCAAACAACACGAACCACGTGTCCACCCCGAGCCGCACAACCAACTTGAGGAGCATGTCAACGTGAAAACCAACTTCATCATCAAACATACCGCCAGTGACCGACAAGCAACATCGACATCCTTCATCCCCATCACCGTCGGAGGAAACCCAACACTAGATCATCACCGGTCCAAACCAAAATCCATGAGCAAACACAAGAGAACAGGGACAGAACGCACACCCCCTTGCAAAGCATCACAATCAGAACCTTCAACGAGGAAGAAACCCTCGACACATCGCAAAATCAGCACCAGATATCCACAAAAACAGCCAACAAATCTGGTGAAATAAACCAAAAATGAGAAACTACAAAAGCCAGATACATACTGCATAGCAACCAACATCAACCAATCATCATCGGAACGAATTGGTCTTGAAAAAAATACACAAAATCAAAATGAAAACATTAGAAATCAATCCATACCACACATAGAGCACCACTGCCTATGAACCCCACCTCCAAGAACAGGGGTTTGTCTGGAAAACCCTCCCGCCGTCATCCTTATCTGCTCAAAACAAAACAAGATCCCAATGCCGCCATCCGAAAAGACCACAGATGAAATGCTCAGCCTCCAAACACCCATATCTATGGCCAAAGTGATGATATCTCACCACCAGACTAGGGACTCAGGCACAGAATCAACACCGAGTCACGAAGACCCCGGTGCACACAAGACGAGCTGACACAAGGCCACGACAGTATAGAGAACACCACCTCAAACCTCAGAACCAGGGAGGAAGGAGCCCAGATCCGAGATGAAGGAGGTGGAATGAGAGGAACCCTAGCAGACCGTAGTTCCCCTTACGGGCTCATGGTCTCTCCCTCTCCTATCACATTTATTCCCATACATGAATTTTTATCTCGCCCCTTTCTTTTATATATTTCTAAAGTTATCCTATGTATCTTTAAGAGAATGAATGGATTTAGGATCTCATTAAGGAAAAATGGAAAAAATAACGATCCCATGTTTTAGTTTCCTTTGTTGTATTATGATATGAGTCTTCTAAATACACTATGACTCACAATATTTGGGTTGAAATTAATTATTTTTTATACTAAAAATCATGTAATGATATGTGTAAGAGGCATGGGTTGTTATTGTTGGCATTAGAGAAATGGTTTAGTTAAATTTTTTAAATTAGTATGAGAAAACTTTATTGATATCCCTAGGTATATTTCTAAGGTTATGTATATGGATACGTCTAAGGATAATTCTAAGGATTAACCAAATTATTGGAAAATGTATTAGAATTTTGGTAAAGGATGTAGAGATTGGATTTCAAGTAATTTCATCCTTGTATGGATAATAAAAGTGGAAGTAGATCTAGTACAAAGGTACCTGAGGGTAATAACTATGAAAAGTGTTAATTAAGATAGACTCAATCATCACCTGATTCATAACAATGGGCCTTTCTACATACCAGGTTTGACAATACAAGATTATATACTTTGGAAATACACAAACTCATTATGAACAATCATGAAGGATTTAGATAATAATAATGAATGACCTAGGATAAACCTAAGGTTTCAAAGATTGAAAATAACATGTCATTATTTAGGCATAATATAACTTATTTTTCATTATTATATGGTTTCCCTCTATGATTATTATTTCTTATACCATTCTTTGTGGTTTCAGTAAATGGATGGAGCTAGTAGGAATCATATTAACATTGAATGTTATAGACACTTTGATGATTATGAGAAACCAGATTGTATGAGGAAATGGAGAGAAATATATTATGATTTTTTCAAATCAGTTATCATGAAATATGATTAACAACATGAACATTGGTGAGATTCATAACAAGTTAAATAAGAGTAGGATGAACTTTTATGAAAATGAACATAGAGAAATGATGATTCATCTTCTTATATGTCAAGAAGGTGGGAAGAGATAACTAGAGGAATATATAAAATAGAGGAGAAGATGTTTTATATGTGGAAATGGATGTAATATAGACACGAATTTCCAAGGAATTTGATGTCTTGTTTGTGGTGAACTTGGGAATTATCCATGTCTATGCCCAAAACTAAGGGTTATCCCCTAGATTAAGGAAGTACCTAAATTATACCAAATCATTAAAGAAAAATTATTGAATTATTAGGTATTAGGATTCAAGAATTATTCCAAATAATTATTTTTACAAATGGTATTTTGGTTATAAAAATCATGAGACATCTAAGGATTGTATTAATTTTGTAATCATATATATATTCATGTAAGGTTAACTTAAGAGTTATGGATACCATAATGGGTTAATGATTTTAAGTTTTATCATAATTTAAATGTCTTAGAAACCCCTTCTAAGGTTTTAGGTAATTAAATTTAGAGGTGAATAATGATATTTTAGGATATGTTTTATTGGGATAACATATATATAACATTTAGGTTTAACAAAAAGGATTATTTGAGAAGAATTTGATTTTGTTTTTGAAATGTAAGTCAAAAGGGTATGATATAATTTTATTTAAAACCTTCCTTCATGTTGAGGTTTTTGAGGTTATTTGGGATATAGAGTCATTTATTTAAAGAATGGTCTATGTTAAACCTTGGATTCCACAGTTGGATTTTTGAGATTAATAGATTTATATTAATTTTGGATATTATCTTACTTTATGCTAACCGTTTTGGATTAATAGTTTGTTACTCTTTTTTGGATCTTACGATTTCTTAAAATTTAATGCTTCTAGCATAAAAAAATTAGTTTTTGGACATTAATTTTTTAAGTAAGATACATAGTGAAAATTGATCAAAAAGAAACCAAAGGATGAAATTGTGCTTATAAAATAAAAATATATCATGTAAGTAAATTTAATCATATTCCTAAAAAGTAAAATAACTCCTCAACATTAGGAAAAGGACATTGAAACAAAAATTTTATCATATTACCTTCATATCTAATTAATCAAATGGTATTTTAAATCATTATTAATTTTTGGTTTTGAGGTACTTAACTTTCCATTGATAATTCACTTTCTTATTATCAATTATCTCTATAACTCTCTATAATTATTTATGTTTTTCTTTTTTTCCCATATCTTTACTTCCCATCTATGTTCTCTTATTTGGAAACATATTATGTGTTATTACTAATGTCATTCACACATCCCTTTCTCTCTTTTAAATAAGAATTTTTTATTAACGATCATTACAATGTCGTTATCCATCAAAAGAATTTTCAAATGTAAACCCTTGTTTATTGATATAAAGATTAAATTGTGAGAATACAATTTATTTAAGGGTGTAAAATGTAACACCCTAAGATTTTTAAAGAGTAAAATCACATTCTATAGAATATATGACACACAACAACATTATTATAATATAATGTAATGACACTAGAGTTTAATATTTATTTATTTTTAAATAAATTTTATCACTTTGATATCTTATGATTCATGCAACATCGAATTCAAATGGAACACAATACTCTATTAAAATATTATTATTTGAACTTTCCCATTATAACATAGTTGCTAAGTTGGAGGGTATGAATAAGAATAAAAAAAATTATGAAAAATTATATGGTTTACACATGTATAAAATAAATTCAATGCTTATCTATTTATTAGAAACAAAATAATAACCATTTGAAATAAAAATAATTGTTTTTTGAAAAACTGTATTTTTCTAAAATGGTGTTTAGTAAAGCTTTAAAAATATATTTTAAAAATAATTTTTATCAATTTTATAAAATTTATTTGAAAAAAACTTCATTTTTTAAATACTCATATAAAAAATGACTTAGGGTAATTTTTTTGTATTTTTCAAAAAATATTTATTTATCAGTGAATGAAGAAAATACCTATTTTTATAAAATTGTCATTTATTTTCAATAAATTAAGTAATATAAAAACATCATTATTGTATTAATATGATTTAGAGTAAAATAATTATTCATTAGTTTTATTTAATCGAATTAAATTGTTTTTAAACAACTTTATATTTTATTTTAGTAGAAATTGATTTTTGGGTTTAAAAAGTTTTTTTTAGGAAAAATGCTTTAAAGTGTATATGTTTCTCCATTTTAATTAGTTAAAAAAACTGAACGAGGAGTGATTTAAATAAAAAAAATATTATATAACATTTAATATTAATTAATATTCATATAATGAATATTATTAGTTATAGAGTTAATATAAAATAATCTTTCTCTTGATAAATACACTTCTTGAAAACCCGCTTTTTCATCGCATCTGCAAGTTAGTTTTTTTTAAATTAAATGTTTAAAATTCTATGAATTGAATTTAGTAAAATGAATTAAATATTTTAAATAATTAAAATTTATGTTATCTAATAATTTAACTTAAATTTTAACCATAATGAATATTGAAAACAATAAAAATTATTTATCATAGTTAAGGTAAAAATGTGTTTACCAGGGGTTTAAACAAAAAAGATATGGGTTAAAAATTTCCCAAAACTTATTTAATTCCTATTGGAAAGAAATATTTATAAAATTATACATACCTATATTGAATATATTATTATTTGGAATCTTTTTTCATGGGAAATAATTTATCATTTTGGAGTATTTTGAGAAATTTCCAAGTAATTTCCAAGTGGGTTCCTTTCCCCACTTATAAAAGAACC
This sequence comes from Viscum album, assembly GCA_963277665.1. Lineage (NCBI taxonomy): Eukaryota > Viridiplantae > Streptophyta > Magnoliopsida > Santalales > Viscaceae > Viscum > Viscum album. The sequence goes on from CAUJRU010000251.1 coordinate 675,613, forward strand.
TCTCCCTCTTCTCCTCTCCACACTACAATATTTATGTTTTAGAAAATATATACCCAAAACTCTACCTCATATACATACTTGATTCCAATATTCCTTAGTTTTATTAGGAATATATTCTTAGAAGGATTTAAGTGTAAAAAAAGAGGAGTTCCCTGAAGAATAGGTATAGTCCTTAACTATGTGTTTTCATTTTATTTATTCCTACACCTACTCAAAATATTATTAAACCACTATAATATAATAACCTCATTATACTTTATATATACATATTTTTTTTATATTTTGGGAATTAACTACGAATATCTCCTCCTCCCTCAAATGTGAAATAAAACCTAGGTTTGTGTGTACGATGGACTACCGCGTTGCCAACCGATGAAATTCACTTTCCATAACCACTTCTAAATGATGTATATAATGAAGTATATGATGTTTATATATATATATGATATTTATGCTATAATTATACATATTTAATTATAAAATCAAATATAACTTCTAACTTTCAATTCTACGTGGGACACAATAACATCGCTTGTGTGTACGACGAACTAACTCCTCACGAAGCGATTTGATTCATTTTTTAATAATGCTTTATATGGAAGGTAATAAACAACAAATTTAATGAACACATGTGATATATATAACATGATATTGATTATTTAAAATTAATATACCATACACTTCCTTACCCCTTCACCCATTAAGGTAATGATAACATCTCTCCTGCATACTTACGACCTACCATCTCCAAAAGTGAAGTGATTTATTACACATGTTCAAAATTCAATAATGATTCTAAAGAATAATATACAGAATAAAAATGATATTTACAACAATTATATTATTCTGGAGATGAAAAAACTATATCCTATATTCATTATCTAGAACATTCACAATGAAACATGTCGGAGAAAATAAAGAAATTGACACACAAAACAATACTGACCGTGAAGGATTATAAATGAACATGTGTAGGGATACTTCTTTAAAATATTATTTTAAGTGTTTTAAAATTTATTCATCTATTTTCCCTCCATATCCATGTTCTTTAAATTGATTTAAGTATTTTAATAATGCACTAAAATATATGATCAAAGTTATTTTATACAATTTTTTACTTTCTTTATGATGGTTTTTAAAGAAGAGTATTACACATTTTCCAAATGGGTTATTTTTTACTTTTTTTTAAAAGAATTAAAAGAATATTTTTAACATATACATAATGAGAGGAATTTACAGTTTTCATGAATGGTATTATTTAAAAATCATCCCCTATAAGTTTTCATATTTTTTTAAAATAATATCCTATTTCATGTTCTTTTTTAAAATTTTGTTTTTAGAGTTTTCTAGAAAATAGTTTTTTATCTTTAATTTTACGTGATGCTCAAAAATACTTAGGCATGTGTGTTAAAAAAAATAATTTATGATATTTTATAATGTAAATGAAATATTATATGTGTTTTAGGTACATTATATTCCATTTACATTTTTTATGATGATGGGTGAGCCAAATATTGATCTAAAATGCATTGGGTTATGATTATTTCCAACAAAAATTAGACTTGTTCAAGTTTCATTTTAATATTTATTGTCCGTTTTAACCCACTCGTTAACCATTTTTAAAAATAATTGTGGTAACAAATTTTTTATCCTTCAAGGGTAATAAATTTACTTCTAAGGTGTATAATATCTTGAAAATGATCCATGGATTACATTATAGACCATTTACCTCCCAAATTTTCATCACTTATTTTTTAAATCATCTAATGAAAATTTGTTTATCATAAAATATCATTATTTTCTTTTTTAGGAAAATTCATTTAATTTGAATTCAATGAAATCATGATAGAAATGGAATTTGAATTTAAAAAAATTTCCCATAATTTATACTTTATAATTACCTATGAAATTCATTTAATAATAGAGTATATCCAAAACATAATAATTCAACAATTTTTTAAAATTATTTATCTTTAGTTTTTTACTACTTGCACAAGAACTCTATTAGCATTGCATGTGAATTTAAGGTAACTATATCATCCCTAAAAACTAGAAACAAATATCACAAAAAATTATTTATGTTCAAAATAACCTTTTATATTCATCCCTAACTTCTTTTTGTACCCATGAAAATATATAAGTGAAATTCAAATCAAGAAAGTGACATTTTGTGTCTATCCTTTTCTTAAAATAATAAAAATGTTATAATCAAAAATAAGTGGACATAAGTTTTTATATTTTTATATCTAGTATCAATTTTGTATAACAACACACATTTAATATGATAAATTGATGTTTTTGGGATATTTTTAGGCCTTATCTCATAGTCTTAACCCCATTATACCTATTTATCCTCAATGAGGTGAAAAATATTTACCCAGATTACTATATAAAAATACAAATAGTAAAGGGAAATATTTACCAAATTTAAAACTCATTATTCTAAATATGGAATTCATTTTTCAAGACTAAATTTCTATAAGTATTAAAAATAAATTTAATATAAATTCAAAAAACAAATAAATTTTATATAACTGTGTTTTTAGCATAAAAATCATCTTATAAGAAAATAAATTATAATTTTTATTACAATGGAATTATATATATAATTTTTAATAAAATGGATCTTGTTTTTTTAAAACAAAATCTAAAATATAATAGTATTTTTTAATGACACGATTTAATTAAAAAAATTAACAGTTTTTCAAAAAAAGATATTTTTCACTATTTAATAAAATATCAACTTTTTTAGAAAATTCACAAAAAATTATTTTAGATCCATTTATGAATGTATATTTTTAAAATGTCATATAAAATTATCAATTAAAATTTTTAAAATTCGGAGAAAATAATTATAATTTCATGCACAAAATGTAATAAAATCCATTTTTAAAGAAAATGTATTTTTGAAGCATATAATTACTTCACTAAAAATTGAGAACATTTTTAATATTAATAAATAAAAAATTATATAATGCATTTATAAATATTATCTATAATGTGGTTATTTATATTTATACCTCTAATTTAATAGTAAGGTTTTAATACTAATATTAAAAAAAATATTTTTATAACATATCACAATTCTCTTAAAGCTAAATGTTGAATGTTCAGAAAGCTATCATGATAATTGTTTTTAAAAAATAAAATTTTGAGGTTTCACAATGACAACTACTTAAAATTTAATTATTTAAAACTATAAATGTAGATAAATCTACTTATAAGTGTAAAATTTCACTTTTCACAATTGGATTTTATATGAAGGGATTTTTATGACTAAAAATTTTAAACATTAAACATATATCTTTAATTTATCATTCATGTAATAATATAAAAAATAATTATATCTATAAAAAAGTGTTATTTTTATGTTCTTCATTATTATAGTTTTAATTATTAATGTTTTAGAACTGTCCATAAGAATATAAGATATATTTTCATAAGATTTTTTTTTTCATTTGAGAAATGGATTAGTATAACTTGGACAAGATTATTTTGGGAATGAAAAAATATCATGGATATATATATTAGGTCAATTTTAAGATTTCATAGTATCCATTATAAGAAGTTTTTATATTTTATAATGACATCACTCATAAACTATGGGTGAAAATCATAGAATACATGGATGACATGAAATACAAGTAGAATATTCAATAAAAAATGAGGGATCATACATCTTAATGATGAAAAATCATCACTGAGATGTTTGATCATCACTGGGAAGCCTATACATATCTAGGAAGTAATGATTCCATTAAATCCACCTCAATAATAATCCCTTCATCATCTATGAAAATAATCCCTCTTTAGGGTTATATCAATCCACAGGGAGTTGATGGATAAATGAGGAGGGGATCAGTGATGAAAGGGGAGATCAGTGAATAAATATCATTTTTTTTCATTTTTTATGAATTTTATGGTAGTTTTTTTAAAAATATTATGGAATAAAAATAGATATATTTTATTGTGGTTTCAAAAAAAATTGATAAAAAATATCCTTAAATATAATAATTTTTATAGAATCTTTGGTGTATGTGCCTCACTCAAAAATATACTAAATGGTAGTTTAGGAAGCATAAATAAAATTTATCCCCATCTACATATATCATAAGTTCATCACAGTGTATCTTTAGCTCAACTCCCTTAACCCCTGCCCCTTTCTTTATAGGAGCTCTTCCTTTTTAATTTACATATTAAAAGCTTATTACATTGGGTGGATGCTTCTAATTGATTCTCCTTGGTTCCATCTAGTGTAACCAATTGAACTAGGTAGAAAATAATAGGGCAATAGAAGAGATTTAATTCTTAAAGTTTAATATTTGAATTTTGGATTCACTTCAGGTCCATCGAAAATTTGATGATAGTGATTATTCTATCGGTGTTGTCATCGAGAATGGTATAATAGTTTTTTCTATATAAATACTATCTTTTTGTAATTTTAATTTTTTCACAAGCGTTTTCAGTCCCTTTTATTTTTTATCTAGGTGGGTTTTTTGGTATTCCATTATATCTATTTAGATTTGATGCTCTAATAATGATTTCAAGTCCCCTAGGTGATCTTATCATAGTTGATTCATCAACCTTAATTTTCTCTAAGATATGAATCACTTGATTCTATAAATAAATTGATATCTCGAGTGATCTTCCTAGAAGAATTTGGATATGTGACACAACCTAACACATAGTATCCCACCTAGGTTGGTAGTTAATTTGAGTGTACCACCCAAATATTATCTCTAATATACCAGGGTCTTATGACTAGAACAAAGAAGGTATAGCATAAATAAGATGACCTATACTAAAAAAAACCTATAAAATCTACACATCTTTAATAAAAGAAATTAAATAAAAACCAAAAATACAAAACAAGATAAAATTACCAAGAATGGAAAAACAATATATATATATAATCTCTAACCTAGGGGGATACTACCCATTGAAATTGGATCTCCAAAAAAATGGTTACCATCAATATCCACCACTATTGACAATTACTAAGCCCCAAATTCACCATCTTCACATTCCCTAAATTCAACGCCATTATTTACACCATTTGAATAAAGACAAATTGTATGGGGAAAGAATCCTGTGTTGTGAAAAGTATAAAAATACTGTAACTCCCCGACCCGAATTACCCAGAGTCAGTGCATTATTACATAACATTGGCATGATCACAAAAGATCATGTCTCGAAAGACCGATCAGTTTAGTAGCCTTGGAAACACTTGATATATTCATAAGTATTACATTACATCATAAAGTGAAAAAACTACAACACATATTGTATTCATATACCCTCATACATTCCCTGCAGGTCATTCATAAAATACTTCTTCACATCCTGGGAAAAATTAAAACATTGAAAGGGGTGAGCTCAGATGCTCAGAAAGCATAACAATATAGCGGAAACTTTCATAAATAAACATAAACATTTAAGGAAATGTATAACTAAAACCAAAGCCTTTTAAATTTTAACTTCAGCATAATATAGAAAAGATAAAATGAAATAATTCCATTTACTTATTTACATGGATATTCTACTAGTCTAATAATCACATGTAATAACAATAACCACTTTCATAATGATGGAATGCATAATGCCAGACTATCATAACCACATAGTCAAGGCCTTGTGACAAGAATACAAATAAGATTTTGTCAAGGACTTGTGCCAAGACACTAGTTTGTCTCATGAGACCTACTGATGCATCAAGGAGCTATAGCGGTATCCACTCGTCACTTATTAAGTCCAATGCATTCATCATATGAACATGTTTAAATATAACATAAACATTCGTATTAAAACTAGCATATTAAATTTCAATACTTTCCCCATAAACCATGAATGGTATAAAAATAAAACATCCACATTCATCATATCACAAAAACTTCAATACTATATGGAAGTTTTGTATCATAATAAATCAACTTCAAATAAGCTTAAAATCCATCAAAGGATGTTGACATAGATGAAATCAAAACTATTTGAGATAAATATCTATTTTTTTCAAATCATTTAAAAGTCACATAATTATAAAATAAAACATTTAATTTCAAAATATTCTTATAAGCTTGTAAGGGAAGCTTCGACAATTTTATAACGGTGGAAAATAGCCGCACCCACCGTATAAGTTAAAAAAGACATTCTTACCTTAATTCGGTCGAAAAGGTTAAAAAAGACCTTGTTTGGAAAATGACGGAAAGATTCATTTATAAACTTATTATAAAATGTCAACAAGGGTATAAATGAATTTAACCCATAGTCTGTAAAATATTAATAATGATTTTAAATACATTTTTAAGAAACATGGATGTGGATGATAAAGAGGTCCCAGTAGATAATTACGTATAAACAACCTCAGATAATGAAGAGATAGTGAAATAAACCCTTACTTCGCTGTAATCAATCAAGTCATATGACCAAAAGATAATAAAAACCAAATGAATAACATAATAAAATTAATATAAATAGAATCATTATAATATATATAGAATGGATGTACACAATACACCACACCAACATAAGTGGAGAAAAAATGGAAATCTCACGGAATTAAAAGTGAGATGAAAAACCCCTTACCACAAGTCCGAATTGACCCGTTCATTCTTTAAAGTCCTGAATAATAAACTAAAGTTAATTTATACTTGCTTAATAACCTTTTTAAAGTTTATTATTCCTCTTATGTCACTTATTACCATGTTATAAACATTACATAGTCATTTATGTTAATAACGGTCGTTTTGTCGATATTTGGTACTTGAGTAAAAAATAAGCTTCTTATAATTAAAAGTTGTTTATGTGGTAAAATATCCATTATATAAAGAATTATATTCCTGATTTAGATATCATATATATAATATATATTCAGCATCTACATGAATTTTTAGTATTACATAACATTTAGAGGTAAGAAATGAAATGCTCCGTTTATGGAGATGGTAAGCCGTACGTACGCATGAACGCTACTTTTATTTCTATTTAGTATTTAATGGAATGGAATCATAATGATATAAAGGTATATTATAATTACAATATAATATCATATATAATATCATTAATTCCATCTTTTATACGTCCCACATATGGCATTAACAATTCAAATCACTTTGAGGGGGCGGTAGTCTGCACTTCCTAAAATGAAATTATCGCGTTTACCCATAATGGAAATCAGAAAGGTATGCCATAAATAAAAAATAAATAAGAATAAGAAAAACATAAACATAAACATAATATATATCATATATAAATATAGTGAAATCTTAATGGCCACCATTAGAGGTGTTAAAAGAAGATTGAACAATCATCGTTTCATGAGACAGTAATTCGCCACCCACAGAAACAATATGTTCTTTAACCATTATACGGGAGTGTGTGTAAGTTTAAATAAAATAATTATCATAAAAACATCCTATTATATTTAATAAACTGGTTTTGTTACAAAATAAATGAATAAAAAGAGTTTAGGGGGTTGGAAAAGAAAAATAAAACAAAAGGACATAAGAGAAGACATTACCTTTAAATCGGGTAACTCCCCTTGGTTTGAACCAAAAGGGTTTCTTGAAGAGCTTTTTTCCTAAAGTAAGGATTCTAGGATGAAGGGATGAAAGTTTAGAGGGTATTTGGGTAGACTGTTCTGAGCCAAATGGCTTTGAAGTTGTGAATAAGGTGGTAGAGGTGGGGGCCTTTTATAAGAGGAGAGGAGTGGCACTCTTGGAAAGTCATAAAATTTTACTTTATTATGAAATGATTTTTGGATTTTAAAGGTCCCAAAATGATATATTTCTAGTATAAGGTGATAAGGGTTCGAAATATACCCATAAAATAGGCTTTATACAAGTGTAAGTATTATATTTTACCTTATCTTTTCATTTTATTTAAATCGTTCATTAATGAGGTAATCACTGCATCATCATAGTGTCATAAATAAATATATTTATTTAATGTATAAAATTATAAACAAAATACCATGATGTATTAAATATTTCTAGATCTCCAATTACTATTTATAGTCTAAGAGATCATTTATGTAGACAAAATTAAAATTGTTTTACTTAAGTTCCTTTCTTTAAAAAATAAAATGATAAAATGTCACTATCACACAAAAGTGATTCCATGGGGTCCCTAAGTTGGAACAAGGAATACCATGGTCGGACATGAAACAACCAATAGCATTAGGACACATTTTGAGGTCATTTTATATTATTATGATATTATTTCATTACCCTTAACTACCCGATTACTAATTAATCATGATAATTAAAGATAATTGTTGTTGTTACTATTCATAATGTCAAAAAACAAGTCTTAATTACATAATTTAGACCTTATGATTCCAAATATGGAATCCATTTTACCAAATTCTAAACACAAAAAATTTAGTAATTAATTTAAAAATTATTCTCGCTGTCAAAACAAATAGCGAGTTTTTAAGAAACAATATCTATCAAAAGATTGACACTTGTTTATGTCCAGTTTAAATATGAAATTATGTCAAATGACCAACATTATATTAAATGGTAAAATATATGCTAAATATACTTTAAAACCACTCAAATTCATAATTTATCACTATAAATTATTTTTATTAAAAAAGTTGTTTTTAAGTATTTTTTACTATTCCTAAAAAATTGGAAGTTCTCAAAAAAATACCAAAAATTCAAAATTGGATAATTTAGATATTATGAATTCAAAAATGAAGTCCATTTTGAAATATAAAATTTATATAATTTCAAAAAGTGGGTATTACTATTCATAACGACTACTTTGATTGGTCGCGGAGTGTTAGAATCTCGAACTTGCGTACAATGCAAGCTATTGCATTATTGAAAGAGAAGCATACCATGGAAGCTTGGGGTGTTACATTCTACCCTCCTTCAATAAATTGGGTCCTCACAAGTTAGAATTGTTCTTCAAAAATAAAAGGTTGAAAATAGAAAATACCATTGTGGAAAACCCACATCAGAAATAAGGTTAATAAAATTTAGTCTTAAAAAGAGGGAAAGGGAAATGAAAAAGTCACCACCAAATTATGATCTCGATTAGGAGAACATTGGTGTCAATTGGAGACACACAGTTGGAGGGAAAAAATAAATATTTATAGGGAGTGATTGAGGTCATCAATCACAAACAAATGTAAAATGGAGGGCCTCAAATCCTTCAATCTATGGTTATTTAAAATATCATTAGTTCAACAAAACATAAGGTATTAGGATAACAAATTTTTTGTTTTAATATCCCTTTCCTAAATTTTAAGAATTAATTTATTCATAGAATAAGAGAGAGGTATATATATATATATACTCGACAAGTAGAGTTTCAACCGTCAACTAATTTCTACCACAAACTCATCTTTCACACAAAAAGATAATAGAACTCAAAAATATTATATCTATCCTAATCATACAAGGTTCCAAATATTAACACATACCATTTAGATTAGTAAAACTATTTTGTAATAACCAGGGACTTCCTGCAGGCTAGTGGTAGTTAATAAAGGCCTGTCGCACTATGGTTGTGGGTTCGATTCCTGCGGTTTTGTCCGACGCGACGGGTTATCCCCCGACCTGCAGGTTGCCCTTTTCCTAAAACTATAGTGTTATAATATTCCAAAAATAATCTTCAGAAATGTTTTAACCTTAAACAATACTATCCAAAGTTCAACTTAATCCATTCCAACCTTTATTGTTATCCAAAATACCTCTGTCGAGACTCTCTCTAAAAGGTCTCTAAATTCCAAAATCAATTGTAACATCAGATTCCCCAAACAAAGTAAAGTTTCTCTTATTGTCACATACTAAAAATCTGATTACCTTCATCATATTAAAACCTTAATGAAAACAACAAGTATTGCAGTACAATCCTTATATATATCACATTATTCTTATAACCAGAATATAATCCTTGTGTCCAAAAACACAAATACATTAATTATTCCACTTCAACTTTAGTAACAACATAAGATTTGACTTGATCCATTATCCTTTTCTGAGGTAAGTTTCCTTGGCGCTTTGGGAATTCATTTGCATAATTCCCCATTTCTCTACCATTATAGCATTCAACATTGATAGCCTCTTTCTTTCCCTTGAAATCATGAGTCTGATGACCTTTTTCTCCACATTTGTAACAAACTCCCATTCTTTTTAGGCAAGTACTGGGGTGTTTCTTACCAAAATTATCACATAATGGAAAATTCTTCTTTCCCTTTTTCCATTTATCTGTCTCTTGCTCCACCTTTCTCTTCTTCTCTTTCTTTACTTTGTTGTCATAAGACTTAGAGAATTCCTTTTTCTGTCTTGATGGCACATGAGACAATATCTTCGTACGACGAGAAGGATTGCGAGACTAATGCTCAACAGATAAATGGTTTTAACCCATCAAAGAAACGATCAATCTTACTCTTTGGGTTAGATATATAATCTGCTTCATGCCTTCCTAACCTTGTAAAGTTAGCCTCATACTTTGGGACATTCTCATCCTCCTTTTGTCTCAGACTCAGAAATTGTCTTTCCATATCTGCTCGATGGTCACGAGGAAATTATTTTTCTAAGAAAATCTCTTTGAACTCCCTCCATTCCATATTTGATACTTCATCATATTCCTTTGTGTTTTGAATCAATGACCATCATTGATCAGCATCTCCAGTGAGGCGGTAAACTGCCATGACAACTTTTTACCTTTCGCTACTCCCCAAGGTGTGGAATATTTTCTCTAAATAACTTATCCATTTCTCAGATACCAATGGATTTGTACTCCCATTGAATTTTGGTGGTTGTTTCCTCATGAAGTGATCTAACATTGATCCTCCACATTGTGGATCGGGGTGCTCCATACGGGTAAGGTTATTATTCATAACCTGAGTGAGTTGTCCGAGTATGGTGATAAGCTGATGAGCACCAGTTGCATCACCATCTCCACTATAATTATATTGAGTAGGAGGGAAATCCCTACATGGAGTGTGTGCATTGATACAGTTTCCATTCATTCCACTAGGTGCCATTTCTAACAATGGCATAAACTAGATTAGTTTATGAATCACAATACATAAATCCAAACTAGTAAATAACTTAACAAAAAATGAACAGTTTATGGATATAATCCATAATCATAAAATTGTTATCTTTGAGGAAGTATATACTCACAAACCCTTCATAATGGTTTGTAAAGAAAGTGAGAATTATCCTAAGCATATCTCCCAGGAGTGTCGTAACCAATAGTACAGCAAGGCCCGTTGTCGTGCACCAGTTTCCGTTCGAGTCTTGCTCAAAGTGGTGTTTTCATGTTTCACCTCAAGGTACATCTGTGCCAGATTCGCCTCTACCTGATCGTATCCAGACAGGGATTTATTGCTCGGAAAACTCACAAAATCTCTACAATACCAAAATTCTAGGAAGTTCTTCTATAATAATCCTCAAAGTCTATCTTAGGGATATGTGCTCTAATCAGAGTTTATCTAAATCTAGCTTCCAAGGTTTGTACTAAAATTCCTCTGATACCAACAGTAATGCCCCGACCCCAGTTACCCAGAGTCGGTGCATTTTTACATAACATTGGCATGATCACAAAAGATCAAGTCTCGAAAGACCGATTAGTTTAGTCACCTTAGAAACACTAGATATATTCATAAGTCTTACATTACATTATAAAGTGAAAAAAACTACAACACATCATGTCTTCATATCCCCTCATACATTCCCTGCAGGTCATTCATAAAATACTTCTTCACATCCTGAGAAAAATTAAAACATTGAAAGGTGTGAGCTCAGATGCTTAGTAAGGATAACAATATAGCAGAAACTTTCATAAATAAACATAAACATTTAAGGCAATGTATAACTAAAACAAAAGCCTTTTAAATTTGAACTTCACCATAATATGGAAAAGATAAAATGAAATAATTCTATTTACTTATTCACATAAATATTCTAATAGTCATATAATCACATGCAATAACAATAACCACTTTCATAATGATGGAATGCATAATTCCAGACTATCATAACCACATAGTCAAGGTCTTGTGCCAAGACTACAAATAAGATTTTGTCAAGGCCTTGTGCCAAGACACTAGTTTGTCTCATGAGACCTACCGATGCATCGAGGAGATATAGCGGGCTCCACCCATCACTTATTAAGTCCAATGAATTCCTCATATGAATAAGTTTAAACATAACATAAACTTTCGTATTAAAATTATCATAAGAAATGTCAATACATTCCCCATAAACCATGAATGGTCTAAAAATAACACATCCACAGTCAAAAATATCAAAAAACCATCAATACTATATGAAAGTTTTGTATCATAATAAATCAACTTCAAATAAGCTTAAAAGTCATCAAAGGATGTTGACATAGATTAAATCAAAACTATTTGAGATAAATATCTCTTTTTTGTGAAATCATTTAAAAGTCACATAATTATAAAATAAAACATTAACTATCAAAATATTCTTATAAGCTTTTAAGGTAAGCTTCGAAGTTTTTATAACGTCGGAGAATAGCCGCACCCACCGTATAAGTTAAGAAAGACATTCTTACCTTACTTTTGTCAAAAAGGTTAAAAAAGACCTTGTTTGGAAAACGACAGAAAGATTCCTTTATAAAATTCTTATGAAAAGTCAACAAGGGTATAAATGAATTTAACCCATAGTCTGTAAAATAGTAAGAACGATTTGAAATACATTTTTAATAAACATGGATGTGGATGATAAAGAGGTTCCAGTAGATAATTACATATAAACAACCTCGGATAATGAAGTCATTGTGAAATAAACCCTTACTTCGCTGTAATCAATCGAGTCGTATGACCAAATGATAATAAAAACAAAATTAATCACATAATAAAATGAATATAAATAGAATCATGATAATATATATGGAATGGAAGTACACAATACACCAAATTAAATAAGTGGCGAAAAAATGGAAATCTCACGGAATTAAAAGTGAGATGAAAAACCCCTTACCTCAAGTCCGACTTGACCTGTTCATTCTTTAACGTCCTGAATAATAAACTAAAGTTAATTTATACTTTCTTTAAAAACTTTTTAAAGTTTATTATTCCTCTTATATCACTTATTACCATGTTATAAACATTACATAGTCATTTATGTTAATAATGGTCGTTTTTTCGATATTTGGTACTTGAGTAAAAAATAAGCTTCTTATAATTACAAGTTTTTTATGTGGTAAAATATCCATTATCTCCAGAATTATATTCATGATGTAGATATCATATATATAATATATATTCCGTATATACATGCATTTTTAGTATTACATATCATTTATAGGTAAGAAATGAAATGTACCGTTCATGGAGACGGTAAGCTGTACGTACACATGAACGCTACTTTCATTTATATTTCGTATTTAATGGAATGAAATCATAATTATATAAAGGTATATTGTAATTCCAGTATAATATCATATATAATATCACTAACTCTATCTTTTATATGTTCCACATATGTCATTAACGATTCAAATCACTTTGAGGGGGCGGTAGTCCGCACTTCCTAAAATGAAATTATCGCGTTTACCCGTAATGGAAATCATAAAGTTATGCCATAAATGAAAAATACAGAAGAATAAGGAAAAATTAAACAAAATATATATCATATATAAATATAGTGACATATTATTGTCCACCATGAAAGGTTTTAAAAGAATATTGAACAATCATCGTTTCATGAGGCAATAATTCGCCACCCACAGAAACAGTATGTTCTTTAACCATTAGATGGGAGTGTGTGCAAGTGTAAATCAAATCATTCTCATAAAAACTTCCTATTATATTGAAGATACTGGTGTTGTTACAAAATAAAATAATAAAAAGAGTTTAGGGGGTTGGAGAAGCAAAATAATACAAAAGGACATAAGAGAAGACATTATCTTTAAATCGGGTAACTCCCCTTGGTTTGAACCAAAAGGGTTTCTTGAAGAGATTTCTGCCTAAGGTAAGGATTCTAGGATGAACGGAGGAAAGTTGATAGGTTATTTTGGTAGATGTTGTTCGAGCCAAATGGCTTTGAAGTTGTGAATAAGGTGGTAGAGGTGAGGGCCTTTTATAAGAGAAGAGGAGGGGCACTCTTGGAAAGTCATGAAATGTTACTTTATTATGAAATGATTTTCAGATTTTAAAGGTACCAAAATGATATATTTCGAGGATAAGGTGATAAGGGTTCAAAATAAACCCATAAAATAGGCTTTAGAGAAGTGTAAGTCTTAGATTTTACCTTATCTTTTCATTTTATTTAAATCGTTCATTAGTTAGGTAATCACTGCATCATCATGGTGTCATAAATAAATTTATTTATTTAATGTCTAAAAATTATAAACAAAATACCATGATGTAGGAAATATTTCTAGATTTTTAATGACTATTTATAGTCAAAGAGATCATTTATGTAGACAAAATTAAAATTGTTTTACTTAGGTGTTACATACTTTTGTTATATTTTCCTTTCTTTAAAAAATAAAATGATAAAATGTCACTATCACACAAAAGTGATTCCATGGGGTCCCTAAGTGAGCACAAGGCATCCCATGGTCGGCCATGACACAACCAATAGCATTAGGATATATGTTGGGGTCATTTTATATTATTATGATTTTATTTCATTACCCTTAACTACCCGATTACTAATTAATCATGATAATTAAAGATAATTGTCATCGTTACTATTCATAATGTCCAAAAACAAGTGTCTTAATTACATAATTTATACCTTATGATTCCAAATATGGAATCTATTTTACCAAATTCTAAACAAAAAAATTGCAGTAATTAATTTAAACATTATTCCTACTGTCAAAACAAATAGCGTGTTTTTAAGAAACAATATCTATCAAAAGATTGACACTTGTTTATGTCCGGTTTAAATGTTAAATTATGTCCAATGACCAAAATTGTATTAAATAGTAAAAATATATTCTAAATATACATTAAAACCACTCAAATTCATAATTTATCACTATAAATTATTTTGATTAAAAAAGTTGTTTTTAAGTATTTTTTTACTATTCATCAAAAATTGGAAGTTCTCAGAAAAATACCAAAAATTCAACATAGGATAATTTAGATATTCCGAATCCAAAAAATAAAGTCCATTTTGAAATATAAAATTTATATAATTTCAAAAAGTGGGTATTACTATTCATAACGGCTACTTTGATTGGTCACCGTGTGTTAGAATCTCGAACTTGTGTACAATGCAAGCTATTGAATTATTGAAAGAGAAGCGTACTGTGGAAGCTTGAGGTGTTACATTCTACCCTCCTTCAACAAATCGCATCCTCGCAATTTGAAATTGTTCTTCGAAAATAAACGGTTGAAAATAGAAAATACCTTTGTGGAATACCAACATCAGAAATAAGGTTAATAAAATTTAGTCATAATAAGAGCGAAAGGGAAATAAAAAAGTCACCACCAAATTATGATCTCAATTAGAAGAACATTGGTGGAAATTGGAAACACATAATTGGAGGAAAAACATAAATATTTATAGGGAGTGATTGAGGTCATCTATCACAAACAAGTGTAAAATTTAGGGCCTCAAAGCCTTCAATCTATGGTGATTTAAAATATCATCAGTTCAACAAGACATAAGGTATTAGGATAACACATTTTTTGTTTTAATATCCCTTTCCTAAAGTTTAAGAATTAATTTATTCATAGAATAAGAGAGAGGTATATATATATATATACTTGACAAGTAAAGTTTCAACCGTCAACTAATTTCTACCACAAACTCATCTTTCACTCAAAAAGATAATAGAACTCAAAAATATTATATTTATCCTAATCATACAAGGTTCCAAATATTAACACATAACATTTAGATTAGGAAAACTATTTTTTAATAACCAGGGACTTCCTGTAGGCTAGTGGTAGGTAATAAAGGCCTGTCGCACTATGGTTGTGGGTTCGATTCCTGCAGCTTTGTCCGATCCGACGCGTTATCCCCCGACCTGCAAGTTGTCCTTTTCCTTAAACTATTGTATTATAATATTCCAAAAATAATCTTCAGAAATGTTTTAACCTTAAACAATACTATCCAAAGTTCAACTTAATCCATTACAACCTTTATTGTTATCCAAAATACCTCTCTCTAGACTCTCTCTAAAAGGTCTCTAAATTCTAAAATCAATTGTAACATCATATTCCCCCAAAAAAGTTAAGTTTCTCTTATTGTCAGATACTAAAAATATTATTACCTTCATCATATTAAAACCTTAATGAAAACAACAAGTACTGCAGTATAATCCTTATATATATCACATTATTCTTATAACCAGAATATAATCCTTGAGTCTAAAAACACAAATACATTAATTATTCCACTTCAACTGTAGTAACAACATAAGATTGGCCTTGATCCCTTGTACTTTTCTTAGGTAAGTTTCCTTGGTGCTTATGGCATTCATTTGCATAATTCCCCATTTCTCTACAATTTTAGCATTCAACATTGACAGCCTCTTTCTTTCCCTTGCAATCACGAGTCTGGTGACCTTTTTATCCACATTTGTAACAAAATCCCATTCCTTTTAGGCAAGTACCGGGGTGTTTCTTACCAAAATTATCACATAATGGAAAATAATTCTTTCCCTTTTCCCCTTTATCTGTCTCTTGCTCCACCATTTTTTTCTTCTCTTGCTTTACTTTTTTGTCATAAGACTTAGAGAATTACTTTTTCTGTCTTGATGGAACATGAGACAATATCTTCGTACGACGAGAAGGATTGTGAGACTAATGCTCGACAGAGAAATGGTTTTAACCCATCAAAGAAATGATCAATCTTACTCTTTGGGTTACGTATATAATCTGCAGCATTCCTTTCTAACCTTGTAAAGTTAGCCTCGTACTTTGCGACATTCTCATCCTCCTTTTGTCTCAGACTTAGAAATTGCCTTTCCATATCTGCTCAATTGTCACGAGGAAAGTATTTTTCTAAGAAAAGATCTTTGAACTCCCTCAATTCCATATTTGATACTTCATCATCTTCCTTCGTGTTTTGAATCAATGACCACCATTGATCAGCATCTCCAGTGAGGTGGTAAACTGCCATGAAAACTTTTTCCCTTTCGCTACTCCCCAAGGCATGGAATATTTTCTCTAAAGAACTTATCCATTTCTCAGATACCAATGGATTTGTCCTCCCATTGAATTTTTGTGGTTTTTTCCTCATGAAGAGATCTAACATTGATCCTCCACGTTGTAGATCAGGGTGCTCCATACGGGTAATGTTATTATTCATAACCTGAGTGAGTTGTCCCAGTATGGTGATTAGCTGCTCAGCACCAGTTGCATCACCATCTCCAATATAATTATCTTGAGCAGGAGGGAAATACCTACATGGAGTGCGTGCATTGATACAGTTTCCATTCCTTCCACTAGGAACCATTTCTAAACAATGGCATAAACTAGATTAGTTTATGAATCACAATACAAAAATCCAAACTAGTAAAACACTTAAAAAAATGAACAGTTTATGGATATAATCCATAATCATAAAAATGTTTTCTTTGTGGAAGTATATACTCATAAACCCTTAAAAATGGTTTTCAAATAAAGTGAGAATTATCCTAAGCATATACCCTGGGAGTGTCGTAACCAAGAGTAAAGCAAGGCCCGTTGTCGCGCACTAGTTCCCGTTTGAGTCTAGCTCAAAGCGGTGTTTTCAGGTTTTACCCGTAGGTACATCTGTGCCCGAGCCGCCTCTACTTGCTCATATCCAGACATGGATTTATTGCTCGGAAAACTCACAAAATCTCTACAATACCAAAATTCTAGGAATTTCTTATATAATAATCCTCAAAGTATACCTTAGGGCTATGTGATCTAATCAGAGTTTATCTAAATCTAGCTTCCAAGGTTTGTACTAAACTTCCTCTGATACCAACTGTAATTCCCCGACCCCATTTACCCAGAGTCGGTGCATTATTACATAACATTGGCATGATAAAAAAAGATCAAGTCTCGAAAGACCGATTAGTTTAGTATCCTTGGAAACACTAGATATATTCATAAGTCTTACATTACATCATAAAGTGAAAAAAACTACAACACATCATGTCTTCATATCCCCTCATACATTCCCTGTAGATCATTCATAAAATAATTCTTTACATCCTGGGAAAAATTAAAACATTGAAAGGGGTGAGCTCAGATGCTCAGTAAGGATAACAATATAGCGGGAACTTTCATAAATAAACATAAACATTTATGGCAATGTATAACTAAAACAAAAGCCTTTTAAATTTTAACTTCAGCATAATATGGAAAAGATAAAATGAAATAATTACATTTACTTATTCACATGGATATTATACTAGTTGAATAATCACATGCAATAACAATAACCACTTTCAAAATGATGGAATGCATAATGCCAGACTATCATAACCACATAGTCAATGCCTTGTGCCAAGACTAAAAATAAGATTTTGTCAAGGAATTATGCCAAGACACTAGTTTGTCTCATGAGACCTACCTATGCATCGAGGAGCTATATCGGGCTCCACCCGTCACTTATTAAGTCCAATGCATTCCCCATATGAACAGGTTTAAACATAACATAAACATTCATATTAAAATTAGCATACGAAATGTCAATACTTTCCCCATAAACCATGAATGGTATAAAAATAACACATCCAAAGTCAAACATATCACAAAACCTTCAATACTATATGGATGTTTTGTATCATAATAAATCAACTTCTAATAAGCTTAAAAGCCATCAAAGGATGTTGACATAGATGAAATCAAAACTATTTGAGATAAATATCTCTGTTTTTGAAATCATTTAAAAGTCACATAATTATAAATTAAAAAATTTACTTTAAAAATATTCTTATAAGATTGTAAGGGAAGCTTAGACGATTTTATAATGGCAGAAAATAGCCGCACCCACCATATAAGTTAAAAAAGACATTCTTACCTTAATTCTGTCGAAAAGGTAAAAAAATACCTTGTTTAGAAAATGACCAAAATATTCCTTTATAAACATCTTATAAAAAGTCAAAAAGGGTATACATGAATTTAACCCATAGTCTGTAAAATAGTAAGAATGATTTGAAATAAATTTTTAAGAAACATGGATGTGGATGATAAAGAGGTCCCAGTTGATAATTACATATAAACAACCTCAGATAATGAAGAGATTGTGAAATAAACCCTTACTTCACTGTAATCAATCGAGTCGTATGACAAAAAGATAATAAACACAAAATGAATCACATAATAAAATGAATATAAATAGAATAATGATAATATATATGGAAGGGATGTACACAATACACCACATGAAATAGGTGGCAAAAAATGGAAATCTCACGGAATTAAAAGTGAGATGAAAAACCCCTTACCTCAAATAGCGTGTTTTTAAGAAACAATATCTATCAAAAATATTGACACTTGTTTATGTCCGGTTTAAATGTGAAATTATGTCCAATGTCCAAAATTGTATTAAATGGTAAAAATATTTTATAAATATACTTTAAAACCACTCAAATTCATAATTTATTACTATAAATTATTTTGAATAAAATAGTTGTTTTTAAGAATTGTTTTACTATTCATCAAAAATTGGAAGTTCTCAGAAAAATACCAAAAATTCAACATAGGCTAATTTCGATATTCAGAATCCAAAAATGAAGTCCATTTTGAAATATAAAATTTATATAATTTCAAAAAGTGGGTATTAATATTCATAACGGCTACTTTGATTGGTCGCGGCGTGTTAGAATCTCGAACTTGCGTACAATGCAAGCTATTGAATTATTGAAAGAGAAGTGTACCGTGGAAGCTTGAGGTTTTAAAAATACCCAGTAGGATTCTCCCCAAAAAATTAAGGATTATATGGTAAGACATATTTTAACCAAGGAATAACTAGATTAACCACCTGAATCGATCCATATAACAAGTCAGATGATATAAAAAGGGGATAAAAGGGGAATATATAAGTCTTTCTCCAAAATGTGTTACAACTAACTCAACAAAATATAAGAGAGAGAAAAAATTACATTCGTCTCGTTGATATGAAAACCTCATAACTAAATCTCACACCTTAGGGGTTCACTAAACCTCTGTGATAACTTGAGAAAATATAGGAAAGAATAATAATGAATAATGAGGTTATTCCCAAAAAATATAATAAGACTCACTAGGTAAATGATAAAGAAAAATGTGTGATTATGGGTTTTCATATCAATAATCTACCCTAGATAAACTTTGATCATATATCACCTAATGATAAGGGTAAACAACTGAAAAAAACTATGCCTCACAGTACTGAAAAATGACATTATAATAAGATAAACCACTAGATTTTCATACCCTAAGAATTTGCATTAATTTTTTTTTCATAGTGGAGGATCCATTTATTTCCATATAAAACACACAATGGGTCTTTGAGAACCCATTCCTAATGTGTAAAATGTGTTCCATGATCTAAAAGTACGTATTGATTCCATCAATGTAAGGGTAACTCATACCTCATCAACAACACCTCAACTGAGGGAGTACTTAATTCTGATCTTAAACCACTAAACATCTCATAACCTCAAAAAATATAGCAGTAAGTGAGGGTAAAACATCATACATGTTTTTAATAGATACTCAACCATTTGAATCCATATCAATCTCATAGAATTCATATAAAGAGAGTGTAAATTTAACCTTACCCACTCTGAATCATTCCCCATGAGGAATATTTAATGATATTTAATGAATATTCTCTATGTACACTATGTTGATCCATAAGTTTCTCCCAATATCCCTTTTAGTAAAAGGGAACTTAAAATATCTTGTAGCAAGTCTCTTCCTTCACAACTCTTTTACTAAAAATTTATGAATCAATAGGTAACAATATTTATCAAATAGAAAAAATTCTATAAAACATATGGGGGACCCATGTACAACCATCTGAACAACTCTATAGGAGTGCTCAAGTTTGACCCTAATATTAATATCTCACTCAAAACTAGTTATCACTTCAACGATGTAGAAATTATCAAGATATAAAAAACACAAAAAAATATTCCTATAATAGTGAATAAGATCACACCATCACATATTATATAGATAAATAATCAGGAGGGATTATTCATTAGTCTAACTATGACACTCAGGTGAGAAGTTATAAAAACATAAAAGGACAAATAATTGGTTGGGTTAGAGAAATGAAAAGAAGTGGTGAATTTATTTTTAAAAAATAAAAATGTATAAATAAATCTATTATAAAAATAAGAAATGATAAAAAAATAAGTAATCAATATAATTAAAGTAAATCATTGTAGAAATTAATGTGTGGAAATTAAATAAACATAGGAAATTTGGAAAATAAATTCAAGAATAGTACTCAAATGTACCCCGATGTCACCTCCCCATTAGAATGATCATGGGGTTTAATATAATAAAATCTTTTTTTGAACAAGTATAAGAAATCAATAACACTTCATTTTAATGGAAACTAAGAACCTCAAAATCCCTTGATTTTAACAGAATAAAAAGAACATCAATCCCTTTATTTTAATGAAGAACCAAGTACCAAAACCCGTGGTTTAAATGTATTTATAAAAAATGAATCAATATAGGGATAAGTTAAATAACTGAATTTATTAATTTCAGTCCATTTAAAATGAAGAGACTCTCTCTTTAAATAATTATATCATGATAGAAATTTATAGAGAGGAAAGGGGTTTTACAAACAACCAAATAGTAGGGGAGAGAAAGATGTCAAAAATATTAGAACAAGAATGCTATTGGATCTTTTTTATGAAGACATTTAAGAAAAAAAACTTATTGTTTTGGTTTCTTGATATCCTAAATTGATGAATGATTAATAACCCCTTAAAAGATTCAATTTGAAAACTTTAAGCTCTTGGTAGATTTTGAGATAAATGGATCAACTTTGTGCATTAAGAGAATTATGAAAATAGAACTCCAATTCAATTAATGTTGAATAAGAATTGAGGTTTCCTTGATAACCTTTTATAGCCTCTATATGGTGCCTGAGCCCAATAAATTTATGCGAGGAATTAAAAACATGAACTGGGTTATTTTTGGCATCATTTAAAATCCTCATTGTACCAGCAGTTTTGATGCCACTAGATACCTCGCAGCCTCCACTGAGTAGCCAGTGGTTCATTTGGAATAAACTACACACTGCCTCATCTCATTAGTTAGTTGGTTCACATCCAATGGGTGGAAGGTGTACTCTCAATGACTGATAAGATTCATCCATACCACCAGATATATGGTGGCACCACACCGGGTAGTCGATGCTACCCTAATTAAAAAACTTTAAAGAATTCTTTTTGAACCTATTTTGAATTTTTTGTTATTTCATATGCATTCCTATTAAACTAACATAAAATATACACACAAAATACACTTGAAACACATTTAAACAAGTTTAAATAATTTTAGAGACTTTATAATAATTAAAACAATTACATATTGAGGTCTAATAATCTCCCCTTTTTGATGATAAAAAAATGTTTGATATAAAAATAAATAAATGAAAGAGGGAAAATAAAAAAGGAATTATTTTACCAAATAAATTTCAATCCTTGTATAACACTTTAAAACATTTTGAAAAATATATCTCCCCATTATTGAAATTCCATTTGAAACAAACACCCTTATACCGTACTCCTCAATAATTTTTCCCCCATTGAGATTATCAAAAAGGAACTTACAAATCATGTGGGTTAGAAAGATATCATAATATATTAGAATTGAATTAAAAATACCATTACCCAAGATAAATCTTCTTTTTAATAAAATAAATACAAATTAAATAATGGTAATCCAAAACTATCACGATTTATAAAAAAACTAGATAAAAAAACAAACTCAAGAAACTATATATATAATAATTAAATTCATTCTTAAGAAAAAAACAGAAAAATATCTTTAAGAAATACACAAATTTTAAAAAACAAAACTTTTGAACCAAGTAAAAATATTTTCAATTAATTATGAAAATATTTGTAATGAATTAAAAAATATCATTCCCAAAAATATACAATTAAAACATAATTTCATGAAAGGATGTTAAAAATAGTTCATTGAAATCATTTTTATATAAGAGAGAGGATAAAATGTGAAGATCAATTTAAAACCTCCCCCAAAATAAAAATAAAAATAATATTAAAATTATGAAGGAATAAGAAAAAGAGATAAATCAATTTGGATCATTTCAATTAAAAAAAATGAGAGAGAAACTCAAGAATTTATATAATTTTGAAAAAATATTTTAAAATAGAAAATAAAATAAATTTAAAAGAGATATGTCTCCCTCTAAAAGAAAAGTGGCAATAGACAAAAAAGAGGGAAAGTTTAAAATACGAGAAAAAATAAATGTTTTAGAAAATAATTTTCAATATTTATTGAAAAAATATATGAGAGATGATAAATTTAGAAATTATATTCAACAGTGAACTAAAATAAAAGGAATGAATAACCTATTTCCATGATGTTTAATATTGATCTCCAAAGATTCTCTAGAAAAGAAAGAGGTAATCCCCCCTCACTTGGAGTATAAAACATTTTACTAGAGGTGGAAAGAGTTGATCAATAAATTTCCGGGAAAAGACATATTTTAAATAGAATCCTCAATTTGATAGATTAAAGTTGTCCTAGTGACAAATCCCTATAATAAATCATTAAAAGTTTCCCTTTTTCGCCTGTGAGGGTTCAAACATTTAAACACAAGATGATTTTTTCATGGTAGTAAATTTAGGTCCACAAACATGATAAAATAATTATTTTATGGACCCAAACTTTATTATATTTTTTAATAATATTAGAAAAAATATGGATGGATTTAGGCTTTCTATATCTTACATTTTTTCAATAACATTACAATATAAGGTTCCTATATTAATAAAAATATTTGAAAAACTTCTTTTGAGAAAAACCTTTCACAAAATAAGTGGATCTTTAATAAGCTTTATTATAATTTTAAAAAAATCCATTATTATTTATTTTAAAAAAATTTAAAACCAGGGATTATATTAAGATATTTTTCACCTTGGGTAAATTTTATAAGAGTTATTTTTATATCCTTGATCTTATTTTTGAAAACATCAACATAGGGTTGAATTTTTAATTTAAAAAAAAAATCATTTTTTCTTTTATAAGAAGAACATTTTCATTAAGAACTTTTTATACGTTTTTTATAGATACTCATATTTTGAAATAATTTATTGTTAAAAATTATCAATTTAATTTTCCTAAAAATAAGAGTAAGAATCATATTAATGAGAAGGAGAGTGTTACCTAACCTATTAACCTACCTTAAGATGTTTCCTCAGGCATTTATGAGTTGATATTCTAGTTTCATAAGTTAAAATAGAATCAACAATGGAACTCTAAGTCGAGACCTTTAGAGCCTTCTGAAATTTGTTATTTTATTTAGATTTTTTATGGGACACTTTTCCTTGATACAAACCTCCTTTTTTCAAGAAAATTAGGTTACTAAAAGAACATCAATTTGATATTTCTTTTTTTTTTCTTGTCAGAATGATTTATTTTTTTTGTTTAACAAGTGATTTTTTAGTATTCTCATCAAAAATTTAACATCACTTTCAATATTAAACTCGCTTTTGGAAGAATCATCATTTTTGAATTTTTTAAATTCTATGTTCTTCTTGATTTTATTGTATTCAAAAGATCCTTTAAGAACATGGAATTACTTCATTATGTCATAGGAAATTAAGGATATGGAAGTACTTCAATTAGTATATTTTTAATTTCCTTGGATTCTTTGATTGTCATTAATTTGGGAGAACACAAACTATGTGAAACAAATAGTATTTTATTCTGAGTATTTTTATGGAAAATTAATCACTAAGTGATTTTCTAAAATTGAAAATGGTAGTGAAATTAGTAAACATTCCAGTAATATATTCATTTTCATGCATATAGAATTTTTTAATGTCTTGTATAAGAATATATGTTGCAGTGTAATTAAATTTATGTGTACCTTCGTGTGTGACTTATAATAGTTTCTACATCTCATTATCTATTTTTGAAGAAGATATTATATTTAATTTAATTTGTTATGAACCAAAAACAAGGCATTCAAATATTTTTCATCTAATTCAAATGATACAATATCTTGGAAGACTATTTGTCTTCTAATTTAGTTGAGGGGTATAACTATGCATTACCATTTTTAAAATAGGATATCAAATGACTCTATGGAAAATAGACATGATATTTTTATAATATGAATAACTTGAACCATCAAATAATGGAGTATAACTATAATAATTGGATTCTATTTTGAAATAAAACGTTAAAATTCGATTAAGATTTGAAAATAAAAAAAATTATAAAAACTCAAAGAGAGGAATTGATAGCTATTTTTCAAGAGGATATTCTATTGAATTCATTTCAATCTAAACCACAAAACAATTAATTCGTATCTTTTTCATCTAATTCATAAGATGAATTATCTTGCGGTGTCCATTTATCTTTAGATTCAGTTGAGTGGTATAACCATTTTTAACCATTTTTAAATAGTATATCCAATGATTCTAAGGAAAATAGAAATGAGAGTTTTATAATATGAATAATTTGAACCATAAAATAATGGAGAATTGATATAAGAATTAGATTCCATTTGGAAATCAAACATTTAAAATTAGTTATGATTTGAAAATCAAAAATAGATTCTGATAAAAACTCAAATCACACATTGATACTAAATGTTGGGATGAATAAATAGTAATGGGGGGGGGGAGGGTTAATTTTTAAAAATATAAGTGAATAAATAAATCTATGCAATAAATTAAAAATGATAAAAATAAATAAATTTATTGAATAAAAGTAAAGCAATTATGAAAGGAATGTGCAACAATTAAATGAAAATGATAAATTTGGTAAAGAAGTTTCTAAATATTTCTTTAAGGTACCCCAACATATCCTCTCCATGATAATTATCATGAGATTCAATATAAAAAATTACATGGTTTGAATGGGAACTAATAAACCAAAAAAAAAATGGTTTTAATGAAAACCAAGAACCTCAAAACACCTTTCTTTTAATAGAATAACAATAAGATCAATACCTTAGTTTTAATATAGAAACATGAACCAAAACCATTGGTTTAAATAGATAGCTAATAACCAAAGAAATTGAGGGAGAAGTTAAATAGATGAATTTAATATTTGAAAGACCTATAAAATACACGTGCCTTACTCTCCCTTGAAATAATGATATAAAAAATAGAAATGGAGAAAGAGAAGAATAATATGTGAGATCTAATGGGTTTTACAAACAGCTCAATAGGAGGATAGATAAAGAGGAAAAGATAATTTAATAAGAATTTAATTGGTTATTTTGGATGAATTCATGAAATAAAATCAACTTCTTGATTTAGTGACTTAATATCCTTAATATATGAAAGATATTTCTCCCCATGAATGAAAAAATTTCAGAAAATTAATCTCTTGGGAGATTTGTGGAGAAATGGTTCAACTTTGTGATTTGAGAGTGTTTTTGAATTAGTACTTTAGTTCGGTGGAAGTGGATTTAAAATTGAGTCTACATTGATATTTTTTTATACCCACCATATAGTGTTGGATTCTAATGATTCAAACCAAGTCATTAGAAGCCTAAACCTCCTTTCCTTTTGAATGCATATAAAGAATCATTGGACAAGTAGTCCCGATACCATTGGGTTCCTTATGTCCACCATAGGGAAGTGGGTGGAACTCCTGGAATAAACTACACATTGTCACCGATCGATGGATAGTTAGTTCACCTCCATAAATTATCCAATGGACTATTTTAAGCCAAGAGGATTCTTACCATACCACCAATTATCCATTTTCACTGCACAGGGTAGCTCGTGATGCCCAACTACAACAACATTGAAGAATTAATTTTGAACTAATGTTGAAGTGGCCCCTAGGAAATATTCCTTCCTACAAAAATATCATAATAAAAGAAAAAAAATACACTCAAAACATATTGGAAAAAGTTAGAACAATATTAGAGTGTCTTTGATCATTAAAACATTTACTCTTCGGGGCCCAACAGAATAGGCATGGCATATACTTCTCTAATACAATTCAAGTGACCCCCAGATATAATATGGGAATTACCCACTACCACCATATCAATCTATATTATAAT
Source organism: Viscum album (assembly GCA_963277665.1). Lineage (NCBI taxonomy): Eukaryota > Viridiplantae > Streptophyta > Magnoliopsida > Santalales > Viscaceae > Viscum > Viscum album. Next base: position 702,774 of record CAUJRU010000251.1, read on the forward strand.
ATGAAATATGGAACACCTCAAAATTTAATGAAATATTTCTTTCAAAATATTTTAATTTCTTTGATAGCTTGCATCACATGCAACACCTAGTTTTAACAAACCATAACATACTATTAATATTATTATTTAAACATGACCATTATAACCTAGCCATTAAACATGGAAGCATGAATATAAAAAACCACATTTTTAAATCTAATTTTAATGGTTTTATATAATGATAATATATTTACAAATAAGTACTTACTTTTTATTAAAGTCTTTATTTTCTTCAAAAATACATTTTTCCTGAAAAATGATTTTTATTGTTTTTATGAAAAAATAATAAAATTAATTTTTTACAATTTTAGAAAATTTATCTGACAAAATGAAATTAATTTTTGAACTAAAAATTTTAAAATTATCTTAGAATTAATTTTTGAGGATTTTCTAAAGAAGATAATTTTTTGTTAAATATTGAAAATATTAATTTTTTTGAAAACTGCCTTTTCATTTAAAGAATTTATAAGGTTAAATTTTATTTTCAAATGGATTTAAAAAAAATTAGTTAAATTAAATTATTTTTAATACAATTTAGTTCATTGGAATCAATTTTATGTTCAACTTTGATATAAAATATTTTTAAACTTAATAAAATGTTTTCTTTAGAAAACCACTTTTTCGTCATGTCTATGGGTTTAATTTTAAATTAAAATCCACTAGTTATGTAAATTTAATTGGTTAAAATTTATTACATATTTTTTAATAAGTATAATTATTATTATATTATATGTTAAAAAATAACTTTTGAACATAATGAATAGTAAAAACAATAAAAATGAATTACCACAGTTGAGGTAAAAACATGTTTACTGGGGGTTAAACTTAAAAATTAAGGGTTAAAATGACCTAAAATCTTGAAAAATTTCTATTGGATGGATAAATTTAAACATTATATCATATAATTTTTGATAATGATCAATTTTTTTTCCCTATGACCATTAAAGTGACATGGAATTATTGGAAAACTTTAAAAAACTACAAGCGTGTCACTCAATTAACTTATAAAAGGGAACCCCCACTCATCTCCACTTAAGAGTTAAAAATACTTTTGTTTCATAAAATAACTAACCAAATCTATTTATTACATCACTAACCATGTCCTAAATACCTATTATTAATCATAAATATCTTCTAGGAAGGGTTTTGGTGCAAACCTAAAGAGGTTTTTCTAAGAAGATGTATTTTTCTTAATTGGGTGTTTTTGTTTTATTTAATCTTCAACCTCAATTAGATATTATTTAATTATGGTGATATAGTAACATATTTATATCCCATTTTCATATATTTTGTTATGTTAATGGAATAACTTAGATCTATTTTCTATTATATCAAATGGGAAATGGAATTGTCGATCATGTGTACGCCGGACTATCGCCTAGTGAACCTATGTAATTCGTTTTCCACCACTGGATATCAATACTGGGTATAATAATGGTTTTAATGTTTATATTTGTTTATATAACATAAATATACTTATGTAATTGTAATAAAAAATCTACATTCTAACTTTCTAACCCATTGGAAACTAATAACATCACTCGTACATATGTGTGGACTCCCAACACCACCAAGATATTGTGATACAATTTTCATTTAATTTTGAAATTTATGGTAAGAAGGATTGTTATAATATATATATATATATATATATATATATATTATCTTTGACAAAAAACTAATTCTTTAAAGGTTAATTATTATTTACATTTCCTTCTTTCCTCCTATTGAAAAAATGGGAACAACATTCATACGTACATACAACCTATTATCTCCATGAATGGTGTAATTCATTTATATATATATAAATTTTACGGATGAATATAAATATGTATATAATAAATATATAGGATATTTATATCATGATCATTATTATGGATATTATTGGTCCATGATTGAAGTACAAGGACCAAAACTACTAAACTAAAACATACAAGAAAAAAAGCAATTATTACGTGAAATAGTGATTTTAACAAATAATTTTTAATAAATGGGTGAGAGAGGGTTATAATAAATTCATATATGATATGAAACATATTATTATGTTGATATAATTTATTTTTGATAAACATAAATTTATTATACATGAGTTTTGAATGTGTGTGAAGAAAGTCGAGACTTGAGGTGTGAGACACATGTCATATTCACCACTTATTTATTTCTATGGTGTATATACAAAAAATGGATTTATTTTATAATTATTTGTATGAAATTTATGGATATTTACATACCAATATAATATTATTTTTTTCAGGAGGCTTATTATTCAAAATTTACCAAAGTGGTAAGGGTTTGATATTACAATCTCATTGTTTATCTAGATTTTTTATGATTACGCTTTCTATGATGAGATATTATGAACCACCTCTCAATAAAATAATTAATTTTATAATTCTATGGTTATTTTTTTAGAATAAATATTTTTCTTTAATTATCCTCTCTTTAAGAACTCAAGAGTCCAAAATAATATTTTTTAAGAAAAAATGGGCTTTATTTATCTCTTCAGTTTAAAATCCTACTTCTTCCATGTCCACGTATTATAAAATTTTTTTAAAGAATGTTTTCAATATATCCAATGATTTTTTAAATAAAATTTTATCCATGTATGAATTTTTTCAAATTTTATTAAAATTAATATTATTTTCATTTTCCAAGCAAGGTTATTTTGACTTTTTAGCTAAAAATGTGAACAAAATATTTTTTAATGTGTAAAACATGAACATAAATTTCCCTTATTAACAACTCAATGATTTAAATTGTATTTTTTAGGTTTTCATAGTTACATTGAAATAAAAAAATTTCATTAATATTTGGTAATTTTTTATATTTTAAAAGTTATTTTCAAATAGTAAAGGTTATTTTCCTCAATAATGTTTTTAAAAATATTTATTTGGAATTTCTATTCATCAATGACAAAAACCTTTGGTGTTTCTTATGTTTTTGTTTGGATATGATCTAAACATACCATCCTTATTCTATCTATAGATGTTTTATGATTATAATGATTATATTATTATAAAAACCATTAATTTTCCATGGGTTATTCTAAGATGGATTTATGAAATGTTTATGAGACCCGATTTATTGTCATGAGTCATGTTTATGTATCATGATATATTGGGTATGAAATTTTGATGTTATATTCATGATCTCTTACCCTTATTATTATCTTTTTCTTTCATATGACCATTGATTGATGTCTCCCATATTAACCCTTACTAATTATCTGAGCTCACCATTTCTTATATTTCCTTTCCCCATGTAATGGCTCAGACCTCTCTGGTCCATTACTTTGAGAAAATATAGTTTCTGAGGTGTTCTGGGAGGTCAAGGTGACTTATTCCCAACACCTTTCCAACTTTCCAGTTCTTTGAACAGTGCAATGGTAGCCTTAGGTGAACAGTGTCATCAGTAGCCTTAGGTGAACAGTGCAATGATATCATTAGGCGAACAGTGTCATCGATAGCCTTAGGTGAACAGTAGAACGATATCCTTAGGTGAAAAGTTTCATCGGTTTCTTTAGGTGAACAGTGCAATGGTAACCTTATATGAACAGTGTCATTAGTAGCCTTAGGTGAACAGTGTCATCGGTAGCCTTAGGTTAACTGTGCATTGGTAGCCTTAGGTGAATAGTGTCATCAGTAGCCTTAAATGAACAGTGTCATCAGTATCCTTAGGTGAACAATGCATTGGTAACCTTATGTGAACAGTGTTATCAGTAGCCTTATGTGAGCAGTGCAATGGTGAGGTTCCAACAGTGAGGTTCCAACAGTAACCTCTTTCCTTTTCCAAATTTTGAGTTCATAAATAGTGTTTCTAGAACAGTGAGGTTCCAACGGTAGCCTCTTTCCTTCACCAAATTTTGAGTTCATGAACATTGTTTCCAGAACGGTGAGGTTCCAATAGTGAGGTTTCAACAGTGAGGTTCATGAACTGTGTTTCCAGAATGGTGAGGTTCCAACAGTGAGGTTTCAATGGTGAGGTTCATGAACAATGTTTCCAGAATGGTGAGGTTCCAACAGTGAGGTTTCGATGGTGAGGTTCATGAACAATGTTTCTAGAATGGTGAGGTTCCAATGGTGAGGTTTCAATGGTGAGGTTCATAAACTGTGTTTTTTCCTTTGCCAAATTTAGAGTTTGTAGCTTCCTACAGTTTCACCCCTTTGATGTTTCCTTTGATGTAAAATGAATTTAAAGGATCATTTTAAGGACTCTAAGGCTGATTCAGAGTCCAAAACTCCTATATTAATTATTCATAAGTTTCGGCATGCTTTTACTTAGTCAAACCGCGTGGGTTAATGCGATCCGCTTTTAATGGAAAAAACCATCATATCTTAAACCGCTGCTCCGTTAAATCTTATAAAGGGATGAGATATCTCCCTCCCTTGTTCTACCTTCTTATTCCCTGGTGTGAGACACTTGAACCTTTCCTTCTTCCCATTGGAGCGGTGTGATCGAACCTTAATCCCTGGATCGTTTCCCCTCGAAGTTTCTTACTACTGCATGCACACCCCCTATTTTGGTTCAAGCACCAAGTGTCGATCCTTCATCGATATAAGGTATGTTTTATCATGGTCCGTTTGGGTTCATCTTCTTCCGTTTCTCCTTTCCCTATTATGATATGTGATCTCCATACATCTAATAGAGTTTCTTGGGTTTCGGTTGGTGCGGTCGTACCGTGGCATCCTCTGGTGGATACAGTTGTCACGAGAGGAGGCGATTGGGATCCGTTGTGTGGACCATTCTCATATAAAGAACGACAAGAACCATTTGAGGTAGGGGTTTCATTTCTACTCTTTTCTTTTATGTGCAACTGTATAGTTAGAATGATTTATCCCACTAAATCACAATGGAATTGACATAATAAATATTTTAACCGGATAAATAAATTGATATCAATCGTATGTTATTGAATCTTGTTTTGCTGGGTAGTGTGATATATATGCTTGATTATTTATCTTTTCGTTCATGATGGAAATTGATAAAGAACATAAAGCCGGAATTAATTGATAATTGTTTGGATAAATATAAAGAGGCATGTAAATGAATATAGTTCTTCTTATTGTAATTTGATGTTAATCAAATTGGTACAGTAAGCATGTTTAATTATTTGTGATAGCTTAATGGTTAGGTTTCCTGAATTTGGAACCTATGAATAATAAATCAGTTAACCCAAGATGGATTAAATAACTAGTTTTTTGAAAAAAGATAATTCCTTATAGGGTTCTGAATTACCCTCTTGCTTGTTTAAGGGATAAGAGACCAATTGATATGAAGGTTGTTTTCCTGCTGCTTGTGTTGTGATGTGAGACTGGAAGGCTGTTGTGATATGTGGGGGCAGGGAGGCCTATTGGTTATGATAGTTGTTGATTTCTAGAGTGGAGAGATGCATCAGTTTATGCATGTGGGTGTCGCGGAGGACACTAGGGATGGAGAAATGGGTTGGATGTGAATATTTGGATTCTTACCAATTCTTATTGGTTGTTTATCTACTTTACTTTCCTCACTACTCAAGGAAGCTGGTCTTTCTTACCCTTCTTTCGAAAGGGGTGAAGACACATAGGGTATGCCACGTGCTTTCTGTGTTTATAATCACAAGGGAGGATGGGTCTACGCTCTTGCTATAGGCAGCAAAGACTCGACGGGTAGTTCATCTACACACCCTATTGAGCCTCCTTATGTTCAGTAGCATAAAATGTTTTTCTAGAATGCCTGGGATTATGAAAAAGTAATGCTGTAAATAAATAATTGATTAAATGATGTTAACCCAAGGGGTTGGAGCTTGCTGGGACGCAATGTTGAGGTTACAATTTTAAAGGGATAGTGGAATTTTGGTGTGATGCTAATGAAATATAATGTGGAATTGTCAATGGTTGATTAATGTTTAAATAATTAATTAAAATAAAGTGAAACTGATAAAGTGGGAACGAAGTAATGTGTTAGATCTCTTTAAATGGTTGTGTGCTTATAGGAAACCTAGTATTAGAAGTGGCAGTCGGGAGTCTGAGAGACGTTAGTTGTAGTTGATTCAAAGACTAGGTTGTTACCATATTGTGGTTGTGAGCTATAGTATATTTTGTACTTCTTGTATTTCAATACACTACTCCACCCTGTCAGTTAGGGAAACTGACACCCTGAGGATTCTGATCCCTGGGGGGTGTTTTCCCCAACATTCCGGTGGGAGGATGGATGGCTAAATACCCCCTTTAGCTCTTCTCTCTTCTCTTGGTAGTTACTTATGCTGGTAGGCACAATGGTTAGTTTTTCCCATATATGTGTGTAGAGGGTTGTACTGGCTTGTGGTTATTCACACACATATATTTTGGATATAGTTTTCTATGGACTACTATAAGTGTAACGTGTATAGGTTGTGATGGCTTGAGGATACTTACTCAGTGTATGGGTTGTAATGGCTTGAAGTATAATACACGACATATGATACACGTTATGTGAGTTGTGGTGGCTCCCATAAACTACCTGGTTACTTTGCTTACGTGGACGTGCTAGTTTTGTTGCACGAGGTGCATGTTGTGGTGCTTCACCCAGGTGTCTGTAGGAAAGCATTTTTGGAGAGATATGCTTAGGATGTGTGACGTTGGGGAAAAGCGGAAAAACAGTGGGGAATTAGTAGCGGGGTACCCTTTATATTATTTATTATGATATACTATTTTATGCGTTACTTGGTGAGAGTAGGCATGGTGAGGCTAGGAGCATAGTATACCTGTTTAGGTGATGTGTTAGTTTCACTTTTTGTTGCTTTAGCATGCTGTCTTTACTTTTGTAGGAGAGGATTTGGGGAGGATCCTACTGAGTATATTGTTATACTCACCCTATATTTATATAAAATATTTTCAGGTCACTTAGAGCAGGTTGAGGATCAGGCTGGTTTCTACTAGCTTGGGGTTGCAGGAGCTATTTGGGCTTCATGGTTGCTGTTGTTTTTTACTTTCATTTGGGTACTTGCAGTTTTCCCCTTTCAGTTTTAGTAGTTTTTTATGACATTAAATATGTGTAATTGGGTTTTATTTTATATTTTAGTCTGAGTTGGAGTTGGTTGGTATTTATCTTATCTCTCTCTTTCTCATGTGTTCTCTTAGAGGGTAATGCCTCCCATCTATGTGCTTACTATACCCTCAGTGCTAGTCACCAACCTGAGGCCTACTAGAGGCGGGACTTGGGGGTCATTATCTGCCTTCTCAAAATGCTGGCCCAGGAGGGGTACACTTTTTGGGGAGGGGGTCATGATAGAGTGGTATCAGAGGAAGGTTGAGAGATAGGATGTATTTTGGAGTTAGGCACCAGTGAGGTTGCATGGGTTGGTAGGGAAACAATGTCATCCATGTTTACTAAGTGATGTAAACACTAGATACTGGTTGAAACATAGGAATTTAGGCCCCCCTATGATCTGATGTACGAACCTTTAAGTTTAAAATGGATACTAAACGAGGTGATACTAGTTGTAGGGTAGTGACCTAGGAAATGATCATGCATCATTATTATTTGTGTCTGTGTTTGAATGGGTAGACCATAGAATAGGATAACCTTAAATGAATAAAAGAAAATAATTAATTAATTAATGATGAGTCTTCCATATTCTAGGTTTAAGATCTCTAACTGTTTGTTATTTTAAAGGTATGGATCCAGGTCAACGTCCTCGTCAGGATCACATAGAAGATGTACAACAGGCTGTGCCAGCAGATGGCTGCATAGTAGAGGTTGATGATGAAGACACTTGGAGGATGACACTCTGAGAGTTTCAAGCCCACAGTCTGCAGAAGTATGAGGGATCCATTTCAGATGTAGTCATAGAAGACTGGTTGGAGGAGGTCAAGATATGTTTCAGTTCTATCCGTGCTCGGAAGGAGCATTGGGTTTTCTTGGTTGTGATGATGCTGTATGAAGCAGTGAGGCAGTGGTGGTTCTTATTCCATGGGGATCGTGAGGAGTCAGCGATCTCATGGGAGGAGTTCCGAGACATGTTTAGAGTTGAGTTTCTTTCTTCGACCGCGAAAGCATCCAGTCTATAGGAGATTCTTACCCTTCAACATGGGAGCTCCAGTGTGTGAGAGTTTGGAATCCATTTCACGAACCTTTTATGATATGCTTCGGACCTGTTTCTAGATGAGGAGGCCAGGCCGAGACATTTCGAGGAGGCCTTGCATCCAGAGATCCAGTGCCAAGTCACCCCATTTATGCTGAAGACATGTCTTGAGGTGTTGGCGAGGGCAGAGGTTGTCAAGAAGACATTTTCTAGAACCGGATCATCATGAGAGGGGAGTCATCATGATTCCTCAAGAAGTAGAGCTGTAGTCTGGGGTTCCCAGTTTCTAGGGCAGAAGAGTTTCCATTAGACTTGGGGTAGGTCCCAAACCTCAGTATCTCGTTTCTATGGGGGTAGCAACTCTCAAGCCTATGCCAAGGGATCAGGTGCTTGTTTTTCTTGTGGTGGTCGAGGTCATCAACAGTGAGAGTGCCCGAACTTTTAGAGCAGTCATTGTGCACCTGGTGTTCCGCTCCAGGTTCCTCTGTTGAGGGAGTTCCTGCCAAGGCAGCAGTAGCAGGTTTCACTAGCTTTAGATTAGCAGAAAGTAGATGGGGCAGGTAGAGGACAACCCTGTGATTCTCCCCGTCCTCAAAGAGCAGAGTGCGGCTGTGGTGGTGTTCATCATCAGTGTCATAGAGTCCATGGAGGTGGTCGTGTTCAGCTTCATGCTTTTTCATTTCTAGTGCCAGGCAAGCCAGACGTCATTAGAGGTACCCTTTGCTTGTTTTATACCTTGGTGTATGAATTTTTTGATTCAGGAGTGACACACTCCTTCATATCACCTACCCTTTTCCATGCATTGGGACTTGAGGTAGAGAGGATTCCAGTGACCTTGGCATTGACTACGCTAGTTGGAGGTTGAACTGACTTGTTTGAAGTATGTAGAGACTATGAGCTAGTGTTGGGGCAGCACCGCTCTTCGGAAGATTTCCTATGTTTATGAATACATCCATATGGTTTCATCCTTGGCATGGATTGGTTGTATTCGGTAGAGGCTATCATGGATTACTTCACAAGGTAGGTCATGTTCTTCGATGAGGATGGAGAGCCAGTGGTGTTTTTTGGTGAGCGAGACCCTAGAATGGGTAAGAGTCATGTTACATACTTATCATTCATGATGGATGAGCTGATGCTGAGTTATTTAGAGGTTCAATATTTTTCATTTCCTAGGGTTGTAGAAGAGTACCCTGATGTCTTTCCAGAAGAGGTTTTAGCATTACCCCCTCGACGAGAGATAAATTTTGGGATAGAGCAACAACGAGGAGTGTCTACTATATCTATGTATTTATATAGGATGACCCCTTATGAGTTATGAGAGCTATATATATAACTTGTTGGTCTATTACAGTGTGGTTTTGTTCGGCCAAGTGTGTCACCGTGGGGTGCACTGGTTTTGTTCATGAAGAAGGATGATGGCAGTTTACGGTTGTGTGTAGATTATCGTCACTTAAATAAAGTGACAAAAAATAATCACTATCCTCTTCTACGGATTGATGATTTATTTGATGAATTGAAGGGTGCAAGTAGGTTCTCAAAGATCGATTTTCGGGAAGGATATCATCAAATGTGTGTGAAGGATAAGGATATTCCGAAGTCTGATTTCCGTTGTCATCATGGGCATTATGAGTTTGTTGTAATGTCGTTTGGTGTGAAGAATGATCTAGCTAGGTTCTTGGGATTGATGAACACTTTGTTCCGTGAGTTCCTGGATATGTTTGTGGTGGTTTTCATCGACGAAATCCTTGTGTACTACACATCTAAGGAGTAGAATATAGAGCATCTACACGCCATTTTGGGAGTTTTTCGTCAACATAAGCTATTTGGGAAGTTGTCAAAGTGTGATTTTTGGGCTCGAGAAGTCCGTTTCTTGGGGAATGTTGTGCCCAAGTAGAAAGTAGCTATGGATCCATCAAAGATAGAAGCCGTTGTGTCTTGGGAATCCCCCAAGACTATGTCAGAGGTGTGAAGTTTCCTTAATCTCGCTGGCTATTACAGGCAGTTTGTAGCCAATTTCTCTCGAGTTTAGACTCCTCTAATAGCTTTTACTATGAAGGATTATGTGTTTATATGGATGGATCAATGTCAGGAAGCTTTCGAGTGTCTAAAGGAGAAGTTAGTAAGTGCTCAAGTTCTCTTTCTTCTACCTGAGGGAGTTCCATTTTGATATTTTATACGATGATTTGCATCTAGGGTTAGGTTGTGTTCTGATGTAGTAGAGATCAGTTGTTTCTTATGGGTATCAGTAGTTGCGTCCCTATGAATGTAACTATGCCACCCATGATCTTGATTTGGAAACCGTGGTGTTTTCTTTAAAGTTGTGAAGTCATTACCTCATTGGTGATCACTTTGTGGTTTTCACTGATCATAAGTGTCTGAGGTATGTTTTCTCCCAACGTTACTTAAACTTGAGACAACATTAGTGGATGGAGTTATTATAGGAATACGACTTTGAAATATCATATACACCTATAAAGGGGAATTTTGTAGCTAATGCGCTGAGTCTGAAGTTACGAAGTGATGAAATGTGTGAATCTGGTGACTCCAAGAGGGTAATGGAAGAACTATCATCATTATATCTTGATATAGGAGAAGTTGGAGGTAGAGGTTGTCTTTTTCAATTGAAGGTACAATCATATCTAGTGCAGCCGGTGGAAGAGTCCCAGTTAGGGGATCTAGAGGTGGAAGTCTGGAGAGACTAAGTTGTTTGTGGAGAGGCCCTTGATGGTTGGTCTAAGGATGAACAACACCGAGTGTTGTATCAAAGAAGGCTTTTTGTTCCTTTGAAAATCCATGAGATAGTTCTCAGGGAGTTCCATAGTTCCCCTTTAGCGATGAATCTTGGCATAACAAAGATGTACCAAGCCTTGAGGAGCCAGTTTTGGGGGCCTAGGCTGAAGCGTGCAGTTGCGGAGTCTGTATCTCGATGTTTGGTCTTCCAGAAGGTGAAGGCCGAACACTATGTTCCTGGTGGTATTCTCCATCCATTAGATGTTCCTCAGTGGAAGTGGGAGGAAATTTAAATGGACTTTGTTACTTGTTTACCTTGAGATCAGGGAGGACATGAAGCTATTTGGATGGTAGCGGATCATTTGATGAAATTATCCCACTTTATAGCAATCAAGGAGTCAAGATCAGTGTATGTTTTATCGAGGCAGTATCTATAGGAGGTTTCGAGACTTCATAGAGTCCCAAGGATGGTCATTTCTGATAAAAATCCTTGTTTTAACTCTAGGGTGTGGAGAGGTCTCCAACATGATTTTGGTTCTCTGCTATTCCTTAGTACTACTTTTTATCCTCAAACAGATGTTTAGACAAAGTAGACCATCCAGACTCTTGAAGACATGTTATGCTCTTGTGTCATAGATTTTGGAGGTTTGTGGATGAGGCACTTAACCTTGGTGGAGTTCTGTAGAGACATAAGCTTAACGTACATGGACATTACATTACTTTTGCGGAATAATTAATACATAACAAGAACAAACACTCAAGGACCGTAATAGTTTAGTCTCTTTGGAAACTTGGAACATAATCTTCTAATCATGGTGAAAGATCTTCAACATCTCCCATAAAGATCTTCCCCTTTTGTTTTCTTACCTAAAACCTTTCTTTAAATCATGGGGAAAATAAAACATATAAAGGGTGAGCTCAAATAATTAGTAAGGGTAATCATGGAGAAAATAAAACAATTCATATACATTTTAACTTAAAAAAATGATCATAAAGTTTAAACATCAAAATCTTGAGAAATGAATCTTGGAAGTACATAAGGCATAGATCATAAAGGAACATTAATCATGATAAAATTGAATGGGAATAAAACATGTAATTGTGGAAAACCATTAAGCACATGATATGATTTCCATAGTAGCCAAGACATTGCTTCTAAGACCATCTTAGTGGACAAAGTCCCTTACTGAATCGAGTTCACTCCTCGTTCCAGTCCCATATCACTGAACCAGATTAACCTGTCATTTCATCCATGTTTATCTCATGAGATATAAATCTTTACCCAATGCATTGGGGGGAGATATAGGTCCCACCCATCTCATAATGAAATCATTCTTACTTGTACCACAAAATAAACATAAATCATTCATCATAACCCAAAGAATAAAATATGTTTCATAAACACCATCCCATCATAACATAATCCATATAAAACAAATGGATATCATTTCATCATAAGAGAATTGAAACCATGTAAATCATAGATACATTATACTTGAAACATACACATATGAAATAATTTCATCTTATATGGAAAATGGTTTTGATAAAACACTTGAAAATAATTCTTGAGGACAATATTCTTTCTTCTTAAAAATCATTTTATTTTCACAAAATGCCACGCAATTTTAAAAGAAAAGGATTTTATTGAAAATAACCAAGAAATCTTTTAGATTAAACTTTATGAAAATAAGGCGTTATGAAACCGTAAAAAATCCATTCATGCCGTATAAGTTAAAAAAACATTCTTCTCGTACTTTTTCTGAAAAAGTCAAAAAGTACCTCGTATGGTAAACAAAAGAAATATTCCTTACATACCATGTAGTAAAAGTTAAAAATTTGTAAAAAGGACTTTAAACATACATGAAACCATTTTTAGAACATAGGTACATGGATGATAAATATAACCCCAGTAAATACTTACGAATAAACAATCTCGGATAAAAACGAGATTGGAAATGTTATCCATTACCTTAGGTCTGATATGCTTTTTACGTATCCAAACCTCTTGTATAATGATTTAAATAATGTCATTGACTTATTACAGAATCATATTTATTGTTATGATATCATATATGGTTCACTCATGACTTAATATTACCCGTTCTTTTGTAAATTCCATGTTAAAGCAGCATTTTTGGTAAAATCGTTTCATTTATCGTACATGTTTGGACTTGTTGTTCTTGATATTATTATTTCTTATATCATGATTTAATTACTTATAGAATGTAAAACATGATTTATATATCATAAATATTCAGAATATAAATATATATAATAGATCGATAAATGGAACGAAATACACCATTCATGGAGACGGTAAACCGTACGTACGCATGATCGCTGTTTTTGTTTCCTTATTTAATTGAATGGATGTAAGTAAATAACATATACATAAATCCAGTATCATTATTATTTCATATATCTAATTATTATTCATTATATTTACTTTATAATCATTCTTGAATTGTTAACAAGGAAAATGAATCTCATCGCGTCATGGAGACCGTAATCCGTACGTACGCACGGGCGATGATATCGTTCCCATATTTATTGAATGGAATTGGAGCAGATGATATAATATCTTAGAATAATTATGATTTTATAATAATCATATATAGTTATTATTTACACCATTATACCCATCCATGTAAGGTGGTGGTGGAAAACAGATTACACCACGGCGTGGAGACGGTATTCCGTACGTATGCACGCGCGGTAATTTCATTTTCCGTAGGATGGATAGAAGGTGAAATAGGGTTGTTTCATATTTATAATAAAATATCATTATATAAGTAATAATTATGTTATTAATTTATAATGAAACAACTAAATAAGAATAATTAGAAGAAGAATGAAACTTGAAAGAGTCGGTAGAAGAGACTACCTCTTCCTCGACGCACCTCCTTTAAACTTCCTCTTAGGACACTAGAGTTGGTCTTTTGAGAAGACCAGAACCTATATGATATAACTAGAGAGGTTGAGAAGAGGAATTGGTAGGGTTTGTCCGAGGTTCAAGGCTCAAAAGGGTTTGAAGAGAAGAGGGAAGGGGTGCCCTTTTTATAAGGGAGGAGAGGGGCACCTTTGGAAACATAGGAAATATTAATTTATAATAAATTTAAAACCACTTAAAAACCCCAAAAAATGACTCATATTATAATATTAGATGATATAGGGTTTTAATCGCATCAAAAAATAAAATTTAGATATGTTGGTAATTTATTTTAAACATTATCAACTTAATTTATCCTTATTTAATCTATTTAACTTTATTTGTGGTAATAAGATTCTAAATTTTAAATTGTTATAAATAATTACTTATGTGTTTTGAATTGTCCATAATTGGATAATTTATGACATTTTAGACAATATAAATATAAATTTATAATTTTTAAATATATTTGTGATTTTTAAACAATTTTATATTATTTTATTTTTATAAAATAACAATTGTGTCAATTTTGAAACTGTTCATTTATTTGAATTTAAATAAAATATATACAGAAGATATGTTCGAACTAAAAGATTTAATAGATTAATAACATGTAATTTTATCTAGAAAATTAGTGGAGAATATTAAATAGTTCACATAATATTTATTTTAATACTTTTAATATCATTTATTTGATATTTCAATCAATAAAATAACTTCAACATCACTATTGTGTCATAATTATTGATAATTATTTAATCCCTAAAAATTCTATATAAATTCACATGATGTAGATAATTTTATTATCTTTTTGGAGACTATTCAGGTGAGAAGTTTCATGAAGTTTATCACTAAATTAAAACTATTATACTTATAAGATTTAAGAGAGTGACATGTTGTCACTTTCTTTGGTTTTAATAATAATTAAATTATTTTCATGGTCAAAAGTACATAAAATTAATCTATTCCGACACTTAGGTGATATGGGTCGACTTTTAGTCATCTAATAGAATTTTTGAAGGTGTTAGGGTAATTTTATAATCTTATTTTTACCCTTAATTACCCGATTTACCTTTAACTGCAGTAAATAAAAATTACGGTAGTTACTATTCATAATATCAAAAAAATAAAAGTAACCTATTAACATAATTTGGAACCACTTAATTCAAATATGGAATTTATTTTTCAAAATTCAAAACACAAAAGTTATAGTAATTAATTTAAAATTAATCCCATTGTTAAGAAAACGAGTTTTAAAAGTTAAAACACTGCCAAAGATTGAAATGTTTTTACTTATGAATTCAATGTAAAATTAATGGTAATTACATACATTATATTAAATGGTAAAAATATATTCTATTTATAATTTAAAACCATTCAATATTATAATTTAACCATATAAGTTATTGCAATGAAAAAAGTTATTTTTTTTAAAATATAGCATGTTTTTACTATTCATTAAAATATAAAAGTTATCATAATAATATGAAAAACTTATCCAAAGTAAATTTTTATATCCTTATTCCAAAGAATAATTTTGTTTTGTCAAATTGAACTTATAAACCTATCAAAAACTACATTAAAAGTGGGTGCGCCATCAAAAGGTGGCAAAACAACATTTTTTGAAAAATACTTATTTTACCTGAAAAATTTATTTTGTTCACATACCATGTTTTAGAAAATGTGTAAGATGAATAATAACATTAAAAATTTAGTTAATACTATTCATAATGGATATTCCATAATAATATTATAAAAATATATTGTTGTTCAGTGAAACCCGGTATTGGGTACTACACACGCTATCGAGAAAGGCCGCGATTGCGTGTAACGCAAGCCAAGCCAGTGTTATGGGTAGTGAAAGATTCGTTTGGTGTTGCGTATAACATAATCCAACCATATTTCATTTATACATTGAATATATATATATATATATATATATATAGACACACACTCAATGTTGCGTAGAATAACATCTATCAAACGAACATAAAATTGTGTGTAACACGATCCAAGAATAGTGTTGCATATACTGCAAGCTAATACGGTGTTGCGTATAACGCAAGATAATCTTGGTGTAGCATACAACATAGAACATCAAATAAATTATAAAGAATACTTATCATAAAATCTCGGGGTGTTATATTCTACCCCCCTTAAAATTAATTTCTCCCACGAAATTCGTCGGGGTTATAAATGGTTTTCTACTTGAAAGTTTCTTTAATAGAAATCCACATCGTAAAAAGGAATACCAAAACTTAACTTTAAAAACTAAAGTATGAAATGTAACAGTTACCCAAATTAACTAATCATTGGGTTTCCACATAGGAGAACATAGGTGAAAATATGGATATGGAAGAAAAATCTAACCATCAAGTTCTGATGGAGAGTGGTAGAGAACATGGATATGAAAAAGACAAAAATCACAAATCCATAAATTTGTGATGATCTAAGGTACCATCTGATTCATCGGATATGAGGGCACTAGGACAACATTTTTGGTTTTCAAGATCATTTCCCTAAAGTTGATGAATTAAAAGAAATACTTACATGATTTTGGTACAATATCACTGTTGTTCATGCCTTGAACAATTTCAACTTCATCTCTTAAAGAAATAAAGTTGAATTTGTTATTCGTGAAGTGTTAGCAGATCATGTGATAGATTGATGGGTCATTCCACCTGTTTCAAACAAAAGGTTATCAAAAGTTATCAAATATACATAAGTCCATCTATGGTGAGGTTAATCATATATGATTCCAAAAATGAACTTATAATTCATCTATCATACCGCTTAATAAAATAAAACCAGTTTCTACTAACTAGATACTTCTTGTAGGCTAGTGGTAGGCGATAAAGGTCTGTCGCACTTCGGTTGTAGGTTCGATTCCGGCAACCTTTTCCGATGCGACGGGTTGTCATCCGTCATGCGGGTTGTCCTTTTTCTAAAACTACACTATTATAACATTATAGAAATAATATCAAAAAAAGTTCTAGCCTTAAACAATATTTTATGATGACCAATATAATCCACTCCAATCTTTAGACTTATCCAAAATACATCTGTCCAATCTCATAGTATAAAGAAAAGGATTACTGGAAAGGTCACATAACAAGCACGTGAATACCATCATTTATATATTATAAGATATATGTTGTTGATCGCATTCCAAACATGTGAATACCTTAATCATGCATTATCATAAATTACCATAGAACCTTAGTGAAAAAATGAGTGTTCTCAAAAGGTAACTCTTTCCACATACAAAAATACCAAAATTTCTACATACTCAAACCATGATGCCACTTTGTCCTTATATCAATCATGAGCTCATGAATACTATCATACATATTATTTTCTCCTTATCCTTTATTATGTGCATTTCATTTTCTTTCCAAAAATATTTTAATCACTTTTCATGGTTACCAGTACAATATAATTATTGAAAACCAATACATAGATATCCCAAAATTCCACGATACCATAAATGAGATACTATTTTGAAATCTCATTACATAAACACTTAATCATTCCACAACATCATTTTCATACTCAACATCACAAATAGTGATTTCATGTGACTTCCCTTTATCCTTTTCCTTAATAGGTTTCTCACATAGATCATCATTAACCCTTGTATTAGGGCATTGATTAGCATAATGCCCCATTTCCTTGCACTTCAGGTATTGATGTGTTGGTGGAGTGTTCTCTATAGTCTTCAATCTATTTACATCATTAGCTACCTTTTTCCCATTACTTTGACACTCAACTGCTCGATGACCTTCTTTTCCACACTTAAAACATTTTCTAGTTCCTTTTAGACAATATCCACCATGCTTCTTTCCACACTTTGAGCATAAAGACACATTCATCTTCTTTTCACCATTGTTCTGAGATTTCTCCTTGAACTCCATCTTTATTTTCTTGTCAAAAACATGAGATGGATATGTAACAACAACTTCCATTTCTACCTTGATAGCACAATGCACAAGTTATTCATAGATACTGAAGTATCTTATAGCTAATGCCCTTCTAAGACTCTGTTTTAACCCACCGAAGAATCGATCAACTTTACTTTCAGGTTGGATGATAAAGCCAGATGCATACCTTGCAAGTCTGGTAATATTCGCTTCGTATATACCAACAGATTCATCATCCTTTTTCTTAAGCTCAAGGAACTATTTTTCCATCTTAGTTCGAAGAATACGAGGAAAGTACTTATTGAAAAACAAGTTCTTCAACTCGTCCCATTCCATTGATTCAATTTTATCTTGGGGCCTTGTATTCTTAATTAGAGTCCACCACTGGTCTGCTTCACCTTCTAAACACTAAACAACCAGAATAACTTTTTCATGTTTTGAACAGAGAAGTATGGAAAATATCTTTTCAATGGTACTGATCCATAATTCAGCAACAAGTGGATCAGAAGACCCACTGAAAGAAGGTGGACTTTGCCTCATGAAGGACTCAATATAATATTGTTTTTTCTCTCCTCATTCGGAAGTCCAGAATGATTCATAGCTTGTGTAAGTATAAAAATAAGATTTTTCACTCCATCTCCCATAACATTGGTTTGTTAATGAGGACAATCCTTGGATTTTACATTACATTGATCAACACGGTTCCTTCGGGTTCCAACCATCGTCTAAAACCCAAAAAGATTAGCGTGAGAGTCAAAAATCATGGTAAGAAAAAAACATAATAAAGGGGGAGTACCTTCAATATCTAAAATCATAGGTTTACTTCTATGATCATTACCGTAATTCTAGGACTATAACATATAGTTATACTTAACCTTAGGGACATCCCTAGACATACCTTAGAAATATCTCTAGGGATCTCACCAAAGTTTTCACATCCTAATTTCCAAAGGTTGACTAAACCTTTCCTCTAATACCAACTATAGAGACCCAAGATTGACGTACATGGACATTACTTTAATTTTGAGGAATAATTAATAAATAACAAGAACCAACACTCAAGGACCGTAATAGTTTAGTGTCTTTGGAAACTTGGAACATAATCTTCTAATCATGGTGAAAGATCTTCAACATATCTCATAAAGATCTTCCCCTTCTGTTTTCTTACCTAAAACCTTTCTTTAAATCCCGGGGAAAAGAAAACATATAAAGGATGAGCTCAAATGCTCAGTAAGGGTAATCATGGAGAAAGTAAAACAAATCATATACATTTTAACTTAAATAAAACATGATCATAAAGTTTAAACATCAAAATCTTGAGAAATAAATCTTGGAAGTACATAAGGTATAGATCATAAAGGAACATTAATCAAGATAAAATAGCATGGGAATAAAATATGTAATTGTGGAAAACCATTAAGCACTTGATATGATTTCCATAGTAGCCAAGGCATTGCTGGCAAGATCATCTTAGTGGACAAAGTCCCTTACGGAATTGAGTTCACTCCTCGTTCTAGTCCGGTATCACTGAACCAGATTAACTTTCCATTCTAGTCATGTCTATATCATGAGATATAAATCTTTACCCAATGCATTGGAGGGAGATATATGTCCCACCCTTCTCATAATGAAATCATTCTTACTTGTGCCAAAAAATAAACATAAATCATTCATCATAACACAAAGAATAAAATGGGTTTCATAAACAGCATCCCATCATAACATAATCCATATAAAAAATGGATATTATTTCATCATAAGAGAAGTGAAACCATGTAAATCATAAATACATTATACTTGAAATATAAACATATGAAATAATGTCATCTTATATGGAAAATGGTTTAGATAAAACACTTGAAAAGAATTATTGAGGAAAATATCCTTTCTTCTTAAAAATCATTTTCTTTTCACAAAATGCCACACAATTTTAAAAGAAAAGTATTTTATTGAAAATAACCATGAAATATTTTAGAGTAAACTACATGAAAATAAGGTGCTATGAAACCATAAAAAATCTGTTCATGCCGTATAAGTTAAAAAAACATTCTTCTCGTACTTTTGCCAGAAAAGTCAAAAAGTACCTCGTATGGTAAACAAAAGAAAGATTCCTTACATACCATAGAGTAAAAGTCAAAAATGGGTAAAAAGGACTTTAAAAATACATGAAACCATTTTTATAACACATGTACATGGATGATAAATATAACCCCTGTAAATACTTACGAATAAACAATCTCGAATAAAAACGAGATTGGAAAAATTATCCCTTACCATAGGTCCAATATGCTTCGTACGTATCCGAACCTCCTGTATAATGATTTAAATAATATTATTGAATTGTTACAGAATTATATTTATTGTTATGATATCATATATGGTTCAATCATGAATTAATAGTACCCGTTCTTTTGTAAATTCCATGTTAAAGCTGTGTTTTTGGTAAAATCGTTTCATTTATCGAACGTGTTTGGACTTGTTGTTCTTGATATTATTATTAATTATATCATGATTTAATTACTTCCAGAATGTAAAATGTGATTTATATATCATATATATTCATAATATAAATATATATAATATATCGATAAATGGAACGAAATACACCATTCATGGAGACGGTAGACCGTACGTACGCATGAACGCTGTTTTTGTTTCCTTATTAAATTGAATGGATGTAAGTAAATAACATATAAATAGATCCAGTATCATTATTATTTCATATATCTCATTATTATCCATTATATGTACTTTATAATAATTCTTGAATTGTTAACATGGAAAATGAATCTCATCACGTTGTGGAGACGGTAATCCGTACGTACGCCCGAGCGATGATATCATTCCCATATTTATTGAATGGAATTGGAGCGGATGATATAATATCTTAGAATCATTATGATGTTATAATAATAATATATAGTTATTATTTACACCATTATACCCATCCAAGTAAGGTGGTGGTGGAAAACAGATTACACCACGGTGTGGAGACGGTATTCCGTACGTACGTACGCGCGGTGATTTTGTTTTCCGTAGGATGGATAGAAGGTGAAATAGGGTTGTTTCATATTTATAATAACATATCAATATATAATTTATACTGATGTTATTACTTTATAATTAAACAACTAAATAATAATAAGTAGAAGAATAATGAAACCTGAAAGAGTCGGTAAAAGAGATTACCTCTTCCTCGACGCACCTCCTTTAAAATTCCTCTTAGGGCATTAGAGTTGGTCTTTCGAGAAGACCATAACCTCTATGATATAACTAGAGAGGTTGATAAGAGTAATTTTCAGAGTTTGGTCGAGATTCAAGGCTCAAAAGGGTGTGAAGAGAATAGGGAAGGGGTGCCCTTTTTATAAGGGAGGAGAGGGGCACCTTTGGAAACATAGGAAATATTAATTTATAATAAATTCAAAACCACTTAAAACCCTCCAAAATGACTCATATTATAATATTAGATAATATAGGGTTGTAATATCATAAACCAATAAAATTTAGATATGTTGGGAATTTATTTTAAACATTATCAACTTGACTTATCCTTATTTAATCTATTTAACTTTATTTGTGGTAATAAGATTCTAAATTTTAAATTGTTATAAATAATTACTTATGTGTTTTTAATTGTCCATAATTGTATAATTTATGACATTTCCGACCATATAAATTTTAATTTATAATTTTTAAATATTTTTTTGATTTTTAAACAATTTTATATTTTGTTATTTTTATAAAATAACAATTGTGTCAATTTTGACACAATTCATTTATTTGAATTTAAATAAAATATATACAGAAGATATGTTCGAACTAAAAGATTTAATAGATTCATAAAATTTCATATTTATCTATAAAATTAGTTGATCACATTAAATAGTTCATATAATATTTATTTTAACACCTTTAACATCATTTATTTGATATTTCAATCAATAATATAACTTCAACATCACTGTTGTGTCATAATTAATGATAATTATTTAATCCATAAAAATTTTATATAAATTCACATGATGTAGATAATTTTATTATATTTCTGGAGACTATTCATGTTTGAAGTTTCATGAAGTTTATTACTAAATTATAATTATTATACTTATAAGATTAAAGAGAGTGACATGTTGTCACTTTATTTGGTTTTAATAATAATTAAATTATTTTCAAGGTCAAAAGTCCATAAAATTAATCTATTCCGACCGTTAGGTGATATGGGTTGACTTTTAGTCATATAATATAATTTTGGAAGGTGTTAGGGTAATTTTATAATCTTATTTTTACCCTTAATTACCTGATTTACCTTTAACTACAGTAAATAAAAATTACCGTAGTTACTATTCATAATATCAAAAAAATAAAATTAACCTATTAACATAATTTTGACCCACTAAATTCAAATATGGAATCTATTTTTCAAAATTCAAAACACAGAAGTTGCAGTAATTAATTTAAAATTAATCCCGTTTTAAAGAAAACGGGTTTTAAAAGGTAAAACACTGCCAAAGATTGAAATGTTTTTACTTATGAATTCAATGTAAAATTAATGGTAATGACATAAATTATATTAAATGGTAAACATATATTCTATTTATTATTTTAAACCATTAAATATTATAATTTAACCATATAAATTATTGCGATGAAAAAAGTTGTTTTTAATTAAAATATAGCGTGTTTTTACTATTCATTAAAATATAAAAGTCATCAGAATAATATGAAAAATTTATCCAAAGTAAATTTTTATATCCTTATTCCAAATAAGAATTTTATTTTGTAAAATTGAATTTATAAATCTGTCAAAAACTAGATTTAAAGTGGGTGCGCCATCAAAAGGCGGCAAAACCGTATTTTTTGAAAAATACTTATTTTACCCAAAAAATTATTTTGTTCACATACCATGTTTTAAAAAATGTGTAAGATGAATAATAATGTTCAAAATTTAGTTAATACTATTCATAACGGCTAGTCTATAATAATATTATAACAATATATCGTTGTTCAGTGAAACTTGGTATTCCGTACAACACACGCTATCGAGAAAGGTCGTGATTACGTGTAACGCAAGCCAAGCCAGTGTTATGTGTATTGAAAGATTCGTTTGGTGTTGCGTATAAAATAATCCAACCATATTTCATTTATACATGGAATATATATATATATATATACACACACACTCAATGTTGCGTAGAATAACTTCTATCAAACGAACTTAAAATTGTGTGTAACATGATCCAAGAATAGTGTTGCATATACTGCAAGCTAATACGGTGTTGTGTATAGCACAAGATAATATTGGTGTAGCATACAATACATGACATAAAATAAATTAGAAATAATACTTATCATAAAATCTCGAGGTGTTACATTCTACCCCCCTTAAAATGAATTTCGCCCTCGAAATTCGTCGGGGTTATAAATGGTTATCTACTTGAAAGTTTCTTTAATAGAAACCCACATCGTAAAAAGGAATACCAAAACATAAATTTAAAAACAAAAGTATTAAATGTAACGGTTAACCAAATTAACTTATCATTGGGTTTCTACATAAGAGAACATAGGTGAAAATATGGATATGGAAGAAAAATCTAACCATCAAGTTCTGATGGAGAGTGGTAGAGAACATGGCTATGAAAAAGCCAATAATAACAAATCCATAAATTTGTGATGATCTAAGGTACCATCTGATTCATAGAATATGAGGGCACTAGGACAACATTTTTGGTTTTCAAGATCATTTCCTTAAAGTTGATGAATTAAAATAAATACTTACATGATTTTGGTACAATATCATTGTTGTTCATTCCTTGAACAATTTCCACTTCATCTCATAAAGAAATATAGTTGAATTTGTTATTCATGAAGTGTTAGCAGATCATGTGATAGATTGATGGGTCATTCCATCTGTTTCAAACAAAAGGTTAGCAAAAGTTATCAAATATACATAAGTCCATCTATTGCGAGGTTAATCGTATATGATTCCAAAAATGAAATTATACTTCATATATCATACCGCTTAATAAAATAAAACTAGTTTCTACTAACCAGGGACTTCCTGTAGGCCAGTGGTAGGCGATAAAGGCCTGTCGCACTTCGGTTGTGGGTTCGATTCCCGGAACCTTGTCCGACGTGACGGGTTGTCGTCTGTCCTGCATGTTGTCCTTTTTCTAAAACTACACTATTATAAAATTACAGAAATAATATCGAAAAATGTTCTAGGCTTAAACAATATTATCTGATGTCCAATATAATCCACTCCAATTGTAACATCCCAAGTAAGTAATGAATAATAGATATTTTTATCTATGTCTATTAATGATTAAGATAGTGTTATAGAGGCTTAAAATGAAAATAAATACAATCTTATGCATGGAATACACTAATATTCTTAAAAGATTGTTTTAGTGCCTTTTGATGGCAAACCATTTTTGAATCTATATTTTGACAATTTTATAAACTATGTTTGTCAAAATAAACTTATCCTTTATGATTGGGACATCAAGATTTACTTTGTGTGAATTTTTGGTATTTTTCTGACAATGTTCATTTTTTAATGAATAGTGAAAAATACTGCATTTTACATCAAAACTGCTTTTTAATCTTATTTATTTATATGATTAGATTATGTTTTGAATTAGTTTTGAAGTGAAATTAGAATATATTTTTACCATTTTATCCAATGGTGGTCATTGGAATCAATTTCACTTTGAAATTAGACTTAAACTGGTGTCAATCTTTTGATACTTATTGTTTTGTAAAAACACGCTATTTGCTCTGGCAGCGGGAATTAATTATTAAATTAATTAATGTGACTTATATGATTTGAATTTTGTAAAATAGACTTCATTTTTGAATTTGGAATATCAAATATAGCTTAGGGTGAATTTTTGGTAATTTTCTGAAAAACTTCAATTTTTGATGAATAGTGAAACCACTAAGTGGTAATCAAGAAAACTGATTTTTCAGTTAAATAAAAGTTTACCACTAATGTGTATTGAATTTTGAAAATCCGACATACATGGTTGTCATTAAGAAGTAAAATGTGGTTCAATGAGATTATAATAATTTTTTTGGTGAATAGTAACTTATTAAGTTCTTAATCGCGATTAGTGGTAATTAGGGTAGTTTAAGGTATAAATAATGCTTTAATAATAGGAAATGACCTAGACACATGTCCCAAACTTATTGGTTGTGTCATGGCCGACCAAGAAAAGCCATGGGTCAACTTGGGGACCCCATGGAGACACTTTGGTTTGGAAATGACATAAATAACTTTTTATTAAATGTTAAAGTAAAAATGACACAAACAAGAGATGTTTTACAAAAACAATTTTTACATGGGGTTATAAAGATCAGATTTTTGATTATAAATATTCATTGGAAAGCTAAAACGATTTCCTACATCATAGTATTTTTTTATGATTTTTAGACATTAAATAAATTAAATTATTTATGACATAATAATGATGCAGCGATGACATCATTATTTGACGATTTAAATAAAATGGAAAGATAATATAAAATCTATGAACTACACATGTCCAAAACCAATTGGATGAGTGTATTTCGAACCCTTATCACCTTATCCACGAATTATATCAATGTGGGACCTTTTGAAACCGAAACACATTTTCA
The DNA here is from genome assembly GCA_963277665.1 of Viscum album. NCBI lineage: Eukaryota > Viridiplantae > Streptophyta > Magnoliopsida > Santalales > Viscaceae > Viscum > Viscum album. Next base: position 728,074 of record CAUJRU010000251.1, read on the forward strand.
AATAAAGTAATATTTCTTTACTTTCCAAAAGTGCCTCTCCTCTCCTCTTATAAAAGGCCCCCACCTCTACCTCATTTCACACACTCCTCAAGCCTTTGGCTCGACCAACCCCTGCCCATTTACTCTCTCCACATCCCTCTCCTCATCCTAGAGGATTCCCTTTGGGAAGAATCCTTTCAAAGGAAGCCTTTAGGCTCAAATCAACAGGAGTTACACTTTTAAAGGTAATTCATTCTCTCATGTTCATTTGTTTTATTTTGATTCTACAACCCCCTAAAATCTTTTTATTTACTCCTTTTGTAACAACAACAGTATATTAAATATACTAGGATGTTGTTATAAGATTTATTTGAGCTACACTCTCACACATCTACATCAAATGGTTAAAGAACATACGGTTTCCGTGGATGGCGAAATTCTGCCTCCCGAAACGATGATTGTTCAACACTCATTTAACACCTTCAAAGGTGGCCATTATGATGTCACTATTTTTATATATGATATATAATATGTTTATGTTTTCCTTAATCTTCTGTTTTTTTTCATTTTGGGCATACCTTTATGGTTTCCATTATGGGTAAACACGATATCTTCATTTTAGGAAGTGCGGACTACCGCCCCCTCAAAGTGAATTGATTCGTTAAATACCATATGTGGGACATATAAAGGATGGAACCATGATATTATATATGTTATTATACTGGAATTATAATATACCTTTATATCATTATGATTTCATTCTATAAAATACGAAATAGAAATGAAAGTAGCGTTCATGCGTACGTACGGCTTACCGTCTCCATGAACGGTGCATTTCATTTCTTACCTCTAAATGTGATGTAATATTATAAATACATGTATATGATGAATATATATGATATATATGTTATCCAAATCATTAATATCATTCTGGATATAATGAACCTTTGACCAAATTAACAACATGTAAGTGTAAGAAGTCTATTTTTGACTTAAGAACCAAATACCGACAAAATGAACATTATTAACTTAAATGATTACATGATGTTCATAACATGGTATAAAAGGAATAATGAACTTGAAAAATATTCATAAGCAAGTAAAGATTAACTCAAGTTTATTATTCAGGAGATTAAAGAACGGTCGGGTCAAGTCAGATACGAGGTATGGGACTTCGTCTCAATCTCCTTTCATTGAGGCATATTTTATTTTATACACAACTTTCTTTTATACGGTGTATAAACCCCTTTGACTTTTACGTTTATTCAAAAGGAATATTTTTTATACGAAGCGTTTACTAAACGACAAAAGGGAATGTTTTTGTCATACGTATGCGGCGACAACGACTTCTCCGCCGTCGTGACCGTTATTTGAGTTTCGGCTTCCTATACAAGCCATACCTTCTTTTTAAAAGAAAAATAAATACCATGTTTTACTTTTCTGTTATTTTGGTATTGAAAATGGTTTTCATAATGTTTTTATATCAATGTGTTGTATTGATATCTCGTGATTGAAATGTGGAAATTTTATGTTTCCTTTATGCATGTTTTATGTGATATGATTATGTTATGGTTCTTGGGCATTATTATGAAGACGGGTGGTTCCGTGATAAACTAAGGGCGGGTGAGCCCGTTATAGCTCTCCAATGCATTGGGTAACGCGAAGGATTGAAACGTTAAGGTTTCTCCGAAGAGATTTTAGGGAATATACTGTGATGGGTATTCCAAACGTAACCAAGAGGGTTACTCCCTACGTAAGAATGTTATGAATGCCTCAAGTTACCTTTATGTCTTATGATTTATATGATTTATTCATGATTTTATGAGGTATGTTAAAGTGCCTATGTTTTATGGGTAAAGTATGAATTCATTCTTATGTATATATGAACTCATGTTTCCTTTCCATGTTTTTTTTATAACCCATACTGAGTTTTATGCTCATCCCAAGTTTTTGAAATGTTTTTCACAGGTCAAGGGAAAGGTACATGATAAGATGATAGAGTCAAGGATGTGTCAAGAAATAATCCATGTTTTATTTTAAATGTGTTTCCATTGATGGGAATGAAGGATACTATCTTTATGTAACCACTTTGTTTATATGTGGAATGTAATGCATGTTTTATGATCTAATTCTCTAAAACTCTAAACCCGAAAAGATCCTCAATGTGTAATCTTGTAATAACTCAAGATTAAGTAAGGTTTAAGGCTGGGGCCTTATACCAATCTTTAGACTTATCCAAAATACATCTTTCCAATCTCATAGTATAAAGAAAACAATTACTGGAAAGGTCACATAACAAGAACGTGAATACCATCATTTATATATCATAAGATATATCTTGTTGATCACATTCCAAACATGTGAATACCTTAATCATGCATTATCATAAATTACCATATAACCTTAGTGAAAACATGAGTTTTGACAAAAGGTAACTCTTTCCACATACAAGAATCCCAAAAATTATACATACTCAAACCATGATATCACTTTGTCCTTATATCAGTCATGAGCTCATGAATACTATCATATATATTATTTTCTCCTTATCCTTCATTATGCACATTTCATTTTATTTCCAAAAATATTTCCATCACTTTTCATGGTTACTGGTACCATATAATTATTGAAAATCAATACATAGATATCCCAAATTTCCACGATACCATAAATGAGATACTATTTCGAAATCACATTACATAAACACTTAATCATTCCACAACATCATTGTCATACTCAACATCATAAATAGTGATCACATGTGACTTCCCTTTATCCTTTTCCTTAAGAGGTTGCTCAAGATGATTATCACTAACCCTTGGATTAGGGCATTGATTAGCATAATGCCCCATTTCCTTGCACTTCAGGTATTGATGTGTTGGTGGAGTGTTCTCTATAGTCTTCTCTCTATTTACATCATTAGCTACCTTTTTTCCCATTACTTCGACACTCAACTGCTCGATGACCTTCTTTTCCACACTTAAAACATTTTCTAGTTCCTTTTAGACAATATCCACCATGCTTCTTTCCACACTTTGAGCATAAAGAGACATTCATCTTCTTTTCACCATTGTTCTGAGATTTCTCCTTGAACTCCATCTTTCTTTTCTTGTCAAAACCATGAGATGGATATGTAAAAACAACTTACATTTCTACCTTGATAGCACAATGTACAATTTATTCATAGCTACTGAAGTCTCTTATAGCTAATGCCCTTCGAAGACTCTGTTTTAACCCACCGAAGAATCGATCAACTTTACTTTCAGGTTGGATGATAAAGCCAGATGCATACCTTGAAAGTCTTGTAAAAGTCGCATCGTATATAAAAAAAGATTCATCATCCTTTTTCTTAATCTCAAGGAACTCCTTTTACATCTTCGTTCGAAGAATACGAGGAAAGTATTTATTGAAAAACAAGTTCTTGAACTCGTCCCATTCCGTTGATTCAATTTCATCTTGGGGCCTTGTATTCTTAATTCGAGTCCACCACTGGTCTGCTTCACCTTATAAATGGTAAACAGCCATAATGACTTTTTCATGTTCTGAACAGCAAAGTATGGAAAATATATTTTCAATGGTACTGATCCATTGTTCAGCAATAAGTGGATCATAAGACCCACTGAAAGAAGGTGGACATTGCCTCATGAAGGAATCAATAGAATATTGTTCCTTTCTCTGCTCATTTGGAAGTCCCGAATGATTCATAGCTTGTGTAAGTATAGCAATAAGATTTTTCACTCCATCTCCCATAACATTGGTTTGTTCAGAAAGACAATCATTTCATTGTCCATTACATTGATCAACACGGTTCCTTCGGGTTCCAGCCATCATCTAGAACCCCAAAAATATTAGTGTGAGAGGAAAAAATCATGATAGGAAAAAAAGGGGGAGTAACTTCAATATCTAACATCTTAGGTTTACATCTATGATCGTTACCGTAATTCTAGTACGATAAACAATGGTTATACTTAACCTTAGGGACATCCCTAGACATACCATAGAAATATCTCTAGGGATCTCACCAAAGTTTTTGCATCCTAGTTTCCAAAGGTTTACTAAACCTTTCCTTTGATACCAACTGTAGAGACCCAAGATTGACGTACATGGAAATTACTTTACTTTTGTGGAATAATTAATACATAACAAGAACCAACACTCAAGGACCGTAATAGTTTAGTGTCTTTGGAAACTCGGAACATAATCTTCTAATCATGGTGAAAGATCTTCAACATCTCCCATAAAGATCATCCCCTTTTGTTTTCTTACCTAAAACATTTCTTTAAATCCTAGGGAAAAGAAAACATATAAAGGGTGAGCTCAAATGATTAGAAAGGGTAATAATGGAGAAAATAAAACAAATCATATACATTTGAACTTAAAAAAACATGATCATAAAGTTTAAACATCAAAATCTTGAGAAATAAATCTTGGCAGTACATAAGGAATAGATCATAAAGGAACATTAATCATGATAAAATAGCATGAAAATAAAACATGTAATTGTTTCAAACCATTAATCACTTGATATGATTTCCATAGTATCCAAGACATTGCTTCAAAGTCCATCTTAGTGGACAAAGTCACTTACTGAATCGAGTTCCCTCCTCGTTCCAGTCCTGTATCACTCAACCGGGTTAACTTGCCGTTCCAGCCATGTCTATCTCATGGGATATAAATCTTTACCCAATGCATTTTAGGGATATATAGGTCCCACCCATCTCATAATTAAATCATTCTTACTTGTGCCACAAAATAAACATAAATCATTCATCATAACCCAAAGAATAAAATGGGTTTCATAAATATCATCCCATCATAACATAATCCATATAAAACAAATGGATATCATTTCATCATAAGATTAGTGAAACCATGTCAATCATAGAGACATTATTCTTGAAACATACACATATTAAATAATGTCATCTTATATGGAAAATGGTTTTGATAAAACACTTAAAAATAATTCTTGAGGAAAATATCCTTTCTTCTTAAAAATCATTTTCATTTCACAAAATGCCACGAAATTTTAAAAGAAAAGGATTTTATTGAAAATAAACATGAAATATTGTACAGTAAACTTAATGAAAATAATGTGTTATGAAACCGTAAAAAATCCGTTCATGCCGTATAAGTTAAAAAAAACATTCTTCTCGTACTTTTTTCGGAAAAGTCAAAAAGTACCTCGTATGGTAAACAAAAGAAAGATTCCTTACATACCATGTAGTAAAAGTCAAAAATGGGTAAAAAGGACTTTAAACATACATGAAACAATTTTTAGAACACATGGACATGGATGATACATATAACCCTAGTTAATACTTATGAATAAATATTCTCGGATAAAAATGAGATTGGAAAAGTTATCCCTTACCTTAGGTCCGATATGCTTCATACGTATCCAGACCTCCTGTATAATGATTTAAATGATGTCATTGAAATATTACAGAATCATATTTATTGTTATGATATCATATATGGTTCACTCCTGACTTAATATTTCCCGTTCTTTTGTAAATTCCATGTTAAAGTAGTGTTTTTGGTAAAATTGTTTCATTTATCGTACGTGTTTGGAATTATTGTTCTTGATATTATTATTAATTATATCATGATTTAATTACTTACATAATTTAAAACATGATTTATATATCATATATATTAAGAATATAAATATATATAATAGATCGATAAATGGAACGAAATACACCGTTCATGGAGACGGTAGATCGTACGTACGCATGAACGCTGTTTTCGTTTCATTATTAAATTGAATAGATGTAAAAAAATAACATATACATAAATCCAGTATCATTATTAATTCATATATTGCATTATTATTTATTATATGTACTTTATAATCATTCTTGAATTGTTAACATGGAAAATGAATCTCATCATGTCGTGGAGATGGTAATCTGTACGTACGCACAAGAGATGATATCGTTCCCATATTTATTGAATGGAATTGGAGTGGATGATATAATATATTAGAATTATTATAATGTTATAATAATCATATATAGTTATTCTTTACACCATTATACCCATCCAAGTAAGTTGGTGGTGGAAAACAGATTACACCACGACTTGAAGACGGTATTCCGTATGTACGCACGCGCGGTGATTTTGTTTTCCGTAGGATGCATAGAAGGTGAAATAGGGTTGTTTAATATTTATAATAACATATAAGTATATATTTAATACTGATGTTATTACTTTATAATTAAACAACTAAATAAGAATAAGTGGAGGAAGAATGAAACTTGAAAGAGTCGGTAGAAGAGATTACCTCTTCCTCGACGCACCTCTTTAAACTTCCTCTTAGGGCACTAGAGTTTGTATTTTGAGAAAACCAAAACCTCTATGATATAACTAGATAGGTTGATAATATTAATTGGCAGGTTTTGGCCGAGCTTCAAGGCTCAAAAGGGTGTGAAGAGAAGAGGGAAGGGGTGCCCTTTTTATAAGGGAGGAGAGGGGCACCTTTGGAAACATAAGAAATATTAATTTATAATAAATTAAACCCCACTTAAAAACCTCCAAAAATGACTCATATTCGAATATTATATGATATAGGGTTTTAATTTCATCAACCAATAAAATTTAGACATGTTGGGAATTTATTTTAAACACTATCAACTGGATTTATCCTTATTTAATCTATTTATCTTTATTTGTGGTAATAAGATTATAAATTTTAAATTGTTATAAATAATTACTTATGTGTTTTTAATTATCCATAATTGGATAATTTATGACATTTTAGACCATATAAATTTTAATTTATAATTTTTAAATATTTTTGTGATTTTTAAACAATTTTATATAATGTTATTTTTATAAAATAACAATTGTGTCAATTCTGACACTATTCATTTATTTGAAATTAAATATAATATATACAGAAGATATGTTCGAACTAAATAATTTAATAGATTTATAACATATCATTTGTATCTAGAAAATTATTGGAGCACATTAAATAGTTCATATAATATTTATTTTAATACTTTTAAAATTATTTATTTGATATTTTAATCAATAAAATAATTTCAACATCACTATTGTGTCATAATTTATGATAATTATTTAATACCTAAAAATTATATATAAATTCACATGATGTATATATTTTTATTATATTTCTGTATACTATTCATGTTCGAAGTTTCATGAAGTTTATTACTAAATTAAAATTATTATACTTATAAGATTTAAGAGAGTGACATGTTGTCACTTTCTTTAGTTTTAATAATAATTAAATTATTTTCATGGTCAAAAGTCCATAAAATTAATTTATTCCGACCATTAGGTGATATGGGTATACTTTTAATCATCCAATAGAATTTTGGCACGTGTTAGGGTAATTTTATAATCTTATTTTTACCAATAATTACCCGATTTACCTTTAACTGCAGTAAATAAAAATTACCGTAGTTACTATTCATAATATCAAAAAATAAAAGTAACCTATTAACATAATTTGGACCCACTGAATTCAAATATGGAATCCATTTTTCAAAATTCAAAACACATAATTTGCAGTAATTAATTTAAAATTAATCCCATTGTTAAGAAAATGGGTTTTAAAAGTTAAAACATTGCCAAAGATTGAAATGTTTTTACTTATGAATTCAATGTAAAATTAATGGTAATGACATAATTTATATTAAATTGTAAAAATATATTCTATTTATACTTTAAAACCATTCAATATTATAATTTAACTATATAAATTATTGCGATGAAAAAGGTTGCTTTTAATTAAAATATAGCGTGTTTTTACTATTCATTAAAATATAAAAGTTATCAAAATAATATGAAAAATTTATCCAAAGTAAATTTTTATATCCTTATTCCAAATAAGAATTTTATTTTTTCAAATTGAACTTATAAACCTATCAAAAACAAGATTTAAAGTGGGTATGCCATCAAAAGGCGGCTAAACAACATTTTTTGAAAAATACTTATTTTACCCGAAAAATTTATTTTGTTCACATACCATGTTTTAGAAAATGTGTAAGATGAATAATAATGTTCAAAATGTAGTTAATACTATTCATAACAGCTATTCCATAATAATATTATAACAATATATCGTTGTTTAGTGAAACCCGGTATTGAGTACCACACACGCTATCGAGGAAGGTCGCGATTGCGTGTAACGCCAGCCAAGCCAGTGTTGTTAGTAGTGAAAGATTAGTTTGGTGCTGCGTATAACATAATCTAAACATATTTCATTTATACGTTGAATATATATATATACACTCAATGTTTCATAGAATAAATTCTATCAAACGAACTTAAAATTTTGTGTAACACGATCCAAGAAAAGTGTTTCATATACTGCAAGATAATAAAGTGTTGCGTATAGTGCAAGATAATCTTGGTGTATCATATAACACAAGACATCAAATAAATTAAAAAGAATACTTATCATAAAATATCGGGGTGTTACAAGTTCACTTACAACAATAGTTTTCAGTCCACCATCAGTATAACACTGTTTGAAGCCTTGTATTGATGACCTTGACGTTCTCCGTTGTGCTAGACTTGGGTCGGAGAGTCAGCAATTCTTGGACCAGAACTAGTGCAGAATACAACAGAGATGTTTCAGGTGATTCATGAGAGGATGAAGACAATATAGGATTTTTAGAAATCATATGCCGATCAAAGGAGGAGACCCTTAGAGTTTGATGTTGGGGATCACATGTTTCTAAAGGTGACTCCCTACTGTGGGAAGTGAAGGTTTGGTCATGGGAGTAAGCTTTCTCCCTAGTTTTTTGGGCCTTTCGAGGTGTTAGATCGTGTTGGAGCTGTGGCGTATTGAGTAACACTTTCCCCGCAGATGATCCAGATACATGATGTTTTCCATGTATCATAGTTCTGTCGTTATCTTCATGATGACTCCCACATCATCGATTGGGGAGAGATCAATGTTGATGATGATGTGACCTTTGAGGAGTGACCTGTGGAGATTCAAGACCACAAAGAGAAGGTGTTGCGCATGCATTCTATTCCCTTGGTTCGTGTCTTGTGGAGACACAGTGGCATGGAGGAGAGTACTTGGGAATGCGAGTCACAGATACGTGCTCAGTACCCAGAGTTGTTTGATGTTTAACTATTTTCATGTAACGATGTCCCCTTTGTGGTTATAAAACTTTTGTTTTTATGAGATGGCTTTCTTTGGTTGTTTCTTTTTTCTTGCTCACTTTTGAGAGTTATCTCGATGGGTGGTTGTTTAGACTTTTTTTTATGTTCCCTTTTAGGTTGGTTTTGAATTATCAAGGATGAGAATGTTTTAAGAGGTACTTGATGTAAGGGACCGAACCTCTCTAGTCCATTCCTTTGTGAAAATATGGTGTCTGAGGTGTTCTGGGAGGTCAAGGTGACTTATTACCAACACTTTTCCAAATTTTCAGTTCTATGAACAGTGCAACGGTAGCCTTAGGTGAACTGTTTCATCGGTAGCCTTAGGTGAACAGTGCAATGGTATCCTTAGGCGAACAGTGTCATCGGTAGCCTTAGGTGAACAGTGCAACGGTAGCCTTATGTGAACAGTGTCATCGGTAGCCTTCAGTGAACAGTGCATCGATAGCCTGAGGTTAACAGTGTCATCGATAGCCTTAAGTGAACAGTGTCATCAGTAGCCTTAGGTGAATAGTGCATCGGTAACCTTAGGTGAACAGTGTCATCGGTAGCCTTATGTGAACAGTGCAACGGTGATGTTCCAACGGTGAGGTTCCAATGGTGAGGTTCCAATGGTAACCTCTTTCCTTTGCCAAATTTTGAGTTCATGAACAATGTTTCTAGAACGGTGAGGTTCCAATGGTAGCCTCTTTCCTTTGCCAAATTTTGAGTTCATGAACAGTGTTTCCAAAATGGAGAGATTCCAATGGTGAGGCTTCAATGGTGAGGTTCATGAACAATGTTTCTAGAACAGTGAGGTTCCAACGGTGAGGCTTCAACGGTGAGGTTCATAAAGAGTGTTTCTAGAACAGTGAGGTTCTAACGGTGAGGTTTCAAGAGTAACATTCATGAACAGTGTTTCTCGAACGATGAGGTTCCAACAGTGAGGTTTCAATGGTGAGGTTCATGAATAGTGTTTCTAGAATGGTGAGGTTCCAACAATGAGGTTTCAATGGTGAGGTTCATGAACAGTGTTTTCCTTTTCCAAATTTCGAGTTCGTGAACAGTGTTTCCAGCTTCCTACAGTTTCTCCCCTTTGACATTTCCTTTGACATAAACTGCATTTAAAGGCTTGTTTTAAGGACTCTAAGGCTGATTCAAAGGCCATAAATCCTATATTAATTATTCCTAAGGCTTGGAATGCTTTTACTTGGTCAAACCATGTGGGTTAATGCAATCTGATTTTAATGAAAAAATCCATCATATCTTAAACCACTGCTCCGTTAAATCTTCTAAAGGGATGAGATATCTTCCTTCCTTGTTCTACCTTCTTGTTCCCTGGTGCAAGATGCTTGAACCTTTCCTTCTTCCCATAGGAGTAGTTTGATTGAACCTTAATCCCTAGATTGTTTCCCCTTGAAGTTTCTTACTGCTACATGTGCACCCCCTGTTTTGGTGAAAGCACCAAGTGTCAATCCTTCATCGATATAAGTTATGTTTTATCGTCATACATTTGGGTTAATCTCATTCTGTTTCTCCTTGCCCTGTTATGGAATGTGATATCCCTTCTTCTAATGGAGTGTTCTTAGATTCGGTTGGTGCGGTCGTACCGCGACATCCTCAGGTGGATACAGTTGTCACAGGAGGAGGTGATCATGATCCTTTGTATGGATCTTTCTCGTATAAAGAATGATAAGAATCATTTGAGGTAGGGGATTCATTGGTTATCTTTTCTTTTATGTGAAACTGTACAGTTATCATGTTTTAACCCATTGGATCACAATGAAATTGACATAATAAATATTTAAACTAGATAAATAAATTGATATCAATCGTATGTTATTGCCTCTTGTTTTTCTAGGTAGTGTGATATCAATTCTTACTTGTTTAACTTTTCATTCATAATGAAAATTGGTAAAGAATGTAAAGATGGAATTAATTGATAATTTTTTGGATAAATATAAATAGGCATGTAAATGAATTTGGTTCTTCTTGTTGTAATTTTATGTTAATAAAATTGCTTCAGTAAGGATGTTTAATTATTTTTAATAGCTTACTATTTTGGTTTCCTGAATTTGGAACCTACGAATAATAAATCAGTTAATACAAGATGGATTAAAGAAATAATTGTTTGATAAAATATAATTTCTTGTAGGGTTCTAAGTTACCCTCTTGCTTGTTTAAGGGCCAAGAGCCCAATTGATATGATGGTTGTTTTCCTGATGCTTATGTTGTGATGTGAGCCTGGAAGACTGTTGTGATATGTGAGGGAAGGGAGGCCTATTTTTTGTGGAATCAGTTGTTTCCTAGAGTGGCGAGATGCATCGGTTTATGCATGTGGGTGTCAGGGAGGACACTAGGGATGATGAAATGGGTTGGATTTGAATTTTTGGATTCTTACTGATTCTTGTTGATTGTTTATCTGCTTTACTTTCCCCACTGGTCAACGCAACTGGTCTTTCTTACCCTTCTTTTAAATGGGGAGAAGACGCACGAGGTATGTCACATGATTTCCGTGTTTAGCATCTCAAGGGAGGATGGGTCTATGCTCTTTATATAGGCAGCAAAGACTCGACGAGTAGTTCATCTACTCACACTGGTGAGCCCCTTTGTGTTTAGTAGCATAAAGTGGTTGTCTAGAATTCCTGGGATTATGGGAAAGTAGTGATGTAAATAAATAATTAAATAAATTCTGTTAACCCATAGGGTTGGAGCTTGCTGGGACGCAATGCTGAGGTTACAATTTTAAAGGGATAGTTGACTTTGGGTGTGATGCTAATGAAATATAATATGGAACTGTTAATGGTTAATTATTGTTTAAAGGATTAATTAAGGTAAAGTATAACTGATAAAAAGGGAATGAAGTAATGTATTAAATATCTTTAAATGGTTGTGTGATTATAAGATACCTAGTCTTAGAAGTGGCATCAAGGAGTCCGAGAGATGTTAGCTGCAGTTGAGTCTAAGACTAGTTTATGCCCATAGTGTGGTTGTGAGCTATAGTATATTCTGTAATTTTTGTGTTTCTATACACTACTCCACCCCGCCTGTTAGGTCAACTGACACCCCTAGGATTTTGAGCACTAGGGGGGGGGGGGTGTTTTCCCCAATATCCCGGTGGGAGGATGGATGGCTAACTACCCCCTTTGGCCCTACTCTCTTCTCTTGGTAGTTACTTGTACTGTTAGGAACAATGGTATGTTTTCCCCATCTATGTGTGTAGAGGGTTGTAGTGGGTTGTGGTTATTCACACACATATATTCTGGATATAGTTTCCTATGGATTACTATAGGTATAATGTGTATAGGCTATGATGGCTTGAGGATACTTACTCAGTGTATGGGCTGTAATGGCTTGAGGTATAATACTTGATGTATGATACACGTTATGCGAGCTATGGTGGCTCCCAAAACTACCTGTTTACTTTGCTTACATGGATGTGGTGGTTTTGTTCCATGAGGTGCATGTTGTGGTGCTTTGCCTAGGTGTCTGTGGACAAGCCTTTTTGGAGAGAGATGCTTAGGACGTACGACATTGGAGCAAAGTGGAAAAGCAATGGGGAAGTAGTAGCGGGGTACCCTTGATATTATTTATTATGATATACTCTTGTTTATGTTATTTGGTGAGAGTATCCATGGTGAGGCTGAGAACATAGTATACCTGTTTAGGTGATGAGTTAGTTTCACTTGTTGTTCACTGTGCTTTAGCATGCTTTCTTTACTTTTGTAGGAGAGGCTTTGGGGAGGATCCCACTGAGTATACTGATATACTCAACCTATGTTTATATAAACTATTTTTCAGGTCACTTGGAGTAGGTTGGTGATCAGGTTGGTTTCTACTTGCTTGGGGTTGCAGGAGCTATTTGGGCTTTGTGGTTGCTGTTGTTTTTTACTTTCTTTTGGGTACTTTTAGTTTTCCCCTTTCAGTTGTAGTAGTTTTTCATGACATTACATATGTTTACTTGAGTTTTCTTTTATATTTCAGTCTGATTTGGAGTTGGTTGGGGTCTATCTTATCTCTCTCTTTCGCATGTGTTCACTTAGAGGGAAATGCCTCCCATTAGTGTGCTTACAATACCCTCAGTGCTAGTCGCCAACCCGGGGCCTACTAGAGGCAGGACTTGGGGGTCATTATCTCCATTCTCACATTACCAGCCTAAGAGGGGTACACTTTGTGGGTAGGGGGTTGTGACACCCCAGGTTATGAAGAAAGAGTTTAAGTAGGTCATGTTTATGAATAGTAATAAATGGGAAGATATTTTTGGTTGATTTTGAAGATATTTTATGAAATAAAAATATTACATTTCAAGTACCTAAAGACACCAAACCATTACTATCCTCATGAATGGTTTTGTATAATGAAGTGAATATTCATATTTTAAGATGTCATATCTATGTATGAAAATACCGGGTTTCTATAGTTGGTATCATATGACATTTTTGTCTAACCATTGGAACTAGGATGACAAAAATTTAGTGAGAACCATAGGGATAAGTGAAAGTATAGGAAAATTACCTATAATTTTGGTGAATTATAGAGTGAATGATTTATAATAAATCACTTCCCTATATGGATATTATAAGTGTATGTCACTTTGGAATAGTTGTACCTGGGGGTAACAACTTTAAAAAGGGTGCATTAGTCTTTGACTCGATCATCACCCAGTTCACGACAATAGTCCTTGATGTATGCATGGATTGACACTCCAGGGGATATGTTTTAGAAATTCACCAACTCTTTATAAACCATCATAAAGGATTTGAATAGATGATGACCATGAATGACCTAGGTTAAAGCTAAGGTATCAAATATTAAAATAAGGTGTCATGATTGAGACATCCTATGATTGATTCTTCATGAGTGATCACTCTTATTAAGAACATTTAGTGATGACAAAAACCATTTTGGTTTTAGTATGGGATTAAAGATTGAATGATAAAGTTGAATTGACAATAGGTATACTCAAATATTAAAGTACCTTATTTGAGATTAGTTAAATGAATTTATATGTATTAGGAAAAGTATCTAGGAATGTTAATTACTATCCTCAATGATATTGAATGAGTTGTGAAAACATCTAATGGTTCAATGATCACATCTCAAGTCTATGATGCTTCTCTGATTGAAGTTTGTGGGTCCGTGATTCCTATAAAACCTATAATTCTTCCTATGGTTGAATTTTATGTTATCTTAGGAATGGATTTGATTTCACTACATAAATACCACATCGATTTATATGGAAGGGAAGTCACATTTGATATTCAAAACCAAACTATTATCATCTATAAGTGTGATGAAAAACCTGATCTTCCTATGGGAATCACATTAATTATATGGGTCATGATTCCTATTTAAATGGGTTGTTTATCTCAGTTGGTTCGGGAGAAACTAAATAATGAATATAAACCTTTTTTTGTAGTTTTTGTGGTTTTCAAAAATAATTTTCTGTTATTTGAATGAATCATAGGGTTGAGTTCTCAATAGAAATCATATCTGGTACTAAACTAATTTCAAATACGCCCTATAAATTTCCTCCATTGAGTTGTAGGAATTAAAAATAAGCTCAATCTTGAAAAGAGATTCATTTATCCATGTCTGTCACCATGGGGTTCACTGAATCTTTTTTTCTGAATAAAGAGGGATGAATGTGACTCATCATTGATTATCAGAAATCGAAAAAGATCAAAATCAAGAACAGATATCCACTACCTCATATTGATGATTTTTTGATCAATAATGTAAAGCTCAATAATTTTCCAAGATTGATCATCATTATAGATATCATCATTTGAGGGTCAAGAAGGATGATATACCCAAGACAACACTCTATACAAGGTATGGAAACTATTTGTATATGTTGATCCCATTTAGTCTTACTAATGTCCCTAGTATATTCATGTATTTAATTAATAGATACTTTAGAGATTACCTTGATCAGTGTAATAACCCGGTTCTTCCTTTGAGGTACAAATCCTTCCTTTTCAGTTTATATTTAAGAAAATAGAGGAAAAAGGTCAAGGGCTAGCTGCAAGACTATTACACGATGTGACTCGGGACTACATGCCGTGTAATTTTATGTACTTGCAATGTATAGAGGGATACACACCATGTAATCCCAGTACACGACCATGTAATGGTCTGTCTAGGAGTTGTATGGACACAAAGTGTAGTATCAAGTACATGATGTGTAACTTTTTTAATTATTAAGTTGGTCCATAGTGTTTTTTTTCCAGATGGACAGAAATGGACCCCCTTCGATGAGCAACACACCTAGGAAATCTGAATAGGAAATTTCCTCCCTTTTTATCATCTGATATCTAATTCGAACACCATCAGATGTGTTGGATTCCCCTCAGTGAGCTCTCAATTCCTCTTGAGACTTTCTTCTTGATTTCTTATATCGATCTATTTTTAAGGTCAAAAATTTATTACCATTCTATAGATATACTATGTTCTAGGTAGAATTAGAGCTCGATGCTGGATGAGGAGAGTTGTACGAGTATGAGGTATGTGGTCTTGTTCCTTTCACGAATTTTTATGATGTTTATATATGCCACTGTGCTGCGAGCTCACTTTTAGGGTGTCACTAGATTGAATAATGAAGCCTATTATTTACTATTAATGATTAGGTAATTAATTGGATAATTTGAAAGCATGTTTAGGGTTGCGAACCTTGATTTAGGTCCACCCCATGGGTGCATTTCCCTTGGATGACTATTTGGCCAAGAATGCCTACGGGGCTTGACTTGAATTCCCAATCTTGGGTTGTTAAAAATGTATTGCTCATTATATGAAATTACCACATAAGAAAATTGTTGTGTTAAGCCTTTTAATTGTTTAAATTGAAGAATAGGATTGTTATATGTTTTTCCTAGGTGAGTTATCCTTGTTTGACCATGTAATAGTTTAATTTACATGTGTTGGTTTTTATGTAAACTGATCCCATGTGAGTTGATTATGTTAAATCCATGCGATAGTTTAATTCACATGTGTTGATTTTGATATGGAATGTGTAAATGGATTAAATAATAAAATAGGTAATTATCAATGGGTGATCTAGAGTCTCGGTTAAAAGGCAAGGTCATGATCATGTGACTAATTGCACCTTACATACCTTGGGTGAACCATTGTCTCAGTTAAAATACAATTGATGGGCTTAAGAGGTTAATTGTGTAAAGGCCATGAGTGAGCCTCATATACAGTGGTTGGGATCATCGAGTCTTCTTTAAAATGCCGAGCGAACCTAGGATTAATTGAGGGATACCAAGGCTGGGCTCTATTGGGAAATGATTTAAATGATTCTTATGTCACAAGTTGATGATTACTTTTATATGGGGGGTCATCGGTCCTAGGACAAACCACAATACTTTATTTAATTCATAGAACTTGAATTATGAAATAGATGACTTATGACGCATCTACCAAGCCAAATAACAAGCTTGGATTTAGTCTTCACTTATACCTATTTATATTGTTTTCCAAGACATTTGTTGTGCTTGTTTTTGTATACTCATAGTTTACAGATTTCACTATTGTACACTGATTGTTATATATATCCACAAATAGAGTGGCATAGACCTTGGGTGGTTGCCTACTGGGATTTAGTCTCACACCCTATTTGGATCATGCTTTTAGACCCAAAAGATTATATGATGGCAGGTGTTGATCATGGAAATCACCCTACTATAGGTACTTGATGTGCTGCTTAGGATTCAGAGAACATGGGAACAAGCCAAGGCTTATGATGATTCATGGTATCCTTTTGTTTCTTTTGTGATTTTGAGACATATATTGTGTATTGTTGTAATGTACTTTTTTAGATGATTTATTAGAATATGTAACATGTAAAAACATCTTCTGTATTGAATGATGCTTGGTTATTTATCTCATCAATTGTTTTCTATTTATTTATATTTTATGCTGTTTACTGCTTCTACTGTTGTATATTATTATTCCGCTGTGTTACAATCTGCCAATGAGGGCATCGTTTCCCCACTATCACACCCTAGTCCATCACTTCTAGTCGAAATCCTATGGTATTTTGGGGAAATGCTCTTGAGGCCTTATGGCCAGCTGAGTATGAGGCACCAGTTGAGTGGCACCCGGAACGAGGATGTTACAATCAGTTTGTGTTATTCTTTATATATGATATTATTATCTTTTCAAAGAATAAGAATGAAAATAAAAATAAACTGAGGATTTTACTGAAGACCCTATGGATGGAGAAGCTACATGAAAAGCATAATACATGTGAGTTTTGTCTGTAGAATATTTCAATTTTGGGCCATATAATATAAAGTGATGGTATATTGGTGTATCCATCAAAGACAAAGGTTATTGAAAATTGGTATAGATAAAGAATGATGATAAGTATCCATATATATTTTTTGTTTGGATTGATGTTATCGATTCTTTGGAAGAAATTTCTCTAGGATTTACAATCCACTCACCAAGTTAACTCAGAAGGGAGACAAGTTCCTTTAGACAGAGGAATATGAGGAAAATTTGAAGGAACTAACAAGAAGGCTGGTCAATGAACCTATGCTTAAATTACCCCACAATAAAGAAGGATTTTTAATATACATTGATTCACTAATTAAGGGACTAGGATGTCTCCTTAGGTAAAATGATATGCTGATAGCATATGCCTCATGATAATTGAAGGTCCATGAGAAAAATAACTCAACCCATGAATTTGAGTTATCTATGGTGATTTTTTCATTAAAGATATAGAGGCATTATCTTTATGGGTAATGGTGTGATATAGACATTGAACATAAAAGTTTAAATTTTATATTCCCCTAAAAGGGGGTGAATATATCCTAGAGAAGATGGTTAGAGATAGATAAATATTTTGACTGCTCAATACAATACTAACCTAGGAAGGAGAAAAAGGTGTCCACTAAATTGAGTTGAAAGTATCATGGAACATTTTCTATGAGTAGAATCATAAAAGATTCGATATTTATAGATTTGTAAAGGATGGATATGGAGATCTTGAAGGAAGGGGAGAAATACTATCATTCTAAAATGAGTCACTACAAAAAAAGGCCTTTAATTGCACAGACCTTTATCAGTGCTAGAAAAAAGCATCGATAAAGGTTCCCTTTATCAGTGGTAAAAAAGCGATGATTAAGGGTCCCTTTTATCAGTGCTATTTTTCTAACGCTGATAAAAGGCACCTTTTATCAACGCATTTTTTAGCACTAATAAAGGGTTCCCTTTATCAGTGCTTTATTTTTAGCACTGATAAAGGAAACTCTTTATCAACGCTTTATGTTGAGCACTGATAAAGGGAAACCTTTATCAGTACTTTATTTTTAGAGACCATGATGGAATCCTTTATCAGCAATGATAAAAGTCAAAATAAAATGAAATAATTAAATAAATTAAAAATAAAAATGATTTTATTAAAATAAAATTAAAATTTTCATTAATTAAATAATTATTGACAAAAATGAATAAATTGATTATACTATATATAAATTATTAATACAAATAAATAGTATATATTAAATATATAGATATATGTAAAATGAAAATTAAACAAATAAAAATTAAAAATAGATAAATTG
Source organism: Viscum album (assembly GCA_963277665.1). Lineage (NCBI taxonomy): Eukaryota > Viridiplantae > Streptophyta > Magnoliopsida > Santalales > Viscaceae > Viscum > Viscum album. The sequence continues at coordinate 746,757 of CAUJRU010000251.1, forward strand.
AGAAAAATATTAAACATTTTATTAATTAAACAATTAATGATAATGTAAATAAATAGTATATTTTAAATATATATATTTATATGAATATATATAAATATAATATATATAATACAAAATATTTATGTTTTACATTAATAAATAGTAATGTATTTAGTGAATAATAGTTTATAATTAAAAATTAATATAAATTAAAAATATTGACTAATTGCATCAAGTAATGGACAAAATTGATTGTAATTTGATTTTTCAATTTAACATAAATCAAACATATCATATTGATTTCACATATATGTAATTAATGCATTTTTATATACAACACACGAACACAATTTTTTTTTGAGAATTTAATAAATCTCAATTATTTATTATATATATTTATTTACTATGTTTTAATATTTTTAATATGTATTCATATTAATTTCAATATATATCCATTTTTTAATGATTTATATTTAATTAATCAAACTTATCCAATTTTTCAATACTATTAAATTGTGCTTATTATTTTTTTTCCAATTTTACTCATTTTTAACATGCATGAACTTAAGAATAAATATTAATTAACAATGTAAAAAATATATTTGTAAAAAAATATTTATAAATAAATACATTTAAAAATTTATATTTACTATTTTTATACATTTATAATTATAAATAAATAAACAATATTTTTTTAAATGTATTTATATAATTATAAATAATTAATTATATATATTTAAATAATTATAAAATTATAATAAATTTATTTAAATAATGAATATATTTACTATAATTATATTTATAAATATTTATTAAATAAATATATATATATAATTATATAAATATATAATGATATAAATATTATTTTTTTAAAAATTATTTATTTATTTCTAAATAAATAATCATATATTAAATGAATTATAAAATTATTATTTTATAAAATTTATTATTATAATTATTATAATTATATATAATAATAATGATTTTTTTAAAAAGTACTATTTTTTTTAAAATTATTATATGTATTTATCAACACATTTTTGAAGCGTTGATAAAAGTGTCCCAATACATTTTAAGAACCATAACCATTGAGAACTAGTTCGTGATATCTAAAGCTCTCCTCAGAAGCCAACTACTTTTGATGCTCCTCATTGTTGAATCCATGCTTGAATATAGGGTTGAATCAAGGCTCAAACTATTCCAAGGCTCAAATACAAGGCTCGAGTGATTCAAGGGTCAAATAAAATCCATGTTTTTTGATATCTCTAAGTTCCCTCGATTATCCACTTAACCTTCTAATTCCACATCCATTTATCCCAACAACTCCAGTTTCACTATCCTATAATTAAAAAACCCAAAATTCATTGTTTTTAGATATATTGAAGCATCGTATTCCATGATAGCATGTGGATCTCCTTGAAAAACATTAGTACTATTTGACTTGAAATATATCAAACCCAATGTTGGGTCATATTTGTTTGAGGTATAATAGGCTCTCAATACCTATATTCCATGACATCTACCTCTTTTCAATCATAAAGTTTTGAAAAATTCATCCATATAGCAGTCAATATTGTCATTGGTTTAGAATATTCCATTTCAAATCACTTGGGAACCCTTTTTTCATATTTTTATTGAGAAATTAATGTGCAATGAATTCCTTAATTCACCGATAAGCCAAGAAAAATGTTTCACCAATCATATAAATATCGATATTGTACCTATTATGATCTAAAAAATTTTCATTGTACCTTTTCCAATTCTAAAATCTTATATCTTTAAAATATATGAGTACCAAAATCCTTTGATCATTATTCTTCTTGATGTAGAGGCTGTGATAAACTCTACTTCATTAAAAACCAAGCTTTCTTGGGTATTGATCCACCATTAAATACCAGGTCCTTAGTGATTTATCAGTATTATACAAATAATTATTTAACTAGCATACCTTTATCTCATTTTAATCCATAATAAACCCACCCAGTTTCTCAATGTATACTCCCCTCATAAGAACTCTATCAAAGAACATATATTTTACATATATTTGGTATACTTTTAACTACATTTTCACTGAAATAGGAAAGAAAATTCAAATAGTTTCCTACTGGGATATGGGAGTAAATTTATCAAAAATATAAATTCCTTTGATCCAGAAGTTCCCCTTGCACATTATCTATTATTTATTTTGAGACACTTTTCTATAGTCAATGAGTTTATTACTAAACACCCATTTAGTTCTGATAACATTTCTATCTTCCAACATTGGAAGAATTTCCCATGTCACACTATTCTAATTTTGACCAAGATCATCATGTATAGATTTGATCCAATTATAATCATTGTTAGCCTCTCCAAATGATTTAGTCTCTACTTAGGAAAAAATAAGGTTTTTGTAGAGTCTTACTCCTTTTATTTTTCACTAAAACTGTCCGATCACCAATTATATTTTATTCACTAATTTTTTCCTTTATTGTAGTATTTGATAGTCCCTCTTTATCTTCCTCACTATAAATGTCTTATTTTGAGTCTTCCTCAACCATTTTTACTCCCCCTATGTTACTCAATTCAACATTAATTTCCTCTGATGTTTCATCATTATTTTCATTATTAATAATCTCCCCATTTTAATTAATAAAATATATCTATAAATTTTATCTTTTCATCATAACAACATATCAACCCACCCTTTTTAAGTTGGTATTTAATTGTCTCATTGCATAATATGACCAATTTTTTACTACCCCAAATAAGTTTCCTCTTTTAAAAACAATTACCATAAATTTTTAATCACCCAAAATAAAAAAATGGTTCGACTAGTTTTTTATACCTTTATAAAAATATATCCATCTTTGAAATGATAAACCACTCATTAATACTTATTAAAAAACACTTCATTTCTTTCATCACACATCTAATAAACACTATTCATGTTTTCCTTCAATCCATCTAAAAATAGATCATAATTTAACATTTACTTTCGGTTCCACCCTTAGGAACCTCTGATTACCATCCATGTAATTCTCCCAAATGGGAGGCATTACCCCTTTTAGAGAACACAACAAAGTAAAACTGTCACCCTTATCAGTTTCATCTCTTCAATAGTTATTATTCCAATTTTTTTCTTGGTACTCATCCCCCATCTCTTTTATGTTTCTTATACTACCCTAAGAAATATTAATCATATGGATGACTACTTATTTGAGTATTTCAAGTAACATATGTGCATGTCCACAAGATATGGAGGATTAGTGTTAAACAATAGAATTCAATGATAACTGTTCAGAAGACGAACTGATGAGGATGACAATTATCTATAACTTTCACCTTTTGATGAATTCATAGGATAAAACATACCATAGTGGAGTAATTATTTTCTTAAATTTAATTACCCATTTTATTCAAGGCATTATAAAATTATATGATTCAATGAAATATTGAGTTTTAGTTGGGGTTTCGACTAGTGGTAAGAACCCCTTAATTATACATGAAAAATGGGGGTTAAAAACCCATTGGGCATAGGAACTGCAGTAGTACTATAACATACTAAATCAGTGGCAGAACAGTAGCAATGACAGAAACTGTAGCAGCGGTAGGGTACTGTAGCAGCGGCGGGTAAAGTGCAGTACTGTAGCAGTGCAGGTACTATAGTAGTACTATTCACAGAATGGGGCTTGGGCCAAAAAATGGGCCTACGGGCCATGTAATGGGCTAAATTCCCACTAGGACTTCAGGCTATGTAATGGGTCTCGCTCTACCCAGTTAAAGAGGTCTTTGATTTGTTTTAATAATAAATGAGGCTTCAACCCCAAACTTAAAAAAATTCAATGAAATATTGAGTTTACCTTATTATAATTATATACCATAGTGGAGTAATTATTTTCTTTTTTAGTATTTCTCATATAATAAAAATTTTCTTGTACATGTGGATTCTTTTGTTTGAGTTGTGGTGGTTTGTTCGAAGATGATCATGCTTATCTGGTATTAGACTTTGATCTTGCAACTTAGATAATGACAATAAGGAAATGAATCAAGAATATATACAACCATTAGGAAAATTTGAATTCCTAAAAATTATTTAATTAATTTTGTGATGTTTAGGAATCAGTCTCATGTCAAACCGATACACGATGTGATCAGTATGAGTCAAAATGCATGTTTCTAGTTTAAAATGACATTTTAGTAAAAAATCAAGTGATATAATAAAAACTAAAGAAATTCATTTGAATTATTTTGATACTTTAGGAAAATTACCCATAATTAATTTGATACATGTAGGAATCATCCACACTTCAATCTGATGCATGGTTTGTCCAGTATGACTCAAAGTGCATTTTTTTAAAATTGACATCAATTTTAGTAAAAAGGATAACTGACCTACTCCAATCTAATAAAATACATTTTTATTATTTTGATTCATTATGGAAATGATCCATAAGTCATTTTGGATGTGTATGAATCGTCCACACCTCAATACGATACCTGATTTTCCCGGTGTGACTAAAGATGTCCGTTATCAATTTAAATTTGATATTTTGGTTCAATAAATGTCACTCATTAAAAACTAAGCAAATTTTTTTTATTTTATTGATATTTTAAGAAATTTATTTATAAGTCATTTTTGACATATAGGAATAAGTCTCATGCCAAGATGATACACGATCTGATCGGTATGAGACAAAGTGCATGTTTCTAATTTTAAATGACATTTTAGTAAAAAAGACAAGTGACATACTAAAAACTAAGTAAACAAGTTAGTATTGTTTTGATAATTTATAAAAAGTATCCATAATAATTTTGGGACATGTAGTAATTATATGTACCTCAATTTGATACACTATATGAACAATATGACTCAAAGATCATCTTTTTATTTGAAATTGACATCAATTATAGTAAAAAAGGAAAACTAACCTGCCAAAAACCAAGAAAATGAATTTATATTTGTTTTATAATTTATTAAAATGATACACAAGTAATTTTTATATATAATAATCAACCACACCTCAATCCGACGTACGGTGCGATCGGTGTGATCAGTATGACTCAAAGTGCGTCTTTTTATTTGAAATTGACTTTAATTTTAGTAAAAAAGACATCTAACCTTCTCAAAACTCAGAAAAAACATTTGGATTGTTTTTATACTTTAATACAATGATCCATAATTTTTTTTGATGTATAGGAATCATCTTCACCTCAATATGATGCACGATGTTACCGTTATTACTTAATATGTCCATTTTCAGTTTAAAATCAATATTTTAGTTCAAAAAGTGTCACTCACGAAAAACTAAGAAAACATGATTTTAATTCCTTGATAATTTAGTAGAAATATTTTTAAGTAATATTTTATATGTAGGAATTAGTATCACACCAAACTGAAACAAGATGTGACCTTTATGAGTCATAGTGTATGAACCTAGTTTAAAATGACATTTTAGTAGAAAAGACAAGTGATGTACTCAAAAATGATAAAAAACATTAGAATTGTTTTGATACTTTAGGAAAATGATCCATAAATTATTTTATACATGTAATATTAATACACACCTCAATCAGGTGCATGATGTCATAAGTATGAATCTAAGAGCATATTTTCAATATATAAGTGTCTTTTTAGTTTAAAATGCGCATCACATCACCAAAACCAAGAAAAAAAGATGATATTGTTTTCTCATCTTTATATCTGATATTAATTAATTAATTTCCTTATAATCTTTATCTTATACTTATTTTTTTAATTTTCACAAATATATTTCCTGAAGATGAACAAGAAATGGTGTGATGTGTAAGAATCAACTGCAACTCAATATGATACACAGTGTTCCTTGTACGAATCAAAGTTTAGTTTAAAATTATCTCTTTCTATTATTTTTTTATTTATATAAATACTAACATAAGAATTGTTTTCTTATATTGGTGAATTTTTATCTCGATCAAGGGTTTGGATCAAAATACAAAGGAAGACTGCTATTTTTGAATGTAGGTAATAATTGGTACTTATGTAATTATATAAACCAAAGTTTTTAATGCCTATATTTAATGTTTTTTGTATTCGTGTGGTAAATTTTATTAAATTTAAATTCTATTTTCATACTTTATTTTTCTGATTTCTAGGTGTTTTTGGTGCTTCAGTGTGCTATTATAGCACACTACACTGGTGCAATAATGTGTTGTTTCTTCATACTATAGTATGAAACTTTATCAGAGCTTCTAAAAGTGATGATAAAAGACAAAGGCTTTTAATCTTGATCTGGTAGTCAGTGCTTATCTAGCACATATACAGTCCATTTTTAGCATTGTTAAAGGCCTATTTTTTAGTAGTGAGTGTTCAACCATCTAACCAAGTGAAGAATGAAAAGGCATAGTAGGAAGATATCGTGTTTCAAAAGAAGGTTAAAAATGTTCATAAGTTTAACCGTGATTATGATGCAATGATAAGGTTTAATAACCACATTCTTGTTCTATCCATACCTAATTTGAAGGAGATACTATAGGAATATCATAGTTCTTCATTCTATATTTATCCTCAAAGTAAAAAAAGAATTATATATATTTAAAAGAGTGCTTCTGGTGGGATGTAATAAAGAAAAAAATTACAGAGTTTTTATATTGGATCTTAGTATGTAAGCAAGTTAAGGATGAGAGACAAATTTCTAAGGGAATGTTACAACCATTACCCATACAAGGATAGAAATAAGAAAACATCACCACAAATTTTTTTTAACAGACTCCACAAACAATATAAAGGGAATAATGCTATTTTGGTTATTGTCAATCACTTAACAAAGTCATTACACTTAATCACTATCAGAGAAGATTTATCCTTAGATTAGTTCATTAGGATATACCTTAATAAAGTGGTAAGGTTTAATGTAGAAACAAATTATATTGTATATGATTAGGATATAAGGTTTACCTTTAAATTCTAGCAAAGTCATCATTAGTCTCTAGATATAGAGTTAAGTTTCAACACTGCTTGTCACCCAAAAATGGATCCTTAGTCTGAAGGGACCATTCAAACCCTATATAATATTATTAGATAATGTTATATGAAATTCAAAGGTGGTTGTGATAAATATCTTTCCCTAGTATAGTTTTTTCTTTACAATAATAACTTTCACTTTATAATTCAGATGGATCCTTTTAAATCCCTCTATAGAAATAAGAGAAAAACTCCAATTTTCTAGGATTAAGTAGCAGAAATAAATCTGTTGGAATCTATGTTATCTGATGAAATAGAAAATAATGTTAGATCCATGAAGCAAAATATCATGGTAGCTTATATTTTACAACAAAGTTATACTGAAAATCATCAGCATGATCTAGAATTTCAAGTTGGGGAGAAGGTGTTTTTGTGAATTTATCCATGGAATAATGTTAAAAGATTTGAGAATAAATTAAAGACAAGTCATAGGTATATAGGCCCCTTCAAGATTCTTGATCGATTAGGGATGGTATAATATCACTTGGTGCTTCTAACAAACCTCTCCCGGGTTTATGATGTGTTCCTTATATCTCTCCTAAGAAACTATATACCTGATTTTTCACATGTATTGAACTCAAAGGCCATTCGAATAGAGCGTGATCTTTCCTATAAATAAAAAACAGTTTAAAGTTCTCTAGAGGAACAAAAAATTCAAAGAAGCTACATGGGAACCCAAGGATGTGATGAGGAAGAAATATCCTTAGTTGTAAGTTTCAAAAGTGATAAAATTTTGTGGTTATAATTAATTATAAGGTGGGTATAATGTAACAACCTGATATTTTATGAAATATTTTTTTGAGAATAAATATAATTCCTTTAATCGATTGTGGTACACACAACACCAAGTTTTAAATAACTAAGATATGCTATTAGTATAATTATTAAAACATGAATGTTATAACCTAGAAATTAAACATGGTGGAATGAATAGGATTAACCAATTTTTTAAAATTAAGGGTAATGGTTTTAGAAGAACAAAATATATGGATAAATAAGTAATTCATTTTTAGTGAAGTCTTTATGTGTTTAAAAAAATACATTTTTCCTCCAAGATGTTTTTTATTGTTTTTTATGAACAAATAATAAAATTAATCTTAGAAAAATTTTACAAATTTTATAAAAAAAATATCTTTGTTTTTGAAATAAAAATAAAAAATATCTTAGGGGGGATTTTTGATATTTTTTTTGAAAAGATTGATTTTTCGTTGAATAATGAAGAATACCGGTTTTTATTTGAAACCACCTTTTCTTTTAAAGAATTTATATGCTCCCATACAAGTTTAAAATGATTTTAAAAGTGAAAATATTTAAATTATATTATAATTAATACAATGTATCCCATTTTAACCAATTTTATGTTCAAATTTTATTTAAAATCTTGTTATACATATGAAACAAAATTCTTTGTAAAATTGCTTTTTCATCGTGTCTGTTAGTTTAATTTTAAATTAGATTTTGACACTTTTGTGAATATAATTTGGTAAAATTTATTCCATATTTTGAATAACAATCATATTTATTATATAATATGTTTAAATTAATTTTTTTTTCATAATGAAAAGTAAAAATAGAAAAAAATTAACTTTCACGGTTAAGATTAAAACGGGTTTAACGGGAGGTTAAACTAAAAGGATAAGGGTTGAAATGACCATAAAAAATGTATAATTAATATTTTTTTTGAAATATTTCAATTATGTATCTTCTAAGTTTTGATAATGATACATTTTTTATCCCTAGGACCAATTAAGTGACTTGGCATTATTGGAAAACTTTAGAAAATTACAAGTGTGATGCTCACCTAAATTATAAAAGGTTTTCCCTCTTTTCTCCACTTCACACTTAAAAATCCTTTTGGATCATAAAATACCATTCTGAATCCATTCCAAAAACCATTACAATGACCTAAATTCACTTTTTTGATCATAAAATCCATATTGGAAGGATTTTTTGCAAACATAAAGAGGTTTTTTTCTTAGAAAAGGCATCATTCTTAACTAATAATTTCTATTTTATTTATTATTACACATCATTTATATATGATTTAATTAATATGATATAATAAAATAATTATAACCATATAATAATTTCTCATTATAATAATTTCATAACCTATATCCATCTTCTCTTCCATCAAAATGGAAACAAAACTAATGATAGTGTGTACGATGGACTACCACCTCGCGAATAAATATAATTTTTATTCCATCATTGGGAATGATTGATGGATATAATGAGGGATTTAAAGTTTATATATTTTATCTTTTTAATAAACATAATTATGTAATTTTAAAAACACATCTTCCTTTTTTCCTTCCAATCCATTGGAAAATGATAACGCTACTCATGTGTACGTGTAAACTACCACCTCCATGAAGTGATGTGATATGTTTTTTATTTTATTTTTAAATTCACAGTAATAAGGATTTATTTATTAAATATATATTTTAAATATTATATAATAAATATTTTTTAAATTTTAATCATTATTTACCTTTTTTCCATCAATATGATGAAAAAATTGGAGGAAAAATCACTCGTACCTTTGACATACCGTCACCATAAATGTTGTGCTTCTTATATATATATATATAACTTTTACTGATGAATTTAAATATTTATATAATTAATATATATTATATTTGTATCATGATTAAAATTATGGAGATGACGTAACCATGTTCAAAGTATAAGAACCAAAACTACTAAACCAAAACAAACCTGAAAAACAAAGTAGTTATTACCTGAAATAGTGATTTTAATAAGGAATTGTTAATAAAAAGGTCATAAAAAGTTATAAGTAAATATTATATGGTATGATACATATTTTTATGGTTATTTAATATATTCATAATAAAACTATATTTATTATATAGGATGTTTGAATGTGTATGATAAAATTTGAGACTTTAGGTAATGGATTTTTGTTTTACTTTTATTTATCTAAGGCACATGCCACATTCACCACTTGTTTCTTTTATGTGGTAAATATAATACTCAAGAATGTATTTTATGATTAATATTAAGAAATTTATGAGTATTTTCATATCCATATATGGTTATTTAATTTATGAGGTTCATGATTCAAAATTTTCCAAAGTGGTTGGAGTTTGATGTTACCATCTCATTGTTTATCTAGATTGTTTATAATTATGCTTCTGATAATGGGATCATATGATCAACCTCTAAATAAAATATTAACTTTTATTATCCTATGGTTATTTTTAGATAATAAATGTTTTCAATTTTCCTCTATTTAAGGACTCAATATAAAGAAACAATATTCTTAAGAAAAATTGACCTTATTTCTCTCTTCGGTCAAAAATACTTTTTCTTCCATGTTCATGTTTTTTAAAAATACATTACAGAAAGTTTTTACTATTCATAAATGATTGTTTAAATAATTTTTTTCATTTTTTTAATATTTTAAAATTGTTTTTAATGTAATATTATTTCCTTTTTAGTAATAAGTTTCTTTTGAATTTTTACTGAAAATTTGAAAATAACATTTGTTGTAATGTGTATGACATGGAAATAATTTTTTTTTGTCATGACCAATCAATGATTTAAAATATTATATTATGAGTTTCTAATGTTATTTTAAAATAAAATGTTTTATTTTTTATTTTTTAAATTTTTATATTTTAAAAGTTATTTTCAAAATTGAAAGGGTATTTTCCTCAAAAAAATTTAATGCTCTTTTTATGGAATTTATATTCATCAACAAAAATAATATTAATTTTGGTTATTTTTTACTAGGGATATGATCCAATGGTAACATAATTACACTTTATTTGGATGATTTATGATTATGATGATGATATTTTTATGAAAAACATTCATTTTTAAAGGTTTATTCTATGATGGATTGATTAAATATTTATAAATCATGATTTCTTTTCTTAGGTTATGATATGATGATATAATGAATGCTAAATGATTTTATGGTAGACATATATATAGTTTTCATTATGTTATGGGTGGGCCCAAAATTATATATCCCACCAATGAATTGGTTAAAGTATTATATCTCATTATATAATTATGGTAAAATATTCAATATGTTTGAATCACTATAGGAGACAAGTCATCACACCCGATCTGTTATAAGAAACGTGAAGATGTGTTTGATCCACTTGGAGAAACATGTGTCAATTCCTGATCCATTAAGATTTGAAATTATTAGTAGTTTACCTTTAAATATGAAATGGTTTTAATAATTATGATGGTACAACACTTATATTCCGTTAAATTATGGTTCATGATTGATTCATTATGATTTCTCACACTTATGATTCATGTATTTTGAAATGATAATGTTTTATTCCATGAATAATGTTTATAGTCCATGATATGTTGGGTAAAGAATTTTATATTTATATTCATGATCTGATACCCTTATTATTATCTTATTATTTCATATTATCATCGATTAATATCTCAAATGATTACCCTTACTGAGTATCTATGCACACCCTTTCTTACATTTCCTTACCTAGGATATGAAGAAAGGATTTATGTAGGGTATGTATATGAAGATTACTAAATACGAAGATATTTATAAAAGATGTTGAATATATTTTATAAAATAAGAAGATTATTTTTCTAGTCTATAAAGACACTAAACCTTTATTGTATTCATGCATGTTATTGTATAATGAAATAATTATTCATATTTTAAGATGTAATATATATGTATAAAAAGCCCAGGTCACTATACAATATGTTATACAAGTGTCACAACATGTTCATCCAGAGATTCATTCATGTGTGTACCATGTGGCCCATGTTATATTCCTCAATATACAAGAATTTTACTCATCCTTGAAACAATGTATGAAGATTTTGGGTTAGTTAGTGTGCGATACTAAGTCCGGAGTTGTTTCATCCATAAGATGTGGATTTTCTCTAAAAAAATATGATATGTGTATAAAAGGAGTGAATGGATGTGTACTTCACGTCACTATGAGTCATGTATTATTAAGTAAAAAAAGGTATATGTTTCACAACTACACAATATGTGATATTTTTTAATCTCCCTTCTAAACCCAAAAAATAATTAAAAGAGAAAAAATGTGTTCCAAAAGTTTTTACATCATGAATATCTAAAATCTTATGGAAATAATATAAATAGGTTTAAATTGAACACAATGTGTGTACAAATACTACACATCATGTGATATGGTTTTATTCTCAATAAATCATCTGATATAAAACTATATTAATCTTCCAGATCTATAATGAACTCATCACTACCTATGATTTATCTTCCTTCAATACCCTAATCAATTATATCTCACAAATTCCTCATCATTGTTTCTTATCACACCACAGTTCTATCACTTAAATTCAACCATGACCTATCTACCCAAACATCCTACCTTAGTTGTTACCATGAAAAAACAAGAACCGCCCCCATTATACTATTATTTGAACCACCAATGAGGTATAACTCCATCGTACTAATGACCATTATAAAGGATTACAGTGACCATTCATGAGGTGAAGTAAAAAATCAACAGGGAAATCATATATATAGAGGGAAAATGGATGACGACTTAAAATATGGCCATCTAATAAGTGATACCTCTAGGAATTGATGATGTATCCCAGCCAAAATTTTAATCATGGTGTGATAGGGTGGTTGGACATTCATCTAAATAACCATTATTCATTCATATAATTATTTATAATGATTATATTTTTAGGAATAAAATTTCCAAATTTGTAATAATTGAAGGTCATTATTATATTAATTTATAAAAACATTGAATATATAAAAAAAGAAAATTTAAAACTAGTTAAATGTAGAACAAGGTTAATAATTCACAGAGTCATATATTGATAGTTTAATCACAAACGATTTATCATATAGACTTCACCCATGATCCAATACCGACTCCCTGATGATTGGTTCTGATATACTCTCTCAATTCCTTTCTAGGGTTTATGTTGAAAAATTATCTCACCTTATCCAGATAATTATGAGCCTATTTATTTCATTATATTTTGGTCAACATGTAAATTTATTTAATTACTCAAGATAGGTCTAATTTAATGAAAAAATACTAAAAAGTATTCTACCCCTCCTAGATAAATCCCCCAACCTATGTCAAAAAAAAATATATTTTTTATTTGTGGATTTACTTAGAGATATTGATATTCACATGCATGAAATAATTATTTTTTAAAATAAAATATTAAATAACTCAAAAAACATGAACAACTATAAATCTTGAAAATTTTTGTCCCATGGGTAATTATCATGTTATGGGGAAAATAGAACTATCAAAAAAATCTCATGTTCATTTAATAAAGACACTTTTCAATTTTACGTCATTAAAGGACTAATAACTCAAAAAAAGTATTATTATGTTATTTAATGCCTAATAAAAGTGGTTATATATAATTTCATGATTAATTTTGACATGGGGAAAGTCTATGATATAATGGAATCAAAATTCACTCTAAAAGTTCTCAGGCGATGTGTATTTTTAGAATGTGTTTATGATTATCTCTTTTGTTACTTATCTTCTCCCTAGTTTATAATATCTCCAATGGAGTGAAATTTTGTTTTTTTAATTCAGTTTGAGGAATATATTAGGGGTACCATCTCTTCTTAATAATATTTACTTTATCCCAATATATTCTTAGTAGGATCCTAAACTATGAAATTACAAGTGGAAGGATGCATCCTTACAAAGGCTAGTATATATTTTTTAGAATCTCCAAATTATAACTTATGGATGATATGATATTATTTATAAATTAAATAAGTAACTAAATTAAATGATTTTAAGAGATTATTGTTGAATGTAGTAGTGGGAGTGTCCAATGGATCAACACCAGCATGGAAAGTGTCTCTATTCTTAATAAATGCTTAGGAGGAAAAGAACAATCATTACAGATAGGCTTGGTATTTCTAGAAGACAATTTCTAATGTAATACATATGTGATCCATTACTGAATAAAATATTTTGACTTCATGACTTTGAAAGTATACCCAATTTTATTATGGGTAGAATTACCAATTGGAAGAGTAAATTTATCTTTTTTTAAGAAGGATTACCCTCATCAGTAGTTTCACTTCTTTAATTCCTATTCAAGTCCTAGCAGTAATCTATTATCCCAAAATTATCATTAAATGAAATTAGACAATATTAAATAGTTTCATTGAGGATGTTTTTTAGTAGGGAGGAGATCATTAGCCTATTTGGTTAGGCTGGATAATCCCATTGAGAAGGGAGTAATTAATATCAAAAGAATATATGAGATAATAAAATTCATTCAAGATAAAATCACATGGGATTATTTCTCTATAAAGTCTATTTAGGTTAGATTTATTCACATAAAATATGAAAGCTCTTTAGTTTTATATATTTAATAAAATATAAAGGGGTACCATTTTTTAAATAGTCTTTGTGACTCCATTTACATCCTTCATAACAATTTTATATCAGTTATTGGCAAAGGCGACATTCACTTTTGGAAAGACAATTGGATTGAAAAAAATATAATTTTTCTAGGGTGTGTATTCCTAAACATAAGAATCCACTAAGATAGATCATACCCTGAGTTCATTGAATTTATTATATACCCAAACCAAATAATATTGTTATATTTCATCTATATGGTTGAATAGCCTAATGTGTGCTTCTTCACCCCAATTGGCTTTAGCTTGTTCGATTTCTCCACATTCCACAATCTCATTCGCGTCCACAGTAACAAGGATAAATGGGGAATCTGCATATGGTGTATTCCCATACCTGGAAATATGGATTTTTTTGTTTCAAATATATAGAAAAATATTGTCCCTCTAGATGAGAAACTTCATAAGAGAGGTATCACACTGGTTTCAATGTGTATGTTCTGAAAAAAAATGAAAAGATGGAATCCATTCTGTCATAATTTTTTTGAGGGAGATTCAAGTTGATTTATATTGTTTAATATTATGATGATAAAATGAAGTTGAATATTAATTCATTTCTATCAACCGTTTATTTTAAATTATTTTTTAGTTTAATATTGGTGATCCATCTGTTTTTAGGAAACTCTAAATCTCCTCATTGTTGGCTGCTAGGAACTTTGGAACCTTTGAAGCGCTTCTCATCATAATGGTACCAAGCATAAAGATTGTAGAGTTAAAGTGAAATATTTTTATACTATTGCTATTATTTTTATCTTTATGAGAGTAGTGACCATATTAATTCTTTCAAGAGATGGGACCCACTACCTACTTCTTAGAAATATTTCTTTAACAAAACTAGACCAAGTTATTCAATGTATTAAGAAGAACATGGTCTAAAGGTCAACATAAATAGATCTTCTATCCATGGATTTATATGGAAAAGTAGTATGATTATTTATTTTAGAGGCTAGATCATTATGGATTTCATATATTTTTATTGAAATGGGAACTCTCTTGTCACTCAATCCTATTATTTAATTTCTAGGTTATATATGTCCACTTTAGGGAACATTAAATTGCATGTTATCGAAGTGGAAATTTCTATATTATTTTAGTTTCTAGAAGGGAACCCTCATTGCTAATTTAGCATTTACTACACTATCAGAGCTTAATTGGCCATAATTCATCAAGGAGTGGAGATTATTCACACTTGGTGTGAAGTTTATCTTGTTGTGGACTACTTAGGCGCAAAAGGAGTTCAGGTGGAAGAGTTGATTTTCAATTGGAGTGTTGGTTCTCTTCTTATGGATTGTAAGTATTGTATTTGTGATGATGCTCTGGGGATACATCACTTTCATAATTCATGATATTGATTTTATTTTTCCATATATATACACTTTATTTTTATAAATAAAATTTTCAAAATTTCAGTAAGAAAAATCATAGTCATTACAATATAGAATAGGTTTGAATGTTTCTTCCAAAACGTATACTATAAAAGAATCCCCCTAATGAAACAAGTATCATATCTATGGAAATTTAGTTGAAAAATGTAGTCAATATCAAATACTTTGGGCTACAAGTATTGGAATGAAATCTAAAAAGGTTTATACTTTGGTTAGTACCACCCTCTATAATAGTAGTTTTGAAATTGCACTAGTATCACAGAAGGTGGTGAATTCGGTCATCATATCAAAGATAAATCAATTTATATATATTACTTTAAATAAAAGTCTATATACCAATATATTTACATATGGGTAAGTGACTATCAATGACCTGAGTACAAGATCCACATATAAATTATTCTAAGATATATATAATTATAAGTAAATAATGACTTATCATTAGCCTCAGTTATAGAGCAAGGCCATGATTCCTACCCACTAAACCAATTTTCCTTGAAATTCATAGCTTTGTAACCATCATTGTAAAATTATCATATATAGTTTCATTAAATTATTAGAATATAATCTATATAATTAGAAATATATTTTTCCTTTTTAGTACTATTCATGGTGTCCAAAGTGAGTGTGGAAAACCCCTTTCCCATTTTTTTTATGATAGCACCAAGGCACTCACAACTACTCCATTTCAAAATATGATGATCTAGATGTCATGAAGAACTAAATGTTTAAGGAAATCAATATAATTCAGGTTTTAAATCAATGATTAGAAGAATTAAGAGGGTGAGATAGGGGCTCGATATGGGAGCTATGTGAGGAGGAAACAATAACATGGGTTTTTTTCTAGTATTTTTAAAAAATATTATGTTGAAAATCGTTATATGTTAAATAAAACTAAACTAATACTGAAAGGTGTTAGAGCTGACAACATGTTTAAAATAAATATGGAAGGAATTGAGGGAATCAATTCTTTTTCCTTGGATCAATAATGGGTAAAAGGCATTATGAACATAAATGCCTTCATCCCCCACCCATATAAAATCTATCCCTACCTTCTCACCATAAAATTTAGCCTCAATATAAAAATTCTTCATTTTAGATCACACTCTCTAAATTTATTTAGGTTTTTTTGCTCCATTCCCTAGTGTTAAAGTCATCAACTCTCTTGGTATCCTTAAAGAAGTACTAATTTTTTGAAGGTTCTTTTAAATGTATTTAATTCCTAATTTATTTTAATAGTATTTGTTTGTTTGTTTAGTTTTCAGTTTATTTTAATTATTTTATATTTTTATTTTCTTAGTTAATTAAATGTAATTTGAAAATAACATTTCATATTATTTAGCAATTAAATATTATTTAATGATGACTATATAGTAATTAATTAATAATTAGTCATAGTTAGTAATAAATAACTGTTGGTCGGAGTAGTTAACTCAAGAGGGGAGGAGTGAATTGAGTTACTATAAAAATTTCTATTTAAAAGATATTAGTTTTCCCAATAATGATTTCCCCAAAAATAGATACAACCCAGTTAATCAAGGTTATACGGTTATAAGAGTTTGACTGTTTAAACGACTTCTTAGAAGATTGATTAATTCTCAGTAATCTTAATTGGTATTATTAAAATTACTTTTGAAGTTATCCTACTAAGAAAAATCATATATAACTTCTTTCCAAGACTAACTATCAAAGTGAATTTAGTGTTTTTATGGATTATGTAGTAAAGCAGTAAAATAGAGTCGACTAAATTTAAAGAGCACAACGGATATAAAACAAGTGGTTCAGTCTCAAGCTGAGTCCTAATCCACTCCACTTGGTGATCACCTGCCACCAAGAAGTTTATATAAATAAACTCTGATCCACACCCTGGATCAGGGTTAACAATAGTACATGGACTGTCTAGGCCATGCAAGGACCTCTTCCACAGTGTTTGTGGGTTAACAAAATAATGACCAGGCCACACAGGGACCTCTTCACTACCACAAAACAGGGCAAGGGAAGCACTTCCCTTTATCAGCGCTAAACAGAAAGTGCTAATAAAGGGCTATAACTTTATCAACACTAGTTAAAAGCACAGATAAATGTAACCTTTATCAGCGCTAAAAAATGCGCTGATAAAGGTATACCCTTTATCAGCGCATTTTTTAGCACTGATAAAAGGGAACATTTATCAGCGCTTATTTTAGCACTGATAAAATTTTTTATTCTTAATTTATATAAAATTATAATATTTATCAGTGCTAAAATAAAAGGGCTGACAAAACATATATTTATCAGCGCTTTTTCAGCGCTGATAAATATATGTTTTCTCAGCGCTTTTATTTTAGCACTGATAAAACATACCTTTATTAGTGCTTTTAATGAGCACTGATAAAGGTTTCAGTGGTTTCTATTTAATAACCCTAACATTACCTCCTCTCTTGCACGCGGTAAAGCTTTCGCAGAAGCTGAACCAAGACCCTCTTTCGCCGTGACTTCTCCTCCTCGTCCGTGCTGCGTACTCATCATCCTAATCCTCCTCATCCTATTCCTCCTCTTCCTCCTCCTCTTCTGCCGCCACCATTGGGTTTTTCTCCTCCACACCGTTGATATTGATCCTCCACCACGACCACCACTGTCTCCGCTACCACGACCGCCGCCGCAACCTACACGACTGCCACTGCCTCTACCACCGCGACCGCCTCTCCCTCCGCCGCTGCAGCCTCCGCCGCCGTCGCTGCTGCCTCCATCACCGCCGCCACTGCTGGTCAGTTTAGGAGTATATATAATCATTAAATATAGATAATATTTATTTAATTTGAGGATTATACTATTACAAACATAAGATTGTTTTCTATAGTTGGATTTTAATGATGAACCTCTTAGGGATGAGGATTCGATGTAGGGAATTGGTCTTGAGGTGGTACCTCTAAATAAAATGGTGGTCTTAACGATAATTATTTTTCTGGTATTAGCTAGTCGATGGTTAATTCTGGTGATGAATAACCATAATGAGATGATACTCACTTGGATGAATAATAAGTTATATTTTTTGGGTAAAGTCTTATCTAGACATGTAGTGCTCAATCTGTATCTAATAGATTCTGCACCTTCGAAAGAATATCATGACCATCATAGATATTTCTCTAAGGTTAAAAAATCTTTCATAGTATAAAATGGATATAGTTTGATAGCAAAGGAATGGTCATGCCTTGGATTTGTATAAGGGAAGCACTCTCTATTCTTGAGTTTTGGTGTTATGACTGGGTTGAGGGACATGATCATTTGGATTCCTAAACTTATTGATTTATGGCATGGTTTTAATGTGACCATCACTATTTAACCTAGATGGATGGGTTTAGGGTAATGAAGCATGTGTATATTCATTTGGTTTTGGAATAATGTTGGGTAACTGGTGATCATGTGGTGAGTTTTGGCATGGTGTGATGTTAAGATTGGAAAAGAGTACCAGGGGTGTCCCATTAAAAATATGTGCATTCCCCCTAATTTTTGTCAAGATGTACGGGTAGGATCATTGAGTTTTAATATGGATATGATCCTACTCACTAGATACCACGTGTTGTGTTGAAAAGATTGTACCATTAAGTTTAAAGTCATGCGATTAAGATTGTATGTGTCGTAAAAGGTGTGATAACAGAGGATTGATCAGGGATTACTCATTTGGGATATGCTATCTAGAATAAACTTGTGGATTATACCTAGTAAGGAGGACCTATTGGTCAGGGCTTACCCATTTTATGTTCATCTTTTATATTTTAAAAAGTCTGTTGAACTCGTTCTATCGAAGGTGGGTTCTATAATTATAGCATCCCACCTTTTTCTCACATAAACTTTAATTACATTTTACAAAACCGAGGATCTTTAAGGTTTAGTGTCTTGGAAACCAGGAACTTAAAACATGAAAACAACATACAGAATTCTTCTTAAACACTTGAAAGGCTTCTCCTCATGTTCACCCTAGGCTCATTACTGAATCTCATAACCTGGGGACATACATCAAAAGAAAGGGTGAGCAGAAGGCCCAGCAAGGGAAACAAGTGAAACATTTTACATATGAACTTGGGATACATCAATAAAGTCATGAAAAGAACTTTAAGGCATGAAAATGAAATCATGATGCATATCATAATAAAAATAAAACTTTTTCATAACTTGAAGATGTGGCTGCAACATTTAATATTGGCAATCGTTTCGTTTCACCAAGGTCCATCCCCAAGGTGTCGTTAAAAAAATTACCAAGGTTATTCACCAAGGCGTCGTTAAAATGGTCATCTCTAGAGATTAAGTATTTACCCAATGCATTGGAGCGCTATCAGGGCGCACCCTTAAATTTGCCTTTATTATCATGTGAGCCACATATATCATCATCAAACATTTCATAAATAACCCATATAGCATAAAATAAATGGGTTTCATTTCATAATCATAACATTTTAAAAACTGCTTTAATGACATGATCTTTACGGCACTTTAAACCCACGGAAAGGGAAGCAGGTCTCATGTATGTAAATCCCAGAATTTAAAATGGAACATTTTGATATATATGTGAATACCCTTGTAGAAATAAGAGCTTTGAGTATTCACTTTATAACATAAAATAATTTTTGAGAAAAAAGAGAGGCATTTTGAGGGGAAAAATTCTGCAGCATAACGGCTATGTTACAAGGTTTTAGAAAACATTGAGAAAAGAGGGGACATGGGTCAAACAATCATAAATGACACATCATACAGTAGAGGGACAAAATATAAGGGATTTATGAACATGGTAATGAAATTTGAAAATATACCATATGAAATGAAGAACATGAAAGGAAGAAAACAAAACAAGATTTCTCTTGTGAAAATTCGGCAGCCTAACGACATCACTTAAACTTCAACAAAATTGAATTGACAAGGTCAAATAGGGTCCCTCATCATATGAACATAAGAGTCCAGTATGATAGATATAGAGATCATACCCCAACATAATATAAAGGAACTTGAAAGAATTGACATGAAAGTAGAACTTCAAAACGAGAAGGGTGAAGAACCGCTTAAAAATTCGGCAGCCTAACGGCGCCACTTAAGACATCAAAATACTGAATTGAAGAGATCAAATGGGGTCTCTCATCATGTGATAATAAAAGACCAGTATGATAAATATATAGATCATACCCCAACATAATAAAAATGAACTTGAAAGACTTGACATGAAAGTAGAACTTCAAAACGAGAAGGGTGAAGAACCACTTAAAAATTCGGCAGCCTAACGGCGCCACTTAAGACATCAAAATACTGAATTGAAGAGATCAAATGGGGTCTCTCATCATGTGATCATAAATGACCAGTATGATAAATATAGAGATCATACCCCAACATAATAAAAATGAACTTGAAAGACTTGACATGAAAGTAGAACTTTGAAAAAGAGAGAGGTGAATGAATCCCTTGAAAATTTGGCAGCCTAACGGCGCCACTTAAACTTTCTTAAAACGAAATGATGAGAGTAAGAGGGGGTCTTTCATCATATGAACATAAAAAGGGCATTAAGAGGAGTATAAAAGAACATCCTCCAAAATAAGAACATGGAGCATAAAAGGAATGACATAAAAGAGATCACTTGAAAAGAAAGAGAGGGGTCAGATCCCTTACCTTAAAATGTAACTCTTAAACCTCAAAGGTTGGGACCTTGAGGGCTTGGTGGCACCTTGGGAGGACTCCTTGGGAGGTAATGAGACCAGAACTTCGTTGGGGAAGAGTGGGGAGTCGAATGGATGAGAGGATGGCTTGGTATTTATAGGGAAAGTGAGGGGACAAGGCATTAATGGCAAAGGGACACCTCATTAGTGGTTTTGGCAAAACCATGGGCTTTCCCATGGTATTTTCCCATGGTATTGGCCACTTGGGACACCTCATACCTTATCTCACTATTCATAATTCGAACATATTGATTACAAACTTAATACATCATTTAATGATGTCATTAAACACCCGTAACTTAAAAACTGTATTTTCACTATTCATCAAAAATTCAACTTTCTCAGAATAATCCCAAAATTTCACCTTAACCAAATATCAACGCTCTGATTACAAATATGAACTCCATTTTATAAAAATAATTTTCTAAATATTTTTAATTTAATTTTTAAATAAAAACACTATTCATCGAAAATTCATTTTTTTCAGAAAAAACCCCAAAAATTACCATAACATAATATCGATGCTCTGAGTTCAAAAATAAAGTCATTTTTATAAAAATAATTTTCTAATTATTTTTAATTAAATTTTTAATTAAAAAACACTATTCACCCGAAAAAACTAATACTTGAATAATAATTAATGAAACCGTTATTTAACTATTTTATTGAATAACATTACTTAATCAAGGTGCCTAGATTATTTTAAAACTCTCTTTAAGTGAGATTACTAATCCATTTGGTCATATTACTAATCCTAATCATAAAATCACTATTCATAATTTACTATTCATCAAAAATCAATTTGATCTTATTAGACTCTAAATTTCGTACTGAACATAATTGTAGAAGACCATTTTTCGAAAATCATTACACATTTTTAATTATTTAAGGTTTACACAACCATTTTTAAAATATCCTTTTTCTAAAATTCATCAAAAATATGCATACAATATTTATCCGGTCATTTGAAAATTCATAAACATCATCATAAGAAGAAATCCAAATTTTTATTTAAAAAAAAAGATTACACAAGGAAATTACGGTCTCGTTACATAACCCCTTATAATACCAGCATAGGACCTAAGAGTAAGGTGTGCTAGGGTGATAGAATTTTGGGGCGGCTCAGTCAACATTGCCCGAGTAGTAATTTCTATCAGTTTGAACTTCTCGCGAAGGCGATTCCGTTCTAGCTTCACATGATGAAGTTCGGCTTGGATTTGGTCCAGAGCAAAGCCCAATGGTGCTACCTCCTTCCCAATCTCTGTTAGATGGGCTTCGATCGGCCCAAGGCTACTAGGTAAGGCCATCAAATCTTCTTTCTATAATAATTAACCAAGATTACTTAAATATAGAGACAATAATCAAAACATTTTGTTCACGGTGGTCATATTGACCGATGGTCATATAACACTCAAAAACCAATGGTCTCATTTTATTTATAATCATGTTTATCAAATAAAACATTTTTTTTGAGTATAAAAAATAACACATGAAATTAGGAAACAAGATTTATTCAAAATTTCGGGTCGTTACAATCTTCCCCCCTTAAGAAATTGCGTCCTCGCAATTTTTTTTTAAATTGGGTTTTGAAATTTCATTGAAAGTCCCACATCGGAAAAAGAGTCAGTAACACCATTACTTTAAAAGAAAGAAAAGGAAGTACAAAGGCCACCCGAGTTAACCCACACTCGGGTTCCATGTAGGAAAACATGGACATGGAGGAAAAAACAAAGGGTCAGTTCTGAGAGAGAGTGATAGAGAACATGATTAGGAGAAAGTTAACCATGAGAAAATCCCAAACTTATGATGTGTGTAAACGGTCTTTGATTACCTAGTAGGAAACATAAACCAACAACATTTTTGTTTTACGTTTCTTTTCATAATTTTGAGGATTTCATTTACTACATAGAACAAAAACATAAGAAAATATACCTACCTTCAAGTAGAGTTTCATCCTTTAACAAGTCCCTACCAACACTAATCTTTTCGCCAAATGATGAGAATTCAAAAACACTTGGTCTCATAAAAGCACAAGAATCATCTTCTATAGAATCACATAATCTACAAAAGATTAACTATCTATTTCTTCTATCTTTAAACATTATCCCAAAAACAGAAAGGTTAAGGTAAAACAACTCTTCAAAAAGAAAGAATCCCATAGGAATAGAACCTACTTTTAAATCTTCAAAGTTCCATGGTACTACCCAACGTTCATCATAGACCACTCCATAAATAACGGTCCTTAAAATTCCTCAAAATAAACCAAACTAAGATTGAAACCCAAATACAAGAAGGATTTGATAACATAGTCTTCCAAAACAACTTCATTGTTCATCTCCAGACAACATCAACCACTCCTAACATCTTATAACAAAAGTAGCTAACCTAAACATATTTTACCCAAGATAGGTTAATCATTCCCAAAAGTAACCTAAATTACTATAAGTCCACCTTAAATTCATCAATTCTTCAAAATATAAGTCAACCTTACTCCTCAATGAAAATACTATAGTAATCTATTTACCTCGATCATATAGGGTCCCCAAAATAGTGAACGCCTTCCAAAATAATAATCATCTTTTAATCCCCTAATCAACTCTGACATATTAATACGGAAATTGTCGCATTTCCTATCACATTGGTTGTTGGGACACGTTATTCCATTTCCCACCATTAACTAAGAAGATAAAGTATAATTAGAGGCTTAAATACTACCAATAATCATGAAAAGGAACTTAAAGCATATAAGGATAACTTGTAGAAGAAAAGTATACCCTAACTTGTGATCCCCTAGGTTCCCATCTAGGTTATCCATGATCATATATTCTTATGTGAATCTTTATTTTATTTTATCTTTGTTCCTTTAATAATGGTTCATACCAAGCTTATGAAATTACCAAAGCATATCCCCCAGGAGTGTCGTAACCAAGAGTGCAGCAAGGCCCGTTGTCGTGTACCAGTTCCCGTTCGAGTCTAGCTCAAAGCGGTGTTTTCGGGTTTTACCCCTATGTACATCTGTGCCAGAGCCACCTCTACCTGCTCGTATCCAGACAGGGATGTATTTGCTTGGCAACCCCTTACTCAATACTCACCAAAATACCAGGAAGATTTCCTATATTAAACTTTTCTATAGGGTTCCTCCTAGAGTTTTCATATCCTAATTTCCACAAATAACTAAACCATCCTTTGATACAAACTATAGCATCCCACCTTTTTCTCACATAAACTTTAATTACATTTTACAAAACCGAGGATCTTTAAGGTTTAGTGTTTTGGAAACCAGGAACTTAAAACATGAAAACAACATACAGAATTCTTCTTAAACACTTGAAAGGCTTCTCCTCATGTTCACCCTAGGCTCATTACTGAATCTCATAACCTGGGGACATACATCAAAAGAAAGGGTGAGCAGAAGGCCCAGCAAGGGAAACAAGTGAAACATTTTACATATGAACTTGGGATACATCAATAAAGTCATGAAAAGAACTTTAAGGCATGAAAATGAAATCATGATGCATATCATAATAAAAATAAAACTTTTTCATAACTTGAAGATGTGGCTGCAACATTTAATATTGTCAATCGTTTCGTTTCACCAAGGTCCATCCCCAAGGTGTCGTTAAAAAAATTACCAAGGTTATTCACCAAGGCGTCGTTAAAATGGTCATCTCTAGAGATTAAGTATTTACCCAATGCATTGGAGCGCTATCAGGGCGCACCCTTAAATTTGCCTTTATTATCATGTGAGCCACATATATCATCATCAAACATTTCATAAATAACCCATATAGCATAAAATAAATGGGTTTCATTTCATAATCATAACATTTTAAAAACTGCTTTAATGACATGATCTTTACGGCACTTTAAACCCACGGAAAGGGAAGCGGGTCTCATGTATGTAAATCCCAGAATTTAAAATGGAACATTTTGATATATATGTGAATACCCTTGTAGAAATAAGAGCTTTGAGTATTCACTTTATAACATAAAATAATTTTTGAGAAAAAAGAGAGGCATTTTGAGGGGAAAAATTCTGCAGCATAACGGCTATGTTACAAGGTTTTAGAAAACATTGAGAAAAGAGGGGACATGGGTCAAACATTCATAAATGACACATCATACAGTAGAGGGACAAAATATAAGGGATTTATGAACATGGTAATGAAATTTGAAAATATACCATATGAAATGAAGAACATGAAAGGAAGAAAACAAAACAAGATTTCTCTTGTGAAAATTCGGCAGCCTAACGGCATCACTTAAACTTCAACAAAATTGAATTGACAAGGTCAAATAGGGTCTCTCATCATATGAACATAAGAGTCCAGTATGATAGATATAGAGATCATACCCCAACATAATATAAAGGAACTTGAAAGAATTGACATGAAAGTAGAACTTCAAAACGAGAAGGGTGAAGAACCGCTTAAAAATTCGGCAGCCTAACGGCGCCACTTAAGACATCAAAATACTGAATTGGAGAGATCAAATGGGGTCTCTCATCATGTGATAATAAAAGACCAGTATGATAAATATATAGATCATACCCCAACATAATAAAAATGAACTTGAAAGACTTGACATGAAAGTAGAACTTCAAAACGAGAAGGGTGAAGAACCACTTAAAAATTCGGCAGCCTAACGGCGCCACTTAAGACATCAAAATACTGAATTGAAGAGATCAAATGGGGTCTCTCATCATGTGATCATAAAAGACCAGTATGATAAATATAGAGATCATACCCCAACATAATAAAAATGAACTTGAAAGACTTGACATGAAAGTAGAACTTTGAAAAAGAGAGAGGTGAATGAATCCCTTGAAAATTCGGCAGCCTAACGGCGCCACTTAAACTTTCTTAAAACGAAATGATGAGAGTAAGAGGGGGTCTTTCATCATATGAACATAAAAAGGGCAGTAAGAGGAGTATAAAAGAACATCCTCCAAAATAAGAACATGGAGCATAAAAGGAATGACATAAAAGAGATCACTTGAAAAGAAAGAGAGGGGTCAGATCCCTTACCTTAAAATGTAACTCTTAAACCTCAAAGGTTGGGACCTTGAGAGCTTGGTGGCACCTTGGGAGGACTCCTTGGGAGGTAATGAGACCAGAACTTCGTTGGGGAAGAGTAGGGAGTCGAATGGATGAGAGGATGGCTTGGTATTTATAGGGAAAGTGAGGGGACAAGGCATTAATGGCAAAGGGACACCTCATTAGTGGTTTTGGCAAAACCATGGGCTTTCCCATGGTATTTTCCCATGGTATTGGCCACTTGGGACACCTCATACCTTATCTCACTATTCATAATTCGAACATATTGATTACAAACTTAATACATCATTTAATGATGTCATTAAACACCCGTAACTTAAAAACTGTATTTTCACTATTCATCAAAAATTCAACTTTCTCAGAATAATCCCAAAATTTCACCTTAACCAAATATCAACGCTCTGATTACAAATATGAACTCCATTTTATAAAAATAATTTTCTAAATATTTTTAATTTAATTTTTAAATAAAAACACTATTCATCGAAAATTCATTTTTTTCAGAAAAAACCCCAAAAATTACCATAACATAATATCGATGCTCTGAGTTCAAAAATAAAGTCATTTTTATAAAAATAATTTTCTAATTATTTTTAATTAAATTTTTAATTAAAAAACACTATTCACCCGAAAAAACTAATACTTGAATAATAATTAATGAAACCGTTATTTAACTATTTTATTGAATAACATTACTTAATCAAGGTGCCTAGATTATTTTAAAACTCTCTTTAAGTGAGATTACTAATCCATTTGGTCATATTACTAATCCTAATCATAAAATCACTATTCATAATTTACTATTCATCAAAAATCAAGTTGATCTTATTAGACTCTAAATTTCGTACTGAACATAATTGTAGAAGACCATTTTTCGAAAATCATTACACATTTTTAATTATTTAAGGTTTACACAACCATTTTTAAAATATCCTTTTTCTAAAATTCATCAAAAATATGCATACAATATTTATCCGGTCATTTGAAAATTCATAAACATCATCATAAGAAGAAATCCAAATTTTTATTTAAAAAAAAAGATTACACAAGGCAATTACGGTCTCGTTACATAACCCCTTATAATACCAGCATAGGACCTAAGAGTAAGGTGTGATAGGGTGATAGAATTTTGGGGCGGCTCAGTCAACATTGCCCGAGTAGTAATTTCTATCAGTTTGAACTTCTCGCGAAGGCGATTCCGTTCTAGCTTCACATGATGAAGTTCGGCTTGGATTTGGTCCAGAGCAAAGCCCAATGGTGCTACCTCCTTCCCAATCTCTGTTAGATGGGCTTCGATCGGCCCAAGGCTACTAGGTGAGGCCATCAAATCTTCTTTCTATAATAATTAACCAAGATTACTTAAATATAGAGACAATAATCAAAACATTTTGTTCACGGTGGTCATATTGACCGATGGTCATATAACACTCAAAAACCAATGGTCTCATTTTATTTATAATCATGTTTATCAAATAAAACATTTTTTTTGAGTATAAAAAATAACACATGAAATTAGGAAACAAGATTTATTCAAAATTTCGGGTCGTTACAATCTTCCCCCCTTAAGAAATTGCGTCCTCGCAATTTTTTTTTAAATTGGGTTTTGAAATTTCATTGAAAGTCCCACATCGGAAAAAGAGTCAGTAACACCATTACTTTAAAAGAAAGAAAAGGAAGTACAAAGGCCACCCGAGTTAACCCACACTCGGGTTCCATGTAGGAAAACATGGACATGGAGGAAAAAACAAAGGGTCAGTTCTGAGAGAGAGTGATAGAGAACATGATTAGGAGAAAGTTAACCATGATAAAATCCCAAACTTATGATGTGTGTAAACGGTCTTTGATTACCTAGTAGGAAACATAAACCAACAACATTTTTGTTTTACGTTTCTTTTCATAATTTTGAGGATTTCATTTACTACATAGAACAAAAACATAAGAAAATATACCTACCTTCAAGTAGAGTTTCATCCTTTAACAAGTCCCTACCAACACTAATCTTTTCGCCAAATGATGAGAATTCAAAAACACTTGGTCTCATAAAAGCACAAGAATCATCTTCTATAGAATCACATAATCTACAAAAGATTAACTATCTATTTCTTCTATCTTTAAACATTATCCCAAAAACAGAAAGGTTAAGGTAAAACAACTCTTCAAAAAGAAAGAATCCCATAGGAATAGAACCTACTTTTAAATCTTCAAAGTTCCATGGTACTACCCAACGTTCATCATAGACCACTCCATAAATAACGGTCC
This sequence comes from Viscum album, assembly GCA_963277665.1. NCBI lineage: Eukaryota > Viridiplantae > Streptophyta > Magnoliopsida > Santalales > Viscaceae > Viscum > Viscum album. The sequence continues at coordinate 775,526 of CAUJRU010000251.1, forward strand.
TTAAAATTCCTCAAAATAAACCAAACTAAGATTGAAACCCAAATACAAGAAGGATTTGATAACATAGTCTTCCAAAACAACTTCATTGTTCATCTCCAGACAACATCAACCACTCCTAACATCTTATAACAAAAGTAGCTAACCTAAACATATTTTACCCAAGATAGGTTAATCATTCCCAAAAGTAACCTAAATTACTATAAGTCCACCTTAAATTCATCAATTCTTCAAAATATAAGTCAACCTTACTCCTCAATGAAAATACTATAGTAATCTATTTACCTCGATCATATAGGGTCCCCGAAATAGTGAACGCCTTCCAAAATAATAATCATCTTTTAATCCCCTAATCAACTCTGACATATTAATACGGAAATTGTCGCATTTCCTATCACATTGGTTGTTGGGACACGTTATTCCATTTCCCACCATTAACTAAGAAGATAAAGTATAATTAGAGGCTTAAATACTTAACCAATAATCATGAAAAGGAACTTAAAGCATATAAGGATAACTTGTAGAAGAAAAGTATACCCTAACTTGTGATCCCCTAGGTTCCCATCTAGGTTATCCATGATCATATATTCTTATGTGAATCTTTATTTTATTTTATCTTTGTTCCTTTAATAATGGTTCATACCAAGCTTATGAAATTACCAAAGCATATCCCCCAGGAGTGTCGTAACCAAGAGTGCAGCAAGGCCCGTTGTCGTGTACCAGTTCCCGTTCGAGTCTAGCTCAAAGCGGTGTTTTCGGGTTTTACCCCTATGTACATCTGTGCCAGAGCCACCTCTACCTGCTCGTATCCAGACAGGGATGTATTTGCTTGGCAACCCCTTACTCAATACTCACCAAAATACCAGGAAGATTTCCTATATTAAACTTTTCTATAGGGTTCCTCCTAGAGTTTTCATATCCTAATTTCCACAAATAACTAAACCATCCTTTGATACCAACTATAGCATCCCACCTTTTTCTCACATAAACTTTAATTACATTTTACAAAACCGAGGATCTTTAAGGTTTAGTGTCTTGGAAACCAGGAACTTAAAACATGAAAACAACATACAGAATTCTTCTTAAACACTTGAAAGGCTTCTCCTCATGTTCACCCTAGGCTCATTACTGAATCTCATAACCTGGGGACATACATCAAAAGAAAGGGTGAGCAGAAGGCCCAGCAAGGGAAACAAGTGAAACATTTTACATATGAACTTGGGATACATCAATAAAGTCATGAAAAGAACTTTAAGGCATGAAAATGAAATCATGATGCATATCATAATAAAAATAAAACTTTTTCATAACTTGAAGATGTGGCTGCAACATTTAATATTGGCAATCGTTTCGTTTCACCAAGGTCCATCCCCAAGGTGTCGTTAAAAAAATTACCAAGGTTATTCACCAAGGCGTCGTTAAAATGGTCATCTCTAGAGATTAAGTATTTACCCAATGCATTGGAGCGCTATCAGGGCGCACCCTTAAATTTGCCTTTATTATCATGTGAGCCACATATATCATCATCAAACATTTCATAAATAACCCATATAGCATAAAATAAATGGGTTTCATTTCATAATCATAACATTTTAAAAACTGCTTTAATGACATGATCTTTACGGCACTTTAAACCCACGGAAAGGGAAGCGGGTCTCATGTATGTAAATCCCAGAATTTAAAATGGAACATTTTGATATATATGTGAATACCCTTGTAGAAATAAGAGCTTTGAGTATTCACTTTATAACATAAAATAATTTTTGAGAAAAAAGAGAGGCATTTTGAGGGGAAAAATTCTGCAGCATAACGGCTATGTTACAAGGTTTTAGAAAACATTGAGAAAAGAGGGGACATGGGTCAAACATTCATAAATGACACATCATACAGTAGAGGGACAAAATATAAGGGATTTATGAACATGGTAATGAAATTTGAAAATATACCATATGAAATGAAGAACATGAAAGGAAGAAAACAAAACAAGATTTCTCTTGTGAAAATTCGGCAGCCTAACGGCATCACTTAAACTTCAACAAAATTGAATTGACAAGGTCAAATAGGGTCTCTCATCATATGAACATAAGAGTCCAGTATGATAGATATAGAGATCATACCCCAACATAATATAAAGGAACTTGAAAGAATTGACATGAAAGTAGAACTTCAAAACGAGAAGGGTGAAGAACCGCTTAAAAATTCGGCAGCCTAACGGCGCCACTTAAGACATCAAAATACTGAATTGAAGAGATCAAATGGGGTCTCTCATCATGTGATCATAAAAGACCAGTATGATAAATATATAGATCATACCCCAACATAATAAAAATGAACTTGAAAGACTTGACATGAAAGTAGAACTTCAAAACGAGAAGGGTGAAGAACCACTTAAAAATTCGGCAGCCTAACAGCGCCACTTAAGACATCAAAATACTGAATTGAAGAGATCAAATGGGGTCTCTCATCATGTGATCATAAAAGACCAGTATGATAAATATAGAGATCATACCCCAACATAATAAAAATGAACTTGAAAGACTTGACATGAAAGTAGAACTTTGAAAAAGAGAGAGGTGAATGAATCCCTTGAAAATTCGACAGCCTAACGGCGCCACTTAAACTTTCTTAAAACGAAATGATGAGAGTAAGAGGGGGTCTTTCATCATATGAACATAAAAAGGGCAGTAATAGGAGTATAAAAGAACATCCTCCAAAATAAGAACATGGAGCATAAAAGGAATGACATAAAAGAGATCACTTGAAAAGAAAGAGAGGGGTCGGATCCTTTACCTTAAAATGTAACTCTTAAACCTCAAAGGTTGGGACCTTGAGGGCTTGGTGGCACCTTGGGAGGACTCCTTGGGAGGTAATGAGACCAGAACTTCGTTGGGGAAGAGTGGGGAGTCGAATGGATGAGAGGATGGCTTGGTATTTATAGGGAAAGTGAGGGGACAAGGCATTAATGGCAAAGGGACACCTCATTAGTGGTTTTGGCAAAACCATGGGCTTTCCCATGGTATTTGCCCATGGTATTGGCCACTTGGGACACCTCATACCTTATCTCACTATTCATAATTCGAACATATTGATTACAAACTTAATACATCATTTAATGATGTCATTAAACACCCGTAACTTAAAAACTGTATTTTCACTATTCATCAAAAATTCAACTTTCTCAGAATAATCCCAAAATTTCACCTTAACCAAATATCAACGCTCTGATTACAAATATGAACTCTATTTTATAAAAATAATTTTCTAAATATTTTTAATTTAATTTTTAAATAAAAACACTATTCATCGAAAATTCATTTTTTTCAGAAAAAACCCCAAAAATTACCATAACATAATATCGATGCTCTGAGTTCAAAAATAAAGTCATTTTTATAAAAATAATTTTCTAATTATTTTTAATTAAATTTTTAATTAAAAAACACTATTCACCCGAAAAAACTAATACTTGAATAATAATTAATGAAACCGTTATTTAACTATTTTATTGAATAACATTACTTAATCAAGGTGCCTAGATTATTTTAAAACTCTCTTTAAGTGAGATTACTAATCCATTTGGTCATATTACTAATCCTAATCATAAAATCACTACTCATAATTTACTATTCATCAAAAATCAAGTTGATCTTATTAGACTCTAAATTTCGTACTGAACATAATTGTAGAAGACCATTTTTCGAAAATCATTACACATTTTTAATTATTTAAGGTTTACACAACCATTTTTAAAATATCCTTTTTCTAAAATTCATCAAAAATATGCATACAATATTTATCCGGTCATTTGAAAATTCATAAACATCATCATAAGAAGAAATCCAAATTTTTATTTAAAAAAAAAGATTACACAAGGCAATTACGGTCTCGTTACATAACCCCTTATAATACCAGCATAGGACCTAAGAGTAAGGTGTGCTAGGGTGATAGAATTTTGGGGCGGCTCAGTCAACATTGCCCGAGTAGTAATTTCTATCAGTTTGAACTTCTCGCGAAGGCGATTCCGTTCTAGCTTCACATGATGAAGTTCGGCTTGGATTTGGTCCAGAGCAAAGCCCAATGGTGCTACCTCCTTCCCAATCTCTGTTAGATGGGCTTCGATCGGCCCAAGGCTACTAGGTGAGGCCATCAAATCTTCTTTCTATAATAATTAACCAAGATTACTTAAATATAGAGACAATAATCAAAACATTTTGTTCACGGTGGTCATATTGACCGATGGTCATATAACACTCAAAAACCAATGGTCTCATTTTATTTATAATCATGTTTCTCAAATAAAACATTTTTTTTGAGTATAAAAAATAACACATGAAATTAGGAAACAAGATTTATTCAAAATTTCGGGTCGTTACAATCTTCCCCCCTTAAGAAATTGCGTCCTCGCAATTTTTTTTTAAATTGGGTTTTGAAATTTCATTGAAAGTCCCACATCGGAAAAAGAGTCAGTAACACCATTACTTTAAAAGAAAGAAAAGGAAGTACAAAGGCCACCCGAGTTAACCCACACTCGGGTTCCATGTAGGAAAACATGGACATGGAGGAAAAAACAAAGGGTCAGTTCTGAGAGAGAGTGATAGAGAACATGATTAGGAGAAAGTTAACCATGAGAAAATCCCAAACTTATGATGTGTGTAAACGGTCTTTGATTACCTAGTAGGAAACATAAACCAACAACATTTTTGTTTTACGTTTCTTTTCATAATTTTGAGGATTTCATTTACTACATAGAACAAAAACATAAGAAAATATACCTACCTTCAAGTAGAGTTTCATCCTTTAACAAGTCCCTACCAACACTAATCTTTTCGCCAAATGATGAGAATTCAAAAACACTTGGTCTCATAAAAGCACAAGAATCATCTTCTATAGAATCACATAATCTACAAAAGATTAACTATCTATTTCTTCTATCTTTAAACATTATCCCAAAAACAGAAAGGTTAAGGTAAAACAACTCTTCAAAAAGAAAGAATCCCATAGGAATAGAACCTACTTTTAAATCTTCAAAGTTCCATGGTACTACCCAACGTTCATCATAGACCACTCCATAAATAACGGTCCTTAAAATTCCTCAAAATAAACCAAACTAAGATTGAAACCCAAATACAAGAAGGATTTGATAACATAGTCTTCCAAAACAACTTCATTGTTCATCTCCAGACAACATCAACCACTCCTAACATCTTATAACAAAAGTAGCTAACCTAAACATATTTTACCCAAGATAGGTTAATCATTCCCAAAAGTAACCTAAATTACTATAAGTCCACCTTAAATTCATCAATTCTTCAAAATATAAGTCAACCTTACTCCTCAATGAAAATACTATAGTAATCTATTTACCTCGATCATATAGGGTCCCCAAAATAGTGAACGCCTTCCAAAATAATAATCATCTTTTAATCCCCTAATCAACTCTGACATATTAATACGGAAATTGTCGCATTTCCTATCACATTGGTTGTTGGGACACGTTATTCCATTTCCCACCATTAACTAAGAAGATAAAGTATAATTAGAGGCTTAAATACTTAACCAATAATCATGAAAAGGAACTTAAAGCATATAAGGATAACTTGTAGAAGAAAAGTATACCCTAACTTGTGATCCCCTAGGTTCCCATCTAGGTTATCCATGATCATATATTCTTATGTGAATCTTTATTTTATTTTATCTTTGTTCCTTTAATAATGGTTCATACCAAGCTTATGAAATTACCAAAGCATATCCCCCAGGAGTGTCGTAACCAAGAGTGCAGCAAGGCCCGTTGTCGTGTACCAGTTCCCGTTCGAGTCTAGCTCAAAGCGGTGTTTTCGGGTTTTACCCCTATGTACATCTGTGCCAGAGCCACCTCTACCTGCTCGTATCCAGACAGGGATGTATTTGCTTGGCAACCCCTTACTCAATACTCACCAAAATACCAGGAAGATTTCCTATATTAAACTTTTCTATAGGGTTCCTCCTAGAGTTTTCATATCCTAATTTCCACAAATAACTAAACCATCCTTTGATACCAACTATAGCATCCCACCTTTTTCTCACATAAACTTTAATTACATTTTACAAAACCGAGGATCTTTAAGGTTTAGTGTCTTGGAAACCAGGAACTTAAAACATGAAAACAACATACAGAATTCTTCTTAAACACTTGAAAGGCTTCTCCTCATGTTCACCCTAGGCTCATTACTGAATCTCATAACCTGGGGACATACATCAAAAGAAAGGGTGAGCAGAAGGCCCAGCAAGGGAAACAAGTGAAACATTTTACATATGAACTTGGGATACATCAATAAAGTCGTGAAAAGAACTTTAAGGCATGAAAATGAAATCATGATGCATATCATAATAAAAATAAAACTTTTTCATAACTTGAAGATGTGGCTGCAACATTTAATATTGGCAATCGTTTCGTTTCACCAAGGTCCATCCCCAAGGTGTCATTAAAAAAATTACCAAGGTTATTCACCAAGGCGTCGTTAAAATGGTCATCTCTAGAGATTAAGTATTTACCCAATGCATTGGAGCGCTATCAGGGCGCACCCTTAAATTTGCCTTTATTATCATGTGAGCCACATATATCATCATCAAACATTTCATAAATAACCCATATAGCATAAAATAAATGGGTTTCATTTCATAATCATAACATTTTAAAAACTGCTTTAATGACATGATCTTTACGGCACTTTAAACCCACGGAAAGGGAAGCGGGTCTCATGTATGTAAATCCCAGAATTTAAAATGGAACATTTTGATATATATGTGAATACCCTTGTAGAAATAAGAGCTTTGAGTATTCACTTTATAACATAAAATAATTTTTGAGAAAAAAGAGAGGCATTTTGAGGGGAAAAATTCTGCAGCATAACGGCTATGTTACAAGGTTTTAGAAAACATTGAGAAAAGAGGGGACATGGGTCAAACATTCATAAATGACACATCATACAGTAGAGGGACAAAATATAAGGGATTTATGAACATGGTAATGAAATTTGAAAATATACCATATGAAATGAAGAACATGAAAGGAAGAAAACAAAACAAGATTTCTCTTGTGAAAATTCGGCAGCCTAACGGCATCACTTAAACTTCAACAAAATTGAATTGACAAGGTCAAATAGGGTCTCTCATCATATGAACATAAGAGTCCAGTATGATAGATATAGAGATCATACCCCAACATAATATAAAGGAACTTGAAAGAATTGACATGAAAGTAGAACTTCAAAACGAGAAGGGTGAAGAACCGCTTAAAAATTCGGCAGCCTAACGGCGCCACTTAAGACATCAAAATACTGAATTGAAGAGATCAAATGGGGTCTCTAATCATGTGATCATAAAAGACCAGTATGATAAATATATAGATCATACCCCAACATAATAAAAATGAACTTGAAAGACTTGACATGAAAGTAGAACTTCAAAACGAGAAGGGTGAAGAACCACTTAAAAATTCGGCAGCCTAACGGCGCCACTTAAGACATCAAAATACTGAATTGAAGAGATCAAATGGGGTCTCTCATCATGTGATCATAAAAGACCAGTATGATAAATATAGAGATCATACCCCAACATAATAAAAATGAACTTGAAAGACTTGACATGAAAGTAGAACTTTGAAAAAGAGAGAGGTGAATGAATCCTTTGAAAATTCGGCAGCCTAACGGCGCCACTTAAACTTTCTTAAAACGAAATGATGAGAGTAAGAGGGGGTCTTTCATCATATGAACATAAAAAGGGCAGTAAGAGGAGTATAAAAGAACATCCTACAAAATAATAACATGGAGCATAAAAGGAATGACATAAAAGAGATCACTTGAAAAGAAAGAGAGGGGTCGGATCCCTTACCTTAAAATGTAACTCTTAAACCTCACAGGTTGGGACCTTGAGGGCTTGGTGGGACCTTGGGAGGACTCCTTGGGAGGTAATGAGACCAGAACTTCGTTGGGGAAGAGTGGGGAGTCTAATGGATGAGAGGATGGCTTGGTATTTATAGGGAAAGTGAGGGGACAAGGCATTAATGGCAAAGGGACACCTCATTAGTGGTTTTGGAAAAACCATGGGCTTTCCCATGGTATTTGCCCATGGTATTGGCCACTTGGGACACCTCATACCTTATCTCACTATTCATAATTCGAACATATTGATTACAAACTTAATACATCATTTAATGATGTCATTAAACACCCGTAACTTAAAAACTGTATTTTCACTATTCATCAAAAATTCAACTTTCTCAGAATAATCCCAAAATTTCACCTTAACCAAATATCAACGCTCTGATTACAAATATGAACTCCATTTTATAAAAATAATTTTCTAAATATTTTTAATTTAATTTTTAAATAAAAACACTATTCATCGAAAATTCATTTTTTCAGAAAAAACCCCAAAAATTACCATAACATAATATCGATGCTCTGAGTTCAAAAATAAAGTCATTTTTATAAAAATAATTTTCTAATTATTTTTAATTAAATTTTTAATTAAAAAACACTATTCACCCGAAAAAACTAATACTTGAATAATAATTAATGAAACCGTTATTTAACTATTTTATTGAATAACATTACTTAATCAAGGTGCCTAGATTATTTTAAAACTCTCTTTAAGTGAGATTACTAATCCATTTGGTCATATTACTAATCCTAATCATAAAATCACTATTCATAATTTACTATTCATCAAAAATCAAGTTGATCTTATTAGACTCTAAATTTCGTACTGAACATAATTGTAGAAGACCATTTTTCGAAAATCATTACACATTTTTAATTATTTAAGGTTTACACAACCATTTTTAAAATATCCTTTTTCTAAAATTCATCAAAAATATGCATACAATATTTATCCGGTCATTTGAAAATTCATAAACATCATCATAAGAAGAAATCCAAATTTTTATTTAAAATAAAGATTACACAAGGCAATTACGGTCTCGTTACATAACCCCTTATAATACCAGCATAGGACCTAAGAGTAAGGTGTGCTAGGGTGATAGAATTTTGGGGCGGCTCAGTCAACATTGCCCGAGTAGTAATTTCTATCAGTTTGAACTTCTCGCGAAGGCGATTCCGTTCTAGCTTCACATGATGAAGTTCGGCTTGGATTTGGTCCAGAGCAAAGCCCAATGGTGCTACCTCCTTCCCAATCTCTGTTAGATGGGCTTCGATCGGCCCAAGGCTACTAGGTGAGGCCATCAAATCTTCTTTCTATAATAATTAACCAAGATTACTTAAATATAGAGACAATAATCAAAACATTTTGTTCACGGTGGTCATATTGACCGATGGTCATATAACACTCAAAAACCAATGGTCTCATTTTATTTATAATCATGTTTATCAAATAAAACATTTTTTTTGAGTATAAAAAATAACACATGAAATTAGGAAACAAGATTTATTCAAAATTTCGGGTCGTTACAATAATTTCTTGTTATCTTAAGGTGTGTTTAACCGTGGTGTGGGTTTATTTCAGTTTTTGTCGGTACTTGGGGTTTGTGGGATGTGGTAAATGGTGTACTCGGTTTTAGATTATTTTATTCTCATGAGTTTCCCCTATTTTATGTTTTCTTTTCAGTTGAAAAACTCATCTGTTGTGCGCCTCTTCTCTACCATGAACGCATCTCTACCGTGTGCTTAATGCACCTTCGCAGTGAGTTTTCTCCTGTTACTCATTGATTTCCTCTTGTTCACATGTTATTACTGTTTAATATTGGTGGTTATAATGTGAAATGTATGGGCTAAACGCCCTGCTAAAAATCGTGGCTGTTGGTGGTCCTTGTTTGCGCACTAAATGAATTGCCTGTTGGTTGGTTCTTGTTGAACATTTGTATATAAAAATTGGTAATTTATATATACTTGACTTATGAATGAATTCTCCATGATGATAAAACTTATTTGATAACCCCTAAATTAACAAACAAAATTGAATAAGGGATTCTTTGTAAAATCTAAAATTGTGATTGTTTGGTTTGTATCTAAAGTACACGCCTTTAGCTCAAGTTGTTCTATATGTCATGTATTTTCAAAGGCATCATTTAGTATTTATAATAATAACTTTGAATTAATTTGATATATATCAGATTAAATCAGGTATCTTATCCATAGAAAATGTTCACTCTACTAGACACACCGTGTATATGGATTTCACATGAGTTTAGAAATGGTATTATACAACCAACCTTGACTGAGAACCCTACACATTTTGTATCCATTGAACAAATTGTGTGCTATGTTAATTTCATTATTATTATTTATTTTTCACTTAGATGATAATATTTCATGTATGATTATCCCATTATAAATATCTTCTCATGTAGATCACAATATTATAATTCCCTTATTCAATGGAAATTGCACATGATTTGGTTTGGATATTTTAATTATCTTCACTCTACTTGAGAGTTGACAAGTGACAAGTGTGATGTTTGGAGAAAATATGGAGTATGGTACTCCCCCATGTTTCGGTGAAGAGTCCTCCATGTATAGGTTTTAGGTACTCCATGGAGATATACAAAAGACAGGGCACAATCCCTAGTATATAGATAGAGTTCAAGTACTTTTACATGTTTTGGGGTAGGTTCCTCTATTTCATTGTAGAGGAAATTGTACAATGATTTTTTTATAAAACCCAAACAATGCTACTTGATTAATTAAAACATAATATTAGGAACGTTCGAGATCGAACCCATAAAGATGATGAATATGAATAAAGAATGGATGAATGCCAATCGGTTGACAAAAGATGATGAAGATGGCGTGAAAGATTTTATCAAGTTTGCAGTAGATCATGCATGTGACCCTTCTCAAATCCTCTATCTGTGATTACGCAGTTGTTATTCAAGACAAATTAGTCCAGAGGAGTTGGAAGAAGACCTAATTTTTCATGGAATAGATCAAAGTTATACATGTTGGAATAAACACGGGGAAAAAATGAATGTAGGTAGTGGCTCAGATAACATGACATTTTATGGAAGATCTGATATGATTACAAGCGTGAACAGTGAAGACGATCGTATGGAGGGTGTGATTACAGATGTGAATGATGATGAAGATCGTATTGAGGAAATGACAAGGACATTTGAAGATGAACTTCATGATTGCCCAAAATTGTTTGAGAAGTTAAAGAGTTGTGAAAAAATGACATTTTATGCTGGTTGCACTAAATATACAACATTGTCAGTAGTACTGAAGCTGTATAATTTGAAAGCAGGAAACAGGTGGAGTGACGCCAGTTTTATGGAACTACTTGCTCTCCTGAATGACATGCTCCCAGAAGATAATGAATTCCCAAGCCGAACATAATATGCCAATCGAATGCTACGATCGATGGGTATGATCTCTAAAAGAATACACGCCTTCCCAAATGACTGTATATTGTTTCTCAAGGACCACAAATCACTTAAAGAATTCCCAAATTGTGGTGCTTCTCGATACAAGAAAGATGATTCTAGTCCTACGAATTTTTCATGGTACTTTCCAATCATTCCAAGGTTTAGGTGCCTATATGGAAGTGAGGATACTACAGGAAAATTAACATGGCATGCAGATACAAGAATTAAAGATGGAAATCTACATCACCCAGTAGACTCTCCTCAGTGGAAGAGAATTGATCATGAGTATCCTGAATTTGGAAACGAGCTGAGAAACCTTCGTATGGAGTTATCTACAGATGGGGTGAATCCTTTTGGTTTTCAAAGTAGTAGTCACAGTAAATGACCATTTATGTTGGTAAATTATAACTTACCACTATGGTTATGCATGAAATAAAAATACATCATGTTATCTATGCTTATATCAGGACCAAAACAACTGGGTAATGATATTGATGTTTATTTAGGTCCATTGATCGAGGATTTGAAAATATTGTGGGATTCAGATGTTACATTGTATGATGCATACAAAAAAGAGGATTTCACTTTGAAATCCATGTTGTACGGGACGATAAATGACTTTCCTATTTAAGGAAATTTGTTAGGATATATCATTAAATGAACTCAAGGGTATCCCATTTGTGAACAAGGTACACAGTCAATTAGGTTGAAACATTCATCGAAAACCGTGTTTTTAGGAAATCACAGATTTCTACCCTGACGGCATAAGTACCGATCTTGGACGACATAATTCGACGGAAGTTCAGAAGAATGTATAACACCGTCTCCACTAACAGGTGATAAATTGTTTGAGAAGGTAAAATATTTGAACATTACTTTTGGTAAACCGTTTTTGAAAAACCTTATGAAAACTGGTTGGAAAAAGAGATCAGTTTTTTTTGAAATACCAAACTAGAATTGTTTGTATGTCAGACATTTTCTTGATGTTATGCATATTGAAAAAAATGTATGTGATAGTGTCATCGACACGTTGACAAATGCACCTGGCAAAACGAAGGATGGAATTAAGGCTAGATTGGACATGGTTGAGATGAGAATACGAGAAGAGTTGGCACCAGTGAAGGGTCAAAAACAAACATTTCTTCCTCCTGCTGCTTACACTCTTTCCAGGCAGGAGAGATATCAGTTTTGAAAATTCTTGAATGACGTAAAGGTTCTAGAGGGGTATTCACCAAATATCAAGAACATCGTGTCAATGAACGATTTAAAATTAAAGGGTCTGAAATCACATGACTGCCTTGTTTTGATGCAAGATATAATTCCTATAGCTTTACGTTACATTTTTCCCAAGAATGTCCGCCATACATTAATGAAGCTCTGTTTCTTCTTCAAATCTATATGCAGCAAAGTTATAGACCTGGTGAAATTGCCAACTATGGAAAGAGAAATTATCATCATATTATGTGAATTGGAAATGTTCTTCCCGCTAAATTTTTTTGATATGATGGTTCATTTGATGGTTTATTTGGTGATATATATTCAACTATGTGGTCCTATACATTATAGATGGATGTACCCCATTTAACGGTATATGAAGATTTTGAAAGGGTATGTCAAAAATCAAAGTCATCCAGAGGGTTTTATTGTGGAGCAATATATTGTTGAGGAAGCTGTTGAATTTTTTACTGAATACCTGTCTAGTGCGGAAAAAGTTGGCCTACCGAAATCTTGTCACACTGAGTGACTTGAGGGTGAAGGAATTTATGGAAGAGAGGTTGTCACAATCAATATTACAGATCGGAAGCAGGCTCACCTTTACGTTTTTTATAATAGTTTTGACGTTGACACATATGTTCAAACCCAGAAATAAATTCTTAGGTGTTTGAATCCATCTTGGGATGAAAAATGGATATCAGATACACATAATCGATAGTTTATAGGATGGTTTCAGGACCATATTTTGAAGTTTTTAGATGAAAATCCAGAATCAATTTCAGAACGATTTTGATGGATAGCCAGAGGAGAAAGTGTGTATATATTATCTTACAATTCTTATATAGTTAATGGCTATACATTCTATTCTAATGAACATGATGAAGACAATACCATGTAGAATAGTGTGGTTACACTTGTGGCTGAGGTGATGCATGTTTCCGGTGCTAAGGAAAAAAATCCAATTTATGCGAATATGTCATACTTTGGCATCATCAAACGAATATGGGAGTTGGATTATACGAAATTCAAAGTGCCAATTTTTCAATGCAAGTGGGTTGATAATAGGAGTACTGTTAAAATAGATGAATTAGGATTCGTGAAAGTTGATTTCAGTAAAAAAGGGGAGAAAGACGAACCATTTATAATGAAATCACAGGCAGTACAAGTATTTTATGTTCCGGACCCCGCAAACTGAAATTGGTCATTTGTTCGGTTATCGACCAAAACAACTGAAGGGTTAGATGAAAGTTCAATGGAGGATGACCCTTTTATAGGGACTTCACAATCATTTCAAAGTGGTCCAAATGTAGATGGTGTTTTTTATGTCAGAGGAGACTACAATGAAGGGATTTACATAGTTGATAGAGGAGTCAAATCTCTTCAGCCTTTAAAGAAAAAAAAGAGAGTACAATAATCACGTTATATTTTTATTGTAATATACATTGTGTTATATTATGTTATTATCTGTCCGCTACTACTTTTATGTAATCTAAATTAAATATTAAACCACTTCTGTAGATAATGAATTCTGCACCTACTGATGCGCCTAATACCGAGGCACAAAATGTCTCTCAACCACCTGCTGGTGGTCCCAGTGCAGAGAAACAATAGGTTTCTCAACCAGCTGCTGCTGGTCCTAGTGCAGAGCAGCAACATGTTTCTCATCCTATTGCTGCTGGTCCCAGTGCTGATGCTAGTGCTACGGAGAAAGATATTGATGATACTTTTGAGGAAATGGTCGGAAATGAAACCCTAAAAGCGCAAAAAAAAAACAAGAGCTCCGTAGTTTGACAATGTTAGCCAAAATCCTTAAGGAAAAAGAAAAAGGCATCAAATTTGAGGTGGCATGGAATAATTGAGGCCAACATGTTAACCCCAACGAAGCCATATTTAGTAGATACATTAGAATCATCACTCGGAAATGCATGCTGATTGATGTAGAGTCGTGGCACCATGTTGTCACCGGTCTTAAGACACTAATGTGGGAAGAGATTATGGTAACATTATGATATCATTTTTTAATTTATTAAAATAAAATACCAAAACATTGAATTACTCTTCATCATCCATTGTAGAGTGCATTTAAAGTAGATTCCTCGCACAAGGATTATGTATTAAGAGTTGTAGGAAGGATTCATAGAGGTTTCCGCACAATTTTAACGAAATATCATCTTAAAGATGCTGAAGGGAAAATCAAGCTGCACCCACCTCCTCTTTATACACACATCCCAAGGAGCATGGGACGCGTTTATCAACTGTCATGGGGAGAAGACTTTTCAGGTACATTGTGTGGGGTAATACGTTGTTTGACGTTGCTTGTATTCATCAATTTGATTAACAGTTTTTTATTTATGAAACAGAAACTGAGTGCTGAAAATAAAAAACATGTAGCAGTACTAGCGTACCCTTACCGTAAAGCATGGTTGGGGTACGCTTCACTTGAGAAAAAATTGGTACGTCTTTTAAATCTACCATACTACTTATATGTGACATAAAAAAACACCATAACCATGTTTCTCTGTTTATATGCAGATTGATGAATCGAAATCGAAATCGAAATCCATCCCACACCATGTGCTATGGAAGGAGGCTCGTGTAAATAAAGAGGGTATACTGATAGATGAAAACACACAAAAAGTGTGGGAAACATGTGTAAGTATGACATAATATAAATTTGATTTGTTTTAAATATCTATTACATTACAACGACTACTTATTTTTATATATTTTCTATCTGTCATAGTCACAGGAATTAACAACACCCACACCAGATGCAGACATACTTTCAGTAGCCTTGAAGCGGCCAGACCAGTATGGCAGCGTCAGAGGTGCGGGTTTTGGGGTGACACCCCGAACATATTTTCAGAAACAAAAACAAGCGGACGATGAAAATGAAAAAATGGAAAATCTGCAAGAAAAATTAACTATTTTTCAAGAATAATTACAATACTAGAGAGATATGATAGAAACATTGATGGGGGAGAGGAAAAGAGAAGAAAAAACTCAACAACAACCCGTGCATGATGATCCTGCCCCACCCCCACCAGCTTTGAGGCAAACCATTCCCCTAAAAAACCTGACATAGATGAGGTAATCAATGTTTTAATAATTGTTTCTTTGAAATGTGATTCACATAAACACTGGTAACTTTCCTGTACTAATATTATACAGGGTGAAAATGACTGTGATTTATATCTAGCTACTCCCACATATCGCCTTGTAGTGAGGACTACAGTGTTCAATACGCAGAACGATATGCTACACAATAGACAACTTCCAACATATCATTTCAGAGTGTCAATTAACGTAGCTAATGAGCCGAGTGCCGAGCTACCTGTTCCAAATGACGACGATGACATTCATACAGTTGAACAAGTTGTTGGAACATTCATCGCATGGCCGTCAGTTCTTGTAAACAAACATGTCGACAAAGAGGTATCCATTTCCAAGTTATTTTTCAAGATGGACCTTTAAAATTTAATGAAAAAGGTCTAAACCGATGAATGTTATTACAGAATGACAAAGAGAAGGGGGTGAAACGAAATATCAGCTCAAAACTATCTCAAGGATCAACCAACCGATTGAAAAAGTCTATTGAGAGCACCTTCACCCCGCCCGTTCTATATCCACAGTTAATATCATTGCAGGCTCATGTGGATACAAAGTTGATAGACAACAATTTTCACACAGTTGTTTTTGAAAAAGATATGTACGAAGAGGAAACATCAGATTTCATTAGTTCTGAAAATGTAAATGAAATCCTCAAGTATGAATGGCTAGGTGCCTTAGTTGTAAATGTATACATGAGTTATGTTTTCAGGATTTGATTTTACAAAGGCTGATATACTCTGATAATAATGACTAGATTCATTTTATATTTTTTTCAGGCGTATATATGAAAAAAAATTGAAGGGATTACCCCATGAACAAAAATTTGGACTCGTTAGTCCTTACACCACCTCTTCAAATAAAGAAATAGATCTTGATAAAGAGGCTGCAATAATGTCATCCCTTCTAAAATCATTTGGAAAAAAAATTACGGATGATAGACTCATTTTAATACCAACGATGTAGGGGTAAAACACTACAATTTAATCATATCAACTATATTTTCATTTATTTATTTACTTATTCCGTTTTTTATTTTTAGGGAGCATTGGATGCTAATTGAAGTCAATTTGGATACTCCAAAGATTTATTTTCTGGATTCAACGCATGGATATCCAAAAACCTGACCATGCATGATGGTGTTTGTTAATTTGTAATACAATATATCCAGCATTTCAAAACTATGCATCTAGTTATATAATTTGTGTTATCTATTAATGATGATTCTGTTATGATAGGGCGGTGCATCAATATCGTCTAATGCATGGAATGAATCCAGGGCATAAGTATGAGAAAGCCCACAAGATCTACAACTAGAAAAGTATCCAGGTATATATGATAACATTGAACTATCCAAACACATATCAAAACAAATTACTTATTGCTTTCGATGTTCCTACAGTGTCCAAAACAAACAAACGGAAAGGACTGTAGTTATTATGTTTGTAAATTTATGAAAGAGATCATATTTCATCAACAAATTAGCATCCCTGACGAGGTATTTTAGAAAATAATTATGAGTTCATTTAAAATATTTATTAATCCTTTTTGTATTTATATTTTTTTAGTACTACCATTACTATCGTAAAAACTCACATTCAGAAGATGATATAGATGTGTTTAGAAATGAATGGGCAACATAACTGATGGAAGATTGTACAGAAATAGGATGAAGGTGAATTCCTACAAATGTTATCCACATATGGTCATTGATATCTTCCTTTTTACACTTACTGAGCATATATGATCACCCTTTATTATGTTTTATATCCTTTGGATATGAATAATGGTTTTAGATATGATTTTTCTTTCTAGTAAAGCATAACTCATTGGCTAAAAGTGTATGATACTAGTTTGAAATTGACAGTAACTTTAGAAAAAAACACTACTAACATACATAAAAACAAGAAAACACATTCGAGTTGTTTTGATACTTTAGTAAAACGATCCATGAGTCATTTGTGAGGTGTACGAATCGACCGCACCTTAATCCGACGCACGGTGTGACCGGTATGGCTAAAAGTGTCTGATACCAGTTTCAAATTGACATTAACTTTAGAAAACAACACAAATGACATACGGAAAACTGAGAAAACACGTTCGGATTGTTTTGATACTTTAGGAAAATAATTCATGAGTCATTTGTGATGTGTATCAAATGACCACACCTTAATCTGACGCATAGTGTGACCGGTATGGCTAAAAGTTTCTGATACAAGTTTGAAATTGATATTAACTTTAGAAAACAACACTAACGACATACATAAAACCAATAAAACGAGTTCAGATTGTTTTGATACTTTAGGAAAATGATCCATGAGTCATTTGTGAGGTGTACGAATTGACTGCACTTCAATCTGATGCATGGTGTGAGCGGTATGGCTAAAAGTGTCTGATAACAGTTTGAAATTGACATTAACTTTAGAAAACAACACTACTGACATACGGAATACAAAGAAAAAGTGTAGGGATTGATTTTATACTTTAGTAAAACGATCCATGAGTCATTTTTGAGGTGTATGAATCGACCTCACCTCAATCCGACGCACGGTGTGACCGGTATGGATAAAAGTGTCTAATACCAGTTTGAAATTGACATTAACTTTAGAAAACAACACTAGTGACATATGGAAAACTAAGAAAACACATTTGGATTGTTTTGATAATTTCGAACAACGATCCATGAGTCATTTTTGAGGTGTACAAATTGACCTCACCTTAATCCGATGCACAGTGTGACCGGTATGGCTAAAAGTGTATGATAACAGTTTGAAATTGACATTAACTTTAGAAAACAACACTACTAACATACGAAATACCAAGAAAATGTGTTCGGATTATTTTGATACTTCAGGAAAATGATCCATGAGACATTTTTGAGGTGTAAAAATTGACCGCCCCTCAATCCGATGCACAGTGTGACCGGTATGGCTAAAAGTGTCTGATACCAGTTTCAAATTGACATTAACTTTAGAAAACAATACTACTAACATATGGAAAACTGATCAAACGCATTAATATTGTTTTGATACTTTAGGAAAAATATCCATGAGTTATTTATGAGGTGTACGAATTGACCACATATCAATCTGACGCACGGTGTGACCGGTATGGCTAAAAGTGTCTGATACCAGTTTGAAATTGACATTAACTTTAGAAAACAACACAAATGACATACGGAAAACTGAGAAAATGCATTCGGATTGTTTTTATACTTTAAGAAAACAATCCATGAGTCATTTTTGATGTGTATCAATTGACCTCACCTCAATCCGATGCACGGTGTGACCGATATGGCTAAAAGTGTTTGATAACAGTTTGAAATTGACATTAACTTTAGAAAACAACACTAATGACATACAAAAAACCAAGAAAACATGTTCAGATTGTTTTTATACTTTAGGAAAACGATCCATGAGTCATTTGTGAGGTGTATGAATTGACTGCACCTCAATCCAACGCACGGTGTGACTGGTATGGCTAAAAGTGTCTGATAACAGTTTGAAATTGACATTAACTTTAGAAAAAAACACTACTGACATATGGAATACTAAGAAAATGCATACGTATTTTTTTTATACTTTAGGAAAACGACCCATGAGTCATTTTTGATGTGTAATAATTGACTGCACCTCAATCTGACGCACAGTGTGACCGGTAGGACTAAAAGTGTCTGATACCAGTTTGAAATTGAAATTAACTTTAGAAAACAACACTACTGACATACGAAAAACCTAGTAAATGAGTTAGGATTGTTTTGATACTTTAGGAAAATGATCCATGAGTTATTATTGAGGTTTACGAATCGACCGCACCTCAATCCGACACACGGTGTGACTAGTATGGCTAAAAGTGTCTGATAACAGTTTCAAATTGACATTAAGTTTAGAAAACAACACAAATGACATACGAAAAACCAAGAAAACGCATTCGTATTGTTTTGATACTTTAGGAAAACGACCCATGATCCATTTTTGAGGTGTATGAGTAGACCGCACCTCAATCCGACGCACGGTGTGACCGGTATGGATAAAAGTTTCTGATAACAATTTCAAATTGACATTAACTTTAGAAAACAACACTACTGACTTAAGTAATACCGAGAAAACACATTTGGATTGTTTTTATACTTTAGGAAAATGATCCATGAGTCATTTTTGAGGTGTACGAATTGATCGCACCTCAATCCGACGCACGGTGTGACCGGTATGGCTAAAAGTGTCTGATAACAGTTTCAAATTGACATTAAGTTTAGAAAACAACACAAATGACATAAAAAAAACTGAGAAAACACATCCGTATTGTTTTGATACTTTATTAAAACGATCCATGAGTCATTTTTGAGGTTTATGAATCAACTGTAACTCAATCCGACGCACGGTGTGACCGGTATGGCTAAAAGTGTCTGATAATAGTTTCAAATTGACATTAATTTTAGAAAACAACACTACTGACATACAGAATACCAAGAAAATGCATTCGGATAGATTTTATACTTTTGGAAAATGATCCATGAGTCATTTTTGAGGTGTAAGAATTTACCACACCTCAATCCGACACATGGTGTGACCGGCATGGATAAAAGTGTCTGATACCAGTTTCAAATTGACATTAACTTTAGAAAACAACACAAATGACATACGGAAAACTGAGAAAATGCATTCAGATTGTTTTTTAGTAAAATGATCCATGAGTCATTTGTGATGTGTATCAATTGACCACACCTCAATCTGACACATGGTGTGACCGGTATGGATAAAAGTGTTTGATAAGAGTTTCAAATTGACATTAAGATTTGAAAACAACACTACTGACATACGGAAAACCAAGAAAATGCATTCAAAATGTTTTGATACTTTAGGAAAATGATCCATGAGTCATTTGTGAGGTGTAAAAATTGACTGCAACTCAATCCGACACACAGTGTGACTGATATTGCTAAAAGTGTCTGATAATAGTTTTAAATTGACTTTAACTTTAGAAAACAACACAAATGACATACATAAAACTGAGCAAACATGTTTGGATTGTTTTTGATACTTTAGGACAATAATACATGATTCATTTTTAATGTGTACGAATCAACCACACCTCAATCTGACACACGGTGTGACCGGTATGGCTAAAATTGTATGATACCAGTTTCAAATTGACATTAACTTTAGAAAACAACACTACTGACATACGGAATACTGAGGAAAAATGAGAAAATGCGTTCAGATTGTTTTTATACTTTAGGAAAATGATCCATGATTCATTTGTGATGTGTATGAATCGACCTCACCTTAATCCGACACACAGTGTGACCGGTATGGCTAAAAGTGTCTGATACCAGTTTCAATTTGACATTAATTTTAGAAAACAACACTACTGACATATGGAATACTGATAAAACACGTTCGGATGGTTTTGATACTTTAGTACAATGATCCATGAGTTACATGTGAGGTGTAAAAATTAACTGCACCTCAATCCGACGCACGGTGTGACCAGTAAAGCTCTTCATTAGATAAAGAATCAGTATTTATTAAATGAGATAAATCATCCAAAAACATATTTATTTTACATTATTCCATTTCATTGTTATCAGAATGAAAACATTTGAGTTTATCATTTCCATATTTTAGTTTCACATTTCCATATTAATGTATTCTTTCATATTAATGTTTTAATTTATTTCATTATTGTATTACTAACATAATATTTGTTTTCTTATATAGGTGAATTATTTTCCTTTAGTTCAGATGCTTTGTTCGGCAACAAATACCGTGGATGAAAATTTTTGAGATAGGATCATGGATATCAAAGGATGAAACATTAATGTTTATAACTGTTATTGGATAATTGTAATTGTAACCATGTAAAAAATTGTTTGAAATTTATATAGAAGTGTGTTTTTTTGTATTCAGGATGTTAAGTAAATGTATATAGGATTATTTGTCAAAATATTGTGTACGGGTTCTGGTTTGTACAGGTGCAAGAGCTGGTTTGTACAGGTGCATGTGCTGGTTTGTGCAGGTGCTAGTTCTGTAGGTGCAGCAGAAGGAATCTTTATCAATACTGATAAAGTACACCTTTATCAGCGCTATCTTGAGTGCTGATAATAGGGCCCTTTATCAGCGCTATCCTGAGCGCTGATAATATGGACCTTTATCAGTGCTAGAAAAGCGCTGTAAATTCCAGCAAAGATAATGGGGGGGGGGGGTCCCCTTTATCAGTGCTCCAAAAAGCGCTGATAAAGGTGGCCTTTATCAGTGCTAAAAAAAGCGCTGATAAAGGGGACCCCCCTTTTATCTTCGCCGGAATTTACAATGCTTTTCTAGCACTGTTAATATTGGTTTTTAGCGCTGAAAAAGGGAAAATTTGTAGTAGTGTTCCAAAGTGGTCATGGGTAAACAAGGGTAAAGAATTTGGTGTGAGGATTTTGAAATCCTCCAGTTTAGCGTAGGAGTTAGTGTGTGTGTAAAATATACACAGTACACACACTGCTCGAAAGTAAATAAAAGAATCACTGAGAGAGAGAGAGATTAAATATGAGTTTAGAATGCTCTAGTGATTAGCAGTGCAGCTCTGGACTCCTTGGATAAGACATAAATGCTTCCGAGTCCTTCTCTAGTTTTTATGTTGAAAAACAGAGTGTCACGATTCAGCTTGTGTTCTCCACGAGTAAAGATGGTCTCTTGATCCCAGTACTTCGTGTGTTCTTTAGTAGAGTTGGATTGCATGCATGAGACAATTATTTCTTTGAATATATAGCAATATCTTCTTCATGTTTGTTCTTGTCATCTTATTTTTCTATTTAGTACAGTGCACTCGCATTTCTTGAGTTGTCGCGTGTGTTCTTCCTCTTGGGAACACTTCTCTTTATCTTCAAATGCATGGGTTTTGGTCGAAAGGATCCATGTTATTCCTACCTCGTACCTCGTACTATTTCTACAAAGACACATTAATTATTGTCAGTGCATTAAGGCATCAAATATGACCGTTAAACATTAAATTGAAAGATGACAAAATAGTTTAAGAAACGATGTCACAGTAAGTTATGCAAACTGTGTCTTCTTCACGGTATCTCCTTGTCACAGTGTCTCGTTCACTGTGTCTCCTTCACGGTGTCTCTTTCACAGCGTCTCCTTTACGATGTCTCCTTCATGGTGTATCCTTCACGATGTCTCCTTCACAATGTCTCCTTCATGGTGTCTCCTTGATTACGGTTTCTGGCTTCCGGTGCCTTACTCATAGTTTCTAGATTCACAGTGCCTTGGTGACTGTGTCTTGCTAACTGTGTCTAGCACTTAGGCAAACAAAGTGTCTGGATCACGATGTCTGTTCTTAGTTTCTTTCTTCATGGTGTCAGGCTTACTGTGTCATGGTATCTCATGGTCACAATGTCTCATGGTCACAGTGTCTCATTGGTCACGGTGTCTGTGTCTTGTACTTAGGTAAATAACTGTATTCAGACTTAAACAGTAATATGCATAAAATGAATTAAGCTTGGCCATTATCAAGTATGAGATAACTTGAAATAGAAATACACATGATTAATAAGATTTGTGATCATTAATAATGTTTATAATTGTTATTGAGATTTGTGATCATTAAAACATGATTAATACAGAGGAGTCCAACGATCTCCCCCTTTTTGATGATCAAAAATCAAGTATAGTTGAAGGGTAAATTGAATGAAACTAAAGAGAATATAACATAGAATAATAGATAAATTCTCACTTTTTCTCCCCCTTTTGGTATTATCAAAAAATAGAAATAATAGAGGGAAAACATTGCATATGGAATTAAGAGTGTTCAGAAGACAACATACAGTAGAAATAAAAAAAGTCAATGACATCCCCACCAAAAATATAGCAGTCATTGGTCTTTTTCATGGATTGTCCTTCTCTTTGCCTTTATCATCAGCGGAAGAGGAAGTCATAGGTGATGTGGCTGATGTGGAAGAAGGCATAGAAGTGGTAGATAGAGAAGGTAAAGGGAGACCTTTGAAGACTGAGGGAGCTAATGTTGGAGCAGCAGAAGATCTTGGTCGTTGCTGGTCAAGAATGACAAGCCTGATCTGACTAAGAGCCTGGAAAACAAACATGGTTGTTGAAGCTAAGGCAGAAGTGAAAGTAGGTAATTCAGGTCTGATAGGAGTAGCTGTTGGAGCAAAAATTTCTGTGATTTGATCATAAAGATACGGTCTCAGAAGTTTTAATGAATTATGCAATAATCTCTCCTCCATACTCCATGGACTTTTCAAAATCATCTTTATTTTCCATGAACTTGTCCATCAATCTGGTAAACTCAGTGAGCTTCTGAACTTGAGATTTAAAGGCCTGAGTCACAGGAGGTATTCTTAGATTCTCTACAAGATATTTGAAGTGATTGGTCATATCAGTCTTGGAGAAAATCCAGTTGAAATAGAAGTCCACTTTCTTAGAGATATCCTGCTGAGCATCATTGGAAATCTTTGAGTGAATATGAACCAGGTCAAGAACTCTATCACTGTACTTAAAAACTTCAAATAAAGGAGACATATCAATGCCACTTAAGGCATTCTGAATCTCTTCTTTGACTATAGATATGAGCAGAGAACTATCCAAAGAAGTAGTAGAGGTTTGACCAGAGTAAGTAGAAGCTTTGATAGTTATGGTCAGATAATTGAGTTGTTTCAGGACATTTTGAAGACAGCTAGTATATTCATCCGTGAGTTTGTTCAGGTTCTCTACAAGCTCTCTCATGCGGTTCAACATCTGCGTGTGACTTTCTGCAATCTTTTCATCAAATGATAGCAGGTATCAGTGAATCTGGGACACAATATCTCGAGAGATATTTGAAACACAAGGTTCAAGAGAAGGAGAGCAGGAGCAGGTTCTGATCTTGAATGAAATTCTCTCTATAGGTCTTCAACCATGCTTTTTAGGGTTGCAACTTCATTTCTGAGCAACTTGTTTTCAACCCTTACTTCTTGAATTTCATGAATCATCTTGGGTTGAATGTTCTAGATAATCATTTCTAAAAGTAGTGATGCATTTTCATGACTTAGTTGGGTCACAAGACGAGGTTGAAAGGAAAAGAGTTTCTCAACTCCAGCTAAGATAGTGTCTCCAAAGACTTTCAAATCATCTTTACTGACAGAAGATTGATGTTCATGTAAAGGTGCAGGGGTGGGAAGTGGTACAGGTGCAGGCTTAGGTTGAGGTTTAGGATCAGGTTCAGGTTGAGGTTTAGGTTTAGGTGCAAAGTATGTGACAGATTTCAGTTGAAACAAAGCATAAAGATCAATCCCAGTAGCAGTAACCTGTTGAGATTCACTCAAATCATAAAAGCTAGGGAATTTATACTGGGTGTCCACAAGACTAGATTCAGCTGGATGGGATGCTTCATCAGACTCAGCTTCACCGGCCTCAGCTTCATTAGTCTCAAGATTTTGAGGTTCCTCCCCCTCAACAAGTGCTTCCTCTTCAGGACCATGAGGCTCAGGTAGTTGTTCTAAATATACTGGTTCATCTCTAATTTCCTCATCCATTTCTTTCCTAGCCAACCTAAAGGCTATCTCCATCCTCTCTTCAGTAGATGGTATTATCTCAGGAACATATTTTTCCATAGGAAGGTATTATAGATTAGCTTCTTGGATAACAGGGAGTTCTTTTTGAGTTGCTTATTGCACAGTAGGTAGTTCTTCTACTACAGCCTCTTCCATAACTTGCTGCTCAGATTCTAGGACAAATAATTCTCTTGCAGCCTCAGATTGGATTTCCAGATTATGAATAGCTCTAGGGACATGAGGTTCTTTTCCAGGAACAACAGGAGGAACAACAGTCCTTTCTCTATAAAAACTTCTTCCCTATGAGATATATCAGCCTCTTCTCTATGTGGTACTTTAGCTGCCTCTTCCTCTTCTTCTTCATCTTTTGGGTAATCAACAACTTCATCTGGTTCCAAACCAGGATCAGAAATGTCCTTTGGCCTTGTTGGATAATCTACAGGATTGAACTTCTCATAGATCTTATCATTATCTTCAACCCACTCCTTCTTCCAAGGGTTCCATTTTATTTTCATCCTCCTAATGGTAGCTTTGGATAAGCAGTATTCATAGTCCATAAGTACTTCTTCATTGGGTCCAACTACTCCTTTGGCAACAAGCATTGCTGAAATCAGCCTAGTGTAGAACAGAGATGTTGATTTGGATGTGACCTTGATTAATTCACACATATGGTGAATGATATATTTGCACAGATTGATTTTGTGTCCATTATTCATAAGATGAATCAGGAACACATCTTGGTACTTTAAGACAACAAAGTCACCTTTCCTTGGGCTAATCAGATTTTAAACAAATTTAAACAATAGCCTTGTCTCTCCATCAAGTTTACCAGCTATGGCCCTTCTCTTGGTGCCATTTCCAGTTAGGGTTTACAGTGCATTTTCCAGGTCAAAGAAATCAGTTGTAGGTGTGGGATCTCTCTGATAATCATCACAGATTCCTTCATGAGGTATCCTAAGGCATGAAACCCATAACCTCGATGAGAAGGAACATATTTGTCCATTGAACCAACTCCTCACAACATAGATTTCAACAGCATCAAAAGAAAACTGTACATACTGATAAAACTGAGCTACCAACCTCAGATAAATAGGTCTACCCTGCCTTGGGAACTATTCAATCCATCCTTGTTCTCTTAAAACTATTAAAACTAGAGACTTGTTGGACAAAATCCACTCAGGGAAAACTTCTTTTTCAGGAATGACAGTGTGATTTACCAGGTTTGGATTCAAGGGTCCTTCGGGCGCCAGATTCAGTGGTATCTTCTTTTTCTTCGAGCTTCACTTCTCAGGTGTGGATGACGATGGATGCTTCATCCTTGGCATTCAACGAAGGTCGAGAGAGAGAGAGGGTTGAAAGGTTGAAAGGGTTCAGAAAGAGTGAGTAGGAGAAGGTCCGGGTGAAGAACTGAGTGAAACCCTTTTGTTTTATCATTTGGTAATGTCATACGTCACAAAAATAAAAACGCAGGAAAGTAAAAAGAGGTGAAAAAATAATTTCCGTGATATGGGTTAAAAGAAAAGAATAAATAATTTTCACGGTGAGACCATGAATAGACATTACGGTGCGATGGTAAATAGTCGTCACAGTGAGACAGTCAATGGTCATCACAGTGAGACAGTGAATGGTCTGTTCTATCACGGTGAGACAGTAAGTAAACTGTTCAGTCACGGTGAGACAGTCAGTGATAGACCATGAACACAAGGTGCAAACTGTGAGACCGCAAACATGAGACAGTAACTGAGAAACCATAAACATGAAACAGTAATGTAAAATATAGTAAAAGATTAAATAGTAAGAACAGTAATATATCTATTTGTGATTGATCATGCCAAGATCATTTATGAAATTAGAAAAGTACTTAATCTGTCATACCAAGCTCTTGGAGCTTGTTTTAAACTATATAAAGATTTTGATAGTTTAAAAATATGATTTGGAAAATGAGGGTTAGTAAATCTAAGGGTTTGTTCAACAAAAACATCCTCAACTATATACCCATTTAAGAATGCACTCTTAACATCCATTTGATATAGTTTGAAATTCAGATGTGCAGCTTAAGAAAGTAGAATTCTAATGGCTTCAAGTCTGGCTACCGGAGAAAAGGTTTCCTCGTAGTCAATTCCTTCTTCTTGACTATAGCCTTGTGCAACTAATCTAGCCTTATTCCTAAATATATTTATAGCTTCATCTACCTTATTTCTAAACACCCATTTAGTGCCTATGAAAAAAGTGTCCTTGGGTCTTTCAACAAGTTTCCAAACTTTATTTCTTTCAAACTGATTGATTTCTTCTTGCATAGAAATTACCCAAAGTTTATCATCGATAGCATCATAAATGTTTTTAGGTTCAAGCTGTGACAAGAAGGTTTGATGTTTAACTTGATTTCTAAGATAAGATCTAGTTTGTGTTCCTTTCTCTAAGTCTCCTACAACAACATCTAATGAATGGTTTTTAAGAGTTCTAACCTTTCTAAAGAAAGAGGGACTAGTGAATTCAGGTTCATGAATAGATTCAGGTTCATTATGACTTGATTGCACATAATTTCCAGAATTGGAAGTTTTAACAGATTCTTTCACAGAGGTATTTGAGGATTGTGAGTTGATTTTCAGATTTGATACATCATCCTCTAGATTTTCTAGGATGGTTCAAGGCTCACGTGGATCTGTTTCATCAAACCTGATATGGACAGATTCTTCCACACATTTAGTTCTCTTATTTAATACTCTATAAGATTTGATTGAAATTGAATAACCTGGGAAAATTCCTTCATCACTTTTGGATGAAAATTTGTCAAGATTATCCTTAGTGTTGAGAATAAATACTTTTTAACCAAAAACTCTAAAGTAATTAACCTTAGGCTTTCTATTATTCCAGAGTTCATATGGGGTCTTCTTGAGAATTGGTCTAATCAATACTCTATTGATTATGTAGCATGCTGTATTAATAGCTTCATCCCAAAAGTAAATAGGTAGGTCATATTAACTAAGCATTGTTCTATCAATTTCTTACAAGGTTCTATTTCTTATTTCTACAACACCATTTTGCTGAGGTTTTCAAGGGGCAGAGAAATTGTGATTATAACCATTTTGTGAGAAAAAGGATTCAAAAACTTGATTTTCAAAATCACAGCCATGATCAATTCTTAAAGATTTAATTTTAAGGCCACTAATATTTTCTACAGGCTTAAAATACTTAGTAAAATAAGAGAAGGCTTTACTTTTGTGAGCCATGAAGAAGGTCCAGGTATATCTAGAAAAATCATCTACTAGAACATAAACACAGTGCTTCCAATGTAAACTAGAAACTCTAGATGGTCTAAACAAATCCATGTGAACCAATTCGAGAGGTTGAGAAGTAGAGACTTCTTTCTTTGATTTGAAAGATATTTTGTGTGTTTTCCCTTTTGACAATGATTACACACTTTGTCATTTGGAAACTCAAGTTTGGGTAAGTCTTTGACTAGGCCTTTTCTAGTTAGCTTTGTAAGGGAGTGAACATTACAGTGTCCTAGTCTCTTATTCCAGAGCCAAGATTCTTTATGAAATACACTTAAACATGAAAAATTTTGAGTAGTTAAGGAATATAAATTAACAGAATAAACATTATCATTCTTTGATGCAGAAAATACTAACTCAAATTTAGAATTAAAGACATTACAGGCATAATTTTCAAATTTAACATGATATCCATCATCAAAAAATTGTGAGATACTAAGAAAATTATATTTTAAGCCATTAAAAAATAGTACTTTAGAAATTAATATTGAATCAGAGTTACCAATCTGGCCTAATCCAATGATCTTCCCTTTGGCATTGTCACCAAATGTGACATGTCCTCCATCTGCTTTTATCAGATTCTTTAAGCATGAGTAGTCTCCTATCATGTGCCTTGAACACCCACTGTCCAAGTACCATAGATTCTTACAGGAGATCTTTAAGCAGCTTTCCTACAACATGATCAAGAAAAGACACATTTTGGTACCCATATTTGTTTGGGTCCAGTAACATTTGTAATAAGTGATTTAGGAACCCATATTTGTTTCATAGGTTTCCTATAGGCATTATGTAAAGTATTTGAAAAATAAACTCTATTTGGTCCAAAAAAACTTGAAACAGTAGAATATGTATCATGACTTGAGCTAGTTGAGCTATGTCCAGAACTGGGAATGAAATTATATGTCCTAGACTTTGAAACAAAATTTGTTCTACCAAGGTTTCTTTTACCAGGTTGATACCAATGCCAGTATTATATTTAGGAGAAATTTGTTTTCCTAGCATTTGGGTAAGGTTATTTTTACCATTAGTAAAATTTTCTAAGTCACTTTTCAATTTCTCATTAGACATTTTTAGTTCATTATTTTCTTTGAGCAGTTGAGCATTTTTCTCTTTTGTAGTAGTAAGTTCAGATTTAACAGTTACAGTGAGAGCATGTTGTTTCTTCAATGATTTATATTTGTCCTTTAATTCATTGCATGGCTCTTCAAGCATGTTGAAATATTCAAACATTTCTTCATTAGTAATATTTTCAGAGTCACTTTCCTCTTTAGAATAGTTTGAATTATGCATAGAAGAGTTTAGTGTACCTCAGATGTGTTTGTCATAAAACACATATTGGCTTTGTTAGCCCGTTCATCATGTGATGTGTCTGAGTCACTTGAACTATCCTCAGAGGCACTCCAGGTTGCCTTCATTGCCTTTTTGTACTTCTTGTCCTTGTACTCATATTTCTTCTTATATTTGAGCTTTGGAAAGTCATCCTTTATATGTACTTTGCGCTTACATTCATAGCATACAATTTCATCAGTTTTTTCACTTCTTCTCTAGTCCTTTTTCAAGTTTTCTTTTTGATCATACTTCCCCTTGAAGTTAGGTTTTCTAAAAAAGTTTTTCTTCTTGTAAAATCGATTGAATATTCTGGCCAGTTGAGCTATCTCCTCATCACTGTCTGGTGATGATTTTTCAGTAGTGGAACTGTCTATAGAAGCTTCCAGTTTTCCTTTGTCTTTGTGCTTCGAGAGGGAGGTCCTGAATGCAACAGATTTCCTCTTTGGTTAATCCTCCTATTCTTTATTGACTTTCAGCTCTTCCTCATACATCATTAGTTTCCCAATGAGTTCCTTTACAGTTAGCTTGTTTTGTCGCATGACTCTCTAATTGAGACAGAGGTTCCCCTCCATCTGTCAGGTAGACATTTGAGAATTCTCATGATTTGTTCTTTGGTAGTGACTTCTCTTCCTAGAGAAATCATTGTGTTGACAATCTCATTAAACCTAAGATACATATCAGAAATAGGTTCATCAGGTTTCATATTAAAATTATCATATTTTATAGTATAAGTATTAAGTCTCATTTCCTTTACACTAGATGTTCCTTCATGTGAGACAGAAAAGGTATCCCAAATTTCATGGGCAGCTTTACAAGCATAAATCCTATTAAATTCTTCATCTCCTAAGGAATAGTACAAGGAATTCATAGATTTGAAATTGTTATTGTCGGAAAGTTTGGTAGGTTCATCCCATGTAATTCTATCAGTCACAGAAATTTTGTATTCATCTATAATGGATGACCAGATTTCAAAACTCATACACTCTAGATGCATTTTCATTTTAATTTTCCATTGAGCATAGTTTGTTCTATTAAATAATGGTGGTCTATTGGTTTTTTCACCTTCCAATCTATTATCCATACAAACAAATTACTTTAAAAGAGCTAGAAATTTAGAATTGATAGAAATTTACATATCGTTAAAGTACAACTACAATCACAGTTGAATAAGATTACACAAAGTCCTAATAAACCTCCCTTTGATACCAAATGTTGGTCGGAGTAGTTAACTCAAGAGGGGAGGGTTGAATTGAGTTACTATAAAAATTTCTGTTTAAAAGATATTAGTATTCCAAATAATGATTTCCCCAAAAATAGATACAACCCAGTTAATCAAGGTTATACTGTTATAAGAGTTTAACTTTTTAAACGACTTCTTAAAAGATTGATTAATTCTAAGTAATCTTAATTGATATTATTAAAATTAATTTTGAAGTTATCCTACTAAGACAAATTAGATATAACTTATTTCCAAGACTAACTATCAAAGTGAATTTAGTGTTTTTCCGGATTATGCAGTAAAGCAGTAAAACAGAGTAAACTAAATTTAAATAGCACAGCAGATATAAAACAAGTGGTTCAGTCTCAAGACAAGACCTAATCCACTCCACTTGGTGATCACCTGCCACCAATAATTTTATATAAATAAACTCTGATTCATACCTTGGATCGGGGTTAAAAACCGTACATGGACTGTCCAGGCCACGCAGGGACCTCTTCCACAACTTTCATGGGTAAGAAAAATAATGACCAGGCCACACAGGGAACTCTTCTATAGTTGTCGTGGGTAAACAAGGGTAAAGAATTTGGTGTGAAGATTTTGAAATCCTCTAGTTCAGCGCAGGAGTTAGTGTGTGTGTAAAATATACAGAGTACACACACTTCTCGAAAGTAAATAAAATAATCACTGAGAGAGAGAGAGAGTAAATATGAGTTTAGAATGATCTAGTGATTAGCAGTGTAACTCTGGACTCCTTGGATAAGTCAGAAATGCTTCTGAGTCCTCTGTTTTTTGTTTTGAAAAACAGAGTGTCGCGATTCTGCTTGTGTTCTCCACGAGTAAAGATGGTCTCTTGATCCCAGTACTTCATGTGTTCTTCAGTAGAGTTGGATTGCATGCACGGGACAATTCTTTCTTAGAATATCTTGCAATCTATTCTTCGTGGTTGTGCTTGTCAGCTTGTTTTTCTATTTAGTACAGTGCACTCACATTTCTTGAGTTGTCGCGTGTGTTCTTCCTCTTGGGCACACTTCTCTTTATCTTCTAATTCATGGGTTTTGGCCGATAGGTTCCATGTTCTTTGTACCTCATACCTCTTACTATCTCTAAAAAGACACATTAATTATTTTTAATGCATTAAAGGAATCAAATATGACCGTTAAACATTAAATTGGAAGACGACAAAATAGTTTAAGAAATGGTGTCATAGTAAGTTATGCAAACTGTGTCTTTTTCATGGTATCTCCTTGTCACGGTGTCTCCTTCACTGTGTCTCCTTCATAGTGTCTCCTTCACGGTGTCTCCTTGCTTACGGTTTCTGGCTTCCGGTGCCTTGCTCATAGTTTCTGGATTCACAGTGCCTTGATGACTGTATCTTGCTAACTGTGTCTGGTACTTAGGCAAATAGAGTGTCTGGCTTATGGTGTCTGTTCTTAGTGTCTTGCTTCACGGTGTCAGGATTACTATGTCACAGTGTCTTGTGGTCACAGTGGCTCATTGTCATGGTGTCTCATGGTCACTATGTCTCATTGGTCACGGTGTTTGTGTCTTGTACTTCGACAAAAAACTGTATTTAGACTTAAATAGTAATATGCATAAAATGAATTGAGCATGGCCATTATCAAGTATGAGATAACTTGAAACATAAATAAACATGATTAATAATATTTTTTTATCATTAATAAGATTTGTAATTATTATTGAGATTTTTGATCATTAAAACATGATTAATACATGAGGAGTCCAACAATAACTATTACGAATTGATTATTATTTAATATATTTTATTAGTTTTTAACAATTAGTAAAAAATAATCATTGGATTTTCTATAATTTACTAACCATTATTAACTAATAAGTGATAATAATAAAAAATAAATAAGTAATTAATTATTAATTTATTTCTAATAATTAAGTAATATTTTATAAATAATAAACAAATAAATAACTACATATTAACTATTAAATAACTATTAAATAATATTAATTAAATAATTATCAAATAATAATAATATACTAATGAACCAATGATTAATAAATGATTAAATAATAGTTAACTGATAATTAAACAATAATTAGTTATTAATTAATATTCACTATTTAATGATTAAATATTAATTTACTATTTATTAACTAATGATTAAATAATAATTAACTAATAAATAAATTGTTATTAAATATTAATTAACTACTTATTAATGATTATTTAATATTCATTTAATAAAGATTAAATAATAATTAATTAATAACTAACTAATTATTAACGAATTATTAACTAATAAATAACTAATAATCAACTTATTTTTTACAAATATTAACTAATAATTAACTACAAATTTACTATTAATTAAAAAATACATAAATATTTATTAAGTAATGATTAAATATTCATTGAATAATGATTAAATATTAATTAATGAATGATTAACAATTGATTAATTAATGGGTGATGACTGATTAAGTTAGGATTAACTAATGCTTAACTCAAAATTAACTAACTATTAACTATTAAATAAATATTAATTAATTAATTAATAAATATTAAACAACTGTTAATTAAATAGTGATGAACTAATCATTAATTAGTGATTTAAGGAAGGGCATGGAATGATGGGGCCTCTGAGAAGCTATGTTTTCTCTCTCTCGTGGGGCTAGGGTTTCAGCTTCCGGAGTCGCACCCTCCCCTCCTCCGGTGTAACTCAGACGGCGTGGCATCAGAGTCCTCCATCTCGGTGTCAGATCGGTCTTCTGTGGCATTTTCTGGCTTTGTCTACTGAGGCGAGGCGCCGTCTTCTTCACCCTGTCTCACTCAGAAGTCAGCGGGCCTGTTTCGGATCTGGGCGGGTGGAGGCGTTCAACGGGTGATTGCGTCTCAGATCGGCAGGCATGACTTCAGGCTTCTGGCTTTGACTGTTTAGGTGAGGCGTCGTCCCACGATGCTCATCGGGTGAAGGTTTCAGAAGACGTGGCATCCGATCTGGGCGGGCAGAGGCATTTCGACGAGTGAAGGTAGCTTGGTTCTTGGCTTGGCGTCAGAGGGAAGGCTCAACGTTGGCCTCGTGGTGTCATGAAGGGGGGAGGGTCACTTGTTTCAGGTTTCCGACGGTCCTGCGGTCTCTTGCAGGCTTTCTGATGGTGAATCCTTTGTTTTTGTTTATTGTGATGATTTGGTGGATCTGCTGGTGTGCGACGAGTTAGAGGTTGTCTCATGAAGGTTCAAGATGAAGGCAGTGTTTCGAAGGATTGCGATAAATTAAATATTCTGTGATTTTCTAAGCCATGAAATCCCTAATTGGCTATTATAAGTGGATGCAAGCACCAGTGCGGATGCATCTAGGGTTAATAACCAATAAAGGGGCATATTGGGTATTAAATAAATCAACACATGATGCAAGAAAAAGAGGCCTAAAATTACAATTTTTTTAAACACTTGATATATATTAGTTAGATGATTCACATCCTCTTTATAAACTATTCAACTTCTAATTCTATCTGTGTTTCGTGAAATAATTTTACTCAATTATTCCATAGACAACTCTACATGATTATTCCCCATAGTGAATATTGTTTACACTATTGGAATCATGATCAAAAACCATTCTTTCAAATATAAAATCATGTCTCAGTAGGTATAATACTATGGATATGTTATTGAAATATATTCGGGATTTTCGTACAGAATAAAACCAAAATGAATGGTTATCATAAGTGATTTTTCTACCATAAGATAACTTTAATAAATAATTCATGGTCAGTTAAATCTGTGACCTTTTTTTAAAAGGTTGGGGCCGGAGCCTCAATTTATTATTTTTAAATCCAAGACCTCTTTTTAAAGGGTAGAGGGAGACCTAATACATAGACCGAAGTCCCAAGGCCAAGTGGCTTGAATACAAGGTTTGAAAGCCCATTTTTTAGGAATGGTTACATGTAACAATATAGAGTTTTATTAACACAATCCCCCTTCTAAAAATAAACTTTTTTTTGCATTTTTTTATATAATATTATACACACATACCACTTAATGAAACAAAAAATATTTTATTATACTAAATTGAATAATGACTTTAGAGAAAAATAGGGCCAAATTAATTAAATTTAACATAATGGGAAAATATATAGAAAAAAATACAATAATAATAGAAAAATTAAGATATACTCGATCCCCTAGGATAATCCCACTAACGAAAAACACTGTAAAAAAATGTAGAGTATTTGTAATGAAATTTCTATTTTGATAGTGAAAATATATTTAAACATTAGAATAAATATAATTGAATGAATAATTATTTAAATGAGAGGTATTTATAAAAATTAGGCAACACATATGACTGTTAGAAATATTACTAATGAAAAAGCAATATGACCACAGGAATAGTAACCTGACCGTTGGATAGTAATATGACTATTGTGAATAGTAACTTAAATTTTGGAATAATATAATCACCTATTTATCTATAAAATAATATTGAGGTATCTTATAAAAGTAAAATATGACATATTTATACAATAATGCAAGTAAATATGTGGTTTAAATATTATAAAATTAGTGTTTGTATATTTGAAAAACATATATGTTTTATTTTAATTTTTATAATAAATATAAAGATTTAAAAGAGTGTTTATTTTCATAAAATATATTTATAAATTTATATTATGTTTTATTATAATTATAATATAATTTTATGAAACCATAAGTAAATTTTCAAAGGGTTAGAAAATTGATCATAATATTAAAAATGGAATTTTCAAATAAATGAGGATTTTATTTAAAAATTAAATTTAAATATTTAGAAAATTAATTTCCTATATTTATTCCATTTTTTTAATTTACACATTGAAAAATGTTTATGTATAATTTTTGGTATTTTTCTAAAATAGTTGGATTTTTTTGAATAGTGAAATATGGTAAATTTTTGTATTTAACATTATAAGTTTAATACATGAATTTTTGAGTAATGGATGATATAGTCACCCAATGATTCAAAACAACATTCAAAATTTACTATATGTAGTCACAATAATCAATACTATTGATATTATTCATCCAAAATAGTAAACTAATGAATATTATATTCTAGGACACCCCTCTCCAACCCTTATAAACGCCACCCCTCACCACCCCTTCTTCTCACATTTTCTAATCCATGTAGATTAAAATAATTATACCTAAAACTAATTACAAACCTATACCCCATGTAATAGTTCTATTTTTACCACCAAAATACAATTTTTAAATTCCTCAAGGTGTATTTCATGGAGGCATCATTTAAAGGGTAATATTCTCACTTTACCTCTTTAATATTCATTTCTTCTTCTACCTTCCACAAAAATCCATCCTGAAACATGTATTAATGACTCTTTTTTCATATATTGACTTTAATTTCATGGTTTTAGTGGAATAACCACCATCCATCCTCATCTTTCCACCATTTATTCTAAGAATGAAACCATTGTCCATATTATGTCGGTTACCGTCTCCATGGATAATAAGCCTTCATATTCCATTGCTGCCCTCATGGATGATCATGAATCTATTATCATGGTTAAATAAGATTTTATTAAGTATATTATAACATATTTCATGTTCTTAAACTTATATATAGACTTAATATTAAATAAAATTAAGTTAGTTCACGATGGTCGGTAAACCTGCCTAAATGAACTAACCACGCAATATTAACATTTTTACTCAATGAACCATTTCCATATCAGAAAACATATGAATATTTGGTTCTATTTAATTTTTTTGAATTACATGAATACCGTTTCATAGAAATTTGGAGTTGTAGTCCTATTTGAAAAGAACTTCCATAATTATACACATGGGATCCAAATACGAAACAACGAAATGAACACTCTCGAAACAATGAAATTTGAACTTTATATCCCATTGAAATCGACATAAATGAAAAAATATTAAATTAAATAAATTTATATAAAGTTATTAATTATATAATTAATGAATCTAATTTTATCATCCAAGACATTATGTTCAAGTGAAAAATGATTCTGGAACAAAAGGTAAGGGATCCCTCTGAACCACCCTATTTTCATTAGTTTACACTTTCTATCTCTTTAACTCATTTTTTTCTTAATTATTCCTATATAATTATTATTAATTAGTTATATATTTCTTATACATATATACTAAGTTTATTTAAAATTTATTTTATGGGGATATACATGTTTGAAAAAGTTCCCTTCTCAGTTCTTCTTGATAAGAAAAATCGATTAAAGTAAACTTCTCTATTTATTACCCCTGTTAAATTACCACTCATTGAAATATTTTAATCCATACATGTTTTATAAAATCACTATTTTTTTCATCAAAACCGTTTTAGTTCATTTCTTATTTTATGGAAATAATTATGCCTTTATGTTCTTTAAATACTCTTTAACCTTTTCCCAAAACCCTTTTTAAGTGGCACATTTACAAAGTTACCAAACCACTATTTTTCATGATTTAACATAAATTGGAAATAATTTATCATTATTTATACTTATTTATCATATATTAATGTCAATGAACAATTTAATTCCTTATTTCATGGAATTCACTATGATACACCCTTTGGTTATGGCTTATGACACGAGTATGTGATCTGCTTATTTTTGTAAGTAATCCTTATGTTTATGCCTTATGTTTAATTTATTTATGTGGAACACATAATAATGTACATGTTATGATGGGTATTCCTAGATAGTACCCCAATTCTTTGTGTAATGTTATTGTATCATGGTGTCATATGTATGGGATTAGGGAGTAAACCTAATCCATTTTCAGACCCTATCCACCTTTTTAATTTTTCTTGGAAGTTATCCTTGACTAATATCTATGTCATTTTATATATTAATGAAAAATTACAATGTTTCCATGATCTTATGATTACATTTTCTATATTTTATGTTGTAATATGTTTATTCATGATCTATACCTTTCATGTTATCATGTTAGGCCTTCTGAATCATATGTTATTCTTTTCTTCTATGTTTATTCCCTTACTAGACTTTTTATCTCACCCATTTTTTATATATATTCCATAGGCTAACCTATTTAGTTTTAGGATCTCAAATTAATTTAGGATCTCATTATGGAGTTTAATATAAATAATTTTTTATTATAGTTTCATTTTTTTATTTATATACCTTGTCTTCTAAAGACACAAGGATTTTCGATATTTAGTTTGTATTTAATGGATATTTATATTAAAAATCATGTAGTGTGTAAAATAATTGGGTCACTATAGTTGGTATCAAAGAATAGTCTAGTTATTTTTAGGGAATATGACTAGAAAAATTTAGTTAGAACCATATTGGTAATCATTTTTATAGGAAAATATACCATGGATAACGTAGATTGAATCTTAGGGACACATAAGTTATCATGAACTTTTCATTTATAAGTTATTCTATCTAAGTTCACAATTTATTTTTATATGCTCGTTAACTATTTATTAAAACCTTAATTTTATTTTTCTTTTTTAGTGCTGTAAAATAGAATAATTTGTTCCCATAAAAAATATGATAAGAAATGTGATGATTTACCTAATGAGATGCCTAACATAATTGGAGTGGGAGATCAAAACATCATGGTAGTACTATATCAACTGTACTATGTTATGAATAATAGAATGAATCTTTTAGAACATTCTCCTTTACCTAAGAAAGAGAAAGTCATGGTATAATCATTTATGTGAAAAATCCCCCTACCTTTAGTGAATCTTTTGATCAGCTCATCATGGAACAACGCATTAATACCATTTAGATGATATTCTTTGTCCTCTAATGCCCAAAAGAATAGAAATTCATGCTGGTGGTCTATAGTTTTGGAAGGGAATCCGATCAGTGGTGGAAACTGATCAAGAACAAAAACTATAAATAGAAAATTAATCTTGGTGGAATGAATCTTACAAAAAATCTCATATTACTTCCTTTAGTGGGTTTTCAGGATATATTGGGAATGGATTAGATATCCTTTTATAAATCCTACATAAAATTTAAAAAAGGGAGATCACTCTTCATATCCCAAGTCATCCAGTTATTCTATACAAATGTCAAGAGGATGATGAATATCCTTTAGAATATTCTTCTCAAGCATGGAAAATATTTCCATATGAGCAAGAATATCAAACTTAAATGTTTATGATGAATGATAGAGTGATGATTGAAGACAAGCCTAGTGCGAGGTATTATGTTGATGTATTCCCAGAAGAATTTCCATGTATTCCTCCTGGATGGGGGGTTGAATTCTCAATCAAACTTATACCTAGATATATTCCCATATCCAAGACTCCAAATATAATAGACACCATTGAGTTAAAATCACTGAACAAGAAGTTATAAGAGGACCAGGAAAAGTGTTTTATATGCCCAATTACTTCACCAGGGGGCACACCAGTTATCTTTTCTGAGAATAAGGATGATTCAATGAACATATTCATTGATTATTGCGATCTAAAAATAATAATAATAAATAAAAAGTATCTTAGGACATGGATATATAACTTGTTTGATAAACTACATTGGCCCCAATATTTCTATAAGGTGGAACTTCGGTAAAGATATCACCAGTTCAATGTAAAGAAGGAAGATATTCCCAAAATTACCTTTCAAATAAGTTATTGACTCTATGAGTTCGTA
The DNA here is from genome assembly GCA_963277665.1 of Viscum album. Lineage (NCBI taxonomy): Eukaryota > Viridiplantae > Streptophyta > Magnoliopsida > Santalales > Viscaceae > Viscum > Viscum album. The sequence continues at coordinate 815,203 of CAUJRU010000251.1, forward strand.
TTTATTCCTTTCAGACTCAATAGTGCCCCATATATAATTATGGAATTATGGAATAGAGACTTTAGATATTACCTTACCAAATTTATGGTGGTCTTTATAGATGATATTATCATATAATCCAAAAGAAAGTAGGAGCATGAAGAGCATTTGGATACTATTCGAAAGACTTTTTCAAAGGATAATATATATGAAAAGTACAAAAAATGTGAGTTATAGATAGAGGAACTATCATTTTTCGAGCATGATATCACCATAAAACTGATATTTATAGACCCTTCTTAGATAATGGAATTTGAGGAGTGGAATAGTCTAGCATTTTTAATGAAGATTCATAGTTTCCGTGGTTTAACATGGTATTGAATTTTTTTTGAGAAACTTATCTCAATTTTCAAATCCATAAACCAAGAATAATTAGAATGGAGTAAAGTTATTATGGTCCAATGAATGTAAATAGTTCTTAAAAGATTTGAAAAAGAGGCTTATCACTACACTAGTACTTACACTACCCACAAGTGGGAAATTTTTAGGGATATAAAGGATTATTTAAAGAAGGTATTGGGATATTTACTAATAAATAATGATAATGTGATTTCCTATGCCTCATGTTAGTTGAAATTACACAAGTATAATTATAAAATGCATGATATGGAGTTGGATATAGTAATATTTTAACTACAAATATGGAGGAATTATTTATTTGGGGATAAGTGAGAGATATATATAGATCATAATATCCTCAAGTATTTATTCACATAGAAGGAGATTAATATCCACTAATGAAGATGGTTAGATATGGTAAATGATTATGACTTCTCAATCCACTACCAACCCGGGAAATAATATAACGTGGTAGATACTCTAAGTAGAAAGGATCATGTGACCTTATTAATGATGATAATTGAGAAGGATCTAATATTCATAGAATTAAGGACAAAAATAGGAATTAAAAAGGAAGGAAAATCATATTTACTTTCTAAAAGTATTTTCCAATCATCCCATATGGAAACAATAAATATACTGAAACACATGATGTTGAAATACTAAATAAAGTGGAAGCTAACTGAAATGGGAAACCCTTGAAGTTAAAAATTAATGAGAAAGGAGTTGTGATATTTTAGTCATGACTACATATATCATCAAATATTGATATAAAGAATGATATTTTTAATGATTCACATATCTCTACCTTCTCCATCCATCCATGGAACATGAAGTTGTATCAAGATCTCTGTGATCACTTCTCATGTGACAACATAAACAAGGAGATAAAATAATATACATCAAAGTGCCTGGTATGTTAGCCAGTGAAGGTTGAAATGAAAAAATATAAGGGGATAGTTCAATAATTACCCATAACCACATGGATGTAAAAAAACATAACCATATACTTTTTCAATTTTATTTCAAATATATACAGAGAAATTAATCCTATATAGGTTGTTTTTGTATTATCTTACATAGGATACTCACTTCATTTGAATTCTACATGAATTATAACTTAATAAAATCTCATGAATACACATTAGAGAAGTCATGAGGCTGTATGAAATACTATTATCGATTGTATCCAATCAAGATCCATGATTTACCTCCAAGTTCTAGAAGAGTCTCTAAAATTTTATAAACACTGAGATGAAATTTACTATGGATTATCACTCCCAAAATAATGAATAATCTGAGTGGACTATTTAGACACTAAAAACAATGTTGTGGGTATTCTCTATGTACTGTTAAGGAGGATGTGACCAGCACATTTCTTTATTCAAGTTCTCTTACGATAATAGTTTCCACTCAAGAATCCAAATGGTTCCATATGAATCCCTTTTTTAGAAAATATGTAGAACACATGTTTTTTGGGTTGAAGTTGGTGAATGGAAGATACTATGACCTGAAATGGTTAAGGAAATAATAGAAAATTTTAAGACCATTTAAAATCACATCAGGGCTGCTCCAAGTTGACAGAAAATCTTTGTTGACAATCATTGAAAGGACCTAGAGTTTGAGGTTGGGGATAAGGTATTTCTCTACATATACACATAGAAAAGAGTCAAGAGAGTTGAAAAGAGGTAAAATATAAGCCATAGGTACATAATCCATTTTTATATTTGTGACTGCAACGGATTTGTGGCCCATTAAATAGTACTTTTACCAAAAATGTCTCAAGTACATGATGTATTCCATGTATCTATCTTGAGAAAGTACATAACATATCCCTCACATGTACTGAATTTAGAAGTGGTAAAATAGGAAAATGATATCTGTTATGAATTTTAGCTAGTGAAGGTCTTAGAATATGGAGATATAATTCTCTACAATAAGAAAAATCACCTTGTGAAAGTCCTTTGGAGAATCCATAAATACGAGGAGGCGACAAGGGAACTGGAGGAAGCGACGGTGAAGAAGTAACCTGAAATATTTTTATATTAGTATGTAAAACAAAATTTCAAGGGTAACATTTCTTGAAGGAGAATAATTTAATGACCTAGAGTTTTATAAGTAGAAATTCCCTTTTGAAAATATAATTGTTTTGTATTTAGTAATATAATTTTATGAAAATGCACCACATAATGAAACAAACAATGTTTTATTATTATAAAATAATCACTTAATTTATATAAAACATATGGGAATGAAAATTGAAATTACTATAATGGTAGAATAAATAGAAAATAATATAATAGGAATAGAAAAATGTGGAACAGCTCGATCCCCCAGAATAATCGCAATCTTGAACAACATTGTAAAAAAGATGTAGTATGTCATTAATGAAAAAAATTTAAATTGAAAATATAGATAAACTTGAGAGAAAATATTAGTAACTTATAATGAATGAAATTATAGGTATTTATATATATTAGGGATCCCATAAGACCATTATGAATTTGACTATTCGAATAGTAATTTGACTGTTGGAATATTAACCTGACCATTGGATAGTAATATGTTTGTTATGAATTGAAACCTTACTGTTAGAATAGTATCCTATCCTATTTATTCATAAAATAATATACAGGAATCTTATAAATAGAAAATATGACAAATTTATATTATAATACAAGAAAATACAAGTTATAAAAATTATTAAATAAGTGTTTTTATTTTTTTGTAAAACGTTTCTGTTTTATTTGAATTTATAAAATAAATATGATGATTTAAAAGAAATTTAATCTTTATTAAATTGGTTTATAGATTTATATTATTTTTCATTATAATGATAATATAATTTTATGATACCATAATCAAAATTTCAAAGGGTTAGAAAATTGATCATAATATTAAAAATGAAAATTTTCAATTAAATGATGTTTTTATTTAATAATTAAATTTATATTATTTATAAAATTATTTTCATAAAATGGATTTTATTTTTTGAATATAAACATCAAAAAAATGGTTTTGGTTTATTTTTTTTATTTTTTTAATATAGTTAAATTTTTTTGAATAGTGAAATACAATACATTACAATATTTAACAATATAAGATAAATACCTGAATTTGTGAGTCATGGATGATGTAAAAACCTGGTATTTAGAACTCAAATTTTTTATTTACTATATATATTCATCATAATAGATAATATTTATTATCTTGATCTAAAAAAATTAAATAATGAATATAATATTATAAAACACCCCTCTCCCCCTTATAAATACCACCCCTCATCACCCCTTCTCCTCACACATTCTAATCATTTCATCCTGAAAAAATTATTCTTTAAAATCTACTAAAATAACCTACCCTGTTTACAGTTCTACTATTCTATCCAAAAGTCCAATTCCATGTTCCTTAAGAGGTATTTCAAGGAGGTTTCATTTAGGAGGTAATATTCTCAAGTGACCTCTTTTAAATTCTTTTCTTATTCTTCCTTCCCATCAAATCCTTCATCCAACAAGAATTAATTACTCTAGTATCATATATATATAATTTAATTTCATGTTTCTAATGGAATATCCACCATTTTCCTCATAGTTCCTCTTGTTATTATAATAATGAAATCATTATCCACATTATGTTTTTTAGCCATCTCCATGGATAACGAGTCTGTATCTTCCATTATCGACTTCAAGGATGGTTATATAACAATAATTATGATTAAATTATATTTTATTATGTATATTATAACTTAATTTATATTTTTAAAACTAATATATAGATAAAATATTAAATAAAATTAAACTAGTTCATGATGGTTAGTAAAACCGCCTAAATGAACTAACCACACAACATTAACATTTTTAATCAATAAACCATACCTATATCGAAACACATATTAATATTTTTGTGAATTTAAATTTCTATAAGTACATTAATACCATTTCATTTCCCTTCTTTATTTTTAGACCCATTTGATAAGAACTTCCATAATTATACCCAATGGATCCAACCATGAAACCATGAAATGGACACTCTCTAAACAATGAAATTTGAGCATTATATCTCATCAAAATGGAAAAAATAAACATAACTAAACTATATTAAATAAAATATAGTTATAAAAGTATATTAATAATGTAATTAATGAATCTAATTTATTTTTTTGAGGACATTAATGTCAAGTGCATAATGATTATGGAGCATACGGTATGGGATCTCTCTGAACCTCCCAATTTTCATTGGGTTATGATTTCTATAACTTTAACCCAATTTATCTCCAAATTATTATTATATAATTATTATTAATTTTTTATATATGTCTCAAAAATATATACTAATTTTATTTCACCTTTATTTAATGGGTATATAAATGTTTTAAATGGTTATCTTCTCAATTCCCGTCGATAATAAATCCTGACTAATGGAAACTTCTTTGTTTCTTACTCCTTTTCAAGTACAAATCCTTAAATTTTTTTAAACCACACATGTTTTATAAAATAAATCATTTAATCATAGAAAGACATTTTATTTCATTTCTATTTGTATGGAAATTATTATTCCTTTATCCTCTTTAAAGACTGTTTACACTTTTCCCTAAAAGATCTCTTATGTGGCACATTTTCAAAGTTACCTAAAAACTCATTTTATCATTTTCATTTTAATTGGACATCATTTATCATGATATATAAATATTTTTTCCTTTATGAATTTCTATGAATGATTTAAACGTTTATTTCATGGAATCCATTATGATACACCCTTTGGTAATGGTTTACGTCATGATTATGAAACTCATTTATTTCCATGGGTAATCCTTTTGTTTATTAGTTACAATTTATTTATTTATGTGGAACACATAATCTTGTACATGGTATAATTGGTGAACCCATAAAGTGAACCAATCAATTGGGTAATGTTTTTGTTTCATGAGGTGAGATTTATGGTATTAGGGAGTAAACCTACTCCATTATGGGACTCTATTTTCCCATGTTAATTCATCTTGGTAGTTAGCCACGACTCATGTTTATGTCCAATTTTATTTTTCTTCCACATTAATATGTTACCATGATATTATGATTCCATTTTCTATAATTTACTATTACACATGTTTATTCATGAGCCTTTCCTTTTATGTTATCTTGTTATGCCTCTTGACTTATATGATATGCTTAGTTTCTATGATTATTCGCATACTTGTCTTTTTATCTCAATTTGTTTCTATGTATTACATAGGATATACTATTAAATTTTAAGAGTTAAAATTAAGTTAGGATCTCATTATGGTGTTTAAAATAAATAATTTTTATTTATTTTCATGTTATCTATTTATGTACCATGTCTTATAAAGTCACTAGGCCTTTTGATTGTTGATTCATATTTAATGAATATTTATATTAATAATAATGTAATAATATGTGTAAAAGTATTGTGTGTATATACTACAAGTAAAATATTATTTCTCCATTGATTTGATATTGATTCGATATTGATTTTATGCAGTTATACATAGAGGTTTCTACTTTCTAGTTGTATCTAACTATTGTTTGGAAATAAATGAATACAAGAGTCATTAAAAAAGGTCCATACCAAAAATAAGTGACAATTCCATATCATGAGGAAGAACAAGATGAAACTGATAATCTATATATAATTAAAGATAATTTTTAGTTTGAGAAAGTTTCTAATAATGGAGTACATGGGTAAAATTTTACTGATGAGGAGGAAGACAAAGAAGTAGGGGAAGAAGTTTTTCAAAATGAAAAAGTTTTATATCATCCTCAACACATGATAAATAATCCACCACTCAAAAAATCTTTTTTAAAATGTTATAGAATATTTTATTAAACTTTACTGGAATATTTTTACACCTAAAACTAAGTTTCCTAGATTTGTAGCATATATATTTGGTTCAACAGACAAAACATTATACGTTTGATGATAATTTTAAAGAAAGGATTATTTGAAAAGAATAATAAAACAATTTCACATTTATTGGAACTTTAGATATTTATTTCAAGAGTCAAACCAGAAAAAATACGTCATATGGTGTAACAAATATGGTGATTATTATATATTTCATTTCTGGGGGATTCTTGAAATTACTCTTTTAGGGTGGAGGATTTTTAAGATTGAGGCATCTCATACTTGCATGCAGCCTAACTTGAAACAAGATCGTACATCATCAGATGATGAATTTGTTTTATCTATTATTAGTGATATGGTTAGGACATTATAATTTTTTTTATGTATTCCTTGTTCATAAGAGGATAAAAAACTATTAGTTATAATATTTCTCATGGAATGTTATGGTGGGAAAAATAAAAATAAATTATCAAGGTTTAAAAAGACCGAGATGTCTATTCTCAGGTGTTGTTGTAATTGATTTCAATACTAAGGAAAAATATCCAACATGTCTTAAACATTTATATAAAGGAATATGTGTCTCGAGATAACCAAGTTTATCCTTCTCATTTTAAATTTTTTCAGTATTTTTTTGGGATTTATTCCTTATATTGCCGCATTTTGTTTGTGAAAATAATTTATAAATATTGATGGAATGTTTCAATATGGAAATTATAATGTAATATTCCTAACTAAGATAACCCAAGATGGAAAACTCAAACCTATCTCACTTTTATTTTCTATAGTAGCTAAGTAAATTATGAATATTGGAGTTTTTTTGCAAGTATTAGCAACCATTTCATGTGAATTATGGGTGTATCTTAGATATGTTGTCATCATCAGTTGATTAATAATGAAATAATTGTAGATCCTGTTATGTTGGGATCCAAAAATTCACATCACAGATACTGCTTTAGACACATTTCCAACAATGTGTAAAAAAATTCTTGACAAAGTTATGAAGATAGCTATCAAAAATCTTGGTATATAATCTAATGATTAATTATTTATCTTCTAATGTAATGAATATATAAATTTATATATAATTTTATCACTTTATTATACCATATGATTTGAAAAAATGATGGTTTGATCAGTGATTGTATATAATTAATAGGGCTAATTAGGGTACATATGATTACATGATGTATATTCCAAAAGATAAATCGACATTGGAATATGACAGGGGGAAGAGGTACATAATAATGAACAGAAAAATTGTGGAGTGCATTTATGGAATCAACAAGGGGCTTCATAAATTACATATAACCAACCTAGTATAGGAGTCATTTTATCATTGTGTAAACAACTTAATAGATGGAGAAAAATATATTACTAATAGGATTAATGAGGGGTTATTTTACAGAAAAAAATTTATGCAAGGGATTGATATGAACATTGATGAATCCTTCGCATTTCAATTGTGAATGTTAAATCTATAAGCAAGTTGATTCGAAGTGACAGAGGTAGCAGTGGTTGATTTTTGTTAGTATTACAGTAGGCGATTCATTGTGACTATAGAAATTTTTGGGAATTTTGGTTTCCATGCTCTAATTTCATTAAAATATGTTCCTCTATAAACATTCCATAGGAACCATATATTGAACTTATGTATTAGTATGACAATATTTCTAACTATTATAGTATATCCAAGATTCCTATTTGGGAGTAACAATATTTCCCAATGACCAAATATCAACCCACATCAACACATGTCATCAATATTTTGAGACCATGAGATAAACCATAGTCCATCATGATTTGGAATGAGATAGAGTGGCCTTAAGAACAGGTTCAAAATCTGAGATGGAGCATATGCCATAGGGATGGTCATAATAGGAAGTGATGACCCAAAATTGCTGGAACACATTCTCATTATCATACATGATGATGTATTGTATATAAATAATTTAATTTACATAGTGTTTAATAATTGGATTGGGGTTGTACCTCAGATAGTCATTTTGGGAAGTTTTATAAAATATTCTTCCATTGAAAAACATTATTTTGAAAATATATTATATATGAAAATGAAAATCAAAATTATAAAAATGCTCAATCAAAACTACTGAATGTTCAAAAATGCTATACATGTTTCTTAAAACTCTTCTAATATTGTTTGTAATTTTGTTATTTAAATAAAACTGATGATCTAAGAAAACATGTAATGTTTTGAAAAGGAATCATGAAGAGTGTCAACCAAAAATGTTGAATATGAGTTTTCAAGAACAATATAGCCGTAATTATGTATAATACACTATGAGATAAACAAAGGTAAATACATGGTGTCAACTTAAGAAAGAGAAAATTTATTAACATAACTATTATATCCTCCAGTCTAATAAATATAACATTTTACTAACCAAAACATTATATTTACATTTTATACTAACTTAATAGTTATTTCATTTTTATATAGATATAGATGATGTAAATCTACTCACTAACTAGTATGGACATGTTTTAAATGATGTTTTTGTGGTCCATGAGGTTCAATGGGTTAGGGAGAGTAGGGAACACCATTATCATCAAATTACACCTATAGCTGCAATTATATAATACCTAAAACATACTGTATTTTATGATGTTATTATATCACATTTTATATTTATTGATCATCACCTCCTTGCTTCCTTCACCAAGATATGGAGACCTGAGGCTCACACAATCAACTTTCCCAAGAGAGATATAACCATCACCCAAGAGGATATAGTAGTTATTCTCAGTCTTCTTATCTAGGGTGTTGCAGTTACAAGTCCCACTAATAGAGACTGGTCATAAATGGTATAATATTTTCTAGGCCAAGACATTTTGGGATATGATATTGATATAGATGGTGGTTTTCTATCTACGAGATCGATTTAAATTCACTCCACAAATTTACCCACTCACATTGATCAGTAAAATATTATGTTTCATGCTTTTTCTATGGCATCATGAATTTTTATTACATAACGTTTCATTACATTGTACAAATAGAGGATCTTTTAAGTTTTAATTTCTTGAAAAAAGGTACATAATACATGATAACTTAAAACATTATTCTAATCCACTTGAATGGTTTATTAAAAGGTTCATACTAATTATATTTACAACATCCCATAACTTCGGGACGTAAATCAAAGGAAAGGATGAACATAAGGCCCAATAGGGGAAAGTAAGGGAAATAATTTACAAGTGATCTTGAGGAATATCAATAAGAACATGAGGAATATAATTATGGAATAATAAAGGGAACATGAAGAATGTCAAAATAAAAAGGACATTAATAATAACATGAAAAGTTTTCTACCACATTCAAATGAAAGATTCATAAGAATATCACCAAGGTTTGTCACTAATGTGTCATGAAATTTACCAAGTTTATTCACCGATGTATAGTAAAACATGTCATCTCTTGAGATTACATTATTTACCCAATTCATTAGAGAACTATCATGGAAAAAACTTAATATTTATTAATTAATGTGATCTACATATATAATAATAAAAAATTTCACGAATAATCCATATAAAATAAAAGAAACAAGTTTCATAATAAAAAACATGATGTTTTAAAAAGTGCTTAAAGAAGAGATCAATATGTCATTTTTAACCCATAGAAAGGGAATGCAGGTTTTATGTATGTTAATACCCAAATACAAAAAATCATTTTTACATCTAGGTGAATAACCCTAGAAAATAAATAGGTTTTTTTATTCACAAAAAGAAAAAAATATAATTTCTTAAGGAGGAAATAATAATTTTGAGAAGTAAATCCGACAACATAATGGGTATAATACATGGTTTTAGAAAATTGTAAAATGAGAGGGAACAAGGGTCTTCCACTCATAAAAATTTTTTTAGGTCATTTATTGTGTTTAATTAGTTAGTACATCATTATGAAATAATTATTAAGTCATTAAATATACCAAAAAACTAAAACAATATTTTTACAATTCGTGAAAAAATAAAGTATTTTAGAAAATTATCATAAATTAACCCTAACCTAATATTGAAATTTTGATTTCAAAAACGATATTTATTTTATTATAATAATTCTATAAATATGTGAATTATAACCTTTAAATATAATAAACTATATTTATTGAAAATAATATCAGATTGAAAATGCATAGTAAAATTTATAACACTTGAAGAAAATAAAATTATTCCATCATTTATATTTAAATAATAGTGTTATTATTATAATATTTTATTAAAATAATAATTATTAATAATATATTAGTTTATTATAAAGATTTATATCTCTTCTAAAAAATACAATTCCTATCTGAAAAATTAATTTATCAAATTCTATCTCATTTTTATTAATAAACACTATTCTTAAAATGGAATTGATGAAATAATAATTTTATTTATACAATAGAATTACAATCTATGTAACTAGGGCCTTGACCCATATCCCCTTATAACACTATAATATGACCTAATGGTAAGGTGTGTGATGGTGATATATTAATGCGGTAACTTGGCTAACATCACCCGAGTTGTAATTTTCACTAATTGAAATTATCCCATAAGAGATTTTGTTCTAGATTCTTTTGTTGAAGTTAAACATGGGTTTGGTCAAGAGATAACCCTAGTGATGCTACCTCCCTCTTAATATCCAACAAATGGGCTTCATATAGCATGACTCTACTGGTTTAGGCCATCGTTTCTACTTTTTTCATTAATCATTCTTTATCATTTCTACTTATAAATTATAACATAAAAATTATTTCCAAGAGTATAGTTTCCAAAAGTTATATTGACTGATAGTAATATTTCACCAACAACAAAAAAAAGGTCACATATTGATGGTAAAATTTCCCTCTATACTCACTTCATTATTAAATAGATATAGTTTTGTTTGTGTATAAAATAATATTACAGACATATTCTCACGAAAAAAATATCATTTAAAAAGTTTAGGTCTTTACATTCTCCCCCCATTAAGAAATTTCATCCCCAAAATTTCAACTCGTTCTCTCAGTTAAGAAAAGGTGTGTGTATTTCTACCTCATTGTATTATATGGTCCCCACATCGCTTATTAATATTTATGGTTTATCCACAACAGTTTTATGAGGAGGGTAGTCTTGTTGCGTAGAACCTTCTCTCTATAGTACAAGATCTCCACCAGCTGCACCATATAAGAGATGTTGTGTTCCAATTTTACCACCTCTGGATTTAGTACAGGTGAAGGGTCACATATGTACTTCCTTAAGATAAATACATAGAATACATCATTATCTTAAGCTAGATTTAGTGGAAGTGGAAGCTGATAGGTCATTTCTCCTATACGATAGAGGATTTTATAGGGTCCAATGTACATGGGGATAAGATTCCCTTTCTTCACGAACCACATGAATCTCTTCCATGGTAATATTTTAAGGAATCATTTATCACCAACATTAAAATCCAAGTTCATTAGATGATTTTAAGCATAGTTATTTTGACAAACCTGAGCATCCTTAATGTATGGTTAGATATCATGAACCTTTTCTATCATCTCTTACACAAGATTGGTCCCAAGAGGCTTTCTCTCACCAACATAATCCCAAAAAGTAAGAGTTTTGGATCACTTATAATTTATAGTTTCATAGAGTGCCACTTTAATACTCAAATAGAAGCTTCTATTGTATGAGAACTCAACTAATAGGATGTGTTTATTCCATCCACACTTAAATTTCATTGAGAATGTTCTCAACATGTCCTAACTATCTAAATATTCCTTTCAGATTTTCCATCAGTTTGGGGGTGATATTCCATAATGAAATTCAATTCATTATTCATAGCATGTTGAATAATTATCTAGAATTTTGATGTGAACCTTGGATCATAGTTAGCAACAATAATCATGGTATTCCTTACAGCCTGACCACATACTTTATGTAAATATTGGCAAGTTGGCGAAGAGAGAAATCTTCCTGAATAATGATGAAATGGGTAGTCTTGATGAGATGATCCTTCAAAATCAATATTCGATTGTTTTCTTTGAATGTTCTTGGGAGACCAGTGACAAAGTCCATAGTGATATTGTCCCAATTCCATGTTGGCATGAGTAGTGGTTGCAATACCCCTTTAGGATGTTGTCGCTCTGCCTTCACCTACTAACATACTAAGTACCTTGTAGTGTAGTCAGTAATGTACATTTTCATGTTATCCCACCAAAAATGATCAATAAGGTACTTATACATTTTTTTTGATTCAAGGATGTATAGAGAATGTAGATATATGAGCTTAATAAATAAAATCATTATTTATTTCCAGAATAGATGGAACATATTGGATTTAATGAAATTCCAGTACACCTTCTTTATCAATACTGAACTCAAGAAACCTCCCATTCTTCACATCCAATATATTTATTTATAATAAGGAATATTCTATTTTAGATTTCTTGATCTTCTCTAATAATGATATTTGAAAAATAATTTGAGATAGGGTTTACGATGTCCCTTCCCTTATGATTCCTATGTCCAGTTTTACAAGGTCTTTGATCAAAGGATCTCCTTAAATCCTCATCATTTCCAGAACAACAGTGTATTTCCTACTTAATGTATTAGTGACTTTGTTTTCTCTTATTGAATGATAATGAATTGAACAATCATAATATTTAATAAGTTCCAACCATATCCTTTTTTTCATGTTCAATTCCTTTTTCTTAAATATATACTTTAAACATTGGTGGTATGTGTATATATCAAAATTCTCCCCATAAAGATAGTGCCTCTATATTTTTAGAAAAAACCTAATTGCAGCTAACTCCATGTCATGCATTAGATAATCCGACTCATTAGGCTTTAGCTGTCGAGATGCATAAGCAATCACCTTTTCATTTTTCATGAGGATGCACCCAATCCTCTTCAGAGATGCATCCCTAAAAATAAAGAATCATTCTCTGATAGAGGGTATAGTTAACACATGTGCAATAAATAATCTCTTATTTAGCTCTAGGAAACTTTCTTAACACTCTTTTGTCTAGATTAACTTGGCCCCATTTCGAGTTAACATGGTTAGAGGATTTGAAATTCATGATTTTTTTTCAAAAACCTCCATTAATATCCGTCTAAAATAAAGAAACTATGAATATTAGTTACTTTTGTAGGATGAGGCCACTCCTCCAAAACCTTTGTCTTGTAAGGTTCAACTAATATTCTTTCATTGGTTAAAATGTTCCTCAAGAAAGAAACTTATTGTGACAAAAATTTTCATTTATTGAACTTTCCAAATAGCCTCTCATTCCTCAAAGTTTTTAATATAATCCATATAGGATCCTCATGCTCCTCAATAATTTTAGAAAATTTCATAATATCATATATAAAAACTTCCACAAAGTTATAAAGGCAGTCTTTAAAGACTCTATTCATAAAATCCATAAATATAGAAGGTTAATTAGTCAAGTCAAAGACAATAACAACAAACTCATAATTCCCATATCTTGATCGGAATGTATTATTTGGAATATCTTCTTTCTCTATGATCAATTAAAGATAACTAGATCAAAAATCAATCTTGGAGAAGAATTGAGCCCCACAAAGCTGGTCAAATAAATCATCAATCCTTGGAAGAGGGTATTTATTCTTCACTATGATCCCATTAAGTTTCATATAATCAATGCATAACCTCATTGATCCATACTTATTCTTCACAAAGGGAACATTTTCTCCTTATGGAGACACAATTATATTGATAAACCACTTCTCCAGAATATCTTGGAGTTGTTTCTTTAATTCATACATCTCTATAATTTCCTTTCTATATGAGGTCATTGACATCAGCTTAGTTCCATGCATGAGTTCAATGGATATTTCTACCTCTCTTTCTATGGGAGGGCCATGTAACTCCTCAAGAAATACATCTATGTATTCCCGATTTACAGGGACACATTTTACTCATATACATTTATTTCCTAATTCATATTCACTGATCATTTCCATTAAAAAGTCTATAGAAGGTGCTTCTAGAAAAATATCAGTTTGAGATATATCTCCTTTGAAAACAACTATAAGTTTTACATTCAATACTAATGATATTTCTTTTATTATATTATTTAAATTATAATTATACTTTGATATTGAGTCCATTAGTAGATTAATGTCGAATTACAACATAGGAATGAATACTAGATTTGAGATGATATTTTTCTCTCCAAATTCAATACGAGAGTTTCTATACACTACCGATACATCTATAATACATCCAAAAGTCTTGGTTGATAACTCTACTTCTAGTAATTCAGTGATTGATTGTATATTGTTTTCAAATTTGGGGAAAATAAAGGAATATGTAGAACTAGAATAAAAGAATATAATTTCTATAATTAAGAGAACAATGACAATACCTACCACCAAGTAATTTGGAGAGTCAACTTCATCCATCATGATAGAAAAAGTTTGAACTTTCTCCCTTGTCCTAAGATAAGGTTTATGGTGATTCCATTCCATTACCATATGATTTGAATAGTTATCAGAAAAGTGCCCAAGATTTCCACACTTATATCATTGGAATTTAGGCTGGGCTTTCACCATATTCCATTTTTCTTTAGTGTTGATAAGTTGAGGATTAAACATACTTTGATAGTTTCAAGCTATATATCCATATCTTCTATACTTTCAACATTTCCCACTCTTGAGAAAGCGGTTTTCTGAGTGCATCTTCTAATATTTTTTGCATGTGGGAAGTGGCACTTTCTTTCCTCCTCTTCCATGATCAAAGTTCCTCCCCAACCTTAGCTTGAATGATATATTATTTCAATAAGTCAATGGTACCACTGCATCTCTCTGAACTCTAGTTTAACCTTTATAGCACTCTACAATATCTCCCCAAACCTATCATAGTATTTATTGGATAGATTCTTCCATATATGTGGTCTTAGTCCACCTAAGAATATGTCAACCATTCCATTATGATCCATGAATAAGATAGCGGTGTAATAGTAAATTCTTATAAATCTTATCTCATAGCTTCACACCATTTCTTTCATTCTACTTAAACTATAGTAATTTCTTCTCCATTTTTAGTCTCATCAAATAGGGGGAAATATTTATTGAAAAAGGACCCCCTAAACTCGTTCCACTCAAAAACATCAATCACCCTACTTGGATTTGTGTTTTTAATCAGTGAACACCACTGATCAGATTCTCCCTCTAAGAGGTACACGGACAGAGTGAATTTCTCTTATTTTGAAAAATAGAGTACATAAAATATCTTTTCTACAGATCTTATACATTATTTAACAATCAATGGGTTGATAGACCCACTAAAATAAGGTGGTCATTAATGTATAAAGGACTCAAGGGAACATTGTTCCCTTCAAGGTGAATCTGATATATCATATTGATTCAAGTTATTTCTCATTACTCAAGTTAGTTGATTCATCATTATCATTAAGTTTTCCATTTTGGCTTCCATTGGAGGGCTGCCAGTGCATGGTATGTTGACTACACCATTAATGCAGTTCCTCCTATTTTCTTTCCATTTTCTAAAAGAAGAAAACACTAGTGAGAAACACATTTAATTTAATAATATTATAATTCTAAATGAATTTTTATTTCAAAAAAAATCATACTTAAATATGTTATTCTTTAACAAAAACTATATTTTCTATAAATCATTCACAATGGTTTATAAAAATCTCAATATTTACCAAACATATACCCCATGAGTGTAAAAATTGGATTGATGTAAGGCCTATTTCCGTGTACCAGTTCCCATTAGAGTCTAGAAAAAGATGTGTTTTTTAGTGTTACCCCTAGATACATTTGTTTTAGAGGCACATCCACTTGTTTGTATCTAGAAAATTTTTTATTTCCTCAAAAACCACTTACTTAATACTTCATCGAAATACCAAGATGTTTTCCTATATTTAAACTTTTCTATAGGGTTCTTCATAAAGTTTCAAATCTTAATTTAAAAAAATTACTAAATCATACTTTAACACCAAATATGGAATCCCACCTTTTTATTAAATAAATTTTAATTAAATTGTATAATAGAGGATCTTTTAACATTTAGTTTCTTGAAAAAAAGGTACACAATACCTGAAAAAACAAAACATTATTCTAATACACTTGAATGGATTCATCAAATATTCTTTCTATGTAAATTCATCGCATCCCATAGACTAGGGACATACATCAAAGGAGAGGGTGAGCATAAGGCCTTGTAAGGTAAAGAAAGGGAAACAATTTACAAGTGATCTTGAGGAATATCAATAAGAACATAAGGGATATCATTACGGAATAATAAAGGGAATATGAGGCATATCATAAAAAAATGTACATTAATCATAACATGAAAATGTGGATAAAAAAATTAAATGAGACATTCATAAGAATATCACCAAGGTTATTTGTGGTACACGAGACTTTTTTCTAGACTCTGAGCAGCAACATGACTCGGAGCTCCCCCTATTAGGGTTTATTCTCTGAATCCTTCTCCTCACCTCCTCTGGTGTGACTTAAGTGGCTCAGTGTCAGCTTCTTGGCATAAGGAAGATCTGGACATCATTTATGGCATGAAATAATCTCTGTCCGGTCTCACTTTGGCATGGCCTCACGTCAGCTCTGGTGTCACCTCGACTTCCTGGATCTCAGCCTTGTTTCTGGTAAAACCTCAATGTTGATTCTGGTGGCCTTGACTCCTTTTGAATCTATCTTAGTGTGTCCTTGGTGTTGGCCATAGATTTGTCTCCTCCAAGGGATCGACCTCAGCTTCGGCTTCATTCGGTCTCAATATGGCGTGGCCTCAGCACCGACTCCGACGTCATCTCAGCTTCCTGGTTCTTGGCTTCTCTGTTCCGGAGTGGCCTCAACTTGGTTTGGATCTCACTCGGCATGGGATCAGCTCATTTGTGGCCTCATCTTCAATTTCAACATGGGATCAGCTTCCAAGATCTCAAACTCGACTTGAGTGTGGGCCTGGTGTCGATCCCAAGCTTTGTCTTTGACTCAGTAGAGGCATGGACTGGAGTTGGTTCTGGTGTTTCCTTGACGTTTTCAGTTTCCTCAGTGTGGCCTCGGTGCCGACAGTGGTGTAGCCTCGACCTCTTGGTTCCGAAATCAATCTTTGGTGTGGCCTCAGTGTTGGATCTAGCATCGTGTGGCCTCATCTCATCTTCATCTTCTGGATCGGTGTTGTTTCTGGCTTGGCCTCGGTGCATCCGGAGTTGCTCGGAGGGGGGAGGAGTGTGGTCTTCTTATGGAATTTGGTGGTCCCACAACTTTTACTGGTTCTTTGTTTTGAGGTTTTTGATTCTGAATGGTATGGTTGTACTCTTGATATGTTAGCATCATCGTTGTGAATAGAATGAAATAGGAGGGAGGAGTTGAAATGGGGATTTCATCTGATGTCGGTTCTGGCTTTTCAAACGCAAAAATTTGGAAACATTGATGATGTGGAAATTCCCAAACTTGACCACATGGAACATGCACTAGAGAAGGATTCCGAGATGGTGGTTCATCTTTTTAGTATTTTATGGATTTGGATGTTTGATAGGGTATGATTTTTATCATTGGATTAGGACTGTGATTTGACACAAGACACTTTCTTACCACACTACCATGCAATAGTGGAGAGCCTCATCATAATCATATGATGGGAAGGGGCGACTTCATGTTTTTAGTTTGATTTTACGCTCTTGACTTTCAGGTCATGATTTTCCCAAGTCATGAAGTTAATTTGGGTTCCCTCTTTCTTCCCTTAAAAGGATTTTTATTATAATAAAAATAAAATTAAGCCTTGGAGCTATTGGATGGATATCAGCAAGGTTTTTCACTGAGGTCTCATAAATATTTCCAAGGATATTCACTGAGGTATTGTATAACATGTTATCTTTAGAGATTAAATTATTTACCCAATGAATTGGAGAACTATAAAGGAACACCATTAATATGTATTAATTAATTTGAGACACATATATAATAATAAAAAATTTTATAAATAACCTATAAAAAAATAAATGGGTTTCATATTAAAAAACACATCATTTTTAAAAGTGCTTAAAGACAAGATCATTATGTAATTTTTAACCCATAGAAATAGAATAAATATTTCATGTATATTAATACCCAAATAAAATAAATAATTTTTACATATTTGTGAATACACCTAGAAAATAATGAGGTTTGGGTATTCATAAAAATAAAATAAAAGAGAATTTCTTAAGGAGGAAAGAGAAATTTTAAGAAGTAAACCTAACAGCAAAACGAGTATAAATTGTGGTTTTAGAAAATGGTAAAATGGGAGGGAAAAAGGGAACCCCACTCATAAAATAAAATTATTACAATAAGGGGATAAAATAATTTTTTTTTAAAAATTAGTTTGGAAATTGGAAGACATACCACATAAATAGGGAACTTGAATGGAAAAGAGAAGTGAAGATTTCCCTCACCTTTAAGAGTTACTCATAAAACATGAGGATTGGGACCTTATGGGATTAATGAAACCTTGGGGACCCCTTGTTATGTAAAACTAAAATTTATTCATGGATTATGGATTTTTAGTGAAAGGAAATGTATAAATGGGTGGGTATTTATAGCAAAAGTGGAGGATTTGTTTATTAATTTCTAAATTTAGGCATTGAAAACCTAAGTTGTGGAAAATAAAAAACCATGGGTTTTCCTATGGTTTTGAACACATGGATAATATTTTACATTATTTTAATCCAAAAGAGTAAATAATCATTTTATATTACTTCTTTAGTCATTGAAAAGTAATGTTTCCACAAAAATAATGTTTTTAGTGTAAAAGTTTTCATTTTAGACTTTGGAAAGTAAATTATAGGTTTAGAAATTGATTAAAATCCAATAAAATACTTGATATTTATAAAATTTATTATTTTAGGTATTTTATTATAGTTAATTAGTTATTATATAATTATGATGTAATTATAAATTCATTAAGCATACTGAAAAACTCAAACTGTATTTTTACTATCCACAAAAAATAATGTATTTTAGAAAATTTTAATAAATTAAACTTAACATAATTTTGATATGATTATTTAAAAAATGATATTTATTTTATCAGAATAATTATATAAATATGATAATTATAACTTTTAAATATAAAAATCCTTATTTATTAAAAATAATAGCATATTTAAATTACATAATAAAATTTTTGACACATAAAAAAATTATTTTATCATTTATATTTAAATAAGAGTGTTCTTATTATACTGTTTCAGTAAAATAAGTATTGTTCATAATATCTCATATTATTATAAATATTTATATCTTTCCCATAAAGTATAGTTTTTATCTAAAAAACAAGTTTATCAAATTCCATCTCAATATTATTAAGAAAAACTATTCTAAAAATGGAATTGATGGATGAAAAATTTTATTTATACAATGGAATTAGAATTTAAGTAACTAGGAACTTAACACATAACCCCTTATAACAGAAACATGATATATAATAGTAAGGTGTGTAATGATGATAGATTCATGTGGTGGGTTGACTAACATCGCCTGAGTGGTAATTTCCACTAACTTGAACTTATCCTATAGGTGATTTCATTCTAGATTCACTTGTAAAAGCTCATATTGGTCTTGGCCAAGAGAAAACCCCAGTGATGCTACCTTTCTCCCAAGCTTCAAAAAATGGGCTTCATATGAAACTACTATCCTGGTTGAGTCAATTGTTTCTCCTTTATGCATTAATTTTTCTTTATCATTTCTACATCTAAAATATAATGTAAAACATGTTACCAAGAGTATATTTTCCAAAGGTTATATTGACCAACGATCAAAAAAACTCTTGAATCCCAATGGTCACATTTTCCATTATACTCACTTCATTATTAAAGATATGTAGTTTTGTAGTGTATGGTATAATATAACATACATTTTCTCAGGAAGCAAATATAATTTAAAAATTTTGGTTCGTTACATGTTCATATATCTTATGGATATTTAGAGGGATGACCTGCACTAATCACTCTAGTATTTTGGTCTATAATATGTATTTGGGGATACTTTAGGGATTTTATTAGGCTAGGAGATATAGTTGGGAATATTTGTGCATGGAATAAATGTATAGAGAGTTATAATCTACATGACAATCTGGTTGCAATTATCTAGGGGGGGGGGTGCTATCTTCCTCTTTAAGATGTGGTCATGGAAGTGCATCCATATCCTAGAAACTATTGCTTCTGGTCCAGAGAATCCCATTTATGTGATGTGTGATGATCCACAAGGGTGCTGGTATGATCACGCTTCTTTATTTTTTACCATGGCAATATGAGTAATTATACTTAATTTCTTATTATTGAATACTTTCTATGTTTTATGTTACACATGGATCTCATGTTGGATAGTATTCTATCAGCCAATGTAAGTATATAATATCTCCAATTGACTAATAAGTCTCAGAGTATTATCATATATGGAATATAATAAAAAAATATTTTAACAAATGTCACCAATCATTTCAGATTTCATGGATTCTATACCATGGTATACTAGACCAGATTCCTATATTCTGCATTGATGGGATTCACGATGTCAGAGTTGTAGTACTTCTCATACAAATTCATATTTTTGGGTAGAACCAACTCGAGTGGTCTGATCCTTAGATAAATTTGGGCTAAGTACTGGTATCTGATACTAGACAATATGCCACAACTCCCATGGTTCAATATTCATGGTTAGTTTATTAGGGGTTACAAGGGTAATGTACCCCTACTTAAGGGTTCAGGGTAAAGAGGACCCCAACCCAAATTTATTGAACTATAATAATGATAACTCACCATATTAGAGCTAATTAGAGATAATGACAGTGCACTATTTCATTACATACTTACTTTAGAATCATGGGAGAAGACACTATAGTTATTTTGACTTAAATGTGGAATCATAATAGTATGTTACTGGAAAAATTGATAGGTCATTGTAGCTTCACAGACTTCCAACCACCGGTTACTATAAAACAATAGACTTATGGTGTTTTTGGTAGTATAGTTCCATCATCTTATTTAAGATAACATTTGTGATAGGTTATCTATGTGTGATACTCTAATATTATAATATGTAATTATACTCCTTAAATTAGTGAAGTGTTTTTCCTCGTTGTGGACATATGGATCATTTCTAGAACCAAATAAATTTATGTGTTCATATTATTATTATTCTATATTTTTCCCTTTTAATCTTCTTATATGAATTTTTGATCATTTATTGCTCCATGCACACCCACAACAATGGGAATCAGATCTTGGGTTCGAAAGATAAAATTTGATTTTATTGAATTTATTCATTTCCATGGAAGATATAAAGTTGAATATAAATCACTTAATTAGAACCAAATTCAGTTATTGTAGGACGTAGATAAAATTATATTTTTATCAGAATATGTTTAAATTTCCAATTCTAGGTGAACAAAAAAATAGTGGTGGAGAAGACGAAGTGGGAGCTACTGGACGAACATGTTCTAGGAGTTTTGTAAATTACATTGGATAAAAAAATGATGTTCAACATCAGATAGGTTAAGATAATATCTGGGTTGATTGAAGCTCTATTGAATATAAAATAGAAACCTTTTGTGCTGAACTAAGTGTACATAATGTTATGATTAATCAATATAAATTTGATTAAAGGAAATATTCTTTCTAATAATGTCAATGAATTAATCACCATCACAATTCAGTTTTTATTAGTGGGAAATATTCTATATGAATAGTTACATTATATAGTTTTATTATATTCATTACCAGATAGTTAGGAAGCCACTATAATATCCATGATTAGTTATTTATGTAATAAAAAGTTTATTCAGAAGAATGTGTGAGAACAGATTCTCAGTGGGGATATTCAAAGAGGAGAATTAGATCAATTCTCTATTTCTACTATGAAAGTGGATGGAAGTTATAGATAAATATAGTGAGATAATCATAGTTGACAATCATAATCTAGAGGAAAGAGTCAACACAATAAAAATGGTCCTAGTTCTACCAACTATATTTTTGGAAGAATATACACGTCAATAAGGATTATAGTGAAAAATTGATGGTAAATGAAACCAATACATCAAACATGGAAGCTAAAGGAACCTATGATGTATTTTTATTGGGAATGGATATCCTTATGGAGTCTAATATTTTAAACTTAGGGTAATTTTTACATTCAAAAATAGATAAGGGTATTCTGAACAATTATTTCCCCAAATTTTTTGGCAAGGTACATCATGCTGATGTGAACCCTTGCATATTTTGTGAAGGGAGATACATGAATAAAAAAAATAGTGATTTTTTACTAGTTATGGATAATGTAAGGTATATTCATGGACCAAGAATAAATATTATCTTTATTAGGTATCTTGATGATGCATGATTTAGCACCACATTCACTAGAGTTGCATAGAAGATTAGTAAGGGATATTTGGTCATAACTATAGGAGTAAATAATGGAACCGAATGAAATATGGTATAAAATTACATGGGTTGATTTCAACTAAAATTTATGTTCATGATTCATAACATTGACAATATAGGAAAGTCCACATTAGTGAGAAGGGGATAAAGGTGTTGAAAACAAAATTAATGATATCAGGGAGGAAGTCAATAGAAGTTGTCTTGTGTGAAGATTATTGCATTATAAAGGAGAAGAAGGCATCATTTGCAAAAGGAGGGAGAACGAAAAAGTCTAGGAAGCTAGATCCAATTCACACTGATGTTTTGGGGCCTACAACAACAGATTCCCTTGGAGAGTTATAATATTATGTGACATTTATCAATGAATCAACAAGGAAGGTATGTACTTAATTTCTAAAAAAACTAAAATGTTTAACATATTTCAGAGGTGGACGACCTTGGGGAAGAACGAGTCATGAACAAAGCCAAACAATTTTATGTCTAACAATGGAGGATAGTATGGATTTCATGATTTTAGTGAATTATATTCTAATAATATAATTTAGTGGGAGAAGACTCATCCAGATACACCACAATAGAATGGTGTAGTTGAAAGGATTAATAATAAACTAAATGAATGTTCTAGGGAAATGGGGTGCCGTCAGGGTTACCTAACACATTTTTCACCAAGTTAGTAAACATTGAAACATACATCGCCAACATGATTCTATCTATACTAATGGGATAATGTCTACCCAAGAATATATGGTCTATAAAGGATGTAATAATCTCACATTTATAAGTATTTAGTTGTTTATTATATGTACACATATATGATGGTGTATAGGAAATCTTGATGTTAAGTCCAACTAATATTTCTTTATTGTATATAGTTTTGGGGAGTTTTTTTTATCTCTTTTGGGATGATAAGAACAAGATGATCATGAAAAGTCTCATGTGTTGTGTCATAAAGACTATGATCAAGACACAAGAGGACACTGAATTGTGTCCTTTTAAGAATCTTGAAAAAATTAAAACACCCCTCTTAAAATGAAGTGATCATTTCTTTCTCTCTTAAATATGAGTGATCAGTATAAATAAATAAAGAAAAGAAAGTAGTTATATATAGTGGTTTGGGGGCATAGAAATACCCTAGTACACTCTACCAACTCCCTACCCCTCGAGCATAGTTATCTTCACAAGTAATTCCTTTTTTTAAGGAAATCTACATCTGATTGCAGGCATTTGACAACGTACAAGGATTTTATAATTCCATCTGGTTATTTTAAAGGTAACCAAAATATCCAAATCTTAGTATGATAATCTAACAGTCTACCATTAAAAAGTATGATAAGTTGAGACTTGAATATAAAATATATTAGGTGATTTTTTCTAATACTATTTTAGCTCACAATTTCAGCAGCAATTGAAAAATGTATATGATCTTCAATAAATCACAACAGTAGAAAAATAATCATTAATGTCGGGCGGGCTTCCACTTATTTAAACAGTGGAAAATTAAATATTTATCCTTTATCCTATACTATCTTCTTATTCTTATTCTTCACAAATCAAGAGAATAATGGATATAAAAATTAATTCAACTCACTTTTCAAAAGTGTCAAGCTTTAATATGAATGTTTTCAACACATTCTTTTTAATAGATTATTCACATATCCACAATTTTGTTCTCGCTTAATATTTTAGGGATATATATATAAGGAATAAATATCTATTAATTTCCACACTCCTCTTCTTTCAGATGTTAAAAATAAATCTTTCAAAAATATTTCATAAATATCTATATGAAATCACATCACAATTACCCCTTTATTCCCGAAAAATAAATCTAATAAAAAAATTCATAATACTTTCAATAAGTTCTCTAATAATATCTATGGAATAATAGAATCATTTAATGAACCTTTGAAATATATTTAAATACTATTCAAATATTTCTTTAAAATACTTAAAATAAACCCTAAAATCTAAAAGCAGCAACCACATGTGAAATCAATTATGTGAATTTAAATAACTCTATATCCTCTAAATTCAGTAGAAAAATGAAATTGGAATAAAAAAATATTTTTATATCTAAAACACTGCATCAAAATCATCATAGATAGTTTTTATAAAATCCTTGTATTTAATTTTAATTTATTCAATTGATAAACTAAGGAGGATAATCCAGGTAAAAATAAACCAACTTAAAACATCAAAAAACATATAAAACAGAGTATCATAATTTCTTTAAAAAATAAAAATACAAATAATAATGATTTTATATTATTTAATGATTCTTAATAATCTGATAATTGTATTATTCTAAAATAATATAATATCCAAAACTTCTAAAGATACAAATTCTGTAACTCTATAAGCAGGATTTTCAGTGGATCTTCAAATCATAATCTCTTACCCAGTATTTTTTTGTTCATGAAAAATCAGTATAGAAGATTTATCCTTCATGTGATTTATAGTTTCCCATTAAATAATCCATGTGTCATCTAAAATATTAGGCAAGATGATAGTCCCTTTCATCCTACAAATAATGTTAAGCAAACCTTTACTTGACCTTATTTTTTCAACTGGTTCACCATGATATCATATGCAGAGAGCCTTCATTTTAGGATAGTCCTAAAGTGACCTTATGTAAAATGTTCTAAAGTTGTATCATTATATATGTAAAGATATTTTCTTGATCAATTCCCTTCAGTCATACTTCATGAGTCCTCTAGTTCAAGCACATTCACCATCTTGAAATCCTTGAAAGGTATTGAAGTGAGTTCCAGTTCTTGAAAAATCAGGATAATATACATGCATTAGAAATTTCATCTCTAAAATATTGTAACATATCATAATAATTGGGTCACAACATTTATGATTGATGTATGATACTAAATATATCAATTTATATTTATTTAAAGTATTTTTCATCACCTTCAAGCTCAAGTTCTACTTGAATAGACAAACTGTCATGATCCTCAGGCATGTTGTCTTCTTCTGATCAACTACAATCAATTTTCATCATGACATAACCTCTAAGAGAGTAATAATCAATATTTTTTGATCCCATAGAATGTATCAAGGTGAAATTCCTCTCAGAACATATGGAAATATATAGCGGGTTATAATCCATTGTAGTAGAAGCAATGTATGGTTCAGAAGTTGGCTGAATGTATTGTTCATGAAAGTATTGTATGGATCATTTTTCCTAATGTATGGTTCAAAACCATGATTTTTATCCAAAACTTTTAATTCCTTAACCATATGTTTGTATAAAAATAGGTTTAAATTAAATTAGTGTATGGTTTATTGAAATATACTTTCAAATGTGGGGTTGCTGAAAATTGAACAGCTTTCGAGACAAAATTATCTGATTTTTTAGAGGCTCTTAACATTAAAATTATAATTTGACCAAGAATAATTAAATTTAGTAAATATATAGGTATTTAAAATGAATAAATAACTTCACCAATCCAAATTCTATGACTCTTGATATCTTAAAAAAATTGTAGCCATAATAATCTAGAAAAATTGTAGCTCAAAAACAACATTGAAGAAATTCAAATAATTTATTGACCATTGAAATGATATTTTTAGCCTTCTATATAAACTAAAAAAATGAAGAAAATAATCTTGGAATTTAATCAAAATAATTTTTGTGTAATTTAGATATCTTTATAACATTATGTAAATGAAATATATCATCTTTTAAAATCTATACACTGAAGAGTTTCTAAACATTTGTAGAAACTTCAATGAATTTTTAGAGTATAGAAACAACCTTTTGAGACTTCCTCATAAACTACTTATGTTTAGATAATTTTATTTTATAACCAACATAAAAATTATCACATGAATTCATTCATTTGTCATAAGATATCATCATCATTTATAGGTTAATTTAAGTTGAAAACTGAAAATTCACTAAAGGACTTATAACAGCTTTAGATATATTTTTCACCATCCAAACAACTTAATTGGATTTCAACAAAAACAGCTGAAATGATTATAATATTATTTTATTTCCATCGAAACAAAATCCATTATAATCTGATCACTATTTATTCATATATAAAATAAATACAATAACATATTAAATCTTAAACCACTTAAATTTTTTTAGCAAACAAAGAAATATGGTTTGAAGTAATTATAAAAACCAAATCATTATGAGAATGAAAATTAGCCACTCAATGTTTGAACTATTATTGATAATTTGAAAACCATAATTATCTCCCAACTTACTCTCCCCATTTTTGTAATGATAAAAAATATGAGTAATTAATAATGTTAAATAGCACAAAATATTTATGCCTTTTATAAATAAAAGGAATTCAAAATTTAAACAGGAGTATAAAAAATATTTTAATTTTGGAATAAAAAAATTTCATCCGATTTTTAGAATATATAAAACATGAGTTATTGGGAATTATATAAAAACATATTATGAATACATTCATCAATAAAAACTCCCCCTAAAATTATGATTTCTTTAAAAAATATAAAAATATATAATCCATGAACAACAAAAACATATAAAAAAATTATTAAATGAATAAGCATTTGAAATCAATTAAAAATAAATATTAAACCATTTAATTCCTTCCATAATAGTGAAATATTTAAAAAATTCTAAATATTTAAAATAATCCCCCAAATACATAGCATAATTATAAATGATATAAAATATTTTCAAGGAATTTTAAGTAAAATATTTTGAAATAATTTTAAAATATTGGATTTAATAATAATTTGTTTTCAAATAGTTTAAAATAACAAATTTTTAATGAATTTAAAAGAAATTATTTTTAGAGAATTTAAAATTAATGATTTTCAAATAATTTTAAATAACTTTTGAACATTTGATAATTGAATAAACAATTTTAATTTATTAATATAATAATTTAACCCATAAAATAGTAGAATAATTTATCACATATATATAATTTATATATTATTACATTAAAACACATTATTAAAAGAATGATAATGATTTATATAAAATCATAAGAGTATTCTTGATGAAAAAAAGTTTATAAAATAATTCGATGAATTAATTTATAGTTTAATAGAGTGAGAAAATGATTTAATAGTTTATGTATAAGAATAATTAAATATAGAAGAATAAAAGATGAAACATTAATAATTTTCCCCATATATAAAATATATAGTGAATTTAATTCATATATTAAAATTAAAAATAAAATACTTCATGGATTTTAATTGTTCCAAATCTATTAAAATTTTTATATAGAAAATGACTTCAAAGATATTTGTCCTTTATAAAATAAATAAATAAAATCTCCATGATTTTTTCAAGAAACCACTTCATGATATAAAAATAAGGTTTAGTAGTGAAAACCTACAAAATATCAAATCAAAGTGCCTTTTGGTTGCCACATTATTTTGGGTCCAGAAGTATTAGCAGCTAAAGGTTTAGGGAACCAAATTTGTTTATTTTAAATAGACATGTCATACTTAGATTCAGATAATGATTTTTAATAATTAACATGCTTGACACATCAAAATTGAGGTTTTATAAAATAATATTCATTTTCATAATTTCTATTAACATGATAACAAAAACAATTATTAGTAGACATGATTTTACTTTTATAATCAAGAACAAAATAATTCTTATATAATTTTGGATTTTCTACATTATTAAAAATATTGAGTTTTTCTTTGTGAAATTTATTTTTACCAAGAATTTGATTCAAATAATTATCTCCCTTGATATGAAAACTAGAATATTTCTATAAATTATTTACTTCATCCAATAATTCTTTAATTTTAGTTTCATGAAAATTATAAGAAATTTTGGAAGAATTATATATTAAATCTCTAATCTGTTTTACAAAACTATTTTTATCAATTGAAATAGAACCATAATATTTTATAAAATTTCTACTATCTTTCTTTAAGGATTAGAATTTATCTTTAAGTATAAAAAATATTTATTATGCTCATTATAAGAATGATTTTTCAAATTTTAATATTGAAAGAAAATTTATTTTACCTCATCAGTACGATCCAGAAGACCTAGATTTACCTTTTTATTTTTATGCCCATATTCAATGTTTAATGTATATTCATTGCTTGAAACTTCAGAATCACACAAATTAGCCTTCATGGATTTCATTACATTTATTTTATAATTAAATTTTCTTTGATCTTCAAGAAAATTACATTAAGGTTTCAAATAATCTTTCTTCTAATATTTATAGCATATGACTTAATTCTCCTTTTTCATCTTCAATTTCTCTTTTACATTTTTATATAGATTTCTAAATTTTTTAGAAATATTTGATATCTAATCACTTGAAACCAAAATACTAGAATATAAAATATAAAATTCATCCATCAAAAAATTGAGTGAAATAGATTTCTTTTTAATAGAAATATGATTATCACCTTATGTTTTCAACTCAGATTCATACATCATCAATGTTCTGATAAACTATTTCATATTTAATTATTTAATTTGTTTGTATTGTGAAATAATAGTATATATTTTCTTCCACTTAAAAGGAAAAAATATGAGTACATTTAACGCCTGATTTGGTTCCAGAATTAGAGTTCCCAATGTAGCAACATCATTGACAAATTTTGTTCATCTTCCATTTATTGGAGTGATTATTTCATCGTCCTACATCCTGAATGTGTAAAATTTATTCATAATAGTATTTTAACTTGGTTATAGAACACTATATATTCGTTCATTTGAACTGAAATATTCTTCCACATTTCATAGGTTGTATCACATTGAGAAGCAAGGTTGAATTCATCAAGAACAAGAACACATAAAATTACATTCATGGATTTTGAATTAACATCATATTAATATTCCTTTACATCATCCCATTTTTTTGGTTCTTTAGGGATTACATAAGGTTTTAAAATCATCAAGAAAACTTTGAAACTAATATTCTTCAAATATAGAGTCATGCGAGCTTTCTAGCATCCATAATTATAGCCATTAAAATAAGGAGTAACAAATCATTTACATACATTCACTAAGATATACCATTGAGATTTCCCTTTATCCAAATATTTAGTAAAATATAGTTAGATAAAATTAAATTTTCAATATTCCAAAAGAGACAAACCACTAATACCACTTGTGGCGTCAAAATAACTATGATGAAGACACAATAAGAGGGTGAATTATGTCATTTTAAGAATATTGAAAAAATTAAGACACCCCTCTTAAAATGAAAAGATTATTTTATTATATCATAAAGATGAGTGATCAGAGGAAATAAATAATTGTAGGAAACTGAAAATGTATAGTGGTTCATGGAACAAAAATCCCCTAGTCCACTCCTAAAATTCTCTACTCCTCGATCTTGGTGATTTTCACTAGTAACTACATTTTATAGGGACATATATAACTGAGTGTAGGTTGTTGACACCTTAGAAATATTTAGTAGGTTCTTATGGTTCTTTTATAGGGACCTAAAATTTCCACAACTTAGTACAAGAAGGTGACACTCCACCATGACTTATTATGAGAAGTCATCACTTCAATAGAAAATAGATGAGATTATTTCTTTTGAATAATAGTTTAGCTCAAAGTTGCAACAAAAACTGGAAGATGTATATGATATTAAATAAATCACAACAGTATCAAAATAATCATCAATGACACACAGACTTTGAATTCCTCAAACAACAGTAAATAAAATAGTTCCCCTTTAGTAAAAGCTTTATTTTTATTCTTTTTCTTCTCATAGTGATAGAATAATGGATATACAATGTATTTCAATTCTCTCTTGAAAATCATCGAAATCCAATATGAATATTTTCATCACTTTATTTGTGACAGAGTATTCACATCACTGAAATTATATTTATTTCTTCATATTCCATATATATATATAAAGAATAAATATCCAGTAGTTGTAGTGCTCCTCTTCCTTTGGATATTCAAAATAAATTTGTAAAAGATATTTAATAAATATATCTGTTAAAATTAAAACACTATTTCCTATTTATTATTATATAATAAATATAATATAATAATTAAAAATAATTTGAATAAGTATTCCAATAATATCTCAAGAATAATAGTTACATTTAATGATCCTTCAAAATATATTTAAATACTATTAAAATATTCATTTAAAATATCCAAAATAGTCTCTAAAATCTAGCATTAATATCCACATGTGATTTAAAATATTTTAATTTAAATAAAATTATTCCCACTTACTTTATTGAAAAAATTACATAAGAATAAGAAATCATTTATCTCTCAAAAAAACTTCACCAACATATTCAAAGATAGCTTGTTCATAGTCCTTGTATTTAATAAGAATTTATCCAACTGATAAACTAAGGAAAATAATCCATGTAAAAATATAGTATCTTAAAATACCAAAAATAATATAAAGTAAAGTACTATAAATACTTCCAAAATATCAATAATATGCAGAAAAATGATTTTATTTATTTTTCATAAATTTCAATAATATGATAATCACATTATTCTAGAATAATATAATATTCAAAACTTCTAAAGATATGAATTCTGTAACTCTGTAAGTACAAGTTTTAGTGAATCTGCAAATCATAATCTCCCACCCAACATGTTTTTGTTCATGAGGAATCAATATAGAAGAGTTATCCATCATGTGCTGTCTATGATCCTGTTAAATAATCCATTTGGCATACAAAATTTCATAAAAGTTGATAGTCCCTTTATACCTACACACAATGTTAAGCGAACTTTCACAAAACTTTATTTTTCTAGCTTGTTCACCATGATATCATATGCAAAGATCCTCCATTTCATGAGAGATATTAAGTTAACTTTTGTAAAATGATATAAAAGTGAAGAATTATATATATAAATAGATGGTCTTGATTGATTCCCTTTAATCATCCTTCACGAGGCCTCCAGTTCGAGCACATTCACCAGCTTGAACTCCATGAGTGGTATTGAAATGGGTTCTAGTTCTTACAACACCAGTATATTATATATGCATTAGAACATTCATATCCATCCTATTGTAGCATTGAAAAATAACTTATTCACAACATTTATATTAGATGAATCATAATTAATATATAAATTTATAGTTCTTCAAGGTAATTTTAATCTCATATATGTTTTAGTTCCATTCAAACAACCCTATTGCCAAGATCCTCAAGAAGGTTTTCTTATCTGAATAAAGTATAATCAAATTTCAGAATGACATAAACTTTAAGAGAGTTCTCATCAACCTAGTGTTATCTAATATCATTTATCATGGTTAAATTCCACCTATAATGTGCGGAAATATACAGTGGGTTATAAGTCATTATCAAAGAAGAAATGTATTGTTCTATCTTAGACATAATATAGGGTTTATGAAAGTAGAATATGGATCATTTTTCCCAATGAAAAGTTAAAAAAATTTACTCTTATCCAAAACATATGGTTCCCTAAATTTACATTCATATAATAGTAGGTTTCACTAAAATTAGTGTATAGTTTATTGAACCATACTTCCAAATGTAGGGTTGCTGAAAACTGACCGTCTTCCCTAACAAACTTCTCTGAATTTTTAGACGATATTAAAATTAGATTCATACATCAACCTAACATACTTAATTTTAGTAAATATCAATAGATTTATAATGAATATTTAATCACAACAATCTAACATCTATGGATCCTGATATCTTTAAAAAATATAAGCAATATTATTCTAGAAAAACTGTGGCTTAAAAACAACATTATGAAAATTTCGATAATTTATTGACCATCAAAACAATATTTTCATCCTTACATGTAAAATAAAGAAATAAATAATACCATATTTTTTCCATAAAAATTAGTTTTGAGTAATTTTTATATTTTTAGCACATGAATTAAAAAAATGTATTTTTTCCAATATTTACACTATAGAGTTTTAAAACTCTTGTAGAAAATTAGGTGAATTTTTAGTGCACTGTAAATTTTTTTTTAGAATTTTACATAAACAAATTAATTTCACATAATCATATTTTATAACCAATGAAAAAAGTTTCACATGAATATGTTTACTATATATTGATATATCATCATAATTCATAGGTGACTTTAAGCTGAAATGTACAGTCACTAAAAGAATTATAATAGCTTCAGATATTTTTTAAAGCATTGAAATAACTGAATTAGAATTCGACATAAAAATATAAAATAAATATTATATTCTTTTCTTTACAATTGAACCAACTACACAAGGATATTATCATTATTTATTCAGATATAAAATAAACACATACATACTAAATCTGAAACCACTTAATTTTTTTAGCAAATAATGATTAATGGGAAGAATAATTTATCAGAACAAAATCAAGATGAGAATGGAAAGGATGCAATAAAAATTCGTGATATTTAAGAATTAGAGTGCCAATATAATGATGATGAAATGTAGCTGAAGAAGTAAAATAAGTGGGATTTGGCTATAAATGAGGAATGTTTTTCATTACATAATGATAATAATTGGAATCTAACACCTTTTCTAGATGGAAAGAAAGAATTGAAGAAAAAAATTAGTAAACCATGTTATAGAAGAACATGATTCTAAGAGGAGTTCTAAGGAAATGCTTGTATTTAAATGATTTTAGAAGAAGTAAGGATTAGACTTTACAAAAATATTCTCACATCTTGTGAAGCTTATCATCATATTGGTGGTTCTTAGAATTTCTTCATTAGAGGACTTGAAACTTGATCAGGTTCTTATAAATACAAATTTATTTTATAGAAATCTCTAGGATTATATTTTTATGTTGCATACAAAGGGAAATGTTGAGTCAGTGAAGTAATAATTAGTGTGAAAATATATAAGAGCTTATATAGGTTAAATTAGAAACCCAGGAAGTGAAGAAAAAAGTGTGATGCATTCATGAATAAAAATTTATACAAATGATGTGGCATGGATCAATTCTCCCACATAAATTATTTTGGTGTTGGATACATTATATTACTTCTATATGTGGATAAAATTCTCAATAAGAATCCTATAAACAGAGGATTGATGAGTTGAAAGGGTATATGGATGAGAAGTTTGAGATAAATATCTAGGATAAGATGGTATTATTTTTGGGATAAATATCAAAATAGATTGTATCACTAGAACCTTTATATTATCACATTATGACTACAATGGAATGGTTCTTAGAGAATTTATTATTTTGGAAGAAAAATCATTTTTTATTCCCCAATATTTATTTTAAAATTTTTAATTGAGTAAGAAACAAAGATAGAAGAATAGGTTAAGTACATGGAAAAGTTTCCATAAACACCAGTCCTTTAAAGCTTAATGTATTCTATAGTATGTAATCAAATTGATATTGTTCTTGTAGTGGGAGTTGTGAGTAGGTACATGTATAACACTGGAATACAATATTGGGAATATGTGAAGTGGATACTGAGATAATGAATGGAAGCAAGGAACTATCTATGTGCCATGGTAAAGGAAATTCATTACAGGGGTATGCGGATACTAACCCCAGAGGTGATGTTGATATTAGGAGGAGTAATAAAGTTTAGTTTTTTACCTATATATGAAATTAATTGATCTTTATATATTAATTATAGTAGTCAATGTACTTATTCCACATAAAGGAAGAATTCATTTTTATAATAAAATACATGAAGGAGATGGTTTGGATAAATAACGTCTTGGATGAGATGGGTAGAATGTGAGAATAAAATTTATTTCAGTATAAAATTCATAGTTCTTTACATACTAAAAATAACCTAGTATTTCATGCCTAAAGGAATAATATTTAGTTTAAGTAACCATTTTATTAGAGGCATAATATAGGATGGGTTGCTTAAATTGTAGAATATTCATGGAACTACTAATTCAGAAGACATGTTAACAAGAATATGTTGATAGAGAAGCCGAGGCATTTTTTTCCTATATTGGTCCTCATTGATGAATATAGGATGAGAGAAAGAGTACGAAAGAACATAATGGGATAATAGAAAGGGAAAATAGGTCATGTTTCATGAATTTTCATCTTGAAATTGATGCCTTGATGGGAAAGAACCAATTGGTGAGTGAAGAAGAGTAGGAGATTAGATTAAATATATTTTCTATGTTAGTAGAATTGAATCATATTACTATAAAGGTTTAGACACCAAGTGGTAGATTTTTAGACTACTGTAGCCTAATCCTTGGATGAATTTGGGCTAACTATTAGCGGCCTGTTTTTAACACCAATTCATGACCCCCATAGTTTAACATCTACAATGAGTTCTCTAGGAATATTATGGGGATGTTTCCCTTTCTCAGGGGTTCAGGGACTCAAGTAACCCCTCAAATTTCTTAGGGAACAATATCAATATTAATTCACTTTAGTAGACCCATTCCGCAAAATCGACATGGAACTGTAGAAGTGAGGACCTACTGTAACATCATGTGACAAAACAAAATAGCAACATGGAATTTAGCATGACACTATAGAAACATGTGACATGTGACACCGATAGGTCAGTGTAGCTCCATAGACATCCATCGACCTTTTACTAAAGAATAGTGGACATACTATTTTATTTGTGGCACATTTTCATCATCTTCTTTATGAGATCAATCGAGATAGGTTTTCTATGTGTGATACTCTATGTCTGTACTCCATAATTATTCTTCTAAAATTAGTGAAGTGTTCTTCCTTTGTGCGGTCATAGGGATAATTTTCCTAACCACATGAATAGTTTTTCATCTCTTCATATTCTTTTTACTTATTTTTATTTTACTCTTCATATATGAATTGTCAATATTTTTTTGATCCAGGTTTTTCTACAACATGCGGGATGTCAACTAGAGGCTACAACATGCATAATATGATGAAATCTGGTGTAGAAATTAATCGTTACATATCAGGGGCATAACTATGTTGAAATTTCACCTATCACAATAGCTTTGTTATACATCATGGTATAGAATTAAGTATACAATGTATTTTATGCCACATGATAGAGGGATCTGGGATATAGAAAGTCAATAAATTTACATTAGTTCATTTGTTGTACATTTTTAGTTATGTTTGAATCTCTTTATAGTATACTTGACTAGAGAATATTATCCACATGTATGATCCTAAATAGAGTGAGGTATTTAGTCAGGAAGGATATCATGTTATAGTATAGGACATGATTCCTATATATCATGTTCTACATGAGTACATATCATTCACCTCAAGCATAGGAGGTTACTATTAGGGAAACTCCTCTAAAAACTGTTGATGATGGTGAGCCGTGATGATGATGGTGAGCCGTTATGATGATGATGTAGTCCACTTCAAGCTTTACATGAGGCCTCACATGTTCTACGAGAAGAGGAAACATGTCTTGTAGAAAATCCTCAACCAATTTTGTATTTATACCTACTTCCATGGTATCTATTTCTATTTTTATTGTATCCCCATATTCACCTATTATAGAAGATATTCGATATTATTAGAATTCATTATGTATGCCTTAATATTTTATGATCAAGCCTTCACATGATATATGGATCCATCATCAGATGTTAGGTCATTTCCTTTTTGTAGTGGGAGAAGTATCAAGTGCACATAATAAAATCCTGATGAAAGTTCCTCCTGATGATTCATAGATAGAGTAGTAGACATTCTATGATTTTATACCTGAGGAAGATCTCCCTCCATCTCATCAAACTCTACCACAACATAGAGGTTGGAGATCTTGATACAGGTGTCCCATTCACACTCTAGAGATTGGGACGAGACCTCATCTTGGACATTAATGATAATTATGTGTACACATTTCATTATAGGGTTTTATGGACATAAATTATTTTTAATTTCGTTGAGTGATCTGTAGTATTGATAACGTTCAAATTATTATACAAACATTAATGAAGTAATTAAATGACATTAATATATTTTAAAAAATACACTTCCATGGAATATTGAAATTATAGTTAATAGTACCGATTTTAATGTATACAATTTCCATTTTACTATAAATTTTTAATTATACCATTTATATATAAAAAATAATTCATATACATATGAATAAAATTATTTTGTTTTTTAATTACTATAATTATTTTGAAATTATATTTTTTAAGATCATGAAAGAGTAACAGTTATTAATAAATAACAATGAAGAATAACTTGTAATTAGTTAAATGTAATTAATTGTTATAAGTCAGTAATTAATAATTAGTATATAAATAAAACTATTTAAAAACAAAGTCAATGAAAATATTTATTAATTTTTTATAATAAGTACTATAGTATTATAACTGTATAATACTAATAATAAATAAATATTAATTATCCAATGTTATTTATTAATAAATAGATATTATTTATGTTATAATTAATAAATAATTTATTAATTATTTATTAAGTAATAATTATTTATAATAATTATAAATAATTACTATTTAATTATTTGTAATTCAAGGTAATAAGTTACAAATAATTAGTTATTATTAAATATTATAATTTAATATTACTATTAATATATATTACTTTTCAAGTACATTTTTTATTACAATGAAAATATATGAAAATTATTAACATTATTTATTTTAAAATTATTATTAATATTTTTTTATAAATAATTATTTCCCATGGTATGTAAATAAATATATATATATATATATATATTTAAAACTAGAAATCAATAATTATTTACTAATTTTTATTTATTTAT
The DNA here is from genome assembly GCA_963277665.1 of Viscum album. Lineage (NCBI taxonomy): Eukaryota > Viridiplantae > Streptophyta > Magnoliopsida > Santalales > Viscaceae > Viscum > Viscum album. The sequence continues at coordinate 852,493 of CAUJRU010000251.1, forward strand.
TTATAATTAACTCTACAAAATAATTATTATATGTAAATAATTATTTCTAAATATTTAATGTATAAAATATCAATTTAATTTTTTATTTTTATTTAAATCAAATTTGTGATGGGATCTAATGCCTTCTTCAAAAACTTCAATAAGGAGTTAAATATCCTCTGGCCTTTGGCCTCTACTAAAGGAGGCCAATGGCGTTAGGGGATTCATTGCCATTAAGAATCAGTTTTAAATTTTTTTAAACTTATAACTATTTTCAATCATTTCTAAAAAACCTATAAAAACCAAAATTGTATCACTACACTATAGTGGGAACGTTTAGTTATTAATAGAGTTTGTTGAAGATGAATAAATTTAGACATGGTAGTTATTGTGGAAGATAAACTACATGACCTAGATCCCTGGTTTTATTGGAGGAAATGTGGTGTTATATGATCAATGTGTTGTGATGACTATGTATATAGGAAGGGTATAATAGTGTTAGAAAGGGGATAAGATTTGGTTAAATTCAATCTAATGGGATGAACATGATTATTGGATCCCAATATGTTAGTATAAGTGAGAGGGTTGACACCTCATAAGTTAATAATAACTGATCAATCTTTGCCAATTGGCCAAGTGGACAAGAAAAATGGTTTGGGTTGGGTGGAATAACCAAGTTGATAGTCTCTATAATATTCCATAGCTTCCTAAAAATTCCTTTATAGTTTTCCAAGGCTTGGATATATTAAAGAGGAATTTTGGGGAGTTTTGGAGGCTATGATAGGGTCTTGGGCCATTCTGTGGGTCACCATGCACTAGTGGTGGGCATGATGGAGGTCATTTTAGGCGTTGGGTGCTTGGTGGTTGGTCATGTGGTTCTAGGGTGTGCCGCGACAAATGAAATAACATATAAATCAATTTTTAAATGTGTTTTGATTTTGATTTATCCCTATGCAAACCATGAACTGTGAAAATGACCATGGTGGGAGTGACACTAAGTGTGGTGTTGCGGGGGATCTTTTATCCAAAACGGGGATCTGGATCTCACTAAGCCACGTCCTTGGGCATAGTGAGGCAAAATAACCAATAATTTGGAACCCAAATGTTGTGATTGTTTATGGAAGATATGAAAGGTGACACTATGATGTGGACCATGCTATGGTCTAGGACATGGTGATGATCAAACTTTTTTTTAAAACACATGTATTTTAATGATCTAGGAATGAGGAATTTAGATCTCCCTTTGATTGAGGGTCCCAAAACATGGTCGGATGTCACTACACCATGGTGGAGTTTATTGATAACTCCTTTATAAATAGAGGACTCAGACTCCCTCCCTTCGGTTCTATATCTTCCAATTTTAGAAAGGGATGACTCCTGGCCCCCTTGGTGCCCTTTTGTCAACTCCTTTGAGGATTCTAACCCCTAGGATCATTAGGTCATGTATTGTGGATAAATTTACGATCTACACTCTTCTCTTTTTTCCGTTTTCAAATATTCTTATTTTCTAATAATATCACCACAACAAGAGTCTTTTTTAGGGTTTTGTTTGAGTGTGGTTTGCATTGACTTGTTGGTGATCGGTTCAGGTGAATCTTCCTTTGGTTACAATGGTGGACAATCCACAATCATATTTTCTTTTATAGAGAATGTTGAACTTCTAAATAAACTTATGGGATATGTTTCTTCTCCTTAATTTTATATGTAATTGTTTATTTATGGAAATAAAACTAACGAATATTAAACAATGTTAAAGGAAATAATTTGCTTGGATTGTAGTGATCACATGTCTGTATTCCTAATTAACAGTTTGCCTCTATATTTTCTATACAGTGCACTATCTTTTCTTATGTATGGATTAACATGTTTTTTTTGTTTTTAAATTGGATAAAGAACATGAAATTCACAATGCTTATTGATTATAAAACAAAGAGGCATGTTTAATTGGAATTGTTCTTAGTTATATTTTATAGAAAATCATTGTGATTCTTGTAAATGTTTAAATATATTATAGTTAGTGATAACAACACCTTAGATTTCTTGTTATTTCAACCAATGATAAATGAATTGGTTAATTTAAGAATTTAATGAATTGGTTTTTTGATAATATAATTTTTTATATTTGAGTGAGTCTATTTTCTTTTAAAGGCTAGATTCATTGGTTTTTAGAGCCTAGATTCCATGTTAATTATTTGTTATTTTCTTATTACCTTTTGTGTTGCTCTATATGAGGTGAATTTATATGTCACATTATGTGAGCTTGGTATGGATGATGGTTTTGGTGTGATATGGTCATGGTTGTCTGGGTTTGAGGCCTTATTTGTCACCTATGATGGTTGGATGGATGTGGATGTGCAAGTTGTTATCGAGGTTGACATAGGGGCTGATGGAGTATGTTGAAGATGGGATTTCAAATTGTTTTTGTGGTGATAAAATCAGGTATTCATTCTTGATAATTTATCTTATCCACAGGTTATATGGTAGGGTTTCATGATTTTATATTCATTTCCCAACTATTTAACACAACTAGTTTTGTGTGGTTTATGCATCTTTAATAGTATCTTATGATGATTCCTTGAGTATCTGGTATTGTAGAATCATAATATTAAATATTTTAACTAGTGGGTTGGGTGGATTCGTGTAATTTTATGATACTAATATATCTTTATGAACCATGGGATTAGTTGGATTATTCTTAGATGGAATTTAATTCGGTTGATAATTAATGTAAAATTGAAAGTTCATATTCTAAATTAATTAATGTCTCTTGAATTTATTATGTTCCTATAGGATATCTTGCCCTTAGTATTGGTAGTCTGGGACTCAAGTAACAATATCTATAGTTTAGGTTAATGTTATATAGTTTCCCATAGCGTGGTTGTGATATATATGAATATATTCCATATGTTATTTGATTTCATACACAACCCCTCCCATGTTGGTAGGGAAACTGACACTAGTGAACTATGGAGGTTGTTTCCCCAACATATTGGTTAATGAAGAATTAATGGATGAATACCCCCTATTTCCAAACTATCTTCTCATGGTAGAATTATGTTATAGTAATCATGGTGGTTAATTTTATCAAATATATGTGTAGAGGGTTATAATGGATTATGGTTATTTCACACACATGAATAGGTTTTTGTGGCTCCCAAAAACTACTTGGTTACTATACAAGGATGTGGATATTGATGTCAAGATGATGTGATACATGAGGTTCACTCTATGTTACAGTTTCCCATTTTTTTTCAAGAAGGATCACTTTTTGGGGAGAGATGTCTCATGACATGTGACATTATAGAAGAGAAGAAAACCAGTAGGGAAGTGGTAGCAAGGTACCTTCATTTGATATTATATCAGATATTGTATTATTAATTTCATGTAATACTTAGTGATAATTCCATGTTTTGGATGAGAATTTATCAAACTTCATTAGGTGAATATTTTTCTTCACTTAACTTTAGTATGTTTTATTTATCTTTTTTTATGGATTCTATCTAGAGGATCCTACTGAGTATGCTTGTTATTCTCACCCTACCAATATGTAATCTATTTTTCAGGTGCACATGATCTTTTTAGTTATTGGTATGGAACTTGTAACGACCCAAAGTTTCATTAATGGAAAATGCCTCTTGATCCAATTAAATGTCTATTTATGAAAAATGTTTTTATAAGATGTCAACTTCTTTGGTTTTATGATAAGAGTTGTGACCGTTACTTTTATAGCCGTTGAACAGTGATCACATGATTAGTATAAATATAAGGCTTTAACGAACCCAATTTTACTCAGACAAAGGAAGCGATGGCCTCATCCAATAGAATTGCCACAAACGAAGCCCATTTTTCGGAGCTCAGAAAAGATGTGGCATCCTTGGGCTTCGCCCTTGACCAAGCCCAAGCTGAGCTTCATTATGTCAAGCTCGAACGTGACCGTCTATGAGAAAAGTGGATGTTGATAGAGATTACCACTCGAGCGATGTTATCCGAGCCGCCCCAAGAGTCTGTCACCATCGCACACCTTACCCTTAGGTCTTATGCCGCTTTTTTAAGGGGTTATGTAACAAATAAGTAGTACTATGTTCATGTACATTATTTTTTGGTATATAATAATGAATATAATTTCTAGTCATTTTTGATACATTGTAAATTGTTTTTAAAATACAAATGGTGTTTTTAGTTATTATTTAATTAAGAATTCAATTTTATTAAATTAAGGGATTTTTGAATTAAATAATATTTTAATAAAATATTATTATTAATATTAAATTAATTTATATTAAATATAAATGATCTTATAAATTTATGAATGCAATTAAAATTTTTATTAAGGTTTGAAATCCATTTCTGTCAAAACCCGTGAATTTTTTATAAATGTTGGATTTTATTTTAAAAGTGAAAATTAACATATTTAGAAATTTTTTTAGATACAATAAATGTCATTTCTGGAATCAGGACGTCGAAATTATCCAACGGTGAATTTTTCATAATTTTCTGAGATAGTCAAATTTTTGGGTAAAAATTAAATACCGTTTAAATATATAATGTGTTTTATGACATCATAATGACCCAAGGGTGATGTAATAAAATACCATAATCCTTAAGTTCGGCCAATATCTATTTTAACATTAAAATAAAGTGATTTTGGGTTTGTTTGACTTACTTTTCAAATCATTAATGAACCCCTCAAGACTTATTCAACACTTTACCTTTTTAAATTAATTTCCATGGGAGTGTGACTCACCTCCACATAAGCAACCCTAATATTTTAATAAGTTCGGACCTTGGCCTTGTAAAATATTTTTTTCCTATTTCCTTTTCCAAAAACCATGGGAAAGAACCATGGGATGGTTTGTGGTTTGGATTAGTTTAATATAAGGGGTCCCAAACCTAAATAATAAAGAATTCTATCACCTTTCATATATAAACCCACTCAAGCTCCCACTAACTCCTCACTAAAATCCCTTGGAGTTCGTCCAACCTATGACCTACTCTCTCTAGAATCCTCCCAAGGTTCCCCAAGCTCCCAAGAAGCCTCTCACAAGCCTCTCTCTAGCCTTTGGAGGCACACTTCCAAGTAAGGGTTTTTTCTTCCTTTCTCATTTTTGTCAATTTTCATTAAGTTGTATTGCCCTTTTAATTTCAATTATAAATATTGGGGTATGGTTTCACACCTCCCTCATACTACCCTCTTTATGTTTGAATTATGGGATACCCCTTTATCTTTCATTTAATTCCTCCCATGTACACCCGTTACTATGCTGAAATTCCGAAAGGAACTTCTCTCTCCTCTTTTATATTCAAGAAATACTTTTATATCATGAATCTAAATTCCATTACAATTGTTGGGACTTTTACCTATATGACCTCCTTACTGTCCATTACATGTAAATATGATGAGGAACCCCTTTCTCTCTCATCAACCTTTTTTATGAATTCTTATGTCACGCTGTTATGCTGCCGAGATCGCACCGATTTTCTAAGCCAATGTCATTGTGTAGTGAATACCATGCCCATTTCTCTATCAAGGGTATTCACCTTTATGCACATTTACTTATTTATTGTAAAGTTTCATGTATTAATTCCACATTCCTTTATAGTGGAATAAATGATTATGTTTTATGAATCCATGTTTTATGATCCATGTGGCACACTTATGCCTGAAATGAAATGTTTAAGAAGGGTGAGCCCTTATAGCGCTCCAATGCATTGGGTAAAGTATAGTATCATGATAATTTAAGTGCAATGAGTGTTGACTCATGCTAATTCAAGTACAACGAGGGTTTACTCGTGCTTCATGTGCAATGAGGGTTTACTCATGCTCCATGTGCAATGAGCCTTGGCTCATGCTAATTCAATGTTAAGTGTTGTTGCCACATTTCCATGTTATGATTATCATGCTTTATCATGCCTTTATGTTCATGTTTATTTTATGATCTATTGATATTCCTATTGTCTAACATGTATTGTAATCCTCATGTTATTCCTTGTGTACTCCCTTACTGGGCTTTATAGCTCACCCTTTTCTTATGCATGTCCTCAGGTTATCCCATGCAATGCTAAGTACGAGGGAATGTAGTGGTCATATAAAGGAAGTTTTCAATAAAGATGTTGTATCTCATGTTTTATGTTTTTATGTAATGATACTAAGCCCCAAAGACACTAAACCTCTTGATCTTCTTTGTTGTATCAAGTGAAGTTCTGTGTAATGAATCATGTTTAAGTTGTAATAAAAAGCAGGGTTGTCATAGTTGGTATCAAAGGATAGGTTTAGTTATTTTTGGGATTAAGAAACCCTAATAAATCCTTAGATACAAGACTAAGTATAATAAAAAAATCCCTAAGTTTTGGTAAATACTAAGTAAGTGGTTTATCAAACAAATACATCCCTGTCTGGATACGGGCAGGTAGAGGCGACTCTGGCATAGATGTATCCTAGAGGTAAAACCCGAAAACACTGTTTTGAGCTAGACTCGAATGGGAACTGGTGCACAAAAACGGGCCTTGCTGCACTCTTGGTTACGACACTCCCAGGGGATATGTTTTGATAAATTCACAATCTTAGTATAAACCCTTATTAAGGAAAAAATGCCCCTAAGAATATATGTTAGAAAGTAGATCATGAAAAGCCTATATTGAAGCCTATAGACTCATGAGTTAAGGAATGAAAGTTTATTTATAAGTCATCAAATTTTGTCTTTGGATTACCCTTTTATGTGTTACCCCTAACTTTCCTTTTATTCTAGCCAATGGCCGGTAATAGGAGGACTCGGGCTAACAACCGTTGTGAAGATCAGTGTGATGACTGTACTAATGAGATGCCCAATCCAATGGGAGCAGGAATCACGAACTTTGTCACGCTTCCCTCTCAGGTAACTCAAGTTTTGAATAGAAACACGGGTCAAGAGGAACGTTCAACCCCCCCTATGAAAGAAGAAGTTGCTATCGAGAGCTTCATGAGACAAAGGCCTCCTACTTTTAGTGGATCATCTGATCCCACGATCGCTGAACAATGGATCAACTCCATTGAAAAGATCTTCTCCATCCTTAAATGTTATGAACAAGAGAAGGTTCTCCTGGAGGCTTATCGTATGGAGGGTGAAGTTGATCAATGTTGGAAGTTGATCAAAAATACGAAGCCTGAGGAGGAGATCGATGCTTTGGAATGGAAGGAATTTCAGAAGATGTTTTTCGATAAATATTTTCCGCGCACCCTCCGTCTTAAGATGGAAAGGTAATTCCTTTCCCTCAAGCAAAAAGATGAAGAATCTGTGGGAGCATACGAGGCAAACTTCACAAGGCTTGCACGATACGCTTTCGGCTTCGTCGTTACCCCCAGATGCAAGGTTGACCGCTTCTTTGGTGGGTTGAAGCCTAGCTTGCGGAAAGCATTAGAGATCCGTGACTTCGACAGCTATGAGGAAATTGTTCGATGTGCCCTAAAGGTCGAAATGGAGATCGGAGAATCACAAGGGTATCATGGGGACATGAAGAATAAGGTAGAATTCAATGCTGGTGGTCCGATGGATAAATCCAATGGCGCTAAGAAGTTCCAGCACCCCACTTGCCAAAAGTGCGGAAAGAAGCACCCTAGAAATTGCCTTAAGGTGACAAGAAAATGCTTCAGGTGTGGAAGAGAAGGGCACCTAGCTATTAACTGTCGGCAAGAAGGACCCACGGCTGCGAAAGAGGTGAGGAACGCTCCGTTCGAACCTCAACGCGTTGTTCAATGCTACAAATGAAAAGAACCTGGTCATTTTGCAAATCAATGCCCTAATCTAAGGGTTATCGGAGGCAACCAACAACCTCCAAGATAGAAAGGAAGAGCTTTTTCCATCACTTCTGCTGAAGTGAACCCCGACAATGAAGTGGTGACAGGTACGCTAGTTATTCATTCAAGAATAGCGAACGTACTTTTTGATTCAGGTTCTACGCATTCTTTTTTATCTCAAAAGTTCATTAGAACAATCCCAGCACCACCACAGATCATGGAAGTAAAGATGTCGGTGAGTATGGAAAATGGGGCAATCATTGCATCCCATGAATATAAGTCCTCCCCTATTATAATCTATGGATTGAATTTCCCGGAAAACCTCTTCATACTCCCTTTGGTGTCATTTGAGGCAATTCTTGGCATGGATTGGATTTCCTTATATAGATCCAACATAAATTGTCGGGAGAGGGAAATCACACTCCATATGGAGAATCGACCCCCGATTCTTTACAAGTGTCAGGAGAAAGATGAATCTCCTTTAGCTCCATTATCTCAAGCATGGATATTACTGGCCTATGAGCACGCGTATCTGGATCAGATGATTGAGTCCAAAGAAGAAACCATCCTTGAATAAATGCCTATTGTGAGGGAATTCACGGAAGTGTTTCCCGAGGAACTGCCTGGTCTTTCTCCAAGAAGAGATGTTGAGTTCTCAATTGAACTTATACCTGGGGCTCTACCAATATCCAAGATTCCATATAGAATGGCTGTTGTTGAGCTTGAAGAGCTGAATAAACAACTACAGGAGAATCTGGATAAAGGGTTTATACGCCCAAGTGCTTCACCATGGGGTGCACCAGTCCTCTTCATCAAGAAGAAGGATGGGTCAATGCGGCTCTACATCGATTATCGTGAACTTAACAAAATCACGATAAAGAACAAGTATCCACTCCCAAGAATTGATGACTTGTTCGATCAGTTGCATGGGGCACAATACTTCTCCAAGGTGGACTTGCGGTCAGGATATTATCAAGTAAGGGTGAAGAAGGAAGATATTCCCAAGACTGCTTTTCGTACAAGATACGGGCACTATGAATTCATAGTAATGCCTTTCGGACTCACCAATTCTCCAGCAATATTCAGGGACTTGATGAATAGAGTCTTTAGAGATTACCTTGACAAATTTGTGGTAGTCTTTATAGATGATATTCTAATAAACTCCAAAACCCAGGAGGACCATGAGGAGCATTTGAGAACTTTACTAGAGACTTTGTGCAAGGAGAAGCTCTATGAAAAGTACAACAAGTGTGAGTTCTGGTTGAAGGAGGTCTCATTCTTGGGCCATATCATCACAAGCAATGGGATATATATGGACCCCTCCAAAACAGATGCAATTGAGGGATGGACGAGGCCAACATCGGTAACGGATATCCATAGCTTCTTGGGGTTAGCTGGATATTATCGACGATTTGTGAGAAATTTCTCACAATTGTCCAACCCTCTTACCAATCTAACTCGAAAGGGAGTAAAGTTTGATTGGAGTGATGAATGCGAAGAAAGCTTCAAGGAGTTGAAAAGGAGGCTTATCACTGCACCCGTGCTCACTTTACCCACAAGTGGGGAGCTTTTTGTGGTATTCAGTGATGCTTCGAAAAAGGGATTAGGATGTGTGCTGATGAAGAATGAAAAAGTGATATCCTATGCCTCAAGGTAGTTGAAAATCCATGAGAGAAACTATCCAATGCATGATCTAGAGTTGGCGGCTGTGATCTTTGCCCTGAAAATCTGGCGGCATTATCTCTATGGAGAGAAATGTGAGATATATACTAACCACAAGAGTCTTAAATATATATTCACATAGAAAGAGCTTAATATGTGCCAGAGAAGATGGATAGAGCTCATAAAGGATTATGACTGTTCAATACATTACCACCCTGGGAAAGCGAACAAGGTGGCAGATTCCCTAAGTAGAAAGGATCCAACGATTATATCAATGATGAGAATTTATAAGGATCCAATCTTCTTATACTTGATGAAGATGGACGTGGGAATCATAAAGAAGGGAACATCATCAATCCTTTCACAAATGATTGCTCAAAAATCTCTTTTGGAAAGGTTAAAGGATGCTCAAAAGGATGATGTGGGAATTCAAGAAAAAGTAGAAACTATCAAAAAGGGAAAATCCTCAGAGTTTAATGTTAATGAAGAAGGAATTGTGCGGTTTCGGAAAAGACTATGTGTTCCATCAAGTCCGGAGGTGAAGAAAGAACTTTTGGATGATGCACATAGTTTAAATTTCTCTATACACCCAGGGAGAACAAAGATGTATCGAGATCTCCGAGAAAACTTTTGGTGGGATAATATGAAGAAGGAGATCGCTGAATATACATCAAAGTGCCTGGTGTGTCAGCAAGTGAAGGCCGAGAGGCAGAAGTCTAAGGGGATGATGCAACCATTGCCCATACCAGAATGAAAATGGGAGAACATCACCATGGACTTTGTCACCGGACTTCCTAGGACATCCAAAGGCAATAATGCAATCTAGGTTGTTGTGGATCGTCTTATAAAGACTGCACACTTCATTGCTATTCGGGAGGATTTCTCATTGGATCAACTAGCACATATATCAGGGAAGTGGTAAGGTTTCATGGAGTACCACTATCTATTTTGTCTGACCGAGATCCAAGATTCACCTCTAAGTTTTGGAAGAGTCTTCAACATGCTCTGAATACTGAACTGAACTTCATTACGGCTTATCATCCTCAAACTGATGGCCAATCCGAGCGGACTATCCAAACACTTGAGGATATGTTGATAGCGTGCTCAATGGACTTTAAAGGAGGATGTGATCAATATCTTCCTCTGGTTGAGTTCTCTTATAATAACAGTTTCCACTCGAGCATCCGAATGACACCATATGAAGCCCTGTATAGGAAAAGGTTCAGAACACCGGCATGTTGGGATGAGGTCGGTGAACGTAAGCTGCTTGGACCAGAAATGGTCGAAGAAATGGTAGAGAAGGTGAAAACCATTCAGGAGCATATCAAGGCAGCACAGAGTCGACAAAAGAGTTATACAGATAATCGTCGACGAGACCTTGAATTTAAAGTTTGAGACATGGTATTTTTACGCATATCTCTGTGGAAGAAGGTCATGAGGTTTGGAAAGAAAGGGAAGTTAAGTCCAAGGTACATCGGCCCCTTTGATATTCTTGATCGTGTTGGGGATGTGGCCTATCGACTAGCACTTCCACCTACTATGGCCAAGGTGCATGACATCTTTCATGTATCCCTCCTAAGGAAGTACATATCAGACCCTTCACATGTACTCTCTTCTGAGGTGGTACAATTGGAAGATGATCTTTCTTATGAGGAGCAACCAGTGAAGATCTTAGATCGTAGAGAAAAAGTTCTACGAAATAAGACAATACCCCTCGTCAAGGTGTTGTGAAAAAACCACATGTTTGAAGAAGAAACTTGGGAGTCGGAGGATATGATGAAGCCGAGTTACCCACATTTGTTTTAGTATGGGAAAAGGAAAATTTCGAGGGCGAAATTTCTTAAGGGGGGAATATTGTAACGACCCAAAGTTTCATTAATGGAAAATGCCTCTTGATCCAATTAAATGTCTCTTTTTGAAAAATGTTTTTATAAGATGTCAACTTCTTTGGTTTTATGATAAGAGTTGTGACCGTTACTTTTATAGCCGTTGAACAGTGATCACATGATTAGTATAAATATAAGGCTTTAACGAACCCAATTTTACTCAGACAAAGGAAGCGATGGCCTCATCTAGTAGAATTGCCCCATACGAAGCCCATTTGTCAGAGCTCGGAAAAGAGGTGGCATCATTGGGATTCACCCTTGACCAATCCCAAGCTGAGCTTCATTATGTCAAGCTCGAATGTGACCGTCTATGAGAAAAGTGTAAGTTGATAGAGATTACCACTCGAGCGATGTTATCCGAGCCGCCCCAAGAGTCTGTCACCATCACACACCTTACCCTTAGGTCTTATGCCACTTTTTTAAGGGGTTATGTAACAAATAAGTAGTACTATGTTCATGTACATTATTGTTTTGTATATAATAATGAATATAATTTCTAGTCATTTTTGATACATTGTAAATAGTTTTTAAAATACAAATGGTGTTTTTAGTTATTATTTAATTAAGAAATAAATTTTATTAAATTAAGGGATTTTTTAATTAAATAATATTTTAATAAAATATTATAATTAATATTAAATTAATTTTTATTAAATATAAATGATCTTATAATTTTATGAATGAAATTAAAATTTTTATTTAGGTTTGAAAGTCATTTCTGTCAAAACCCGTGAATTTTCGATAAATGTTGGATTTTATTTTAAAAGTGAAAATTAACATATTTAGAAATTTTTTTAGATAAAATAAATTTCATTTCTATAATCAGGACATCGAAATTATCCAACGGTGAATTTTTCATAATTTTCTGAGACAGTCAAATTTTTGGGTAAAAATTAAATACCATTTAAATATATAATGTGTTTTATGACATCATAATGACCCAATGGTGATGTAATAAAATACCATAATCCTTAGGTTAGGCCAATATATGTTTTACCATTAAAATAAAGTGATTTTGGGTTTGTTTTACTTACTTTTCAAAGCATTAATGAACCCCTCAAGACTTATTCAACACTTTGCCTTTTTAAATTAATTTCCATGGGAGTGTGACTCACCTCCACATAATCAACCCTAATATTTTAATAAGTTCTGACCTTGGCCTTGTAAAATATTTTTTTCCTCTTTGCTTTTCTAGAAACCATGGGAAAAAACCATGGGATGGTTTGTGGTTTGGATTAGTTTAATATAAGGGGTCCCAAACCTAAATAATAAAGAATTCTCTCACCTTTCCTCTATAAACCCACTCAAGCTCCCACTTCCTCCTCACTAAAATCCCTTTGAGTTCTTTCAACCTATGCCCTACTCTCTCTAGAATCCTCCCAAGGTGCCCCAAGCTCCCAAGAATCCTCTCACAAGCCTCTCTCTAGCCTTTGGAAGCACACTTCCAAGTAAGGGTTTTTTCTTCCTTTCTCATTTTTGTCAATTTTCTTTAAGTTGTATTGCCCTTTTAATTTCAATTATGAATATTTGGGTATGGTTTAGCACCTCCCTCATACTGACCTCTTTATGTTTTAATGATGGGAGACCCCTTTCTCTCTCATTTAATGCCTCCCATGTACACCCGTTACTATGCTGAAATTCCGAAAGGAACTTCTCTCTCTTCTTTTATATTCAAGCAATAATTTTGTATCATGAATCTAAATTCCATTAAAATTGTTGGGACATGTACCTATATGACCTCCTTACTGTCCATTACATTTAAATATGATGAGGAACACCTTTCATTCTCATCAACCTTTTTTTTGAATTCTTATGTCATGCCGTTATGTTGCCGAAATCGCACCGATTTTCTAAGCCAATGTCATTGTGTAGTGAATACCATGCCCATTTCTCCATCAAGGGTATTCACCTTTATGTACATTTACTTATTGATTGTAAAGTTTCATGTATTAATTCCACATTCCTTTATCGTGGAATAAATGATTATGTTTTATGAATCCATGTTTTATGATCCATGTGGCACACTTATGCATGAAATGAAAGTTTTAAGAAGGGTGTGCCCTTATAGCGCTCCAATGCATTGGGTAAAGTATAGTATCATGATACGTCAAGTGCAATGAGTGTTGACTCATGCTAATTCAAGTGCAACGAGGGTTTACTCGTGCTTCATGTGTAATAAGGGTTTACTCATGATCCATGTGCAATGAGCCTCGACTCATGCTAATTCAATGTTAAGTGTTGTTGCCACATTTCCATGTTATGATTATCATGCTTTATCATGACTTTATGTTCATGTTTCTTTTATGCTCTATTGATATGCCTATTGTCTAACATGTATTGTACTCATCATGTTATTCCATGTTTACTCCCTTACTGGGCTTTATAGCTCACCCTTTTCTTATGCATGTCCTTAGGTTATCCCATGCAATGATAAGTACGAGGGAATGTAGTGGTCATGTAAAGTAGGTTTTCAATAAAGATGTTGTATCTCATGTTTTAAGTTTTTATGTAATGATCCTAATACCCAAAGACACTAAACCTCTCGATCTTCTTTGTTGTATCAAGTGAAGTTCTATGTAATGAATCATGTTTAAGTTGTAATAAAAAGCAGGGTTGTCATAGAACTTACTTTATTTTTGTGTTGTTCAAGAGTATTTTTGGATTTGATACATTTTCCAAGGTTTTATGTTTGGTGTTTGTACATTCCTTTGGTATTTTTTTAGTTTGTATGACATTACATGTGCACATTTGTTTCTATTTTCATTTATTTTGTGGAGGATTTACTTGGTTGGTTTTATCCCTATTTCCTTAAGATCTTATTAAAGGTAAATTACTCTCATTATCTATGTGATATACCCTCGGTGAAAGTTGATAACTCATATACTATTGGAGGTAGGATTCAGGGATCATTATCACCCTTCTCTCATTGCCAACATAGTATTACCTTTGGGGGGAGAGATTCATGATAGAAATGTAGAGTCGAGTTCATATGATCCTTATAAACATTGAAGCCACCCTATTTTTATTTATTTAATTTCCCTTATTAACTCCTAAAAATATAAAAAAATATCTTTTTTCACACCGATGACTATTTTTTATAAATAAATGTATGATTTTACTAAGTTTTTCATGTAGATCAAGGTGATGAGATTTTCAAGAATATTTTATATCATTTAAAAGGAATTTTTATATTATAAATAAATTCAAAACTGAAATTAATGATTACCTAACAAAGGAAAATCTGAATGGAATTATTTTATTCATTCTCTATAGTATAATACAATGGTGTCTTCCACTAGATCACTTGGGAATTTTAAGTGATCATTTTATAAAATAATTTTTTTGATGTGGATTTTTGTAGATGTAATCAAGAAACATTTTTTATTGTAAAAGGGTTTCATTATATTTTTGTGGAGATAAATACCTTGAATAGATGATTTTTTTATTTTTATCATAATGATTTATCATGGTGTAATGTTTAAATGATAATTATTTTTGTGATGGATTGTGAATGAATTTAAATGGTTCATTAATCTATTAACCTTTAGAGAATATTAAAATATGAGAGATAATTGTTTTAGGAATTTAAGATCAATTACATGATTTGACATAATAGTTGATTCTACAATATATATATCCTTTATGTAAGGGTATGTGAACTTCTCATGGAAAGGATATGGGTTTGAAATGATAATTAATTGGACATCCCCTTATGATTATGGGATTTTTTAATGTGGTTTAAGGGGAAGTATTTTATTAGTATTTGTGTTATTATGAAAACAAAATATGTTATTATTCTTGTATCTTCCTCATTATATAGTATAAGAGGGTATTTCTTATGGATTATGGTTTTATGAGAGGCTTGGGATTCTCCAACAGTTCACCGTATAATTATGATAAAAATATCAACATGTGAACAAAACTAGTTGTATGCATCATTGAATGGATTATTGATTGTAGAAAATTGGCTTATAAAGTATTATTTTATGATATTTTCTAAGTGATGTAAAGTTACCTTTAAAATATTATGATTTTAATATTTATTATTAAATTACATTGGTGATGTTTTGAGTGGTATAATGATAGTGATTACATGAATAACATGTTGATGGTTTATGTTAGAGAATCAATTATAAGTGTAGGATTATTTAATTTATTAGTTATTATATTTTGATGTAATTTTTGTGATGGTATTACCAATATCTATGTAATCACCACCTAATGGATACTTTCTTTGGTGAAACTTATAAATAAGTTACTGAGTGAGCTAACTGGATAGATAAATCTTGTTTCCCCACCCCATCCCACCTTTTATTATTGATTGTATATGTTTATGATCAATTTTATATGTATAAATGGATGAATTATGGTTACGACAATGGGTTTATGATAGGTTTATAAGTTTTATAGATATTGGGATCTGTTGGTAGAAGTTGGTTTATAGGGACACTTATTATATTTTATAATAGTAAACATAGTTATTCATCACCAGTATTATCACTTAAACTTTATAAGGTCCAATATGAATTCAAATTGTAATTCATTCACTGAATCTGTAAAAGATGAAAATAGGATAGAATTTGATAATGTCCTTGGTTTTTTCAGGCAGGTATCTATTGAATTTACCAATTAAATTCCAAAAATATATTCGAGTTCCATATAATATGAAAATATTGATGAAGTTCTATAAGGTATTTAAAACTAAAAACACTTACCTAGAAGGTTTTGGATTTTTGAAATCAAAATGAATTGCATGATGAAGAATAATAGAAAGGAAAGCTCAATAGATCATGGTAGAAATATATGAAAAGGAAAAAGAAGGAAAAAATAAGGAGAATATTCAGGATTTCTTTACATCTACATTGGAGTGTGTTAGGACATGATCTATGAAGAAAATTCTACTAACCAAAGTCCACTAATTGATATCCTAGATAATGTGGAAACATGACCTCAAACATTCTTTCTAGTATGCTAGAGGGTATCAAATAATAGAGGGGGTCTAAGGTAGTATGGTGTGGATACTATACCACCCATATTAGAGAACAATGATATAGGAAATAATAGATATCAGATACATATAGATAAATTAATAAACCAACATCCTTAATAGTTCCAAATAAATAATCACAAACCATGAAACATCAAAATGATACATATATAATGTCAAGCATTCATACATTAAAAGAGAGTTATAAAACTGTAAATTTAAAAATAAAAAAATATTCAAAAACTATAAAACCATATAAAATAGTCACTAGTAATAGTTTGGTCATAGTCTCCAATGACCCTTCCTAGATTCCTAATAAACCATCAGTCATAAAGATATTTTTCCTTGTCCTCGATTGCAACCATAAAGTCTACTCAGGTATCAAATGATGACCCCAACTGGGTGTGAGTGTGACTCATTAGGACACCATGAACTACATCTATAATAATATTCAATATAATCATAACATGCATGATGATGTGTATAATAAATAAAGGAAATATTAATAAATTAACTAAATTGATCCCTAAGTTTAGTGGTGACACCCAAATCGACCATACCTACTTTGGCCAGTGTTGGAAGTCTCTATCCATAATGGTATCAGGCATAAAAGAAGTCCCCTCAAAGGTGATCACAAGTGGTCAAAATTGATCATGAATCATCATTGAACACTAGGAGGATGATCATAGGTAATACAATTAGTCACATAACATTTTCAACCTATTAGAGGATGATCCTAGGTGGTCCACATAATCAGGAAACATTGATGACCCCTAGGAAGATGATTTTAGGTGGTCCAAGTAATCTATCGAGACAACTGATACTTAAGAGGATGATCATAGGTGGTGTAACTGATCAT
Organism: Viscum album; assembly: GCA_963277665.1. NCBI lineage: Eukaryota > Viridiplantae > Streptophyta > Magnoliopsida > Santalales > Viscaceae > Viscum > Viscum album. Next base: position 869,637 of record CAUJRU010000251.1, read on the forward strand.
GAAACACTATCAGACCCAATGAGGATGATATTGGGAAGTACACATAATCAATAAATAATATTGAACTCTAGAAGATTTTCTTAGCTAGACCAGGTAATCTGGAAACGCTATCGACCTATAAGAGAATAATCATAGGTGGTCTAAGTAATGAGGAAACATTGTTGAATCCAAGGGGTAAATGCCCCAATGAATTCAAAAGTCATAGGTGTCAACATTAAATCCAAGGGGACTTACTCTAAGTAATTCCATACAGTTTTCATAACTAAATTACAAAGGAATTAAATCAATCAATTTATTTAGTTTAATTTATGAAATTATCCCATTATACCCCAATACACTAAATCCTAGAGCACATCTGAGGCATCCTTGATCACACACCCACGGTAATATTAAAGTCCAATACACAAGTTAATCTACCTCTTTAAATACCCACTATATTCCCAAATAAAGTTCACCTCAATTTCTTTCTAGAGTTTATGTATTTTCACCAACATACTATTCATGACTTATGGAGAGGTATAATATCTTTATTTGGGGTCACAAAATGTTTAATTATTTATCCAGTTCAAGAAGGTAGAATTTCAGAGAAACCAAATCTCATACACATAATGAAAAGAGTAATTCTTTTAAGGGTTAAATTATAGGAAAAAAACCTTATTCAAATAGATACCCACTTATCCAAAACTATACTTTGATTCGATCTAAATCAAAAGAAATCAGAAAAGAATCAAAATACCCAGAAAATATATCATGATAGAAGAAAATGGTGTAATCATTCTTAAAAACGAAATATATTGGTAAAAAAAGAGAAGAACTAATAGATTTTACTCAAGATTATGATCGTAACAAACATTAGTTGAATCCATGGATAAATGGGGAAGAACACTTCTTGGAAGGGGAGAAGAACCAAGAGGGATGAGAGTGCATCATATAGCACAGATTAAGGGAAGTACATTTTATTTTCAATCCACCTCTTAATTAATTTATTTTATTCAACTAAAAAAATAACATAGGAGAGTTTCAAAGTTTGAAATGTCAGTCCATACTATGAATGGGTTGAGTCGGGGGTACCTCTCATCTACCCAAATATTTCACAGAATGAGGAATTAATTCAAACTTTGTACTACTAAACTCTGCATCATTTTAGATACAAACCTAATCTTACTACCCGAAGCACTTCTTGAGACACTCATGAACCCAAAACCTTAATAATTAAGTAAAAAACACATGTTCTTGAAAAACATAAGACAAAACATACCTCATAAAGAACCAAGATTTTACAACCTCCCCACAATATAGTAGTTTATCCTTGAGGTTCTCTTTTTGACATCACTGGGTATATTCATCAAAAAAGATTTTCCATTAGGCTGTGATATCAGAATCCTACTCCCACATATCCTCATGGAAATTTCTATGCTTCCACTATTCACATAGTAGAAAAACTATCTTCCATGAAGAACCTTTTCACTTTGAAAAACTATATGAATCAGATGATCCTCAAAGGAAACTTCATCATCAAGATCTATATTCTCTGTGTTGACCATGGGAGATGGATAATGAAAGTATAATCAAATCTATGATACATTAAATACATCATAAATGGTACCAATACACTATGGAATAGACAATCAGTATGACACTAGAAAAATCCTCTCCACTATCTTGAATGAACCCACATACCTAGTCACTAACCTCTCCTTTTATAATACGTTGGTGACCCAACCTTGGTAACACTCTTAAGAATACCCTATCACCCACCGAGAACAGAAGAGGTTAGTGTCATCGGTCCATATAGGATCTCTTCCTAATTTTAGGATTCTCTATATACTTCTATATAAATTGAATATGGTCTAAATTTTCAAGCATTAGAATCGACCAAACCATCACTAACTCACCAGCCTCCATCCAAAATAGAGGTGAAATACATGGTCTATCATATCAATCCTCATATGGTTCCCTCTATATAGGCACCTAATAAATCTAAATTTAGGATAAATCTATAAAAAATAATCTATTTTCCCATGAACAACTATAACCAAGGGTGCATGATCTCTGTATGTCCTCTAAGACCTTAATAGTCCTTACATATTTCTCATCTATTTGGGAAGGATATGCAGTACTCAGATGCACCTACATACCCATTCTAAGTCAACTTTAACATATTTTGTGAACCATCATGTCCCTATATCCTAAATGTACGAACCAAACTACATGACTACTGGTGGATGTGGTCATGTTAACCCTACACCCAAACCGGTTATGTTACTCAAAATCCCACCAACCCATGAAATGTGGTATTGATTACCTTAACCATATCCACTATGATGAACCACTTTTGACATCATTCATGGTTTCCCAAACTTAGCAATTTCACACCCCATTGGTTGATTCCACCTATTTATACAAGTCCATTTCTCACATGACTGTTCTTATCAAAACCCACTTTTTAACTCTCAAGACTATTTATAACATGAGGTCATGTTGGTATCTTATCAACAAGAACCAACTCTTATAGGCCCAATCACTCTAATATCCTAATTTTTTATATTCACACTTGATCATGTCACTCTATTATTATCCCATATCTAGTGATTGTCAAATATTGATCACACTGGATTCACCCAACTCCCATTAACCAATATTCATAGAAGGGTGCCATCCATTTTCCTCACCTAGATCGACTATTGATACTCATGAAATGTCACAAAAATACAAAAACCACTTGTTGGTTTTATCAACATGCCACTTATGACATATATTATAACTACACAAATGAGTGTCATGATATCAATATATATTTAGTGTGATCCCTACAATAGGGATTTCTAATTACTGATCTACAAGAAAGATCCTTTTTGATATCAACTGTTATCTAAACATTGTAATTCTTGATCCTCGCTCATGTTATTTGAATAAGTCCTCAACTCGATCACTACTCAAGACTTCATTTATATTGTAGTTATCCACACAACCACTTTATATTTTTTTAAAAGCTTCCACTGTACACCCATTCATGATTAGTCTAGTGTAAAGTCCACAACCATTCCAACCATCATGAAGCACTCACATTATTTCTAGTTGCGGGGCAAACCTAGACCCTCTAGAAACTGAATTCCACATCAGTTCCTAACACACCATAGTTTAAGAACTTCATGATTCTTTCACCATTATGTTGATCCACTTAGTCAATTATAATTTCAAAGGATCCTTTAGTTATCACACAACATCTCACTCTTTTCACAAAAGGTTTAAAATCATCTCTCACATGATCTAACCATCACAACATCATCCAAACTAGATGGCCCCATGGCCATTTTAGTACTAAATTACAAAGAACCCATCCCACACATTAGTAACACCATAATTCCACAACGTACTTGGATAATATACACCTATACATACTCAAAATAATCACTTACATAGACTAGGATATGTCATAGTATCAATGGTACAACCCCTAATTTTATTCCTCATTCAACCAAGTCTTTCATGCCTTTCCACCATCACATCATATTTTATCATTCACAAATATCATCAACAACCCATGACCTCACTCCATGCATCCAACAAAAATTAAGGGGTACGAAACCAGACCAGAACACATTGGAAACTCATAAGTTACTAACTCTAAATGGATCTCGAGGGATAGAACACATATATAAAAAAATCGTCCATCCACACTATGTGGGAATAAAATGCAACCACAATTCATTTTTTAAAAATTCATACATTGATATATCCCACATGCCATCCAACTATATCCACATAAAATCTCACAACAATATTACCTATGTATGGCTATGAATAGGTTTCACCAATGCACCTACCATATAAAAAGCTCACTTAACACATGGTAGAGTATTTTCCCATTTAATCTCACAAAACAGTACTCAATATTTCCATTTTCTAACAAAGAATTCCTAGAATGAAAACTTTCCATTTATAATATATTATACCTTCTCACACAACTATCTTGAGTCATATCCCATCAATACTAGTAATAATTTTCTAATAACCCCTTTTACAATGATCATTTCATGTTGATCTCATCTACCTAAAAGCATCTCACTAGATGATTTCTTTTTAGTAAGCCTAAAGAATATCACTCATGCCAAGTAAAATAATATGATCACCAACTATCCAGGAATTACAACAAAACCATAAGTATCTATCCATAATCAGACCATTCTAGATTTAAAAAACTTGAATAACCCATCCAATAAGGTTAGACATCCAACTGATCCTTCCCTTTGTAACTCAAAAAATACCATTAAAATTAAGAATGTACATATATAACCACCACATAAAGAATTTATACACCTATACCAAGAATATATTTTCACTCCCATAAATAAATATAAATATAAGTTATCTATAATTCTTTTAACCTCTTGGGCATAAAAATTATAGGTTAACCGCTATTTTGGTTTACACTCCATGTATCACTTAAACCATAAATAATAGCAATTAAATTACATGTTACAGAGTAAAAAAGATCAGCTCACCAATACCCTTAGTATAATTTAAATATTGAAAATAAACTCACCTACTATTAAACCCCCTCTAGAGTTATCATATACACATATACATTAATCATCCCATACTAATGATGAAAACCCACTCCAGGGTTATCCTCAAATCATTTTCCTAGAAAATAGTGGGAAAAAATAGAATGAAACACTTTTTCAACTCTTCTCATGACTTATAACATAAGGATTTCACATAAAAGATCAATTCTATCCTACCTCACCAAATCTCATGCCAGGAACCAACACATAATAGTCATAATAAACTATGGAATATCACAATTATCTAGGTCACAGTTTAAATGAAAGTCACAATAGTTATAATATATGTTATCTTACACACCCCACACTATAAAGGTTACACACACATGGATCTCTCACTATCCCCATTTTCCCATTATCAAGATTAGGTCATACAAAAATAGACCATATCAAAACACATAACTATTAGGTTTCCTAATATCACAGTTCAAGGAATGTGATAGCTAACATAATTCCCCACTACTCCCTACATCTCATATCATGGGAATATTATAACATGAAAAATATCAATATCCCCATATAACCATAGATAGGTTCAACATCACATATGTACACATGATTAAAAACATATAGATAGGATAAATTTCATCACATTTTTTCTCAATTTACTTTAACTATAATTTTCATAAGGCTCAGTCAAATGAAATTTCAATTACAAATTATAAAGAAAAAACATTATTAGTTATAATTGAATTTTTATTTAGATGATGATATATAATAATAAAAATAATAGACCAGTTCATACACATTTAACCATCTATAAGTTCAATTATGTAATATTACAACATAAATTTATATGGGAAACAATATATAAATTATTTATGACACTTTGAATAACTAATCCTATGTCATAATAAATGTTACTAATCACATGAAATCACATAAATGAAACTTTCATCTTAATTTATAGAGATTATTCATGAAAATTACCCATATTTATATTCTATCCAAGAGATAATAATCCCACAAATAAAAAATCATATGACTCACCAAAGGTGAAATAGGTCAAAAAAAATGAAAAACAAAACCAAAATCAGATCGCTAGTTACTCATTCCTTAAATCATACAAAGGTTAGCAAATACTAGAAAAGAGTTTCCTGAAAGTATATAAAACACATTATCACTTGTATACCTTTCCCAAATAGTCAAAAAAATGTGTTAATACAACTTAGTAATGTTTTCTGACCAAAGACCACTAATTGGTGTCCTAGACAAGGACACCGTATAAACTCAAGAATTACACCCCATATGCTAGAGGTTGATAACTATCATAAGGGGTGTAAGATAATATGGTGGTGAAACTATAATCCTATATTAGAGTACAATAAAAACTAAAATAATGGCACTCAGATGCATCCAAATAAATTTTTAAACATAAATCCCTGAAAATTCCAAATAAATAATCATAACTCATGATATATAAAAATGATCCATATTTGATGTAAAGTTATCATACATTAGTATTAATTCCTATACATAAAAAACCAAAATAAAAAAATTACATAAAAACTAAAAACTGAAAAAATGTTCTTTATTCATAGCTTGAACCTAATATCCCATTCTCTATCTTAGGTTCCCATTTAAGCATTTATCACAGGGATCTTTCCATTATCCTAACCTAAAACCATGAGGCATGATTAGGTACCAAACTGAATCTTAAGTAGTGTTTGAGTAATACTAAGTAGTTCACAAACAAGGGGTTTTATAAGAATATCACGTCAGAGCATAAAGTGCACAACGATTCTTATAACAAATATAGGAAAACATCATAAATATATTTAATCGATCTGAGGATTCTATAGTAAAAACCAGACCAATCATACATGTTTTATTCAATAATGGACGTATTTTTTTAATAATGTTATTAGGTATAAATATCTATCCCTTAAAGGTGATTCAAAGTGATCAAAAGAGATTAGGAATAATCATCTATTCTTACGAGGATGATCCTAGGTGGTCCAAGTAGTTAAGAAACAAAACCATCCTTAGGAGGATGATCCTAGTAAGTCTAAGTAATCAATGAACATTTTTGAAACCTATGAGGATGATTCTAGGAGGTCAAAGTAATCATGTAACAGTAGAAAACCCAAGGAGGATAGTCCTAGATGGTTTAATTAACTTGGAAACACTATTGATCCTTTAGAGGATGATCGTAGGCTGTCCAAATAATATAGAAACACTATCAAAACATAGTAGTATGATCCTAGGTTTTATAAGTAATATAAAAGAACAAAAAAACCCCTAGGAAGATGATCCTAGGTAATTTAGGTAATTTGGAAACACTATTGTATCTAAGGAGAAAATTCACCATGGCATTCTCAAAAAAATTATTTTGTTTAATTTCATCAGTTCACCCATAATATAACAATACCCTAGATCTTAGATTATAGCCTCTGAATCCATGGTTTTACACCCACGATCATATCTTAAGTCCAAGGCACCCTTATGGATACATTATTAATTCCCCATATTATTCACCTATCAAGTACACCATAATTAGTGGTTAAAGGCTCGATCTACTCAAAAAACACTTTTCATATCTTATAGTGAGGCTTAATATTAGGATTTAGGGTCACACAAAATTTATTTATTTATTTAGGTCAAGCACATAACTATTTTGTACGACTAAACATCATATGAACTACCAAAGAGGCAATTCTTTAAAGTCATAGCTTATAAACCACATAACTTATGCTCATAGATATCTAGTCATTCAAAACCAACTATTTATTCATGCTAAACTAGTAAAATCATAAAAATATAATAATTCCCTGAAAACAGGGAATAATAAATGAAAATGGAATAAGATCACTTAACAGTTAAAGAAACTATGAAATTGAATAAATGAGTTTATAAAATATCCTCAAGCTTCCAATTTTAATGAAAGGTGGTTGAAACCACAAAGAGATGAGATAGAAATATTCTTATAAGGGGAGAATAACCAAGGGGTATGGGAGGGTATCACTTGTCATGGCTGAAGGTAACCACCTTCTATTTAAAATCACCCTCTTAATGAATTAGTTTTATTAAAGTAAATAAAACTACATAAGAGAGGTTCATGGCATGACTTATCAGTTCACACCATGAATTGGTTGAGGTATGGGCCTTCCCCTATTCCGGAATACTTAATAGCATGAAGCATTTTTTCACACCATGAACTACTTCAATTAGTTTATTTTCAGTTTCATACTTTACCATTCTCCCTGAAACACTTCTCGAGCCACTCTTGACCCCTAGAATCTTCATAATTAAGTAAAAAATAAATATTACATCTAAAAATAATATAAAACACAGTTTATAAAGGTCTATTCTTTTACATTTGGCACAAATATTTTTTGAGTGTTTAGACTTGTATATGGATAGTTTTGATCTCCAGAGGTAAATTAATTCTATTTGAGTATTTAAAACCATATATGTGAGTCATTAAAACCTATAATTCTTATTGTGGGATTGATGTATCATTTTTATTCTTATAACCAATCATAGGAGGGGTCTAATAAAGGACAGGTTGTCTAATGTGTAAATACTAGTTTTAATTTATTCACAACAATCTATGTATGTTATTTGTTTTTTGGCATTCAATTCAAAAAATATATGGTTGTAACTTTTACAAAAATATTTTACTGTTTATTTCATAATTATTTGATTAAATTATATCCCTACCATAACCCAATAGCTGTATAAGGGACATTCATATTTCATTTGGATTGATGTTTTGAGTATAGGGAGAATCTAGAAAAAATGAGTTTATCTAAGAGATTGATATATTTTACAATAAACATTCATGGTTTATGATGTTTTTCAAAACCATGATTAGTTTTAATAAAAAAATCATTTTTATATAAATTTATAAAATATTATTATGGTTTTAGAAAAATGGGTTATGGAAAATATTTCTTAAAAATAAGGGTCTATAAATATTTTTCTCCAATGTCTTGTTTTAATATAAAATGTACAAGGTTTTTTTGTGGAATAAACTTATATGTTAACAAAAATGACAAGTTTAATACCAAATTCCTATTTTCTAAGGTCCCTTTGACTTGTTATTGTTCTTGGATAGAAACTTTGAAGTTTTTTTGGGAATTCAAGGAAAGTTCATAGTTTAAGGAATGGTATCTTAGATAGTGTGATTATCTTTATGGGGAATATTTAAGTGCATATTGATATGGGCGTGGGTGGGAACATGATCCTTGGGATTGCAAAACCTATCCATGAATTTTGTGTTTTATGTTTAGCAAAAACTTTATAATTAGGGGCATAATTCCTTGGATCATGAATTCTAGTTTTTCAATCCACCCCATGTTATGTTATTTGACTATAAAAAACTTTTTTAACCTACTGAGTCCCATCATTTACATCCTATATTTACCATGGAGGAACTTATGCTTTCATGGGAGATATTTTTAGGCTTATACCTTATAAAATGATTCAATAGATTTTAAAAGTATTAATGGTTAGGTATATATAATATTCTCATTTAAAAATTACTATGTTCTATTCTTCACTCTATAGATATACTTATCATGTTGGGTGGATCAAGAATGATTAGATCATGAATAGTGGATTTATGATGACGATCTTGTATTATTAGGTTTCAATATATCATAAGTTGATAATTGACACCAAATTTAGGGTTTCATTGAATCATGGATACTCATCATCTATGGTAGGTGTCTCCTATTAATTCCTTTGTATATAATAATTCTATATTGTTTGGTTGATTTGATGTTAAATTTCTAAATTATCAAGGAACTTTATCAAATAATTCATTTAAATTGGTTTCATTAACATTTAATGGATTTTAAATCTGGGATTTAGGTATTTTGATGAAAACCATGGTTTTTGAATTAAAATGGGTAATCTAGAAAATATTTATTATATATATATATATATATATATTAAATCGTTTTGAATTTTGGATAATGGTTTTCTTAGAGTTGTTTTAGGAAACTTTTTACATGAAGGAAAATATATTTTGGTAATTTTATAAACTCATTTACGAAAAATGACTAAGTATTTTTAGGTATAAATGAAAAGGATAAGAAATGATTGGTAGCATCATGATACATCTTGTATGGGGAGTTTCATTATCTGTTATGTACATGAGGATGGGTTATTATTTCTAAAAATACTCAGGAAAGTGATAAACCAAGGTAGGTGTATGATTTAATCATTGGTAGGTAATTTTGGGAATATTTTTTTATAATTATTTTTACTCATTAATCATAAAAAATTAAATAATGTTAGGGTGAACTAGTTTGGGTTAATATTATTTGGGGAAAACACTAGTATGAATAATTTTCATGCGATTTAATATATTTATATGTATTTTCATGAAAATCTGTTTTGTTTTGAGTTGTGTTTAACTATTTTTCAATGAAATTTATTACAGGTTTGTTATTATAGCATACATGGTATTTCATGGGTGTAATATGGGGAAATCATAATGTATATTTTTGTATTCAACACTTCCTATATATATCGGTGTGTGTGTGTGTGTTGATGTTATAAATAATGATGAAAAAAGAGAAATGATTCAATGTTCATCGATGATTGATCTTGGGACTTTTTTTCATAGTGGTGTAAAGTTATGTATTATAAGAGGAGTTAACGTATAATGATGAGTTTCATATTTTTAATTTAATTATACTGATTTAGAAGTGTAATAATTCTATTTCAATTTCACTCTATTTCATTAAAATGTTTACTTTTAAAAGATTTATTTTAATGTTTGATTTTCCATTATAAATGAAAATAATAACATATATTTGATTCATTTATTTCTATTTTAAGTCATTCCTTAAGTATTATATTATTTCCCTTGGCACTAGATACTAGAATATAGTGATTGGGGGATTCACTTATAGCGGTGTGGCTACATAATTAAATTTCTAGATTTGTTCTCCTAGTTGAGTAATCAAAAACTTATACCAGAGTTTGGTTTTAATGTCAAGTCTTGGGAAGTCTATTAATCAAGGAGATTGTGATGGAAGAGACTCAATATGTACCCTTAAAAATGTGAAGGTAACCTCTTTATATCAAGTATTGAGTTTCTTAAGAGTTTTGGTATGATAAGTGATTAAAGGATCCCTTGTAGGATTTTGTTCGATTGTGCCCTATAATTGTCTTGACCTACGAAGGATTAGGATTATTGTTTTGTTCATGCATCATGGTTTTAATATGTATATATGACATAGATGTGTATTATATTTTCAAAAAATGATTTCATTGCATAAAATATGCTTCAAAAGTAGTTTTAATGGTTTATAAAAAAATAATTATTGGAAGGAATTTAGTTTAATTTTTATTATGATTTATTTTGTAACAGTCGACCTGTAAATAGAATAAATAATTGTATGGAGAATATATAAAATTAGATATATACCATAATTCCATGTTTTTAGTTTTTAGAACCTTGTGGTCTAGCCAGAGTGAAAATATATATAGTGCCTTTTTCATTTTATTTTTTATTCATTTAAAAAAAAATCATTGTATAGATAATGTTTGTGTGGTATAAGAACATCAAAAGTGTTTCAAACTCTTGAGTTCATTTTATCAAGTGATACAAGTTCTTGTATGGGGGATGAATCACGATTAACATAAAGAATGAGATCAAGGAATAAAACTCTAGATGTATAATCCAATTATATTTATAAGTAACAATATAGTGTAAGAGGCTGGTAATTATATGGAAAGGGTCAACCAAAGAGGGAATAAATGATCGACCAAGGATCAACATTTAATATTTATAATATAAATTGTTGGAATATATTTATCATCTTATGATCTATATTGATCCCCAATATATTCACTATGTGTTTGTTTCCTAAAGGCCTAATATCTCTTTGATTATTGTGTGGTGTGTGTGTTACCTTTGAGGAATGTGATAATGTAACCTCTTACCCAAACCTATGCTTACGTAAAATCATTTATAATATACAAGAATTGAGGTTTAGTGACCTATATTGATTATTAAATTTTTACCTTTCTATCCAATTTTTGAATATAGTTGTGGTTTGTATGAGACCAAAGTGCGAGGTTGGTGGTTCCATCTAAATCATTTTCCTTGTGAACCGATGATGCTATTTTATTTTTTACTTGTTTTATAAATAATAATTGGAATGGTCATTGATGGTCTGGATGTGAATTCTTGAATAGTTATTTGAAAAAAGATGGCTTCCCCCTTATTTTTTAAAAATAAATAGTTTTTCAAATAATTATAAAATGACTTGTTAAATTGGTTTTCAAAGAATCATTTTGGATGTAAAAGAGTTGTATAGAAATTTTCTTGTGAAATGAGACAATCCATTTTGAAATTATTTGACATATGAAGCACATGGGATCCTCGGGCAACTAAGAGGGGGTTTTAGTATTTTTCCATGTCCTTGTTTGTATAGGGGGTTCACTCATGGGGTGTTACTATGTTTCCCAGGACCTATTATTCTAAGTAATTGATATTTTAACACTATATGGGGTTATATTATGAGGTGTTCCTATATTCATTGTACCCTATTATTATAAAGACATGTTTAGTGCACAATATACTGTTTTATTTTTGAGGTATGAGATACTTAGCTAGACCAGGACTATGTTATCCTAGGGGTGATCTCCTTTGTTATTTGGTTTCCACTATTTTGGATTTCATATAATATATGATCGATGATTTTTTAATTGTAAAATTCTTTACTTGAAATATTATTTGAAACTATATTATCTAGATTTTGTTTTAGGACTATGAAAAGATGAGATGTTTTACCTTTAATTTGATATAAATGTAAAAACTAATTTATCATGGTATGTTTTCATTATATTGACTATATTACAATTATTTTACATAGAAATTCTATAGAACACTTAGGTGGGATACATCAGTGATTTTTTTTCTCAAACCCAACACAATCACTTGGGGGTGTAAAAACCTTATTTTGTCTGATGCTGCAAAGGTCAAGGAACCACAATGAGGTGCAAGGTTTCATGCCATCTATGTATGGGTTACTAGCATTGACATGGTGGGATATTTTTCTCATATCATTTGGAATATAAATCGGGTTTTTATTTTTCTTTGGTTTTTTTATTAGACCTATACCTTGTTTTGGATTGTTTCTTTAGTCATATCAGTATTGATATTGTATTTTTATCATGGAATATTTACTTATTATTATACTTCTCTAATTTTATGTCATGTTTTTATTTAATGTTTGAAAAATCATTCCTTTTATTTTTTTTGTATTCATAGGTTCTTGTCACCAACCCGTGGGAATTATGAATCCCTTAAAGTATTGTGACACTCTAATTTAGAGCCTAGTTGTAGTGGGTTTCTTTGGTCAAGTCATGATAATTTGGTATCAATGGAGGTATTTAATCATTTTTTATAGTGTTAGGATGTTTTGTAGATTAGTTTTAGGATTTTTGGGACTTAAGGGGTATGTTTTGAGTGAGTTCTTGGACAACTCTCATTATAAAAAGCCTTAATTCCCCACATGACATTGGGTTGGGTGTCTCGTGTGTTGGGTGTTGATCTAGATCTCAATTTTTTATATATTATTTCAGTGTAAATTGAGATTGTTTCATTGCATGATATTATTCTTATATTTTTTATAGAATCATACCAATGAGACATATTCTATGGATTATATAGAATGTAGTAGTGAAAAATTCACCTTGAGGGTATCTTTCTATCAATCATAATATCATCAAGTATATCATGAGGGTTGTTTATGTTGTGGATTATAATGTTTTTCCTATTCATAACCAACCAAAATATGAATAACTGGGATTCAAATGAGACATGAATCAAGAAAAATAGTTCCTATGATATAAGAACCCATATTCTAAGGGTAATAATGAAACTTACTAGGTAGATGAATGGATGAATAAAATCCAACAGGTCTTCCACTTCTAGGTGACACCTAACTCTATCAATGTGAAGTAAATGAAATTTAATCTCAAGGTTCCCAATAAGAGGTGTTATAAATCTATGGTTTATGAGGATCCACAAGTTTTATTAGAGTGTAAAGGCTTCAACACCCCTTTATTTCAATAATTCTAACCAAAATCATTGATGATGATGATGATGTCTATGGAGCTCCTCTCTTTTTAGTAGGGAGAGAGTTTAGTGACATAGTACACCAACATTTTTGTTCATTTGGTTTTTTTCTCCTGGGGCAGTGATGAATGATAATATGAAGGCTTATAAATACCTATATGTATGAAAATATAACATCTTATTGCAAGTGTATATGATGTAGCTCACCACTTATGCTGAAGTGGTCAACAATAATATGATGGAAGGTGTTTATATGCTGGTAAGACAAGTTTTTTTTGGACTTCACTTCCACCCAGTGAAAATTATAGTTCTACATATGGGATGTATTTGAAGTTCAATGTTAATATTATGGGTGCATGTAGTTCTTGTAAAATTGACTTTTATATTTCATCAGAATTTTCTAGAAGTAAACCCTTATATTGAAACTTATGTGGCATGGTAGACCTCATATGAAGATATTTAACTAATTCCATGAAAACCAGAAATTTATTATGGTCCTTTGGGTAATATGATGATGTTCTACCAAGCTTTTTCTATGCCTCAATATGGTTAGGTATCATCAGCTCCAACGACCACTATGAAACAATCATATTCTTTAAGGTCAACATGGATCCAGTCAAAAGACTCTAGAGTGAGGAAACTACATGTAGTGGAGGAGTATCCATCATAATTTTAGACCGATCTAGCAATAGTTATAAGTACCATTTTTGTTTCATCTTTTATATAAAATACTTTGATTGATACTGGTTCAAAAAATCAATTATATCAATAAATTTTCTGGATGTGTTGAAACTTCTGTGGGAGATCACATCATATTTTATAGAGACGGAGACAACTCTACGAAAGACTAGAGCAAGCATTTCATTTTTATTAATATTGGATTTTGATAGCCCAAGGACTCTTTTTTAAGGAATTTATATTTCTTGATCAATATCTTTTTTAGGTTATCATTATTTTTATTGGCTTGTTACTCACCTATCTGAGGTTGGTTTTTATCATCATCATGTAACTTTGTTACTGATGGGATATCTCACATGTTTCATGGAGAGTGGGATATGATGTTCACTCATGAAGGACCTTACCTCATGAATCTTAGGAGTTAGTTATATTCCACTATGGTTGACCTAGATGATATATCTTTTAATGTTGATCTTACCTTGGTAGTTTGGGATTCTCCTAAGGTTTTCCCAAGCTAATTATCTAGTCTTCCTCTATAAATGGTGGTAGAGTTCTCCATAGATATGGTTCCTAGTACTCATCCAATTTTTTACCCTCTTATAATATTGATCTTTTTGAGTTGAAAGAGATTAATTTCTAATTGTATGACCTATTAGAGAATAGAATTTTTTATCATTGAGTTTCTCCATGGGTGGCCAAAAATCTCTTTTCCAAGAATTTAAATGGCTATCTTAAACTCTATATAGATTTCTGAAGGCTAAATTAGGTAAAAATTGAGAATAAGTATCATTTTCCTCATGTGGATGACTTGATTGATCAGTCAAATGAGGATAAGTTGTTTTAAAAAATCGATCTTCAGTCATGTTATCATCACCTAAGAGTTAAGAAATTTGATATCTCAAAGAACAATTTTTATAGATGGTATGGAAAATATAAATATCTCATGATTATATTTATCATAAATAATTCTCTTAATATGTTTATATCTTTTATGATCAATATATTCCAATATTATTTTTGAACCTTTTTTGTGGTACTTGTGGATGATATCTTAGTTTAATTGAGAAACGATCAAGAATATGAGAAACGTATTAATTTACTTTTTCAAATCATTATGAGTCACCCCCATTATACGAATCTATGAAAACGAAATTTCTTAATCTAATATGTGACATTCCTAGGGAATGTCATTTCAAAGCATGAAATCTCAGTTTACCCTAGAAAGGTAACTGTTTTCTAATCATGGGAATAACCATGAAATTTCTTCGAGATGCAATGCATCCAAGACTTAGAGCGGTATTATATGTGATTCATAAAATATTTTTTAAGTTTGAATCATAATTGAGTAATTTAATGAACAAAGGGGTGAAATTATCAACATATAATAAGTTTTAGGCCTCTTTGAATATTTGATATAGTGTCTTCTACCAACTCTTGATCTATTTTTTTGGAACCTAGTAAAGATTATGTGGTTTATTGTAGTACTTCTGGTGCTAGTCTAGGATGTGTGCTTATAAAGGATGATCATTTGGTGTCGTATAGTTATTAATATATTCGTCCACATGAGATTAACTATTCTACTCATGATTTGGATATTTCCACTATTATGCATCCTCTCAAGTATTTTCAACACTATATTTTTGGGAAGATGTTCAGAGTTTATCCTAATGAAAAGAGTTTGAGTTATATATTTTCTTACAAATATCTAATCCATTGGAAGTAGTGAATGGGGGAGTATTTACAAATTCTTGAATTTGACATCACGTATACCCTTGGGAAGGGGAATATCCTTACTTTTTCAATTAGTATGAACTTTCCTTCTAATGATGTCTTGGAAGATAAATATGATTGGAACCTTATGTATATTTTTACTTAGTCGGATCTGGATGCATCATATGATTATTAAGTTATGGTTATAACTACTATTTAGTTTTTACCATCTCTCATTGAGTCAATTATGAAGAAACAATCATAGGAAGATGAGTTTATAGGAATCAGGGAATCCTTATATGGTGGGGGACTATTCCTGGTAGGTCACCCCACTCTAATAGAATTATTCCCTTCAAGAGTCTATTCATCATCCCTTCATCTATTAGGAATTAGGTGTTTAATTATTTCCATTGTTATTCATGGTCCATTTATCCTATTACTAAAAATTTGTATTATGGCATGATATGGAGTTTCTTATGGAAAGGTATGAAGGATAAAGTTTTTGATTATGTTCCTTACTATTACACCTTCTAGTAGATTAAAGTAGAGCACCCAAATCCCTATGGGTTGGTTTATAGTTTTCTAGTGATTATATGGAAATGGTATGAGGTTTCCATGTAATAAATTTTTATATTACCAAGGAAAGAATACTATCTAGGTGGTTATTGATCGATTTATGAAATTGGATTATTTCATTCTGATTAGGGATTCCGCTAAGGTCAAGGATATGGGTAAGATATACATGTAGAATATTATGATGTTTTAGGTTGTTCCCTATACCATTGTCTCTGAAAGGGTTCCTATGTTTACTTTTTAGTTATAGAGAAGTCTCTGAGAGGTGATAAGGATTTTGGTCAGGTTGAATGTAGTATATCATCCATATAAATCTATCTAGGAAGTGCATGATTTTTAGATCTTGGAGAGTATTCTCTATGACTATATATTATATTTCAGTGGTTTTTGGGATATCCATTTGTGACTGGTTGAGTTTTATTATAATAATACTTACCAATATCCTATCAAAATGGATACTTTTTAGGATTTTTTATATTTATCTGTGCAGGTAAAATTAATGTTGGTTAGAGTTAGGCGAGGCCTATCTCTTCGGTCTGAGTATTGTTCATGTGACAATAGTGAGGATCCAGAATATACATCGATGATTGGTTACAACTTAGATTTATTAGATATCATATATGGATGGTCAAATTCATCCTTATTCATTTTCTATAGTTGATCGGGTATTTTTAATGGAATTTACTTAATTTTAACACCATTGTCTTGGGAAATAGTGGAAGTTGGCTCTGATATATATTGAAATATTTGAGATCACTTAGAATATTGCATAGGTTTCTTATCTATTGCAATTACTATCTCAGTTGATAGGTATTCAAGATGATTTCCACATTTATCATCTCAAAAAATATTGTCCCAATCATTCTCATGTTTTGAATTGGGATGCAGTTGAGTTGAATTGAGTAATTTTAATTGTTAGTAAGCTAGTGGAAATCATTGGATCATAGATTAATGTTTTGAATGAGAAGTTTATTCTATAGTTCAAAGTGTTTTTATTGAAAAAATAATATTCTCATGAGAATTTGGATTTTAAATTATCAGTGAGGGAGTGGTGGAATCACATTTTTATAGAGAATCCTTCTCTCATGTGACTTTCTATGGACATAAAATACTGTTGTTAGGATAATTGTTACATCCTGTCATACCCTAATATATGATCCATTTAGTATGTAATTTTTCTTCGTTTTTCTAGTGTTTTGGATCTTTTTACGAGGTTTGATAATGAGGTGTTAGATATTTGGAGGAGGGGTAATTGAATATGGGATAAATAGTGGTTACAGAATCCCATTAGTTAGCTAGTGGTATGATAACAAAATGGAGTTACTACCAAAACTCTACTGGCACACCAGTGGGATTCTTGAGTTTTGGGTTCTCTTCCTAGAACCTTTGACCATTCGATGGTAGCTAATAACTTTCTAGTGGACTCAGTCTAGGCCAAATTAAAAAGTGTCCATTTGTTTTTTTGATGACACGAAATCCCTAATTAACACCTATAATCACCCCTTCGACCCAAATTCACATTTTAAAAATATAAGGGATATATAGGGTTTTCTTAGGATCTCCCCATCACTATTATGAGGTGTGTTGATCTCTGGTTGATTGGTAGATCCCTCTTTGGTATGTTTGATAGAATACCTCTAATTTCCTTAGCTAATAATGGAATTAGTATCTATTATTTGATATGTAGTTAAAATATATTGATCATGTTATGACCCATCCCAATACCATATATATTTTTGTGTTTTTTTCGTATAGGCTGAATCTCTTATTGACTGTGGTGTGGCGTGTGTGATTCTTAATGTATGTGATTATCTAACCTCTTCATTGACCTTATTATTATTGAAACTCAACTCTAAGATATGGGAACCTATGTTAGGGCCTCTACTTTATTATTAAAGATATTCATTTCCTTCTAATGTGTGTATCTCATTGTGGTAGGCAATCGACCCAAGTGTGAGGAAGGTGGTTTTATCTCAATTATTTTATTTATAAAACATTGATGATATTTGATATCTAACTTGAATTATAAATGATAATTTTCATGATCCTTAATACAATAAATATGTGTACATATATTTTATTTTAATAAAATAAGGGGTTTTTATTTTTGATAAAAGAAATAGGTTCTCAAATAATTATTAAATAGATTATAATATTGGTTTTCAAAGCATGATTTTTTGTTGAAAATGGTTTTTTGGAAGTTTTATTGTGAAATAGGATGATCCCTTTTGAAATAATTTTACATATATTTCACTTGGGATCCTCATCCACCTCAGAGGGGGTTTTAGTGTTGGTACTTCTACTTATTTATGTAATGGGTTCGCTCATGGGGTGTTCCTATATTCCATAGGCCTAATAGTTCTAGGTACTTGGAATTCAAAATCCACAGGGGGTTTACTCATGGGGTGTTCCTCTATGCCTTAGTACCTATTATTCTAAGGAACTATTTAGTTCACTACATCATTTTTTATTATATAGGTATGAGTGACCTAGATAGCATCAACCAATGTTATCCTAGGGGTGATCTCCACTAGGATTTTGATTTTCAATTTTTTAGATATTATATGATATTATATATATTATTCAATAAACATAAAATAGTTTATTTTAAATTCACTTTTAAAATGTAAAATATTGATTATTTTTAGAACCATGAAAAGAAAAAAATATATTTTTCCATGTGTTTTATATAAATGTGAATAAATTTTTATCATGCCATGTTTTTCTTATATTGATCATATTTGGACTATTTTACATGGAATTTATATGGGACACTTGTCTGGTATTCTATGGGGATTCTTGTTCTCACACTATACACAATTTCTTGGGGATGTCTAGGCCTTGATTTGTCTAATACAGGAAAGGAAAAAGTTTCACATTGAGGTGGTGAGGTTTCATATTAGTTGGGTATGGTTAGTTAGTAATGAAGTGGTGAGATTCTTCCCACATATCACATGAAGTAGCTATAAATTATTGAGTTGAGTTGAGTTTTATTATTGGACCTCTGCCACAGTTTTGGCTTATTTACTTAGTTTTATAACTACCCTAATTTTTTAGTATGACATATTTACTTATTTTTATATTTCTCTAATAGTATGGAATGTTCTTTTTCATGTTTGGAAAATCATTCCCTCTGGTTATGGTTGGATGCCTTTGTGATATTCACTATCCCATGAGGATCAAGGACACACTTCTAATCTTTTTCCGGTCAATTTCATAGCCTATTTTTGATGGGTTGTTCGAATTTGGTCATGATAGATCATTTTTTACTAGGGAGGAACTCAAACAACAATATCAATGCGTGAAGTTTTGGGATGATTTTTCTATATAATATTTTTTCGAGGGTGATATTTCTTTATTTACCCACACAGATATATATATGGAAATTATAAATAAAGTAGTTATGGTTGAAGGGAATATAATAGATGTTAAGGGTTTGAATGATTTCCTTCTTTGACCAAAATGGGAAAGAATTTTTATAGAGGGTATAGAATGAATTTGAATAACCCACAATAAGGAGATGGTTAGAATAAATCAATGATCCTAAGTTTATATCAGTGGACGAAAAAAACATGGATATTAATAGTGTAGTGGAACCACACACCTAAAGCAAGACTATCCTAATAAACCCAGGGTGAGTCACTTGTGCGGGTTACTTAGGAATCTAAGTAAATTTTATATGTTCTTATCTTAAGAGTTTAGTATTGAAGTTTAGAACAAAATAAAGGAATCAAATATTTCTGTAGAGAAGTCAAAGAAATCTCGATTGGAATTATTATTGAGTAATAGTGGTCATCACTGGTAAGGTTTTTATTTTTAGAATGATGGATAGTTTTTTACTAAATTTAATATACCAGATAAATAAAATGAAAGACCTTGGATATTGTGTTGAAATCTACTCATCGTTTGTCCTAACATATCTAATAATATTAATATTGTTTTATCTCATTTGTTCTTATATATATATATGATATATAATCAATAAAAAATTTATATGGATCCAGTTTCATATTCGATGAAGATTGATACACCTCTTGGAGAAAAGAAAAATAAATAATTCAAATATCCTTCCTTTTTTATTTAAGTTAGTGATGTGGAAATATCATGATAATTATTAATTATTTAGATGAATACACAAATCCTCAAAATTGTAAATTATTAGATGATAAATTTTAAGGTTCACATTGATCTCTATGATCACACAATTTATTTTACCTCACATAATGGATGTGTTCAGACATTTCTATGAGAGTGGTACATTCATAAAAGTCAATGAAACACTAGCCATTAACTAAATTAGATATTTAATATTTTTATTAGACTGGTTGGTTCTTATATTAGTAGAATTATTTTATAAATTTTGGATATCAATATTGGTGGAAAATGTATTGTATGTGTATCCTGAATACTTCTCTAGACTACCTACAGAGAGATACATGAAGCTCTCTATTAAGTTTTTTCTAGGAAAATTTTGATATTTTCTATTTGTATTGTATTAAATATATTGATCATTGAGATTTAAATATAAATTTGAAGGATTTATAGGATAATGGGTTTATTCGACTAAGTTTATCACCTTGGAAAACATCAGTGTCATTTTCCAAGAAGGACGATGATATATTTTGGTTATTCATTTACTACTAGAAGTTTAATTGGGTGAGAGTGAAGAATTTATACTATACCTATCACATCAATGATCAATTTTATCAATTAAAAGGAGTTAAGTGGTTTTTGAAGAATGAATTGAGATTAGTATATTACCATTTGAGAGTGAAAGTGATGTAAATTTTGAAGACTACCATCGAGGTTGTGTTATGAAATTATGATATTTTGGTAATACCATTTTGGGTTAACAATGCTTATACAGTTTTTACACCAATGAAAAATAGTATCTTTTGAAAATACAATAAACCATTTTTCATCATGATTTTGAATGTTATTTTGGTTTAATTAGGATTATAATAGGATCATGGAAAGAATTTCATAATAATTCTAGAGGCATTTTAGAAGAATGAGTTATATTAAATTTTATCTAAATTCTATATTATGATTTAGAAAGTAATGTTATTGGTACTTTTCATATTTGAGAAGGGTGTGTCATTTGAAAAATGTAATTTAAGAGTGGTGACATCTTGGGAGTGGTGTAAGAATATTTTTGGGACTTATAATTATCATGAATTAAAAGGACAAAATCAATGATTGTTTGAGACTTCCTGAATTTATCATCACCAAGGATAAAGATAAACCATAAGGTTATGAATTTTGAGTAGGAAAGAAAGTGATAGGAATATTTCAATGAGTAGAAGAAAAGGTTTAATTTTATTCCATTGTTGAGATTTCATAAGCCTTGTGATTGTTTTTGGTGTCTTTTGAAAAATCTAGGCAAAGATTAAGATGTGAACTTATGGAAGGGGAAATTTTAGTTGTTTATGAACTAAGAGAGTTAAAACCACATGAAAATAACTACTATTCACAAGTCATAGAGCAAGTGATTTTTATCCATATTTTGGGCATATAGAGAAATTATTTTTCTGGTGATTTGTTCACATTGTATACAAATCATAAAATCCTAGGGTATATTTTTTACCAAAAATTTAATTCAATGAATTAGAGATGTTAAAAATATCATATAATATTTTAAATTGATAAATCATATACACTAGGTAAATATAACTTTATAATAAATTCCTGGAGTAGGAATACTGATATGGTGAAAGAATTAGGGTTTCAATGGAAGTATATACACATTAGCGCAACTTTATATCTACTGGATCATGAAGTGGGGAATTATATGATGTTTATTTGGATTTAAATAACTAATATACTTATTAAAAAAAATTAAAGAATGGATATGTTACCACTTTATAATGTGAGAAACAAACTATTGATATGTTAAATAGTGGGGAGTACACTAACTAGTGGTTTCTATTAGATGGACAGATGCCATGTTTTTTAGATAGACTAGTAGTTACTTTTGATTAAAAGGAAAACATAGTGAATGAGTTTTGTAACTCTAGTCGATTTGATTATATAAGAGTGATGATGATATATCAAAAATCAGTACCAACA
The DNA here is from genome assembly GCA_963277665.1 of Viscum album. NCBI lineage: Eukaryota > Viridiplantae > Streptophyta > Magnoliopsida > Santalales > Viscaceae > Viscum > Viscum album. The sequence goes on from CAUJRU010000251.1 coordinate 892,281, forward strand.
GTTCCATAGAGAAATAATGATGAGATAGTTAACTAATTATTCCTCTCAAAACATGTCTTTTCAATAGGTGAAGTAAAATTATATATGACATGTATGAATTTTCTAACCATATCATATACTAAATTATAAATATGAAGATATCATGATTGATTTTATTGTTTATTTACATATATCACTATGGAATAATGATACTATCTGCATGATTATGAATTGACTCATGTAGTTGGATCACTAATTTCCCCATAAAGCTACATTCTATATGGATGACTTAGTTAAGTTTTATATGAGGAAAGAAGTTTATATTCATGGGGTTTCATTATCTATCATGTTAGATAGAGATATATGATTTACATCGATGTTTTATAGGGGATTATAGAAATAGATTACTACAAATTAGAATTTGGGTATATCGTATCTGCATCATATGGATAGTCTAATAAAATTAAACATAAAAATATTTTAGGGCATGCCTTAATCTTAAGTAATATATTATTTTATATCATGGTAAGATCAGGTTACTTTGTTATAATTTCTAAATAATGATAATTATCTTGTTCTAATTCAGATAGATCATTTCAAAGAACTACATGGGAGACACTATTGATCCCTATTATGTTTGGATGAAGTGGGAGAAAATTCACTCTTGGGACCTAGTTTTGTATAAGTGATTATTGATCAAGTTTATCTAATCTGGGAGAGTTTAATGAAATTTTTGACTCCATAAAATTATTATACTAACCATTAATGACAACTGTTTGACTTGATGATTAGATATCAAGTAATTTTACAATTATCAACATATCTTTGGAATAAATGAATCAAGAATCAAGGGAATGTGGTGTTGATCCCAATTTATGTATTTATTGTATTTGTTGTCAATGGTTTTTTTTCTTATAATCATGGTCACTGAAATAGAAATATTTCATTAATTTCAATATATTGAAGAAGTAAAAAAATAATGTTGAATAAATTAGAAAGAAACAATTTTCTTGAATTATCCAAGATATCCAAGATTGATATGAATGTACCTTATATAAATGGATGAATAATAATGTAATAAAGTTCTATTATATTAGGGAATTTCTTTTGGATACCTTGAGTTTAGAGGTATGATGATTATTAACTTGATATTCATGTCAAAGACTTTTTTTAATGGTGAAATGTTGTTTAAAATAATGAAAAATATAATTGTATGATGACGAGATCTTTGGAATTGATATTCTAAAAGGAGTAGAATAAGAGTTGAAGAAACCAATACAAACCCCTATTGCATAAGAAGATTATTTGATGAGCATGAAAATGAAAACATGCATGAATAGGACTTTAATGAAGGACTTTCAAATAGTAATTTTATGAATAATGTTTAAGTCTATACTAGGAGAGAAGAAGAAAAGTTATAAATAAAGAATACTGTGAAAATATTAATTTCCATTACGATTATTAATGGCCTAGAAGAAAGTTACTTTTTTCATGAGAAGGTAATTGATTTCAGGTTGACAATTTCATACATAGTATTTAATATGTATATGTATTTGGGAGAACTTACCCGCAAAATTGGGGAAACTCATAGCCAACCAAGGATTCTAAATCATTTACCTGTGGGTATATATTCTCAATCCATGCAAGAAAAATCCTGCAGGTGTGCATGAGGTGCACATATCATGCATAGATGTTCCCAGGTGGTAAAACCATAGTGAGGCACATCCCACGAAGGTTGTGTGTAAAGGCATGTCTGACTACCAACCATGAAGCCAACTAAAACAATAGGTGGGTACCAAATATCTTATTAAGTGGCCCAAAAATAAGTGGAGAGTCGATGTGGGATAGGATCATATAGTGAAATGTTCATCCATGTTTAAAACATATGGATATATCACATCCATATGATCAATAAAGATCCAATGAATCTATGAAATATACATCATCATCATCAACCTCTAACTCTTGAAGGGTTCCTATACATAGGAGTACTAAATTCTGGAATAATACCTTATAAGATCCAAGAAGAATATAATTCTTATGCTTGAAATCATTGGATGATCATATACTGGATCATCCTATATAAGTTTGTGATGTGTATTAAATTAGAAATTATATATATATTCTTCTATTGAGTATGATAGAAAACTATTTTGAGCACTCGAATACCTGAATCCCTGCAACATAATGCATGTGATCATCATCACTTTCATATGAGGATAATCTGATTGCGAAGGAAGTGACATCATATTATTTGGCATCACTGAATAAGATAACCCTCATTTGTAGAAATAAAGGATGAGATATTTTTAAATTCAAAAAATGTAGTATAAAAAGCATAAAAAGTGGGATTTCAGGTGGTGTAATGAATTTAATGCTTCATCAATCAATACCAAAGCATCTAACCTAAGAAAAGATATTATTTCTTCTATTTTATCCAAGAGGCGTCAAATTTATTAAAAACATATCCTCTCCAAGGGTTATTTTATTTGATAATGAAAGAATAATAAATATCCTCTTAGGATACATGAAGAGGTGAGTTCAACACATATATATAGGGTGAATGAGATTAGTGTACTCTATTATATTAAGAAGAACCACCATAGGCCTTTGACATTTATTTTCACACTTTAAGTGCAAAAGATGTAAAGTTCCACAAGCCAGTGCACGGTAGTATACTTCTGCTATGATTACATAAAAAAACTATGTCTAAACCTATAAATTCAACTATTTTTAATGAAGTAATAAGACATGTTTATAGTGTAATCAATTGCATGAATAATAAGTCCCTTTTGAAGAGCACACATTCTTGTGTGAAGAATATTGTCCGATAAAATAATTGCATTTGTGTGAAGTTAACAGAAGGAAGAAGAATACATTGAACAATGTGTATGAATAAGTAAAATTCTTGTGATTAGAAGAAAAAAATTAATGTGTTAATCCTTAATTATAACCAAATGCATATAACATAAAATAATAAAGATAGAAAAATGGAGATTTAGAATGAACATTCACTATGTATGTTTTAAGTAAATAATTAAAGAGGAGAAGAATATGAATTTGTTCAGGATCATTCATAAATGAAATAATATTTAAATATTTTTTATATACTTGCATAAATATTTAAACCACCAAGATAAATAAAGAGGAACTGATATAATAATCATTATTGATATTGTGTATTGGGGAAGTCTGAGATTTCATTCCACAGTTATATTCATATCATTATAACTGAAGAAGGGAATTAGTTCTCCCCATTATCAAAATATTATTATCTAGAGATAAATAATTATAACTATGCGAACATGAGATTTCATTTTTTTACAATTATAATGTAGGTTTGTGATTCTAAAAACAATTGACATTTATTATACTTGAAGGAAGAAGATCAGTTTGACTTGGTAAAAAATACTTATGTGATTATCATTAAGTTTAAAGAAGAATTCTAAGACCATTATTATATAAAATATTCATATTTTTGTCATTGAATTAAAATGAATAAGAAAGTGTAACCTTTAGTTTGTTGTTTTAAAGAATAAGAAGAGTTGTGTTTCTACTGTTGTGCAAGTAAAAAGTGAAGAAGTTAGTGAAATAAAAAAAATTGGTAGTATGAAATCAATCAGAAGTATCAACTATTAGAAGTCATTCATGGTGTTACAAAGAACATTAAAATGTGAAGATTTTATTTGAAGGTAGTATAAATAACTACCAAGGATCTATAGAACTTTCACTATCATTTTACTATAGTGAAATGAAAGTGAGATGATATTCCTTACTTACTATAACCATGCTTAAAGGATTATTTTATATATATTATGTGTTATTGGGATATTTGAAAACCATGTCAGGGACTTGGTACTCATTTGGAGTTATAAAAAATGTAATGATATGATGTTCCATCTTGACCTGCTTTCATATATATTCTTATGGGAAGAAAAAGAGAATAGGACAATCATGGTCCTAATAGGTCTATGAGGTAAAGGGATAAAATCATTAAATTAGTAAAAATTTCCCAACATTGATTCACCCATCTCCCTCCGCGTTTTGAGTATATCCCAAAGTGTTCCTATAAATTATCATTAGAGCCAAGGTTCACCTCTATAGGATTATCAAGTTTGTGGTCATTCACTTTTAAATATTATACTATCCTTCCTATGTTAACAATGAATTCTATCTTTGGTGAATATTTGGTTATCTTTGAGAAGAATCCTATATCTACTAAGACTATGATGAACATGAGGAAGAAAGTGAAAAGGGGCCGGAATAAAAAATCCTTATTATCAAGTGAAAAGGGGTATGAATAAAAAATCCTTCTTATCAATCATGGAAAGTAAAGAGAAAGTGGCCTAATTTTCCACCAAGAAGAATGAACATTCCTACATCAAGTGAATCATGATTGGTAAGTTATCATGAGGTTTGCAAAGATTATTGTACAAAATGAAATAATGATGAAGATTATTACACATGTGGTGATGATTATCAATATAAAACTCAATATATATCAATTGATTATATAATTTATATTCTATATTTCATTCCCACAAAAATAGTCTCTCTTTTTTGTGGACTCTTTCAATCTATGCAAGAAGAAATCAACCATCTAGAAGAAGAAGTAGATTGGTTTGAGTATGATTTAAAAGAAAAAATTATAGAATGTTTAACGATTTATAGGAATGTTAGAGTATTTTAAGCTTCAAATATTAATAATGAAAAAAGTTCCCCAAAATGGCGTAGTGAAGTTGGTAAGAATGAGGTTCTGGAAGAAAAGATCGATGCACTTGAAGAGAAATTGAAAAACATCATTAGTATTGTAACAACCTATGAGTTTAGAAGAGGAAAATCATGTTCAATAGAATATACGACAAGAAAAAAACATTATAATAAAAGGTAAATACTCAATAATTTAAGATATATTTCTATTTAAATAAATTCAATCTCTTTGAGAGCTTGATTTGCACACAACATTGGGTTCAAACGAAACATGGTACATTATTTAAATATTATTATTTAAACTTTCCCATTATAACCTAGACATTATGGTGGAGGGTATGAATAGGGATAGATAAAATATATATTGTTTAAAAATATTTTAAAAAATTTCTATGGTTATTTATTGATCAGAGACAGAAGAAGAACCACTCGAAAAAACAAATTTTTTCTAGAAAACTGTATTTTTTCTAGAAGGGTGTTATGTCATGCTTTGTGAAAAATATTTAAAATTATTTTTTTTACACTTTTATAAAATTTATTTGAAAAAAAATTAATTTTTTAAATCATAATATCAAAATTTTCTTCATTTAGAATTCTGTTATTTTGGGTAAAATATTTATTTTTTAGTTAATAGTGAAAAATATTGTTTTTTATAAAACTGTCATTTTTTTAATAAATTAGATTATTTGGAATCCCCAATTTGTTTTAAATATTATTTAACGTAGAATAATTATTATTTATTAATTTTTATTGAACTTAAATTATTTTTTAAAAAATATATTATATTTTATGATAAGTTTATTTTTGAGTTCAAAAATAGGTTTTTCTGAAAACTGTTTTAAAGTGCACATTATTTATCCTTTTTAATTAATTAGAAAAACAAAAAATTATGAGTTATGTTAATAAAATTTATAGATAATATATCCTTAGATATTAATTTTTATTCATAAAAGGAATATTATTTGTCTCAGAGTTAATATAAAATCATTATTCGCTTGAATAATAAACTTTTTGAGAACCTTCTTTTTAATCGGGTCTACAGGTTTAATTTTTTAAATAAAAAATTTAAATATTTTAATTGAATTTAGTAAAATGGATTAAATATTTTTAATCATTATAATTTATATTATTTAATAATTTATATATTTTTTAGCATAATGAATATTGAAAATAGTAACAATTATTTACCGATGTTATGTTAAAAATGTCTTTACCAGGGGATAAAAAAAAATATATGGGTGAAAAATGACCCAAAACTTGTATAATTACTATTTTATAGAAATATTTACTTTTAATACATCTCTATATCAAATATAGGGTCATTTTTAATCTTCCTTTATCTTACATACATTATCATTTTGGAGTCTTTTGAGAAATTTCCATGTAGTTTCCAAGTGGGTTCCTTTACTCACTTATAAAAGGACCTCTACCCTCCTCTCCCATCCACACTCCAAGATAATTTTGGTTAATAAAACACCAAAAAAAATCTTCCTCAATTACCTCCTCAATTTTTAGAGGTCTTAGTTTTATTAGGAACCTCTTCTTAGAAGTCTTCAGTTGTAAAGTGAAAGGAGTTCCCTGAAGAAGAGTTATACTCCTTAACTATGCATTTTAATTTTATTTCTTCCTCCAACTACTTCAAATATTATTAACGCATTATGATATAATAAACTAATTATATTATATATATTGATATTTTTTATGTTAAGGTAATTACCTACAACCATCTCCACCTCCCTCAAATGGGAAATGAAACTGTTGTTTGCGGGTACAACGGGCTACGACCTTGCGAACCAACATAATTTTTTTCCATCACCTCTTATCAAGGATGAATATAATGAAGTATATAATGTTTTTATATTATATTAATGATATAATTATTATTCTAGATGTATAATATCATATATAAATTTTTACATTCCATTTTATAGGGGATACAATAATGTCCCTCGTGTGTATAGAAGATTGCCACCTCGCAAACCGATATGCATCATTTTTCAATAACGATTTATATGGAACTTAATAAAGGGTTAATTTAATGAATATATGTGATATATATGACATGATTATAATTATAAAAAATTTAATATACCATACACTTCCAAACCTTTTCACATGTTAAAAAAATGATAATGTCACTCGTGCGTACGTACAACCTACCATCTCAACAAAGTGACGTGATTCATTCTCCTTATTCAAAATTCAATAATGATTATGAAGAATAACATAATGGAAAAAATTATATTTATAACATTAATATATTTTTTGATATTATTTATTTTTACCCTATGTTCCTGTTCCAGATATTCCAATATGAAATGTGCAAGAGAAAACAAAGCAATTAACACCCAAAACAATAGTGATAATGAAATATCATTAATAAACATGTAATAAGATGATATAACAGGATCATATATGATATTATAAATAATAATAAGTTTATTTTATAAGTTAATAACATTTTTAAATCCAATATATAGAATTTTTAATACCAATCAACTCGAGGGAAGCGTGATGTAAGGCATATCTTAACTCAATTTTCATTCATTGGGTTATATGTCTACTTTGTTGATTATATTGTTTCATGATTATGTGTGAAATAAATTTTTATTGATTTATTTTTTATTTAAAATATATTTTTATGCATCTAAATTTATTAAACATAATAAACCCAATGATTAACTCTCATACCAATGATATGAACATTCTAATGATTTTATCTCAAACTTCCTTCTTTTAGACAGACGTTCTTTTATGAACATAATTTCATTTAAATTTAATATATACTGCCCCTTTACATAATATATCATGAATTATTCCAAATTCATGATATTTTAAGTTACAATTCATCTACTTCATTAATTTGATGATATGATTCTAAATTTACCAAAGCGGTATGGGTTTATGTTTCATTCTCATTCTAACCAGGATTACTTATCATTGAATTTCCAATAAAGGAAATTATTTGATCATTTCATAATAAAATATTTTCATTTTATTATCTGCATGTTATTCATTTTTTTTCAATTAAAATTACCATTTCCCACACTTTGGTAATTAAAATTATTTTGAATTATTTTAAAGAAAAATCATTTATATTTCTCTTTATGATCAAAAACATTTTTTCTTCAGAAACCATGTTTTATAAAAATGTTTTCTAAATTTTTTTAACATTATTAAAATTATTTAATAATTTTTTTACCCATTTTCTAATTTATAAAAAAAATTAAAGTAAACTTCAGGTCATTTTCCAAACAAGATCCGTTTATATTTTACAGAAAATGAAAAGTAATATTTTTTTTAACCTGTACAAAATTTCCTATCATCATGACCACTAAATGTTTTTAAAGATTAATTTATCTTTTTTCAAATTTATGACCATGAAAAATGTTTTAGAAAATGTTTTATGCTTTAAAAAGAGTTTTTCAAATAAGAACAATTATTTTCCTCAAGAAAATTTTAAAATGATGTTTAAAGATTTATTTCTATGTTTTAAAAGATATTTTCAAAGAAAATGATTTAAAAAATGTTTTATGATTTTTCTTATTTTTAATATGTGATTTTAAAAGAAAGGTTATTTTCATCAATAAATTCTAAAAGTGATATTTCAAAATAATTTTACATCTAAGATGACATCCTCTGATGTTAATCAAATAGATACAACTATTTTACTCAAGAATGTTTTTAATATTTTTAAAAGTATTTCCATAAAAAAAATAACCTTTAATGTTATGGATTCTTTATAAATTATGTATATGTGTCTCTCACATGTATAAATTTTTTATTATCCCATAATTTTATGGTTTAATACATGACTTATTATTATTTATAAAATTCATTCATTATGAAATTTCCTTTGATTATGATATAAAGAATGATTATGCAACCCATTTTATTTTTAAGGGTAATTCTAATGTTATGCCTTATGACTAATTCATGTTATGTGGAGGTCTTATATCCTGAATATGTTATTATGGTAGCACCCCTATATTTTTCCATTGAATTTGGTAACATTATAGTCTCATGAGACGCAATGTATGAGATTAGGATGTAAACCTAATTCATTACGGGACTTTGTCCACCATGCGATATTATCTAGGAAGTTATCTTGGAATCATGTTTATATCATGTTTTTATGTTTCTTCCACATTTCATATGATTTCATGATCTTATTATACCATTTTATTTGTGATATTCTTCCCTTAAATCACTAATAAGCCATCTATTTTATGATATCATGCAATAACATTGAATCATATGTTATGTTTCCTTATCATGTTTCTTCTCTTACTAGGATTTTTAGACAACCCCTTTATTTTATATTCCTTTAAGGTTATCCTGTTCAGTTTTAGGAGATTTAATGGATTTAGGATATCTCTAAAGAAAAATGGAAATGAATAATGATGCCATGTTTCACTTTCCATTGTTTTATTATGATCATAGTCTTCTAAAGACTCTATTTCTCATGTTATTTGGGTTGTAATTAATGGATTTTTATATTAGAAATCATGTAATAACATGTGTAAAAGTAATGGGTTACTACAGTTGGTATTAGAGAAATGGATTAGTTAACCTTTAGCAATTAGGCTGAGAAAACTATAGTGAGATCCATAGGGATATTTCTAAGGTTATTTCTAGGGATATACCTAAGGATAAGTCTAAGGATGAGTCAAAGTATAGGAATATATAATAGATTTTTTTCAAAGGATGGAATTATTTGTTTTCAAGTAATTGTATCCTCATATGGATACTAAAAGTAGGTGTATCTCTAGAATATAGGCACATAAGGTTAAAAACACTGAAAAGGTTAAATTGAGATGGAATCAATCATCACCTAGTGCATGAAAATGGTCCTTTATGCCCACCGGGTTTGAAAACACTGGGGTATATTCTTTGGAAATCCATAAACTCTTTATGAATAATCATGAAGGATTTAGATAATGATAATGAATGACCAAGTATAAACCTAAGGTGTCACGACCCATCCCGGTGGGGCCCGAGCCGCAACTCCCCAAGCCCGCCTCCAATAGGCCAGGGGCCGGTGACTAGCACCGAGTAGGCATGCCACTGACATGGGAGGCATTGCCTATAAACCTGTACACATGCACACACATCCCCAAGCCCAAAAAGCTAAAAAGTAAAAACTACTAAAGATGTAAAAACATGCATACACTAAAAACCCAACCAACAGAGTATGACATGGAAAAAAAGTACAGTAAAGTAAAACCCTGGGCCAAAAGTACAATCCCCCCAAGATAAAGTCTTCAACAAGGTCCAACCTATAGATAAAGATACTGAGACTGCAACCCATCACCGAAGGAACACACCTCAGCTTGTCTGATCTCACTGAGCACCGTCCGGTCCTTGTCCGCCTAGAATCCTGTCAAAGGCTCGCTCGTCTGCACAAGACAGGACACGTGCGGGCAAAGCCCGTGTAGGGGTGAGTATAACAATACCCAGTAGGACACCTTGAAAACCACAAAGGATATAAAAACAAGGAAAAATACCCCAAAGAAAGGTACAGTCATCTCCACACAGTATATGTCTATGAACACATATCAAGAATATCCAGATATACTCATACACAGACGGCCATCGCGAAACCACCACTAAGATCTAGCTTGAAGATTCCACTAATCATAAAACCAGGAGAACACACTCCTAGGTCTGAAGATAGAGATACGAAGTACTCGTTCTGAGAGAACACACTCCACGAGTACCTTGAGAACATGATGCTCAGGTGAGGATCACAACCAAGTCATGGGGTGATTCTAACAACTCAGTCTGAGCTAATCCACTAGGCAGAGGATCGGCGCCCAGGTAAGGTCGGTCATGTCAATACCAAGAACTCTAACTAGGGTATCAGTAATGAATAGAGGATCTGGCTCTAAGTCTCACAGAGGGGATTCCAACAACTCTATTCAGGAAGTCCTGCTAAAGGGATCATACTTTTGTATATTAGAAAATGATACCGGAAACCTTCAGGAGAAAGGCCAAGGGTACAGACCCTAAGAAGGCTAGTCCAAGTCATGGAAGACAAGTGGATCAAGACATAAAGAAAAAGGTTACACAGCGTGTAGTATGGTTACACCCCATGTTCCTTGACCCCGGTTACTGCCCGTGTAGACGGATCGTGTCGTTCATTCAAGCCGTGAAAAACCAAACTACACGGCGTGTAGAAAAGTACACGCTGTGTTCCTTGACCTCATGTACTGCCTATGTAACCGGCCCGTGTCATTCGGCTTGTTGGATAGAAAGAAACTACACGACACGTAGAAGAATCACACGCTGTTTTCGAGCACCTGGGCTCGCTCCGTTTATGCTGGCCATGTGCCCGTACACGGTCTCTGCTCGTGTCCGTGTCGCCTTCCCGTGTACCAGTACATGGGGTATCCCATGTATCTGGCTAGGTCTAGCCGTGGAGAGGTATACATGTTGTGTCCTTGGCTATGTACCCTTCCCGTGTCCATGTACTCCCGGAGTACAGTCCAGGTCATTCGCTGAAGAACACACGCTGTGTAGCCCATACTACACAGTGTGTAGTCGGGATTTTTCCAGAAACACTATCTTCCTCCACGCGCCTCGGATGATCCTCCGGACTTTGATTCAGTCGTCTGTTTTCTACGAAACTCAAGATATTGGATCGCTTCGTCATCATGATGCCGAATCCATGGGTTTCAGGCCTTCAATCGTCTCCAAAATCCGATTTCGGTCACCAGTGCGGAAATCGTTCGAAGAACGATTTATTCCAATCCGCTTCGATCCGTCCGTCGCCACCGCAGCCACACCTCCGTTGGGTCGTGTCGATTCCAGATCTTCAATTCGGGACCGTTGCATCGCACAATAGGTGTGCAACGATCCGCTGTTTCTCGTCCCGCGAAGAACGTGAAGAACACTCATGAAGAATGCAATAAATTTTGGGAAGAGACACACACAAATCGAGAGGGACGAACCTCTATCGATGTTCATGTCGATCTTGGTTCGTCATCGTTAGAAGGTTGAACGAAACCAAACAATAATAAGAATCAAATCCCCAAAATCCCTACAAAATCCCATCCCACAAGAACGATCGATCCGCAGGCTAATCTGTTTGTGGATTAGTCCACATTCGTCGTAGAAATCAAAAACGGGGAAGAATAAAATCACAAAGACATCCTACCTGGATCCCGACATTCGTTGGCGAAGATTCGGTCGCCGCGTCGTCGTCGCCGACAAAATCCGTCAAGAATGTCGCCGCCGCAATGGGGGTTTCCTCCAGAGCTTTCCCAGAGCCTCTAGGGGAAAATCAGGGTTATGGGGATTGTAACCTTGATCCCTTGTGTAATATCTATTTAAAAGATAAGATATATTTGACGTAACAAGGTTTAAATAAAATATTTTAATTAAATATTTTATTACTGTTGTGTCCAAAAACCAGATTTTACCACCGGCCTGCGCCGGCCGATGTTAGGCCTCACCTTAGGTAAAATCATTGTTCTGAACGCCACTGTGCCCTCAGATTTCTGATCCGAGCACCCGTTTGGGAGTTATTCCACTTTTTCAGGAAAACAGCACACATGCGTAATTTAATTATTAAATTAATTTCAAACATTTGTTCCAGGCTCACTGGGCCTCGGAACTGCATGCTGTCTTAGAGCCTGGTCTCAAATTAATTCCCATATAATATTAAAATAATACATAGAAAAATCTGGGACATTAAATCACACCCACCTTAGGGATTTTACATCCCCGAAAAGAAAAAACAAGGGATACTCAAAAAGATCTGGGTACTGCACGCGAATATGAGACTCCTGCTCCCACGTGCTCTCCTGGAGATTCCCGTGCTGCCACCGGACATGCACCAAGGGAATAGCTCATCCACGAAGGATATTCTCCTGCTGATCCTCGATCTCCATTGGGTACTCAGCAAAGGTCGCTCCATCGTCGATGTACAGCTCGCCCCAGTCGATGACGTGCGATGGATCATGCACGTACCTCCGTAGCTGCGACACATGGAAGACGTTATGTACCCGGTCCATCTGAAGAGGTAGAGCCAAGCGATACACCACCTCACCAAATCTACTCAAAATCTGAAAAGGGCCAACGCACCTCGGAGATAACTTTCTGCCTTGGCCAAATCTCGGCAATCCCCGTCGAGGTGAGACCTGAAGGAACACATGGTCTCCTTCCTCGAACTCCAAGGGCCTCCTTCTCCGGTCGACATAAGACTTTTGCCGACTCTGTGTAGTCTTCATCCACTCCTGGATGACCTGCACCTTCTCTATAGTAGCTCTCACCATCTCTAGGCCCATGAGTGCTGACTCTCCTGGGTTAGTCTAGCAAAGTGGCGACTTGCAAGGTTGCCCGTATAGAGCCTCGAATGGTGACATTCCAATAGTGTAATGATAACTATTGTTATAAGAAAATTCCACCAGTGGTAGGTGATCCTCCCAGATATGACTGAAGTCATGTATGCAAGCTCGTAGCATATCCTCCAGGACCTGGATGGTCCGCTCTGTCTGACCATCAGTCTGGGGATGAAACACTGTGCTCAAGCGTAACTGAGTCCCAAAAGCTTCCTGCAATCCCTTCCACAACCGGGATGTGAAACGAGCATCACGATCTGAGATGATCATGGATGGTACTCCATGAAGTTGAATTATCTCCTGCACGTAGAGGCATCCCAATATCTCTACTTAACTCTTCTCCCGTATGGCTAGGAAGTGGACCGACATGGTGAGTCGATCAACGATCACCCAAATGGAATCGTGCCCCCTGGACATACGTGGTAAACCCGTCACGAAGTCCATATATATCCCGTCCCACTTCCACTCTGGAACCTCAAGGGGCTATGTCAAACCTGCTGGAACCTGGTGCTCAGCCTTTACTTGCTGACAAGTAAGGCACCGAGAAACAAACTCTGCCACACTCTTCTTCATTCCTGGCCACCAGAACTGACGTCAGAGGTCCTGGTATATCTTTTCCATGCCTGGATGCACCGCCAAAGGGGATGTATGGAAATCCCTCAAAACCTCATCCCACAACGTCACTGGTACTACCGTGCGCCCTATGAAAAGTACAACGTTCTCTCTACCTTCTGAATATCCATCAGCAGCATCACATGTGGATATCTGAGCATGTAGAGTCTCACAGCTAGCATCCCCGTGTTGTGCTTCCCTGACTCGCTGTAAGAGTGGAGGGATAACAACCATCGACTGAAGGTAATCTCCCTCATCTCCATCCATGAAGGACAACTGCAAAGAGGCCAACTGCCTTGTCACCTCATCCAGCAACTGCGAAATGGATTTCCTACTAAGATAATATGCCACCACGTTCCCCTTCCCAGGAGTATAAACAATATCAAAGTCGTAATCCTGGAGGAACTCAAGCCATCTCATCTGTCTCGAATTCAGATCCTTCTGAGAGAAGATATATCGGAGACTCTTGTGATCAGAGTAGATGGTAAACCGCTCACCCATCAGGTAGTGCCGCCACATCTTCAATGCGAAGACTACTGCTGCCAACTCAAGATCATGGGTCACGTAGTTCTGCTCGTGTGGTCTCAACTAACGTGAGCCATAGGAAATCACTGCTTGCCTCTGCATCAGGACACAACCAAGCCCGGTTCCTGATGCATAGCAGAACAGTACATACTCGACACCCTCCTCTGGTAATCTAAATATCGGGGCGCTCGTCAGACTCTATTTCAACCATTGGAAAACCTGTTGGCACCTCTCGTTCCACACGAAAGGCTGTCCCTTTCGGGTCAAATCTGTCATGGGTGATGCAATCTTGGAGAAATCATGGATGAATCTCCGATAGTAGCCTTCCAACCCAAGGAAACTCCGCACCTCCATCACGCTCCGGGGTGGCTCCCATGCTAGCACTGCCCCCACCTTTGCTAGGTCCACTGCTACACCATCCGCTGAGATAACTTTCCCCAGAAAGTGGACCTCCTGTAACCAGAACTGACACTTCGAGAGTTTCCCATACAACTAGTGCTCTCGGAGTGTGTCCAGAACCATCCTTAGGTGTCTCGCATGCTCCTCCTCAGACGCAGAGTACACAAGGATATCATCGATGAAGACCACTACAAACCGGTCTAGATAGGGCTGAAAGATCCGGTTCATGAGTCCCATGAACACTGCCGGGGCATTCGTCACGCCGAAGGGCATCACCAAGTACTCATAGTGACCGTAGCGACATCTGAAATCTATCTTCAGTATATCCTCCTCCCGTACTCGCAACCGGTGATAGCCTGATCGTAGATCAACCTTCAAGAACCATCATGCCCCTCTCAACAGGTCGAAGAGGTCATCGATCCCTGGTAGTTGATAGTGGTTCTTCATAGTCACCAGATCTAAGCGTCAGTAATCCACACACAGCCTCAAGCTCCCATCCGCCTTCTTGGAAAACAGCACTGGGGCCGCCTAGGGTGAAACATTGGGTCTCACAAAGCCCTTCTTTTGCAAGTCATCCAGCTGCATCCTCAGCTCACGAAGCTATGCAGGAGCCATCTGATAAGCTGATGCTAATATCGGGGTCGTCCCGGGTTGCAAATCAATGCAGAAATCTATCTCACTACGAGGAGGTAGCCTGAGGACATCCTTCGGAAAGACGTCCTCGTACTCAACCACCACTGCTGGAAACTGGAATCTCGTAACATCTGCCGCACCAAGAGCTAGGCTACCCGACTGTTGTGAAATTGGTTGTGCCCTCCTATGCACGAGTCCATCCTGCGCTGCCTGGGTCACTCTTTCACCGACAAAAGAGAACCTCATCCCATCACTGTGGACACACCACACCCTTTGCCTAAAATAATCAATCTGGGCATGAACTGTGGATAGCCAATCCATACCAAGAATGACATCGTAAGGCCTCGACGCTACCACCAAGAGGTTCCAACCGAAACTCTTGCCTCCAAGGGTGAGGTCACACTGCCTAAAAAGGTGTGTGATCTCTGAATCTTCTCTAGTTGGTGTTTCTAAGCATAAGGGTCGAGTCAACGGCTCAACTAGAATCTCAAGGTCTCGAACAAGATAAGTAGCCAGAAAGGAATGACCAGAACCTGTGTTTATCAATACGGCATCCAAAGTAGAAAAGACACAGATTGTACTTCTAATCATTCCGGGAGTACCTGGGTCAAAATCCTTTGCCGCCTGCAGCTGTCCCTACCTCTGTCCACTAGCTCCCTGAGCCCTGGGGTGGACCTCCTGGGGGTGGTGGTGGTAAAGGGTCGAAACGCCGACCACCCCAAGTTGCTCTCCCAGCTCCTTTTCCACATCCGCCACCTCGCGGATCTTCCTGATCCACACGTTACCTCTGCCTCGGTGGTCCATCCACTCCTCCCATGTCAGTAGTACGACGGGTCGGACAATCTCGAGCGAGATGTCCCCTTTCGTCACATGAGTAACATCGCCTCTCTCAAGGTTGGCTGGATGTGCCTTGTGATCCCTGTACGGCTGATCCCATGTCTTGGGATCTCCTCTAGAAACGTCTCCCATGCCTGGTTCCCTGACTTCGGCTCCCTAACGCCGAGGTCTCTACTTCAGCTCACCCACTACTGACAACTGACGGCTGTCCCTGCTCCGCCAGGAAGCTATCGACCACCAAAGCCCGCTCAAGCACCCCAGCATAAGTAGGAATACTCATTGGGATGATTCTAGCTCAGATATCTCTGTGCAAGCCCCGCTCAAAAGTCCAAGCTCTAAAGTACTGCTCTCTGACCATATCCATCGAGTACCGCGAGAGTTCGTTAAACCTCGATGAATAGTTAGCCACCGTCATGATTCCCTGCTGGAGCTGAAGAAACTCCTGTATGCGTACTGCTCTCAGGATAACCGGTGAAAACTCCTCTCTGAAGAGACGCTCAAACTCCGACCATGAAATTGTCGGCTCGTCATGAGTCTGGACAACTAAACTCCACCATCGTCCTGCTGATCCCTATAGAAGGCTCACTACCAGGATCACCATCTGGTCTACTAGTGCCCTGACCAAATGGAAGACTCTGGTCACTACCTCAAGCCAGTCCTCTACTGCCTGAGGGTCAGGCTCACCTCGAAACCTGAGAGGTCTCTGTCTCTAAAACTTGTGGAGGGTGCTCAGCCTGCGCTCCTCCTCCACTAGTACAGAAGGCGCTAAAAACTAACCCACAGGTGGTGGAATAGATGGCATGCCACCTGGTGGTAGAAATGGGGGATCTGGTCCCTGTATCGAAGCTTCATCACTGAGGGGGTCATCCTCATGATCAAGCTGCTGGATCCTAGCGGGTGCACGTCGCAGTGGCATCCTGTTTAAGAAACAAGATGTATCACAGTTAGTGAGTATATCTAGATAGCTGACTCAATAAGGACATGGAAACCACAACCCATTCCTATATGATGCATGTACCATTATTTTCCCCCATGCAACTAGTGTTTTCATGTTCCGAGTCGAAAATCAAGTTATCAGAGTCTGAGTGTATGGATACATCGGCCGCCGCACCAACACTGGGGTCCTTGGCCTGGGAGACAAACTCGAAACACTTAACACTATTACCCCAAACCAACTCATAGACTCTCGGTCCTAATGCAGAACCGACCCGCTCGGATACCACTCTGTCATGACCCGTCCCGGTGGGGCCCGAGCCACAACTCCCCAAGCCCGCCTCCAATATTCCAGGGGCTGGTGACTAGCACCGAGTAGGCATGATACTAACATGGGATGCATTGCCTATAAACCTGTACACATGCACACACATTTCCAAGCCCACAAAGCTGAAATGTAAAACCTACTAAAGATGGAAAAACATGTATACACTAAAAACCCAACCAAAAGAGTATGACAGGGAAAAAAAGTACAGTAATGCAAAACCCTGGGCCAAAAGTACAAGCCCACCAAAAGAAAGTCTGCAAAAGGTCCAACCTGTAGATAAAGGTATTGTGACTGCAACCATCACCGAAGGAACACACCTCGGCCTGTCTGATCTCACTGAGCATCGTATGGTCCTGGTCCACCTAGAATCCTGTCAAAGGCTCGCTCGTCTACACAAGACATGACACGTGCGGGCAAAGCCCGTGCAGGGGTGAGTATAACAATATCTAGTAGGACACCCTGAAAACCACAAAGGAAATACAAACAAGGAAAAATACCACAAAGAAAGGTACAGTCAGCTCCACATAGTATATTTCTATCTAAAATATATCAAGAATATCCAGATATACTCATACACAGATGACCATCGCGAAACCACCACTAAGATCTAGCTTGAAGATTCCACTAAGCATACAACCATGAGAACACACTCCTAGGTCTGAAGAGAGAGATACGAAGTACTCATTCCAGGAGAACACACTCCATGAGTATCTTGAGAACATTATGCTCAGGTGAGGATCACAACCAAGTCATGAGGTGATTCTAACAACTCAGTCTGAGCTAATTCACTAGGTAGAGGATCGACGCCCGGGTAAGATAGGTCACATCAATACCAAGAACTCTACCTAGGGAATCAGAAATGAATAGAGGATCCAGCTATAAGTCTCATAGAGGGGATTACAACAACTCTATTCAGGAAGTCCTGCTGAAGGGATCATACTCATGTATATTAGGAAATGATACCGGAAACCTTCAGGAGAAAGGCCAAGGGTACGTACCCTAAGAAGGCTAGTCCAAGTCACGGAATACAAGTGGCTCAATCCATGAAGAAAAATGTTACACGGTGTGTATTATGGTTACACGCTGTGTTCCTTGACCCCGGGTACTACCCGTGCAGACGGCCCGTGTCGTTCGTTCAAGCCGTGCAAAACCAAAATACACGGCGTGTAGAAAAGTACACACCGTGTTCCTTGACCCTGGGTACTGCCCATGTAACCGGCCCGTGTCATTAGGATTTTCGGATAGAAAGTAACTACACGGCATGTAGAAGAATCACACGCCATGTCCGAGCACCTGGGCTCGCTCCGTGTACGTTGGCCATGTGCCCGTACACGGTCTCTGCCTGTGTCTGTGTCGCCTGCCCGTGTACTAGTACACGGGGTATCCTGTGTATCTGGCCGGTTCTGGACAGGGAGGGGTATACACGGCGTGTCCTTGGCCGTGTACCCTTCCTATTTTCATGTACTCTCAGAGTACATGCCAGGTCATTCGTCGATGAACACACACCGTGTAGCCCATACTACACGGTGTGTAGTCGGGTTTTTTCCAGAAACGCCGTCTTCCTCCACACACCTCGGTTGATCCTCCAGACTTCAATTCAACCATCTGTTTGCCGCGAAACTCAAGATGCTGGATCGCCTCATCATCGTGATGCTGAATCCATGGGTTTCGGGCCTTCAATCGGCTCCAAAATCCACTTCCGGTCACCAGTGCGGAAATCGTTCGAAGAACGATTTCTTCCAATCCGCTTCGATCCGTCTATCGCCACCGAAACCGCACCTCCATAGGGTCATACCAGTGCCAGATCTTTAATTTGGGACCATTTCATCCCATAATGGGCACGCAACAATCCTTTGTTCCTCGTACCGCGAAGAACGCGAAGAAAACTCACGAATAACGCGATAAATTTGGGGAAGAGACACACACAAACCGAGAGGGACGAACGTCGATCGATGTTCGTGTCGATCTTGGACTGTCACAGTTAGAAGGTTGAACAAAACCAAACAATAACAAGAATCAAATCCCCAAAATCCCCAAAAAGCCCATCCCGCAATAATGATCGATCTGTGGGCTAATCTGTTTGTGGATTAGTCTGCGTTCGTTGTAGAAATCAAAAATGTGGAAGAATAAAATCACAACGACATCCTACATAGATCCCGACATTCGTTGGTGAAGATTCAGTCACCGCGTCGTCGTCGCCGATGAAATCCGTCAAGAATGTTGCCACCACGTTGGGGGTTTCCTCCAGAGCTTTCCCAGAGCCTCCAGGGGAAAATCAAGGTTATGGGGATTGTAACCCTGATCCCCTGCATGGTATCTATTTAAAAGATAAGAGATATTTGACGTAACAAGGTTTAAATAAAATATTTTAATTAAATATTTTACTACTATTGCGTCCAAAAACAAGATTTCACCATCGACATGCGCCGGTCGATGTTAGGCCTCGCCTTAGGTAAAATCGCTGTTCTGAATGCAACGGTGCCCTCAGATTTCTAATCCGAGCACCCGTTCAGGAGTGATTCCACTTTTTCAAGAAAACTGCACGCGCACGTAATTTAATTATTAAATTAAATTCAAACATTTGTTCCGGGCTCACTAGGCCTAAGAACTACACGCCGTCTTAGAGCCTGGTCTCGAATTTATTCCCATATAATATTAAAATAATACATGTAAAAATCCGGGACATTACATAAGGTTTCATATATTTAAAATATCCTGTCATTATTTAGACATCATATAACTTATTTTACATGATTATATAGTTTCCCTCTATGATTATTATTTCTCATACTATTTTTTTGGTTTTAGTCAATGGTTTTAAATGGGAGGAATCATGTTAAAATTCAATGTGATTGATAGTTCATTGATTATGAGAAACCAAATTGGATGAGGAATTGGAGAGAAAGATATTATAAATATTCCAAATTAGATATCATGAAATATTATTAACAATACGAACTTTGATGAGATTCCTAAGAAGTAAAATAATAGATGGATGGAATTTTATGTAAATAAACATATAGTAAATAATATTCAGCTTCCAACATATCAAGAAGTTGGGAAGAGGGAACTAGTGAATATCTCAAATATAGGGGAACATATTTTCTATATGGAAATAGATTTCATAGAACCATGAATTTATAAGTAATTCGATGTCTTTTATGTGGAGAACTTAGTCATTATCCGAGTAAATTCCCTAAAATTTGGGTTAGCCCCTAGACCAAGGAAGGACCTATATTATACCAAACCATTGAAATAAAAGGATTATAGTATTAGGTATTTGGATTCAAGAATTATGTGGTATAATTATTTTTACCAATGGTATTTTAGATACTTTAATCACGATACATATATGGATTGTGTTGACTTTGGAAGTATATATGTATTCATGTTGGATTAACTTAAGAGTTATTGATACCATCATGGGTTAATGAGTTTATGTTATATCATATGTTCAATGTATGGGAAACCCCATTTGATGTTTTAAGTAATTTGATTTAGAGGCGAATGATGATATTTTTAGGATAACTTTTATTGTGTTAAAGTGTATATAACCTTTTGGTTTATTTAAAAGTATTATTTGGGAAAAAATAATTTTGTTTTTGAGATGTAAGTCAAAAGGTTATGATATAACCGTTTACATTAAAACCTTCCTTCATATTGAATTTGTTTATGTTATTTGGGATATAGAGTCATTTATTTAATGAATGATCTATGTTAAATCATTGGTTCTATAGTTGAATTTTTTATATTAAGAGATTCATTTCAGTTTTTGATATTATCTTACTCTGTGCTAACCATTTTAGTTAACATAGGAGGAATATTTTTTTATTATTTTATGGATCTTATGAACCATTAGAATTTAATTCTTTAGGCCTAAAGAAAATTAATTTTTGTATATTTATTTTTTATTGTCATAAAATATTTAGTATAAATTGATATAAGAACAACCAAAGGATGAAAGTTTTCTTATAAAATAGAAATATATCAAATATTTATATTTATTATATTCTTAGATAGTAAATGAACTCCTTAACTTTAGGAAAATTATCTTGAATTTTTTTTATCATATTACCTTAATATATGATGAATCAAATGGTATTTTGAATCATTATTTTTTATGTTTTTTGAGGTACTAAACCTTCCATTGATCATTAACTTTATTTTGATCTATGATCTTTATCACTCTCTATAATTATTTTTTTATTTTCTTCCTTCTCCATATCTCCACTTTTCACCTATGTTATTCTATTTGGAAACCTATTATGTGTTATTCTTAATTTCCTTCACACATCCCTTTCTCTATTTTCAAGACGAAGTTTTGTTAACCATTTTTACAAAGTGGGTATCCAAAAAAGAAATTTTCATATGTAAAAACAATGACTAAATTGCGAGGATATAATTAATTTAAGGGGGTATAATGTAACAGACCGTGATTTTTAAAGAGGAATATCTAGTTCTATTGCGTATATGACCCGCAACACCATTATTATAAAAGAAGGTAACACTAAGTGATTTTGAGATATATTTATTTTTAAAGAAATCCAATCTATTTAATAATTTTTTATGCACTCAACATTAGATTTAAATGAAATAAATACTCTATTAAAATATTATTATTTAAATTTACCATTATAACTTAGTAGTAAAGCTGGAGGGTATGAATAATATGAATAAAATTTAAAAATAATATTTTCCTACAAATCTATAAAATAAATTCTATTTTTATCTACTGATTAGAAACAAAATAACAATAATTTTAATGAAAAATAAATGTTGTTTGAAAACTGTATTTTTCTAAAAGGAGGTTTAGCCGCACTTCAAAAATTTATTTTAAAAATATTTTTTTACCAATTTTATAAAATGTATTTGAAAAAAAAATTCATTTTTTAAATAATCATATAAAAATTTTTTGAGGGTAAAATTTTGGTATTTTTTAGAAAAAATTATTTTTCAGTGAATAGTGAAAATACCAATTTTATAAAACTATCATTTATTTTCAAAAAATAAAGTAATGTAAAAAACCCATTATTTTATTAATATGATTTAATTAAAAATAATTATTAATTTTTTTTATATTTAATCCAATTAAATTATTTTGAAACAACTTTATGTTGCATTTTAGTATAAGTTTATTTTTGGGTTTAAAAATAGGTTCTTATGAAAATTGTTTTAAAGTGCATATATTTCTCCATTTTAATTAATTAAAAAAAACAGAATGAGGTTTTATTTAAATAAAATTTAAATATTATATAAAATTAAATGTTAATTATATTCATAAAATGAATATTATTAGTTATATATTTAATAAAAAATCATCTTTATCTTGATAAATACACTTATTGAAATCCCTCTTTTACATCAAATATGTGAGTTTAATTTTTTAAATTAAATATTTACACTTATATGAATTTAATTTTGTAAAATTAATTCTATATTTGAAATCTTCATAATATATAATATCTATAAATTTAACATAAATTTTAAAAATATTGAAAAATGAAAATAGTAAAAATTATTTACCATAGTTAAGGTAAAAATGGGTTTACTAGGGGTTGAACAAAAATTGATATGGGTTAAAAATGGAATAATAATTTTATATTTCATATTAGATAGAGATATTAAAATTATTATCCTTACCAATATAGAATATATGAAAATTTGGGACCTTTTTTCTTGGGAAATACGTTATCATTTTGGAGTCATTTGAGAAATTTCCAAGTAGTTTCCATGTGGGTTCCTTTCATCACTTATAAAAGAACCTCTACCTCATCACCTATCCACACTCAAATATCCTTTTTGTTCCACCAATAACTACCGAAAAATATTAATCAAATACTTCCTTGATTCCTCAAGGCCTTATTTTAATTTGGAAGCTCATTTTATAATGATTTAGGTACAAACATAAAGGAGTTCCCTGAAGAAGAGGTATAACCCTTACCTCTGTGTTTTAATTTTACTTCTTCCAACACCTACTCAAAATCATATTAAAATATGTTAATATAATAACCATAGTATAATTTACTTGCATATATGTTTTTATTTTATGTTAATGACATACGACCATCTCCTCCTACCACAAAAGGGAAATAAAACATTTGTTTGTGTGCACGACAAACTACGACCTTGGAAACCGAAGAAATTCACTTTCATAACCTCTTATCAGGGATGTATATAATGAAGTATATGATGTTAATATTTCATATTTTTTATATAATTATAATTATTTAATTACAATATCATATATACCTTCTTACTTTCTATTCTATGTGGGACACGATAACATCGCTTGTGTGTAAAGCAAACTAACTCCCCACGAAGCGATGTGATTCATTTTTTACTAACGACTTACATGGAAGGTAATAAAGGATAAATTTAATGAATAAATTTGATATATATGACATTATAATTATTTTTTAAAATTAATATACAATCCACTTACTTACCCTTTAATCCATTAAGGAAATAATAACGTTGCACCTGCATACGACTAACTATCTCTACAAAGCGATGTGATTCATTATCCATGTTCAAAATTAAATAATGATTAAAAAGAAGAATAAAATGACAAAATAAAAAATATTTATAAAAATTATATAATTCTAGATATGGGAAAACTATATCCTATATTCATGATATGGAACATTCAGAATGAAACATACTGGAGAAAATAAAGAAATTAACACCCGAAACAATAGTGATAATGAAGGATTATTAATGAACATGTAATAACATGGCATAAAAGGATCACATAAGACATTATAAATAATAATATGATTATTTTATAATTTATTAAAAATTTTAAAACCACTATAAAATATTTTACAGAGTTCTTAAATAGAGGGAAGCACGAGGTTAGATATTTCTTATCCCAATTTTCATACATTAGGTTATTTGTCTACTTCGTTAATTATATTTTTACAAGATTATGTGTGGAATGATTTTTTATTAATTTATTTTTTATTTAAACTCTATTTTTGAGGATATACCTTTGATAAATAGAATCACCCCATTTATTAACTCTCACCTCAAAGATATGAACTTTGTAAGGGTTTCGTCTCAAATATCCATCTTTGAGACACATGTTCTTTTATGAACCTAATTTCATTTAAATGGTGTATATAACTACCATTTATATTATATATCATGAATTATTACTACATAATTATATTTTAAGTATCTATTAATCTAATTAATTCAGGGGATTTTATGATTCAAAATTTATAAAGGCCGTAAGGGTTTATGTTTTAATCTCATTCTAATCGGGATTACTTATGCTTGAATTTCGAGTAAAGAAAATTATATGATAATTGTATAATAAACCCTTTTCAGTTTATTCTCATTTGGTAAATCATGTATTTTTTAAGTAATAATTCTATTTTTACACTCTTTTTAATGTAAAATGATTGAGAAAATGTTTTTAAGAAAAATCATCTTTATTTCTCTCTTTGGTTGAAAATCCTTTTTCTTGCAAAAAAATGCTATATAAAAAAAATTCATATATGTTTTTAAAATTATTAAAATAATTTATTAAACCAAATTTTACCCAAATTTTAGTTTTTATAAATTTTTTTGAAAGAAATATTCATGTGGTTTTCTAATTAATGACCATATGGATTTTACTAAAAATGCGAGAGAAATATTTGTTTTAAGTTGTACGATGTTTCTCTCCGTAATGACCTATAGATTCTTTTAAATCCTCCTTTATAACTTTCCAATTTGTTTTTCAAATAAAATTATCTTCAAAAGTTTTAATTTTTTGAAAATATTTTTTCAAATATTTAATGATAATTTCCTCAAGAAATTTTTTAAATTATTTTTAAAAAATCCTTTAAAAAGTATTCAAGGTTATTTTCAATGAAAAGAATTTAAACATTGTTTTATTATTTTTTAGTTTTAAAAATTTATTTTCAAAGGAAGTTTATTTTCCTAATGAAATTTTTAAAATGATATTTCCAAACCATTTTTCATCTAATATGGAATCTTTTGATGTTGCTCAAAGTGAAAATGTAATTTTTCTCAAGAATGATTTTATAATTTTTAAAATAATTTTCATCAATGAAAATAACCTTTGATGTTATGGATTTCTTAAAAATTAGGTATGTGTGTCTCTAAAATATATATATAGTTTATTATACATTCCATTAATGGGGTAATACATGCCTTATGACCATTTCTAGAACACCTTCATTTTGAAATTTCCTTTGATCATGACATCAATCAAATTATGCAACCCATTTTATGTCTATGGGTTATTCTTATGTTTTTAATTATGATATATTTAATTTATGTGGAACAATTATACCATAAACATGTTATGATGGGTGCACCCATATTGAACTCCAATGCAAGGGGTAATGTTATAGTCACATGAGACATCATGTATGGGATTATGGAGTGAACCTAATATATTATGGGTCTTTATCTACCATTTTATATTATTTAGGTAGTTAGACTTGAATCATGTTTATACCATGTTTTTTTTGTTTTTTATACATTTCCTATGATGCCTACATATTATGATAACTTTTTCTTTATGATATTCTTTCATACAATTACTCATTAGCCTTCTCTTTAATGAAATTTTGTTATACCTTTGAATCACATATTATGTTTCCATATCATGTTTATTCCCTTATCGGGATTTTTATACCACCCCCTTCATTTATTTATTTCATAGATTATCTAATTTAGTTTTAGGAGATCAAGTGTATTTAGGAGATCATTGAAGAAAAATGTATAAATAATTCAATGTTTTAATTGAAATTTTTCTATTTTAATCTTAGTATTACAAATACATGAGGCCACAAAATCATTGGGTTGTAATTAATGTATTTTTATCTTAAAACTAATATAATAATATGTATAAAATACATGAGTCACTATATATGGAAAGGATTTACAATTGGAATTTTAATATGAAAAGATTGAGTAACCTGACTCTTTGTTACAAAATAATGTTACACTACATTAATAGGAATATGAATGAATGAATAAGAATTGAAAAGATTAGTTTATTATGAATGAAGATTTGAAGAAAACCCTAAATATGATATTTTTATAATTATAAGTTCTATTTTCCAATATAGAGAAGACACAAATTGAGACTTTATAAAAGACGGAGACAATTGTTGCTTCTAAAAAATTTTCAATGGAGGATTATAATGCTAAAAGAACTCCAACATAAGATTTTAAGGACATGGATTCATTCAATTATATATCTATGGTAGATAAGAATAAGAAGGTACCTTCCATACTATCTTATAATAACTTTTCTAAATCTATTTCCGTGGAATTTTGTAGGTTCAAAAAGAAAACCAAAACAAGTATGGAAAAATAAAGGTGAGAATAATCCTCTCAACATGACTAGGATGGATAAGAAAACGAGTGTAGAATATTTTTACCCACATATATCACAATAAGATAAGAATAAGACCCAAAAAAATCATAGATAAGAAATTAAAAAATCAAGGTTTGTGGGTCAATGTTGGTGTTGCAACATATTCAGGAATTGCACACTACATTTTTGGTAAAATAATCAAAATTATAATGCAAAAAATAAGTCCTATGTCTTGGGTGAGTAATACAGATATGAAGAAGAAACTTCCATTGGTCAAAAAAAATTTGAATACTATTTTTTTTAAAAACATTAAATTATATATTATGAATGAAATGAAACTATACAAATAAATATGTATTCTATTCTCAATATGTATAAAAATATGATGAGAAAATAAGACCACAAAATATGGCTATGAAAGAACATGCTACCTTGGGAATAAATTAGAAAAAAGTTTTAAACTAACATTATCTCAGGAAGGTATCAAATATGAATGGTTAGAAGACCTTGTATTATAAATCTAAGAATTAAATGAAAATTGATTCTTCTAAAAGAACTACTAATATGCATGGAACCCAAAATAAACCATGTTGAAGATCCAAACATTCTAAAAATGTTCATATGACCATAATATTTGGAGAGAATATAGAAAATGTAAGAAAAAAGATCCTAGGATAGTGTAAAAGGGAATAAAAATAGTCCACATGATAGAGAAAATTTATTTCAGAGGTTGCTAACAAAACACAAACCTTATGTGAAAGACGTTCTGTGTGAGATTTGTGACAAAGCCTAAAATTTAGCAAAAGGTTGTGTAACTATTCTTAGAAATTGATATGCATCCCTTAAGAGTGTTAAGAATGTATCATAAATAAAGGATGTTAAGGATAAAAAATATACACATAAATCATAGGTGGATGTGGAGAGATCTATAATGCACCAACATAACATAGAACAGAATTTCAGATGTGGAGGCATGAAAACTAGAGGAAATTAAGCAACTTGGTTAATAAAACAATATAAGCCTTTTTGTTATAATTGATAAATCAAGAAATATGAAACTTATTTGCATAATATTTTTGTATTGTGTTGGTGATCATATTTAATGTAATTAAAGTTGAAGAAATTTTTCAAGGGTATAACCTGATAAGAAGTGATTGTTAGCTATTCTTTATAAAAAATCTAGAGAATTCATCATCCATGAATGATTCCAAAATTGGTTTTCAAATAAAAACATGATATAGGATCATCTTGGATGTAGATAAATAGTGTGTATTAATAACCTATAAAACATTTATAAAGAAGATATCATCTTGGTTTCATCATATATTTTTTATCATTAAGAGAAAGTATTAAAGAATATCATCATCAGTGAAGTTTTAAAAATTGAAAATATGTATACTCATTAGTTGAAAATCAATTTTAGTGTATAATTCATATTGGAACACCTTTAAATATATTATTGAAGATATAAAACATTATGAATATGTTTATAAGAGTTTATCTTGATGGGGAGACAAATAAAGAATGCTGAAATTTCTTCCAGAATTATTATTTCAATTGGTATCAAATCTGATTATTCTGGAATGCGTCTGAAGATGATGTTTTGAAAAGATGTATTTTTTCATAATATTGCATCCTTGGTTAAAAAAAAAATAAACTTAATACAAAGGGGATAATTTGATTAATCTATGAAATAAGAAATGTTGAGCGTATAAGTGCTCCAAAGCCAATCATCCTACTTATTTCACTTTAATATTTTTGATATGTTTATTGAAGTGAGTGAAGGAGTATTTGGATGATTGTTCTTATAAAAGTTTAATATATCATTTAGTATCTTCATCCAAGAATAAAATTTTATATCCCTCAAAGACAAGTGTATTATTTCTCAACACTTTAAGTATGAAGATTGATTATTAACATACATATTTATTGTCTATTTCAAATCCTCTTATTTTCTACACCTTCTATAACTCTTATAGACTTAGAATGAAATGATGGATAGGACATTTATTAAGAATATACTAATTACCTTTTCCTATGAATGTTTTATTTCTTTATCAATAAGGGGTATATCAAGTGAAATAAGAGTTTAAATATTTAAAGGGGAGAGACACACATATTGAAATATTCATTTAGAAATAACTATGAAGGTATTGCCAATAAATAAAAATCGGGGATTTTTCAGTCTAATTTCCTATGAGTTGTATTATTATCGATGGTTTTTATTTATTTTCAATGGTGGTTAATGAAATGGAACTATTTCATTGATTTCTGTATGTTGAATAAGTTAAAAATAATTTTGAAGATGTCAGAAATAAAGTAGTTGTTGGAAGTATCCAAGATATCTAAGACAAACATGAATGTAGCTTAGATAAATTGATAAATAAGAATATACTCATGTATTATTATATTAAGGATTTTTAAAGACTTTGAGTTTACAATTATGATGATTAATAAAATTATTTTCATGTAAAATACTTATAGAAATAGTGATACCTTGTTTACAATAATGAATAAAATATTGGATGATAAACAGTGCTTTGGAATTGATATTCCAAAAGGAGAATAAGATGAATTGAAGAAAACCTTGAAAACACTTCGTACATAAGGATATTATTTTAAGAGAATAAAAAAGTTAATTTTCATGAAGAATACTTTAATGATTAGCATGAAAATATTAATTTTTGTGAATAACGTTGAAGGTAATGCTAGAAGAGAATATGAGAATTTAAAAACTAAGAATTTGATGAAAATGTTAATTTTCATTAAGATCATTGCAGGCATATAAGACCATAACATTTTTCATGAAGAATGAATTTGAGTTTGGGTTGAAAATATCATACTTATAATTTACTATGCATATGTATGTGGGGATTTTACTAAAAAAATTAGGAAAAACATTGCATTTCAATGAGGTCATCTCAACCGCATATGGGGATCTAGGATCAAATCAAATGGGATCCAACCTGGGGGTTTGAATGGGGCATGGATAGAATATATAGAGGTTCCTAGGGGGTATAGTACAAGTGAGGCATGTCCCATGTTTGGTGTGTGTGAAGGTGTTTCTGGGTTCCGACCTCAGTGCCATTTTGATTAAGAAACTTGAAAATAATCTCATATTAAGTGTCCCATGAATGAATGGAGAATCAATGTGGATCACTATTCATCGTAGTTTAAAACATATATATATATATATCATGTTTGTTTGTTAAATATGAATACAATGGTTCAACAATATCCATGTTATTATATTCAACTTACAACTATATAAGGGTTCCTATACAGAAAAGTGCTTCACGTTGGAAGACTCTCTGATCATATCCAAGGTTGAGATAATTTTTATGCTGAAGATCGTGGGATAATCAAATACTGGATTGTCTAGCATTAGTCTGAAATGTGCATGTAATCATAAGTTCAAATGGCATACTTTTTCTAAGGACTATATGAAATTATGTCAAGGAAATAAAAAAACACGAATACATGAAATATGATTCATGTAATCATCACAGAATTCATGTGAGGAGAATCAGTTGTGAAGGAAGTGATTCCCTATTATTCAGTGTCGCTGAATAGGTTATTTAAGGAAATAAAATCTTATATCTTACAAAATTCAAAACATTGATCAACATGTCATAAACAGTTATGTTTGAGGTGGTGCAAGGAAATGGTGACCTCATTTATAAATAATAAATCACCCAACCTGAGAGAAGAAATGGTTTCTCAAGTTTCATTTGAGAGATCTTATTTTACTAAAAAACAAGGCCTCTCTAAGCATTCTTTTACTTGATAAGTTAAGTAGATCTCTGAGCCTCTTAGATTATGTTAATAAAGGATTTATTTACTTATATATATCATGAAGGATATTAGCATACTTTATTATGAAAATAAGAAGATCCATGGTCCTTTAACATGTGTTTTTACACTCAAAGTGAAATGTAATGAACTGTTACACAACCCAGTGATGAGTAGTATACTCCAAATATGTTTACAAAATGGAACTATGTCTATTACTTTGAATCAAATTGGCTTTTATGAAGTAAGAAGACACTATGATAGTGTAATTAATTGAAAAAAGGAGGTACCCTTCTTGAAGTATACTTTCATGGATGAATAAGATCATTTTCGCAACACTTTCATTTGTGTGATGATAAAAGAAAGAAGAAGAAAAAAAATGGAAAATGTGCATACAGAAGTAAAAATCATATGAATTTAATAAAAAAACATGAATTCATAAATCCTTAACCTGAATATAATTCATATCACATAAAATAGTAAGGATAAAAAAGAAGATGTGGAATGAACATGCACTATGAATGTGTTGAGTTAAGAATTCAAGAAGAAAATAATCTAATTTTGTGAAAGATAATTTTTTCATGATATAATATTGAAAGCGAACTGTGATAATGTTTTATAAATATTTACTTCACCAATAATAACAAATAATAATTTATATAATAACTATTATTGATATTGTCTATCAAAGAAGTATAAGATTTCTATCTATAATAATATTCCTATCAATATAAAGGAAGAATAAAAATATTTTTCCTAAATATCAACTAATTATTATCCAGGTAATAATACTTGTGATGATGTTACTATTAGATTTCATTGTTTTTACAATCAAAAATGAGGATTGTGATTTTAAAAAGACCATAAATGTGGTGTACTAGAAGGAAGAAGATAGGTTCTACCAGATACTAAACATAATAGCGATTACCATTTGAGTTGAAGAATAATTATGAGATTATAATTCCATAATATATTCATATTATTGGGAATAAATTAAGACAAAGAACAAAGAGAATATTTCAGTTTGAGATGTGAATAAGAATAAGAGTTTTATTCCTAAATCTATTCATATAACAATTGAAGAAACTAGTAGAAGAAAAAAAGAAGCACTACGACATCCATCAGAACTCCCAAAAGGTGGAAGACTTTATTGGTGTTATAATGAACCTTAGTGGGTGAAGAATATCTTCAAAGGATTCATAAAGAACCATTTAGGAGATGTAAAACTTTCACTGTCACGTGTCTATATTGTAATTCAATAGAAAAGATATTCCCTGCTATCTGTAACCATGTATAAAAGATTATTTTCTAGTGGTTTGGTGGTATTGAATTATTTACAAACTATGCCAATGACTAGGAACTCTTATTTAGTAGTAAAACTTGTAAAAATATGTTGTTTGATCTTTACCTACATTTATATACCTTCATATGAGAAGAAAAAAGAATAGGATAATCAAGATCCAAACAAGTGTAAGACGTAAAGGAATAAAAGTTATAAATTTGTAAAATACCCCAACACTGATTCTCCCTATCAATGTTGAGTATATCCCAAAGTGGTCCTCTCATTCGTAACATATGTAAATTTTATATCAAACATCACTTTTTATTAAGATGATAAATTCAAATGAAAAGTTAACTCATATTAAAAAAATGAAGTACTAAAGCATCCACTTATAGAAATTTATTATAAGGGAATGGAAGGAAAAACATAAAAATACATTGGAACATCCCTGATTAGCCACTAAACGAGGATAATATTCATTGTTAATATACATAATATTCATGTTATTTATTATTCATAAAAACCATTTTAGTTCATTTTACACTTTGAACATCATTTCACATTATGATTGTAATACCTTTATAAAATGCACTATTATGTGGTACATTTTTGAACATCATTCAAAGTACCATATGATTCATCTGATTTTAAAGAATCTAATTATACATATTTTAAATTTATATTTTTTGAAATTTATTTACACTTAAATATGAACATGTTTTATTCAGGGATCAATGGAGAATTCATGGAAGAAGATGAGGATATTTTGTGATGAAAGTAAACAATTCTGGAGAAGTCAGATTGGACACCAGCCCACTGATGAAACTGTGGGGCTCCAAATACAGGTCCAACTAATACCAAATTTCTTGGGATTCTAGAATACATGAATAGGAAGAAATCACGCTTCAGGATCCAAGGCTAAGTCGGCCTCCATGGTGTCCATTTAGGCGGCCCAAGTTAGAGATAAAATTCTGGGCCAGATTCTACGTCCCAGAAAAACAGCCCACTAATATGATCATATCTCGGAATACACAACTATAAATGGGACCAAACTTTACATATGGTTATTAGACATCTGTAGATAAATTTTCTTTTTCTATGGACCACTCTGATTAGGCCATCTAGAAGGTTTTCCAAGCACGTCTACTCGGTGAAGGAAAGCTGGCTTCCAACTCGGGTCAAGGGGGAAAAAATCAACTCTCCCTTACTTTCCACCCTACTATGGCCTACCACAATTAATTGAGGAGACTTGGAATGTTGGAGTATAGACCCAAGGGATCAAAAAGGCCTATTTAAGGTAGTGTTTTTGGAGGATTGAGGAATCTTGAATGCTTTGTTCAATTGTAATGTTATGCTGCAATTTTGTTGTCTCAAATTTGTCTTTCACATGTAAGTTGTTCAATTCACTTTAGTTTTTTAATAAAAGTTCTTCTTCTCATCTTATTCTATTGTTATTAATATCACTTTGATACCATTGGATCAAGGTGAGAATTTATTCAAACCAAACCTTGTGAAATTATCACACAACGGTGGAGTGATCATTATTTTTTTGTGTTTTTTTACTTCTACATTTCTTCTCTCATGAGTCTACTTTCCGCTTCCATTGAACCCATGAGATCAATGGAGGGATAACCCAATTATGGGTTGATCCAAGGGATAATCAAGGGGCTGTATTTGATGTTATTTATCACACCATTAATTTATAATCACTTCTTTAATTGAGATTTTTATTTGATGATTTTTAAACTCCATCGTCTTGTTGAATTTAAGGCCACACACTTCATGTGCTAATACTAACCTTTTCCTTGAAGTGCTCAAAACTTTGATCCTTAAAGTGTATAGGTGATTAGTATTAAAGGGTGTAGGAATTAAACTAGTAAGTTATGATGTTGTTTTATCTTATTAAATGAATCCATCTTAAATATAAGAAATTGAAATCATTGAAAAGGAAATACGTCCAATCCACCCCAAGTGATAACCTAGGATCAACTCATTATTTTAAATTGAATTAACTTAAGTATCAAAGAGTTATTTTAAACCCATCTAAAATAAACCCAAGTTGGACACTTCATAGCCAAAAACAATCCATAGAATGTACGTGTCTGTAGGTACTTCTTAGGTCTCTGAGGATTCGATAACCCAAACTAAACTACAAGGACCGTTCTACCTTCATCTCTTGGGTAAATTTGAGCGAGAATAAAATTTTGGCGCCATTTCTGGAGACCCAAGTAAGTAATATAAACACCCATTCTATTCTCCCCCATTTCTTCTTTTCTCATCCAAATTCTCTTATCTTGTCCCTTTCTCGTTTTTTTTCTTTTGCCGCATGTCCGCCTACACCCGCGATCAATCTAACTGTCTAGTTAGGGGGGATAGTCCTAGGTTTGGGAAGTCAAGTACACCAAGGGAACTCTTTCCATTAGATCCTAATCTTCCTAACACCCCCAAGTCAATAATTGAGCCTATTTCAATGGAAGGTCTTCAAATAAACCAACTCATAAACCCGGGTGGGAACCAAAATGGAAACCCACATGAGGCAGCCCCAAACATGGGGAATGCAATTGATCAAACCATGAATGACTACCTCACAACTTACTGGACCAATGACCCCTCATGAATTAGACATAATTCCCTAGGAGATTCCAACTACATCTTTAAACCCCATGTCCTAAACCATCTTCCCACATTCCATGGAATGGAGTCCGAGATGCCCTACCTTCACATTAAGGAGTTCAATGACATCGTAGAAACCATGTGTCCCCCACATCAACTAGAATCATCTCAGATGAGGCTATTTCTTTTTTCTTTAAAGGATCGAGATAAAAATTGGATAAAAAATTTGAGACCATCATCCATAAACTCTTGGTACCAACTACAAAGAGAATTCTACAAAAAATACTTTCCCCACCACAAAACAATTACACTTAAAAAGAGTATCCAAAATTTTTTTGAAAAAGAGGGAGATTCATTCTATGAAACATGGGAGAGGTTCAAAGATAATCTAAACATGGTTCCACACCATGGTTTTTCTATTCCTGAACAAATGAGAATTTTCTATGAAGGGTTGGGTCCGGGGAACAAAAAATTCATTGACATGATGTGTAATATACCCTTTAAAAACAAAGCCCCAAATGATGCTTAGGAGTATCTAGAAAGCCTTTCTGAACAAAACCAAACATGGGGAAATTCACCTTATTCTAAAAAGCCACAAAGAACTACTGGAATTCATACACTTAGAGAAGAGTAAAGCCTTAGGGCTAAACTCGCAACACTCTCTAGGAAGGTTGAAGAGATAAACCTTAGGAAAGTCCATGAAATCCAAATTGTTGACCCTGTTTGCACACTTTGTGACAAAAATGACCATAAGACAGACAACTGGCCAACCAGGATGTTCTTTTATGAGGACCCCCAATGGAAGTAAATGCATTTAACTTTCAAAATCCTCAATACCAAAACAACTTCAACCCAAGGTATAATGACCACCAATGCTTCCACTGGAAAGATAACCAACAACTTAGCCAACCACAGGGACAAAATACTTACCCGCATAAGAACTACCAAACCCATAACTAGTTCCAAACCCAACCTATCCAATACCAACAACCACCCGTCCATTTTCAACAAACCATCCCACCTCCAAAATATCCCCCGGGATAAACCAATCTTCTCAAGCACCAACCCAAAATGTTCCACAAATAATACTAGAACAACTATGCAAACAAATGGAGAGGATGAACTCAGAAGTCTCTTCCCTAAAACAAGAACTTCAAACCATCAAAACTGGAAAGGCACCAATGCCTACTCAGGCGGTGCCATCCTCAACTTCAAGGGGAGAGTCAAGTTTTGCTCAAACAACTCATGAACAACTAAAGGTTGTGACTGTATTAAGAAGTGGCAAATCAATTGAGAAACCTGAAAAACTAATTCAGAACCCACCTGAAGATTCAAACTTGGATGAAAATTCAAATGAACCCCAAGATCAAACTGAGGAAACTGATAACAATGTGAAAGAAACAACTCTTCAACAAACAATCCCACAACCTACACCATTTCCTCAACGCATGAGGGGAAAACCCAAGCCTGGACTGAGTGAAACATTGAGGTAAATCTTTTCACAAGTAAAGTTGAACATACCCCTTCTCGATGCAATCCAAACCATACCTTCCTACTAAAAGTACCTTAAGGACTTGTTCACTTTTAAAAGATAATTTTCACATAAAAACCAAGTCCTTTTGGATACTAATGTGAGTACCACCATTAAAGGGACCATTCCTCCTAAGTTGAAAGACCCAGGTTTCCCTTACATCAATGTTAAACTAGGAGAATGAAAAGTTTTCAAGGCCTTGTGTGATCTAGGTGCTAGTGTCAATCACATCCCGTATGCCGTGTACTACCAGTTATGCCTATAAGAACTCCAACCCACATCTATCACACTTCAACTTTCTGATCGTATCATTAGGGTTCCAAAGTGGATTTTAAAGGACGTTCTGGTAAAGGTTAGAAACTTCATCTACCCTGCTAACTTCATTGTCCTTGACAACCATCCAAACTTAGGAAATAAGGAACAAACCCCAATCATCCTTGGTAGTCCTTTTCTTGCAACAATCAACTCTGTTATCCGAGTCCGAAATAAGAACATGACCATCAACTTTGGGAACATGAGTCTAGACTTGAACATCTATAATGCAATCTCACAAATAGGGGATGACGAGGACATTCATGAAGTAAACATGAAAGGAAGCATTGATAATGAATCCATAAAACATCAAGGAATATTTGATGAATGTTTAATTCAGGATGAGATTGATTTCCTTTGTTCACATGAAAGAAGTTTATCTCCTTGGATTGAATCATTTTCAAATTTCTCTTATGATGAAGTCTTAGGTCCAATAATCAGTGAAACATTTCAGGAACCCAATTTCATGGAGACCACTCCAACTTCCTTCCCTAAATCTGATCAAGACAATCTAGTAGCTAAAACTTCTACATGTGGGGAATCAATCTTATCTAAAACTTTAGGAAATAAAATTGATCTTGATCCAATGTCCCAATCTTCTGCTGAAATTCTGAATCTACCTGATCTCGAATTGAAGGAACTTCCTGCTACACTCAAGTATTCTTTCATAGGGGACAATCAAACACATCCTCTTTTAATTTCTTCTTATCTTGAATCCAATCATGAAAGGATGCTTCTAGATGTCCTTAGGAAGAATAAGAAAGACATTTGTTGGACCCTTTATGATATTCCTAGGATTAGCCCACTTATCGGGACTCATAGGATTGTTCTGGAATCTGATTCAAAGCCATGTCATCAACCTCAATGATGACTCAATCCTAATATCATGGAGGTAGTAAGGAAAGAACTTCTAAAATTGTTAAAAGCTGTTATCATAT
This sequence comes from Viscum album, assembly GCA_963277665.1. Taxonomy (NCBI): domain Eukaryota; kingdom Viridiplantae; phylum Streptophyta; class Magnoliopsida; order Santalales; family Viscaceae; genus Viscum; species Viscum album. The sequence continues at coordinate 929,390 of CAUJRU010000251.1, forward strand.
ATCCCATAGCTGAGAGTGAATGGGTGAGCCCAATCCAAGTGGTTCCAAAAAAGGATATAATTATAGTGATAACCAATGAGGATGGAGAGATTCTTCCAACAAGGGTGTGTAGTAGATGGAGGGCCTGCATTGACTATAGGAAGTTAAAATCATTCACCGAGAAGGACCATTTCTTCTTACCATTCATTGACCAAGTCCTTGAGAGAGTGGCATGTCATGCATTCTACTGTTTCTTAGATGGGTACTCAGGGTATAATCAAATTGAGGTCTCCCTAGAGGATCAAGGGAAGACTACATTCACATGTCTATTCGGAAACTTTGCTTTCAAACGCATGCCCTTCGGGTTATGCAATGCCCCTGGAACCTTCCAATGGTGCATGATGGGAATCTTCTCAGACATGGTAGGGTATTTTCTAGAGGTCTTCATGGATGACTTCTCTATGTTTGGGGATACATTTGAGGGATGTCTGAGGAATGTAGAGAGAGTATTGTCAAGATGTGAAGAAAAGAATATAGTCCTAAACTGGGAAAAATGCCATTTCATGGATAAAGAGTGACTAGTTCTAGGCCATCTAGTCTCAGGTAGGGGGATTGAAGTTGATAAAGCCAAGGTTGACATCATTCGTCACCTTCCATCACCCAAAACTATCAAGGAAGTGAGGTCTTTCTTAGGAAATTATGGTTTCTATAGAAGATTCATCAAGGACTTTAGTTCAATCTCCCGTCCCCTTTGTGTTCTCCTAGTAAAGGATTCTCCATTTGTTTGGAAAGAAAGTTGTGAGGGTTCATTCTCAACCCTCAAATCCTCTCTCACCTCTCCTCCCATTATGAAATCTCCAAATTGGAACCTTCCTTTCGAACTTATGTGTGATTCCAGTGACATTGCTGTAGGAGCTGTGTTAGGAAAACATTGTGATAAAAATCCTTATGTCATTTCTTATGCAAGAAAATCCTTAAATGATGCCCAAATCAACTACACCACCCCTGAAAAGGAGTTACTTGCTATTGTGTTTGCCTTAGATAAGTTTAGGTCCTACCTCTAAGGATCCCCCATCACTGTGTTCACTGACCATTCTGCACTAAAATACCTATTCCAAAAACAAGATGCTAAGGCTAGAATGATGAGGTGGGTCCTTCTCTTACAAGAATTTGACCTCACAATCAAAGATAAAAAGGGTGTTGAAAATTTTATAGTTTATCACCTCTCTAGGATGGAATTCAAAGACAACTCAAATCACTTTTCTGTGTCTGATTCATTTTCTGATGAACACCTATACTCTGTGAGTGACTGCCCTTGGTATGCCGACATAGCCAATTTCTTAGTTACAGGAGTCATTCTAAAATTCTTAGGGAATCAAGCTCAAATGAAATTCCATTCTGCTGTTAGACACTATGTGTTTGATGATCCATAGCTCTATAAGTTCTACCCTGACCAAGTCATTAAAAGGTGTGTTCCAGAATCTGAACAAGAGTCTATCCTTAAATTCTATCACAGTGAGTCATGTGGAGGTCACTTTTCCTCTAAGAAAACATCTGCTAAGATTCTTCAATATGGTATCTTCTATCCCACCCTCTCAAGGGACTCTTACACATTTTTTCAAAGTTTTCCTAGGTGTCAACAAGTAGGGTCCATCACAAAAAGGAATCAAATGCCACTCACTCCCATCTTAGTGGTTGAAATATTTGGCTGTTGGGGAATTGATTTCATGGGACCCTTCCCAAACTCTAGGGGATACCTCTAATCCTTTTAGCTGTTGATTATGTCTCAAAATGGGTTGAAGCCATTCCCACCAAGTCGAATGATCATCAAGTTGTGATTCGATTTCTAAAAGAGAACATATTTTCTCGATTTGGAATTCCTAGGGATATAATCAGTGATCGAGGAACCCATTTCTACAATCGCCCATTCTCTTCACTCATGTCTAAGTATGGTATTTCTCATAAATTTTCCACTGCATACCATCCTCAAACCAATGGTCAAGCTGAGTTAGAAAATAGGGAGATTAAGAAAATTCTTGAAAAAACTGTCAACCCCTCTAGGAAAGATTGGTCTGAGAAACTCTTAGATGCACTTTGGGCATATCGTATAGCATTCAAAACCATCCTAGGAATGTCCCCATATAGGCTGGTCTATGGAAAAGCATTCCATTTACCTGTTGAAATTGAGCATAAGGCCTTTTGGGCAATTAAGAAAATGGATTATGAACTCTCATTGGCCGGAACGAAAAGGAAATTAGATCTCAATGAACTGAAGGAACTAAGGATGGAGGCTTATGAAAATTCAAGGATCAGTAAAGCTAGAGTTCAATCATACCAATCTAGGAATATCAAGGTCAAACATTTTGAATCGAGAAAACTTGTTCTCTTGTATATTTCAAAACTTCATTTACACCCGGGAAAGTTAAGGTCTAGATGGTCAGGAACTTTCATAGTGCATCATGTATTCCCCCATGGGGCAGTAGAGATTCAAGATCCCACAAGTGGTTACATTTTCAAGGTCAATGGTCAAAGGTTAAAACCATTCATTGAATCATTCAATAAACAGGAAATAAGGGTTGAGTTAATTGAGCCAACCTATGAACCAGGAAAAAATTGATAGATTTAGGGTCCATGTTGGGCTAACGACATTAAACAAAGCGCATCATGGGAGGCAACCCATGGTTTTCATGTTTCCAATAATTTTGTTGTTTTAATCAACTTTATATTTTAAATAGGATTAATGAGACATTTAGATATTTCTAAATAAAAAAATAAACTATTGACCTGTTCTTCTATAATGAGTATGGATGGGTACAAAAGGGGAGCGCCATATTCATCCGTGTCATGTGGTGTGATCCTTGAGTAATACCTTACCCAGAAATTTAAAAAGAAGACAATGTATCATCAGTTTAATTTAATTTATTTTTAGGTGTTTTTAGGTTAAAAAATGAAAATACAAGTAAATAAATAAAAATATAATAATAAAAAAAGTCCACATCATAGGTCATGGGGAAAACCCCATCACTATCGGTAAAGCCACGGGGATTCGAACCCGGGACAGAAGGGAGACAGGGGCGCACACATACCACTAACCTATGGCTTCTTGTGCTTCCTTATTCTATAATTTTTATATATATACTTATATTTTACTTCCTTTATTATATATATATATATTGTTTTTTTGTTTGTTTTGTTTTTTCTTTTTCTACTAGGGAACTCTGCAAGTGACATGGATATCAAAGGATTGAAAGGAAGCAACAAGAATTTCAACTTCAACCACCAAGTGACTTCATTCCATGACCCTCATTTTCAATTTCCTTTTTTAACTTTCATTTTCTACCTCTACCCCCTTCTAAATTTTAATTTCTTTAAACACTAGGGACAATGTTATTTTAAGTTGGGGGGGGGGAGATAAAATAAAAAATGCTTTTGTGTCAAAAAAAATTAATGATTTGAAAAAAAATGTGTAAATGGAAGAAAAAATTCCTTTAACTTTGAACATGGTAATACACATTTCACACTTTGAAACTGAATATAAAATAATTTAGCATGCCTTGATTCTGATTTTAATCCTTGAATAATTTCATGAGCATAGATTTTTGAAAGTGTGGCTGTCCAATGTGATATTTCATCGTTTATATTTTCATCCAAATAAAAAAAATATCACAATGCACGTCCTTTGGATAGTGGGGTATTATTTTAGTTCATGGGCTCCCCCAAATAAATAGCATAGGTTTGGTGATCATTTTAGTTTAATATGAGTATTCAAAAAAAATTAAAAAAAAATTGCGCGTAGAGCAATGAAATGACCTAATCCGTGGCTTTCGGGACTTGGGGATCATGACTCCATAGTTGTCTGGACCAGAGTTAGTAATTTTATCTCTATTTATGGTAATTTGAATTTGTTTTTGAATGAGTTAACTCGAGATGATGCCCAAGTATGTGGGCTTCACTTGGTGCAATAAGGTCTTTGAGCCTGGGAGTCATCGGAAAAGTCTCGCTACAGGGGTTGACTCTTTTGAGTGCAATTTCAATTACCATGGAAAAATTGAAAAAACAAAAAAATATTAATAATACAATAAAAAAAATTGAATACTCATCTTAATATTGAAATGTGATTCCACCTAGCGCTTCTGTCATGTCCCCCTTGAATAAATATGAACCCCCATGTCTATTGTGATACACAACACATCCTCATACTTAATTGATATTGGATGAAATATGGCAATGAATTTGAACAAAGGAATGGGCTTGGGATTGGGATCTACTTATGAAACAATCATGTATTAAAATATTTTGATGGGTTTCATGATTTTTTGGTATAAGGGTTTCTGGTGATCATTGTGTACTAAAATGTTTTTAGAAAAGGGAATTCGAATTTCATATTGTTGAGATATATTTTGCTCGGGACTAGAAAAACTCAAGTTGGGGGTGTGATTAGCCACTAAATGAGGCTAATATTCATTTTTAATATACATAATATTCATGTTATTTATTATTAATAAACACCATTTTAGTGCATTTTACACTTTGAACATCATTTCACATTATGATTGTAATACCTTCTTAAAATGCACTATTATGTGGTACATTTTTGAACATCATTTAAAGTACCCAATGATTCATCTAATTTTAAGGAATATAATTATACATATTTTAAATTTATATTTTTTGAAATTGGTCTACACTTATATATGAACATTTTTTGTTCAGGGATCAATGGAGAATTCATGGAAGAAGATGGAGATATTTTGTGATGAAAGGAAACAATTCTGGAGAAATCAGATTGGACACCAGCCCACTGATGAGACTATGAGGCCCAACATACAAGCCCAATTAATCCCAAAATTCCTGTGATGCTAGAAGACATGTATAGGAACAAATAACACTTCAGTATCCAAGGCTAATTCGGCCTCCATGGTGTCCCTTTAGTCGGCCCAAGTTAGAGATAAAATTCTGGTCCAGATTCTACGGCCTAGAAAACATCCCACTAATATGATCATATCTTGGAATCCATAACTCCGAATGGTCCCAAACCTTACAGGAGTTTATAAGAAATCTGTAGTTCAATTTTCTTATTATATGGTCTACTCTGATTCTTCCAAATAGAAGGTCTTCCAAGCGAGTCTGTTCGGTGAAGGAAAGCTGGATTCCACCTCGGGTCAAGGGTGGAAAAATCAACTCTCCCTTACTTTCTACCCACCTATGGCCTACCACAATTAATTGAGGAGACTTGGACTATTGGAGGCTCAACCCAAGGGCTCAAAAATTCCTATTTAAGGCAGTTGTGTTGGTGGATTGAGGAATCTTGGATTCTTTGTTCAATTGTAATGTTATGCTGCGATTTTGTTGTCTCAAATTTGTCTTTCACATGTAAGTTGTTCAATTCACTTTATTTTTTTAATAAAAGTTCTTCTTCTCCTCTTATTCTGTTTTTCTTAATATCACTTTGATACTTTTGGATCAAGGTGTGAATTTATTCACACCAAACCTTGTGAAATTATCACACAACGGTGGATTGATCGTTATTTTATTGTGTTTTTTTACTTCTACATTTCTTCCCTCATGAGTCTACTTTCCGCTTCCATTGAAACCATGAGATCAATGGAGGGATAACCCACTTATGGGTTGATCCAAGGGAGTAGAAATGGGCTGTATTGGATGTTATTTATCACACTATTAATGTATAATCACTTCTTTAATTGATATTTTTATTTGATGATTTTTAAACTCCATCGTCCTTGTTGAATTTAAGGCCACACACTTCATGTGCTAATACTAAACTTTTCCTTGAAGTGCTCAAAAAATTTATCCTTCAAGTGTATAGGTGATTAGTATTAAAGGGTGTAGGAATTAAACCAGTAAGTGATGATGTTGTTTTATCTTCTTAAATGAATCCATCTCAAATATAAGAAATTGAAATCATTAAAAAGAAAATACGTCCAATCCACGCCAAGTGATAACCTAGGATCAACTCATTCTTTTAAATTGAATTAACTTAATTCTATTAGAGTTCCTTTAAAAAAATCTAAAATCAACCCAAGTTGGCCACTTCATAGACAAAAACAATCCATATAATGTACGTGTCTGTAGGTACTTCTTAGGTCTATGAGAATTCGATAACCCAAGCTAAACTACAAAGACCGTTCTACCTTCATCTCTTGGGTAAATTTGAGTGAGAATCAATCCAAAATGTCCATCCATAGTATAAAAAGGCATAATCCATAAATTATAGTCTTCTATATGTATCTAGTGAATTTGGGACCTCAACAAAAAATGTCAGTGTCAATAAATCCAATAAATAATAGACCAGTTGGAAGAGCTTAATTAAATAGAAATACTAAAAAAATTAGTAGAGTTGACAAGACCTAAGCCACTGGTACCACACCAAGGATAGTCATTAGGATGATTTTATCATCCCAAACCCACCACCAATAGGACAAGTGATGGTGACTAGTACCATGAAGGCATAAAATTCCATGTGATGACTTAACCTATTAGACCGTAAAAGAGTATAGATAAATATATCATAAAAAAATACAACCTCTAAAACATAAAATATAAACTATAGAATAAAGAGTATATGATAATAACCAATCCAAAATAGCAGTGCAAAACAGGTTGTGGGGCTGTGAGCTCAGCGGGTTTGGGGCGGGGCGAGTTTATTAAAAAAACCCACATAAAAAACGGGTTCATATGGACAGCCCGCACAGGCAGCCGACCCGTGTGGGTTTACCCGCATGGATACGGGCTAACCCACGAGCTATTTTTTTTAAAACAATCATCACCCTATTTATTAAATCCTGATCTGTAATTACCGATGCGCATGCGGCCCCCATATCTCATAAAAATTAATCAATGCCAATGGGTGTCTATAATGCACGCATGCACATGACCCCTCGCTCTCTATCTATAATGAACGCATGCGCGACCCCTCATTCTCTCTCCTCCAATTCCCAACGTCTTCTTACATCATTTTAATTTTATTTAAAAACACTCAATCTATCATCGCTTTGAGTCACCGCCTCTATCCTGTGACATACAATCACACCCTCCCTTCTTTCCTACTTCGTCCAGGGCTTCATCGCCCCCCGCCCACCCCCTGTAACACCTCCGCCCCTACTTTCTCTATCCTCTGCACCCCCACCCCAACCCCACCTCCCCACCCCATGCCTGCCTCTTCCGCTGCTCCCCCCTCCCCAACTTGTTACCGACACCCCCTTCCCCACACCCTCCTCCTCCCCCCCCCCAATCGAAGTCCTCTATCCCCTCATCCCACTCACGCCTCCTCCTCTCCCCCACCTCCCCATCATTGACATCCACCTTCGGCCACTGGAAACTAGCCCCCTGTTGGTGTCCTCCACTATCAACAATCCCTCCTGTTGACATCCTCCACCGACCATCGACAAGTAGTCTTTGCCTGCCTCCTCTTTCATTATAGTATTATACCATTATACCATACCATTATTAAAATTTAAAATTTATTAAAATAATAAAAAATGCGGGTTGCCCGCGGGATTTCCCACATTTGCTGTGGGGTGGGGCGGGCTTGATAAATCCAACCGTTTTTTATGCGGGGTTTTGTGGGTCTAGCGCGCATGGGCTGAAGCCCATGCGGGCTTGACCCTCCCTGCCCGTTTCACATTGCTAATCTAAAATAATGAAAAGGGTGAAAACTCTATTTTAAAGGTAGATATAAGAGACCAATATAGAATGGTAAAAATATAAAAAACCCAAGTGGTACAAACTCCATAACGTGATAGAAACAAATAATATAAACACCCACGATAACCATCACCTTCTACAAACCCTAATAACCTAACCCACCAACCCCATGTCCTCTATAGTCATCCATAAACTACATGTATTTTTAATAGAACATAACATGAGTGTTTGAAAAACCCATGATGTGGTGAGTATAAATATATCTAGTAGAACAACATGAAATTAAGGAAATATGAAACAACCAATTACTTCAAAACCAAATAAAAAGTAAAACCCACAACATTGATTTAATCTAAGGATTAATACTATTAAAGAGATAATGATATCCCAATATCTCTACCCAGCTATGGATAGACTAAGACCCTTGAAAACCTGATATGCACATTGAAATACATGACACATTATGCTCAAAATACTCAGTATCCTAAAAAACCTGACACCTTTTTAAAGGAAGTGGAATATATAAACATGATATAATTTCTAAATCATTATAAAAAGTGCTTCAAATTAAAACCCCCAAACTACCAAGTAAATTTTTTTCCTCTCTATACACCCTTAAAAATAAAATGGAAAAGCATATATTTACATGATTAAACCTCCACCAAAAACATCTATATCAATAATAAGGTTGTTGATATATTAAAACTCATACATTCATGATCTCCAAATCTGTGAACTATAAAAAACTCCATATAACTACCTTTCACCTAACACAAGGGTTCTCTATCCAAACATGTCAATGAATTGGTTCTTCTAACAAAAAATTCTAAGTGATGAGAATTTAATAGAATGACCAAATTCTATAACTTACATCAAAATACCTACTATATTATAGTAGCCACACTTCATCAAGAATTCGTATAAAATTAAAGGTATTAACGACCCCAGAGATGGGGGAATCTTACCCAATCTATTAGGGGAGTTCCCTACTATATTATACATGCGGTAAACCACACCCAATAGAAAGGGTAATATATAAGGTAGTAGATAAATGCTATTATTAACATTTAGGTCCCACACCTCAACCCTCTGGGGAGTTCTAACACCACTAATGAATGAGAAACCCACAACATATACAGGGAAAAAAATACGGGAGTACCAAACCTTGAAATCACATTTCTAATTTCCTCACAATCATTGAAGTCTACAGATTGATGACAAAAATAATTTTTAGAACACTCCTAGGAAGATTTTCACTTTATCTTACTTTTGAAGTATCTCTATGAGAATGTAAGATGAAGTGCTTATCATCTCTAAGTCATGAGTCAGTCGCTAAAGAAAATGTATAAAGGGTGCTAAAAATAGAATCTTCCTCATCGTTAACCCTTGGTTGAATTCCACCTAAGGAATGTATGGGTAAGAATGTAATCATAAAAACTCCTTTCTAGAAAATTTTACAACTCTAACTTCCCTATATCCTCAAGGAAACCTAGAAGAAACATTATCACACCTATGCCTAAAATGAAAGACCTATTTTTCAGGTTCATGGAAGAGAATTGAACTCCATAATGTGTATGGGGGACTAGAACATCAACATTATAACTCAGAATACCCAAATAGTTCCAAAAATGATGGTACCATGTGACCTCATGCACCCCTCATCATATATTAGAGAACATTAAATAGAAGTGATGGTCTACTAAACCACATTGGTGGACTACCTCAATCCTTTTTTTATTTTTTAGGATGAAACTTTTTGGTAAAGTGGGAACCATACATAAAACACCACATATCACCCACACATACCCCACATAGACCACTTATATGATCAACATACAACATAAAATTTAAAAAATTAAAAAACCACTACAGAAAAACCCTACCACCACTATCACCTTCCAAAAATCCACAAAATACAAAATTCAAGAGATCATCATCCATCTTGATAAACAAGTCATCTCAATTCACACTCACCTTGATTCACACACCCTGCCTAAAGTCACATGCCTAACTCAACAGTCACCCTATCTGCATCAAAACAAATCACTAGAGAGCTCCACTAGCATCCACCATCACCATATCCACCGAAAGAAGCTTCCTAGAATCCAACATACTTGAATCACGAAACATCATGCCATTATCTACTGATTTAGCCAATTCCTGGCACCAGACATAAGCATCATGAGGTGCCAACGGTGAAATTTACATCTTAACACCACTTTCATCATCCTCATTTGAACACCACACCATCATCGAGGCATGAATAAGCTAGAAAAAAACCTTACCAGATGAAAAATTTGAAAAAATAACAAAAAAATCATAAAAATCCATCGATGTTGAAGAAACAAACAAATATTCATCAAAACCAAGAGAAACATGTCATAGAGAAGAGTCAACCACCGCTAGATCCCACCTCAAAAAACATTTAAGGAACCACCACTCCCGCTCTAACTTAGAGAGGAAGATAGGGCATTGGGGTCAGGGTAGGGATAAGAGCAGCCGATGCCTCCAGTGGTTGACAATAAACAATACAGGACATCTGAAATAATAAGTCATTGAAACTTGATAATTTACATCATCATCTACTTAATCCTATCTCTTTGAATATAATTGAACAATCCCAACTCATCAACCAGTACCCCAATCACCATAAAATCTTAAAGTCCAATTATTAGTTCTACACACACACACTACATTTCTCATACAATGTCTGATCATAGAATCAGTAGGCTACCACCAATGATGTCTCTAATAAAAATCTTCATATTTTTATAACATACACCAAATAAAATTAATCTATAAAAGATACATGCATACACCAATTTACAACACTGGGTACTCATAGATCCACCCAAACCACAAAAATACGCCCACTTTCCAATGTAATAATGGGATGATGTACCTATAGTTTGTACATAATAGGGGGGTGGATAACTCATCACCACCCATTCTATCAGTCTAGGTGAATGATCTATCAGTATATCTCAACTAAACAGTGAATAAAAATAAAATCTAATTAATAAAGGTAGATGCTGTTACACAAAAACCAACATGTACAATGATGTACCGCCAGGTAAATGATTTCTAACCACAAAAATAGGGAATATGATGTATGTCCTAGTGAACTATTTATTACTAAAAAATAACAAGAAGAAAAATGCATATATGGGTGACCGATATATCATAAAATAGTAATATAGGGAAATATTTATTTTGGTAAAAAAATATATCACCAAACAATAATAGGGTGGTTAAGTCTTCACAAGTTGAATGATATATCACTAAAAAAATCTACATAGCGAATGATATGTCACCTAGAATCTCTAGCTTGAATAATCTATCACTAATTAAAAAGTATCCAAATGGATGATATACCATCAATACCAGAAAAAGGGTAAAAGATACATCACCATAATCAAATCAATTTAATTGAATGAATCATAACTAGAAACAGAGGAATATCAACCAATATCATAGCTGTGGTGAATGAGTTACCACCATTTGAATTAGTACCACTAATCTTGACCACACACTCCCATGACATACCACATATAGAACACATACATGAAGCCTAATATTGGATAGATCATATTAGGATTATAAATGACTACCCATCTTATAAGGTTTAGTCCATAGTGAACTTGATCAAACCAATATATTATCAAAAAGGATAGTTTACCACTCATTCTAACCAATATATAAGTTTCCATCACTGAGGTACACCTGAGTATTAAATAAAATACACAAAATATAAGTTAGGTACTAGTAAATACACCTCATAACATTGTTACCTATGTATATCACCACTTTTAGAGGCGTTATTACCATCGATGTCCAAGTTATCAACAAGCATGGTTGAGTGTCCTACCAGAATCTCGGTAGCCCAAGTTTTCTCTCAGGAGATAAGGGAATCCCATTTGGTACCAAACCTAGTTATTACCACCTAAGAATTAAATAAAATTACTCATACTTTCCATTTTATAAAAAGTAAATTGACTAAACCCCATTAAATGATCTAGGTGTGTGCAGTATACAAGTATATGACCATCATAGATCATGAGAGCCATATCTTAAATGATAGACGCCCTAAATGTTTTTAGCTCCATTTGATCAAGCCACTCACACATGACAAATAACTATAAATAGATAATCATAGATTCACAACCCCTAAGGGCTTATTATGAGTATAACTCATTACTTAAGCTTTTCATAGAAAAGAGAATCCTCATAGATTTCCAATTAGGGTTAATCACACCCTCTTACCTTATTTTACAATCCGTACAATATATGAAAGCATATATAATATTGATATATTAGGAATACCTAAATAAATTATATAATTATCCACTCAAAAAACATTGTACAATCCCTGAATATGTACTTAAAATATTATAAAGGCTATTGATACCCTAAAAAGTCTTATGTCTATCAAAAACCATTTTAATTAATTATGAACCTTTATACTTAATTAAATAAAAAAAATAAAAAAAAAATTAAGTATTTTATTAATAATTAGGGTGGTGGAATACCTCAATAAAAAATTTATAAATCCATGCACATTATTCCTATTAGAATCTCATATAGCCAAGACACATCAAACCCCCATAATTCTAACCTCATTTCTCCATGATCTAGTTGAATTGAAACTAAAACCCTACATCTAACCCTAAAAAATTGATAAAATGAGAGGGATTTATACAAGGGTTAAAGAAGAAAAGAACATACCTCAACCATCTAAAGAAAAGTCCTCCTACCCATCAATATGAAGTGGGCTAGGAGAGTAAGAGTAATAAGGATAATGGGTTGAATCGCTCTTCATATCGACTAAAATTCACCAAAAACCATTAAGGAATTCTCAAATAAATGGGGTAAAAATCCATTTCACTATCTACTAAAAACACTTATGGGTGATATTGAGTACCTAGTAGACCTTCCACATCTACCTGGTACCTAGTGAAAGAAATTAACAACCCAATAGACCTAGATAGTGGGAATCTCCCCCTAGTTTCTCACTAGTTACTCAGTACCACTAGACTGGGTTCTTGGTGGCCCTATATAGCCAGTTTTTAGCATCCCTTAACCATTAGAATGATTGAAACTAACTTTAAGGCTCTTCCACCTAAACTACCACCTCAAAAACATCATATCATATATTCAAAATGCATATTAAAATGATTATTCATGACTCATGTTAGATATTAAAAATAGTACAACTTACTCATTCACCATAACCTAACTTTTCCCAAACAGCACCAACATGTACTAGTGTAGGTAATTACAAACTTCCCATGGAATCAAATATTATCCTAAATAAGCCTCTATAAGAATATAAAATTAACCATACAAATCACTAATATTGGGTGTATAATCTAATTCATTATCTCAAAATAGTTATGATGATGTCTGTACCACACCTGAAGTGGTGAAACCTCGCAACACCTAGGATACCTCATGCGCTAGGCCATAATGAATTCTATTCATTCCTAAAATTATGTTATTTAATTATTATATGATCTATATCACATTATGGTTGTTGAAATGTTTTAGTTTTTTGATAGAGATAATATTTTCATCATTTTTTATTTTTAATTCAATGATTTAATCCCTAAAAATTGAACAAGTTGTGTTATTTACATCAATTTTCGATTTGTAGAGTGTTTTGAGCATAAATAAGAAAACTTCATAATTTGGAAATATTGAAAGATTTTAATCACTTTGGTAATTCATGTATATTGTTTAAAATATAAATCCAAATTATGTGAGTTTTTTATTGGGTTCATATATTTATTTTATTTATCTTTTTTTTAGGACCATGATTTATTTGGCCACCCAAGGGTTAGAAAAATTCAATCAAGTTGGAAAATTATTCTGGATGACTATGTGGACCCCTCCTCACTAAATAAATCATAACTAGGTATACACACCTCAAATAGGGGTGATTCCAATTTTATTTGAAAGAATATTAAATGGGGAGTTTGGATGTTGAATATATTGAAGATTGTCCATAATTAAGGTGGCCCATGTATGCTGACATTATGGGCTATAAAAAAGGAAACATTCCTTTAGAATAAAAGCTCAACATTAATTGCCCATATCTCATACTACACATGAAGGATAAATATGAAATTTTGTGATGAAAATTAAAACATATATTTGAATATCTTTATAGAAGACATTATTGAACAATTCTTCCATTAAATTGTCTGAACATTGTCACACTTTCGGTGGACATAATCTGTAAGAAATCCTAAAGAGAAATTATGACGATCTTAAATTTGAAGGCCAAAAGATGGCACCCCCTTGGCCTATATAAAGAGGATTTCAACCATTCGGAGAGGAGGAGTTTGACACCAACGTTGGAGGGGAGTCCTAGGGACATAATGATAACATAGTAATTTTCTTTTCTTTTCTTTTTATTTTTAGTTTTATCTTCTCATTTAATGCATTCATATTTTAATTAAAGTGCTTCCAACTTCTTTTCCACCGTCTTTATTTTCTGAATTTAATCTAATTTCTATCTATCCTCCATATTTCCATTGTGATCCTTATTCATATCTCCATATAAAGTGGCTAACCTGAGGCTTGGACCTGGGGGAGGTTTCACGGTGTTCTTTATTATTTCACTTCAATCCAATTTTTTTTATTCTATTTGTGATTGAGGTGGGAATATTGCACGGGTGAGACAGTCGTCCACTATGAAACTATTTCCAAATACATTCCTCTCCATTGATTCATTTATTTCCCCACCCTTATCATAGGTAGACCCTTCATACGGTGGATTTGGGGTTTCCATAAGGGATGAAACAGTATATGGTGGAGCCGGGTCCTTTAGGAATACCATTCTTGGTTGAGGTGTTACCCTACTTGACTACTAGAGGAGGTGTGGTTTGGTGTTCCAAATGCATGCTAAAATCACACACTCAATAAATAAATGGGGAGTAATTCATTAATGAGGTTTAACTAAATTAATTATCAAATTTAATTTAAATAACAAATAAATAATGAATGAACCCATGTTATCCTACCCTAGGACCAAGTTCTTTCATCCTTAATTACATTTTGTCACTGCATGATAGTTCTAACTTTTATTTATTTTAAATTTAATTACCTTCATAGATTAAATACAAGAAACCAATAATTATTTTAGGTGATATAGATTAGGTATGTGAACAAATGATAAATCCCCTTAAGTGAGACGACCCTTATTAGCCACTGTGTTATATTAGTAAAATATGTAAATTGATTTTTCCATGCCCTATGACAAGCATGCCTCAAAACTGGAATCATTTACCTAGATCTAATTGGTTTTTTACTTTACATTTTCTATTTCCAATTTTTAGACAGTTTTTTTAAAAAAAATATAAATTTTTTCCCATGATGTATTCAAATTCAAATTATTATGCATGGGATGATTACTCGTAAGTGAAATATCAAGAACTGGAAGTGGATTATAACGATCTAAATGTCTGGGTGGATAAGATTAGCAATGCTCTGGATGACTTGGGGTTAAAAATGAAAATTGTGCTTGACTATGTTCGAGCACAAATTGAGCAACCCGAGCCTGAATCGGAGCAAGTGCCTGATCAAGCTATGGAAGAAATTTCCCCACTAGTTTTTGATGTTGAAGAACCCAAGGGGGTAAAAGAGGATGTTCCTAAAGATAAATTACACCTCTCTCAACCATTTCTAGAGGAGATATATGAAATATCATTTTTTACTAATTTACAAGAGGGAAATAATGTGAATTTGGAGAAATTTTTTAGTGCATGGGCAGAAATTGAAATGCAACATGATCTCCTAATTCCTTACAAAGTAGAAGAGAAACCACCTTTATAACTATCTCCAGCCTTGGACAATGGAGAAACCACCCATGTGGTATAATTCAAAGAACTTCTAGAGGGGCTTGACTACCTAAATCCATCATGTGAAGATCTAATCCAAGAGGAACTTATTACTGAAGAAGTGATTGAACCAGAAGTAGCTCAGGGTGATGATCCTTTCTTGAACTCTAACGTTTCTAATTTTATTCAGTCTGATTTGAGTATCACTTCTTATGACTTTGAATTTTCAGATTTGGTTAATCCTTTCATCGCCCTATAGGAAGATGAATAAAAAGAAATTGTACCTATTGAGGAACACCTGGAGGTCCCTAAGGACATTGATCATATGCTTAAGAAAGCACAAGAAATGATAATAGTGGCTCTTCATGAAGATCCAAATCTAAAATATGCCTACCCTAAAAGAGAATATTTTGAAATTAATATTTCAAATTTAAATTTTGAATCTCCCTTTGATTATTATTTTCATGCATCACATCTGGAGAAACCAATGGATTTTGATGAAGTCATTGCACAAGTAGAAACTAAAGAGGAGAAGGTTCCATATTTAATCCTACCCCCACCTTGCAAGTGATACCTAATTGTGAAGGGGGAATATCTGGTATACTCTGTCGATGTAGTCCTTCATAACAGGAACATAAAACTACAATATGGGAAGAAGAACATGTAGTAGTTCATGTCAAATAAAATCCATACACCATAAGATTATGGATAATAGCCGGTACTTCCCTCTAGAGGTAGTAAAATAATCTAGTGCCCAATTGGGGGATTGTACCAAGACTTATCTTTACTTTCTTTCTAGGAATTTAGATTCCAAATTCTTTTCATAGAAGTATCTTAGCATGCATCCCTTCCCTTATATATTTTTGATATTTAATTACATGATAATTTCACTTAATTGAGTAATTATATTTTGTAGGTTCATTATGGCAGAAGGGAACCCCCAAACAGAAAAAAACAAGATTCATTTCAAAAGAGAGTTCACTTTTAATGTTTAACATTGAAACTCCTTGAATTTTTGTTTTTTGATTTAAACTGGAATTGAATTCCCACACTTTAATTATGTTTTACTTTACATATCTATGAGACATGATTTTCTAAGGATTTTTGTGATTATATGGTTTATATTTCAATGTTAATGAAATTGAACTAGAAAAATGATTAATTAGATGATTAAAGAGAATCATGGATGTTAAAATGAGGACTCATGATTTGTGGGGATTTATTGATTCATGTATATGAAATTTCCCTACCATTTTTCATGTTTTAAATTACTGAAATTCATGTGAATTAATTTTTTATTATTAATCATGCCATGAGTGATTCTCCAATATCATATTTCCATCCCCTAGAGGATTTCTAGACCAAATATTTTCTTTTTTATCTTGAGCATATTTCTTGAGTGATCTTGGGACATGCCACCATCTATAACTTGTATTGAAACATGTCAAATCTATGATTTTGAGAAAACACATTTAAAATGATTGAGGTACTACTTTGGATAGCCACATATTTACCTGAGACCCACCATTACATTTATCCTTCATTATCCCATAGAATATATTAATTTCCTTATAGGTTTAAGACACATTACATGCTGATATTTCCTTATCTACCCACAATTTTAGTATTATTGCATGGTAATTCAAGTTTGAGTGTGGGGGAAGGGCCTTTCATGTGTGTTCATTGGGATTAGTATCTTTTGTGGGTGGTGTGAGGTGTGCGTAATCATTTTGGGTAGTGTATTATTAGAATATTTGGCATGACTCGTCATTTTATAATTCTTATTTCATTTCATATGGTTCTTCTTAAAAAAAGGAGAAAATAAAGATGTGCCTTTCTGGAGCTCTACAAAAAATTCAAAAAAAGAGAGATAAATTAAGTTGTGACTTTTTTTATTTTTATTTAAAAAAAAGATAGGGAGAATATGGATGATATCATTCTTTGTAATCATTTACTGACTCATGTCCCATGTCATAAAAAGGGGGTGGTGTTGTGTTTCACATTATCAAAGGGATTTGAGTGAGGTTCATCATTTTTTTCACTTGATTAATCATGAATTGTAATTAAGAGTCAAAACTCCTACTTCTGGCCTTAAATTATTTCAATCATTTACCCACCAACCCTAAGCCACAGAGTCATTTAAACATTTATTGAAAGTCCTCATGATTTTATGTGCATTTTTTCTTTACAAAGTGGAGAAAGTAGTTCCTTTACAAGCCTATGGATAAGGATAATGTTATCATGATATGAGCCTAACTCCAATATTAATTTTATCATTAGTGATGAGATAAAAGATTCAAAAGAGTGGTAGATCATGATTTGTAATTCTTATTAATAATTCATTGAGAAGTTTGAATGAATGAAAGGAGAATCACCATCATTTTTAAAGGGGAAACATAAAATTAATGAATCGATTGTTTCTTTAAAAAATGGGAAATTAAATTTATATTTTTTGTGGAAATTGAAAATTTGATTGGACATTGATAATCGTTTGATTTTATTGCATTGAAATTTAAATATTGGTAACATTGGTGCCCTTTGAATTCCATGTTGAGATTTTATGCTTGAGGACAAGCATAGTTTAAGTGTGGGGGAATTGATGGAGATAATATTTTCATCATTTTTTATATTTAATTCAATTATTTAATCCCTAAAAATTGAACAATTTGAGTTATTTACATAAATTTTGGATTTATAGAGTGTTTTGAGCAAAAATATGAAAACTGCATAATTTGGAAATATTGAAATATTTTAATCACTTTCGTAATTAATGCATATATTTTAAAATATAAATCAAATTTATGTGATTCTTTTTTTATTGGGTTAATATATTTAATTTCTTCATCGTATGTTTTAGGACGATGATTTAATTCGGCCATCTAAGGGTTCTAAAAATTCAATCAAGTTGGACAACTATTCTGGATGACTACATGGACCCCACCTCACTAAATACATCATACCTCGGTCTACACACCTCAAATAAGGATAATTCCAATTTTATTTGAAAAAATATTAAATGGGGAGTTTGGATTCTGAAGATCTTGAAGATTTCCCATCATTAAGGAGGCCCAAGGATGCTGAAATTTTGGGCCAGAAAAAAGGAATCAATCCTATTGAATAAAAGCTCATCATTAATTATCCATATCTAATACTATAAATGGAGGATAAATCTGAAATTTTGTAATGAAATGTAAAACATATTTTTGAATATCTTTATAGAATAAATAATTGCACAATTTGGCCATTAATGTGGCCAAACATTGTCAAATGTTCAGTGGACATAATCTGCAGGAATTCTTAAAGAGGAATTATGAAGATCTTAAATTTGAAGACTAGAGGATGGAACCCCCTTGGCCTATATAAATTGGAGTTCAACCATTCTGAGAGGAGGGGTTCGACACCAATGTTGGAGGGGAGGCCTAGGGACATGTTGATTACATACGATTTTTCTTTCCTTCTCTTTTTATTTTTAGTTTTATCTTCTCATGTAATGCATTCATATTTTAATTAAAGTGTTTCCACCTTCTTTTCCACGATCTTTCTTTTCGGAATTTAATCTAATTTCTATATATCCTCCATATTTCCATTGTAATCCTTATGCACTTATCCATATAAGGTGTATAACCCGAGGCATGGCCCTTGGAGAGGTTTCCTGGTGTTCTTTAATATTGCACGCCAATTCAAAAATATTTTTATTCTATTTGTGATTGAGGTGGGAATATTTCCCTGGTGCAGTGGTCGTCCACCACGAAACGATTTCCAAATCCATTCCTTTTAATTGATTCATTTATTTACCCTCCCTTCTCTTAGGAAACACCTTCATACGGTGGAGTTGGGGTTGCCGTAAGGGATGAAACGACATACGATGGAGTCGGGTCCTTTAGGAATAACATTCTTGGTTGAGGTGTTACCCTACTTGAATACTGTATGAGATGTGGTTTGGTGTCCCAGATGCATGATAAAATCAAAAAATCAATAAATCAATGGGTATTAATTAATTAATGAGGTTTTACTAAATTAATTATCAAATTTAATTTAAATAACACATAAATAATGAATAAACCCATGTTATCTGACCCTAGGACCAAGTTCTTTCTTCCTTAATTACATTTTTTCACTGCATGATAGTTATAACTTTTATTTATTTTAAATTTCATTACCTTAATAGATTAAATAAAATAAATCAATAATTAGTTTAGGTGATATCGATTAAGTAGGTGAACAAATGATAAATCTCCTCAAGTGAGACGACCCTAGTCAGCCACTGTGCTATTTTAGAAAAACATAGAAATTGCTTTTGCCACGCCCTACGAGAGGCGTGCATCATTTTTACCCCACTAAAGAAACTATCTTTGAAACACTTATAACCCATGAATCAAAGTCCCTATGAATTTCATGAAGTCCAAAACAATGAACCCATATATCTGATATTCATTAATTTTTTATATTCTAGCATCACACACCAATGGTTGACATTACTGGTTTAATATACACTAATGTAACCTTAGTTCCAAAACCGAGAGTCTCTAAATTATTCTCATAGAAAACCATTGTCTTTCCCAAGATACTATACTCATAACATGAATATCTTCTCATCATACCAATAATTATACTCTACCATGAGTAAAGAAACTTTAAAAAACTGGCCACCCTACTGGTCTATTTTTAAAAACATATACCTAGTCTCTCCACTAGATCATAGCCCACAATGTGATCCTTCTTTTTACCAAACATAATGACTTAAATTAATCCTCACTAATCAATACTCATATCAAAGTATTCTCATTTACCATTATAACCTAGTTTGTTGCATCAAAGTGCCAATGTTGCACCATAACCACCCCTGGGATGGATTAACCCACACATCTCTCTAGACATTCATTAGAAATCTGCACAATGAGGGTCACATCCATAAGAATTTGATGGTTCACACCCCACTATGACATATCATTTATTCTTGGACTATAAGAACAATCCTTATAAGAACCCACTTTCATCCATGATTTGAAACTTATGATCCTTACTCGCTAAATTCATATATACCAGTCCCAAAATCCATGATTGAGGGTCTATGGCATCACAATGTTCCATTCCACTTTTTCCACCACCCATCATTGATTAACCAGAATAAAACCCTATAATCATAGAGATAAATGAAGGTCCCCAAAATCTCTCCCTATCTCCTAGATCACACATTTAAAGTCGTTAAGATCTCCTCCTAGTCCTGTAAGCAGCTTTAAATCTCATCGATGCCCAACTCACCACAGTTTGTCCACACACCTAATTCCTTAAATATTTCACCAATCTAGACAAACCCTTTGTATTTAATAAGAATCAATGGTCATAATACTATATTTATATCCCACATGCATCAAAACTTATACATCACATGAGTTGACTATTAGGAATGACCAAAATCCTCACAAACCCTTGGTTATTTCACCAATATACTATCAAAACCTATTCTAAAGAGCTTATTAATCCATAAGAAACCCCAGATCTAATCATAACACCTTATACCCCATCAAAACCAAGTGTGATCCTTTAATGAGTACCACTATAACCCCATTATCTTACTCCAAACTCTCATGAAAACTAATGTTTCACACATCCCATCATGACACATAGGAACCCCTTAATGTCATACTCCCATACAACATTAAGGGATTGAATATTCTAATATTATCCTAGTCCACCTAATAGGAAGAAATCATATATAACTATTATGTATCTTCGGTCCTGAATCCAACCTTAAGAGTCACATAACCTTCACAAACCAATCTCACAACCCCATAGATTTTTCCAAATCAACCCATAAAGGTGTCCCCCATATCACTCTAGGTTTATCATGCCCAACCAAATAAAAAAACTCAACCTTCACACACATTCATAGACATACCATGCCATGTACCTAATATGTCATGTGAATTCTCACTCTTTTATTACCAAGGTAAAATATTATCTAAAAAACCACTCATAATAGAAAACACTATCCCTTTTTTTACCAAATAAAAAAACTCATCTAGTATACAAGTTAGTGCCACCCTACCGTACTACTCGACTCATGTCAACATGAGTCATATCCCATCAATATTAGTCTCATGTGCCTAAAAAAATAGTTGATCATGGATCTTATGTATGTCCAATATATTCCTTACAAAAAATAACTATGTGTTTCATCATTCCTAATATATAACTAAGACAACCCTCACATTATTATACAATATTTTCAATCTCACATCCATTGCAAAATCTCTATCACATGAATAATCTATAATGCTATCCATCTATAAGGTATCCACATGTCATGTTTAACCCCTTTTCTCTAGTGATACTCTCACATCTCAAATATAATCATAATAATAACATGTTAGGAACCCTATTATTATACTAACATGTACTACTGACTATAATCCCGAGTCATATCTCATATTACCTAGGCCCTCCAACCAAATCTATCAACCATTTACCTATAGATCATATCTCATGATGCAACCTCAATAATCCTATCACTAAACCTTAAGTACAATCATATAAAATCATCATTTATAATTCTCTTATCACCACTAGGTATTCATAAACCCATACTACCCATTCGAAGGACTTCATAATAACTATAATCACATCCAAGGAATTGAACTTAATGAAATAATCTCATTATATCTTTATAAAAGGAAAAGGTATCAACAAGTAATGAACATTTAGTATCCATACAATCCTAATTTCATATGGTTATAATATCCCTCAGGTATAATTATTGCCTTACCAACCAAATCTCAGGACATGTATAAAATACACATTGATAAACATAACATGTAATCATTTACAAAACAAGAACTTATCTCCATGGTTAAATTTATAATAGTTTCACTAGTATGTTATATGGAAAACACCATTTAAGTTATTTTTAACACTTTAAACAAATGGAACCTCCTCAAAATCATATTTTTAATCATGGAAAAGAATACTAATATAATGTGAATCATACATGATGAAGATAATTTAGGGACTTATAACTCATTTTACCTTAGGAAAAGTGATGAAACATAAGTAAATATAATAAAACATCATTCTTATAAATAATAAACTCAATTATAAAATCAAAAAATAAATACATCAATCATAACTCCCTGATAACATGAACTACAAATCATAGAAGTTTTGGGTAGGAACAAGAAACAATGTTCATCCAAAGTTCTAACTTATAAAATATCAATTTTTATATCCCAGTTAATAAAATAATGAAATAAAAATCTTGGATGACACTTTGTAACATCTAGGTCTGACCGAAACATTATCATACTAGTGGCTCGAAGTGACCTCAGACACATTTACCCATCCACTAGAGGTTAGTGAGTAGCATTGAGGGTTTAATAGATGACATGGTGAGACTATACCCTATAGTATCTTCACAATAAAAAATAACAATATAGAACATCCATAGTATATATATAATAACATTATAATATCATATATATAATATAAAAAATATAACTCATGTAGGTCATATATTAATAAAATAGTTGAAAGGTCTCCCAACAGTCCACCATAAATAGTACAGAAAAAATAAAATAAATATAAATGGATATAAAACCACTATCCTCATAATAAAATTAAAACTATCACCAAAATCCAACTAAGATATCCCAGTTCATCAACATATATGTATGAAGTTTCACAATCCTATATGCCAAAAAAATTTTCCATCAATTCACCAATGTGACCATATAGGGTGTGAACATAAAATCCATAATCCGCCACTAATGGTTTCTCTAATAAAAAATAGTATATATATATATATATATATATATGAATGTATGTTTTGAATGAAAGTAATCCATTGAAATACTTGCATACACCTATCACATCTCTAGGTACTGACATATCCATAGAAATGACTAACTCATACCTTTATTGGTCAGCACCTAAATGTGATGATGTGCCCATACTCTGAAAGAAGCAAGAGGGTGAATGACTCATCACCACCGATTCCATTAGTCAAGATTAACGAGTTATCACAATATCTGAACATGAGGGTGAATGATGAATCACCTCTTATAAAAAAATTTGGATTATGCACCACTAAAACCAATATGGAAAATAATTTATTACAGGGTGAATCATTTATCACCACACAAATAATAGGGGGGAAAATGTATTTCCATGTGAATGATATATCACTAAATAAAAACATGGTGAATTATGGATTTCTAGGTGAATTATATATCAATAAAAAACAATCGAATGAATATTTTTTCAATACGTGAATAATATGTCAATAAAAAATAAAATGGTGAATGATACATCACTAGTTGAATGATATTCACCAAGCAATAATCTCCAAGGTGAAATATATATCACTAAGAATCTATAGTTTGAATGATCTATCACCAATTCAAACGTTCCTTGGTAAATTATCTACCATATATAACACATATAAAGTAAAATATCCATCATCACAACAATATCAATTTAATTGAATGATTAGTCACAATAAAAATAAGAAAACCAACCCATATAATAGTCATGGTTATTAAGTTAACAACATAGGCTTCCATCCAACATACCAAATTTCTCTCATGGCCACACATACTCATAATGTACCATGCCAATAACATATACATGATGCTAAAAATTCTATGTATAGGTTTTGGATCTCATATAACTACCCATCCCAAAAGTTTTATTCTATAACAACACTATTCATAGAAAAGTTTTATCATAGAGGCTAGTTCAACACTTATCCAAACCAATAAACGTGTTTCCATCATAGAAGAAAAATCTAGCACTCTAAAGAAGAATTACAACATAATTTATGTGCTGGTAAACCACTTTCATGACTATGTTCCCTAATTATCTCACAACTTCCATAGGCATCATGACTATCAATGGCCACATGCTCAATACGAATTGTTGAGGGTCACACCACAATCTAGGTATCCATACTCATCTCTAAAGAGGAAAAGGAGTTTCATTTAGTTATAGTCTAATTTATTATCACCTACCCACTAAATATTTTATCATATATGATAAATTCTATAATAATTAAATACACTCACACTAGTTTAAAAATAGGATATATCTACACACCTATTTCCACAATCGATATTGACCATGGTTATGGGGAACAAATAACTATAGTCTGGTATGAAACATGGTTATAGGGTATGCTGTAGAGTGGATAAAATTCATTGGAAGGTATAAAAAATGCGTGAAATTTTTGGTAACAACCTTATTTCCATGGGACACAATATATGTGGTTATACCCCCTCACAGTAACAGCCTGTTACCTTGAGTCACTATTAGTCATGGCAATAGGAGGCTTATAGCCATGGGCTGCAGCACCCATGGCTATAACCTCTCAAATTGAGATCCAGTTTCCATAAGAAAACAATTATCATGGCTATAAGATACGTATAGAAAAAATCTTTGTGGCCTAGTATATAAGTCCTTATAATGAAAGTTTGTTACCACTGGCCACCATTGCCTGTGGAAACAAGACACCAATAACCATGGGCATTAATGCTAATGTCTATAGGTATTTCGAATGAGATCTTATTTCCACCAACCAAATTAATCATGGTTATAGTATATTGTCTTTAATAATTTTCAAATTTATTAATAATAAATAATTAATATTTAAATTATAAAATATCTCAAATGTTTATATAAAAAGTCAAAACGTATATATTACGAAAAGTTTCATTTGTATAGTGAGAAAGTATTAGTTATATTTTCATCTGGTCATGGGAAAAAACAAATGGATGTATTTTTTTTTCAATAATATACTTCCATGGCCAAAAGCATGTGGCATTATAGTGGTCCATATAGACACTATATTTCTATAGTTGCAGAGCCAGTGGAAATAGGCTTCATAGAAAGATGTTGGCCAACATTGATTATTATAAATACATGGGAATTTATCAGGGATATATCCTATAACCACTATAATGTACCATGGATGTATCTATTTTCTTACTAATTTATCCCACGAACACCTCTCTTGAGGAACACCATAAAGAACTACATAACCCTCTTTGGTCATCAAATCCATAACTCAAAAAATTGACACCGCTAAAAGATCTATCTCACTAAAACCAATCCTCTCACAAAGTTCATATATCAATAAATTAATAATGAAAAGTTCATTAACCTTGAGGGCCAATTTTGAGTTTAACCAATCACTTTTGGCATGCCACGCTAAAGAGTAACCACTTAGGGTTTCCATTCAGTTCACTTAAACCCACTTACCCACACTTACAAGACATATAATTTATGAAAAAACATATAATGTAGCGATTTTATAGCTATATACCTCATATTTATAGTTATCCCCTCAATTAAGCTTGATACACCCTCATCATAACACTTCTAAGACCATAGAAGCCATCAATAACCTTTATGTGGTCTTTAGTTCATAAAAAATTATTCAACTTAATTATAAACCGTTATAATTAATTAACAAAAATATTTCCATACTTAATTATTTTAGTAATAAATAATGAATATATCATTAGGTGATTCTTAATTGCTAATAACTTAAGAAATTGTGTTCAGTTCACTCTTAGTACACCCCCATGTTTTTTAATAACTGGAACCCCTAACATCCATTATCAACCCATCAATTAAATTCATTATAATTTGATGAAATTCCTAATATAAATTAGAAATGTAAAAAAACATAACTGAAACCACATGAAACTATTTTTTTTATTTCTCTCAGAGGATCATCTATCCAAGACACACCAAATACCCATTATTCCAAACTGATTCATCCTTTATCCAGTGGAATTGAAACATAATTCCTATGTCTTTCCCACTAAAAACTATAGTAAAGGAGAGTGAATGATATGATGATCTTGTTGAGTGGTTTACTCATCTCAAACCACTAAAGAAACCTGATGTAACCCATCAGGATCAGTGGAGTGAGTAGAGGGGGAAGAAGTGAGAAGAGGCACCATATCCCTCTTCTTATTGGTTGACTGGACTTAAAAACCTGGAATGGATTCTCAAATAATAGGTAAAATGATCATTTCAACATACTATAAAAAACACCATTTGGGTTCTACCAAGTACCTAATCTACCAACCTCAGAAATTTAGTACCTCATCAAATAATCGGTGTTAGGAACCAACTACCTAAATTGAGGGAAACCCCAACTAGTTTCTCATTGGGTAACCAATTCTAGAAGACCAAGAACCTGATGGGACTCTTTTCCCACATTTCTGTATATCTCAATCACTCATAATACTAAAACTATCTATGTGTCTACTACACCTAATCTACCAAATCAAAAAAAAATAATTTAATCTATTCAATATTCTTTAACAAATGCGAATTCCTAATCTTGATTGAAAATTTAAATTCCTCTCGAATCCACCCTTTTTATAACTTTTCATTTCACTTGTTGGGCTAAAATCCCTCAAGGTAACATTGCATCATTTTTGGGTTGATTTTGTTTTTTTACAAAGCAGGTTTCCATGGAGAACTGTCGAGTTCCAAAGAAGTTGTTGACAATCCATGTTGACAATGAACGATGACAAAGGAATGAAAGATCTGGAGGCGGTAATAAGAGTAGTACAAGGTGGCGCCATTTTCTAGTGTTTGCCAAATTTTTGGGGTCCAAAATTTGGAGGTTGGTGAGAATCACGAAAAGAGGATATCCTGGAAGATCATATTTTAATATGGAAAAGGCATGAATTTCACGAAGATAGGCTTCATGGTTTTGATTTCGCGAAGACCAAAAGAATGATGAAGGTGATTCTTCATGATTACGAAAAGATTCGCGAACGGAAGAGGTTGAAGCACATCGTGGCGGTGAAGGGATTTGCGAGGGAGCTTCGCGGCAGCAGTGCAAAGTAATTGACGGAATGCTCCGCGATTATGATGAGCTCTGCGATCCGAGAATTTTTGTGGTGATTCACGATTTTGAGAGAATTCTGGCTGAATTTTTGGAGCTTTGTGATTGGTGATGATGTGGAATCGACTTCGTGTGGAAAGTTGGATGGTCGGTGGAATCACCTATAAATACAGGTCGGCCCCCTCAAGAGAAGAAGATAGAATTTTCAGAGAAAATCCTTTGCTCTAATTTCACGAAGTTGGTTTGTGAAGGCAGTGTGCTTCGTGAAAGAGAGGTGCCTTGTGGTGGCTAATCTAGCTCCGTGAAAGGTAGTGTGCTTCGCGGCGGCTAGTCTAGCTCCGCGAAAGGAAGTATGATTTGCGAGGCCACGTTCTCTAAGGAGTGTGTTTCGTGAAGAGGCAGGAGATCCGCGACAGCCTAAGAAGTGCGAAGGCTTGAGCTTTGCGAGAGTTCTTTGCGAGAGTGCTTCGCGAAAAGGAAGGAGCTTCACAAAGGCTTGTTTGATCTTCACGAAATTGGGAGCCTCGCGAAGTAGGGTTCTTTGTGAAGGTGTTTCCAAAGTTAGTTGCCTAGTGTTTAGAGGCAAAGGGGTATTCATCAGTGGATGAAAGTTGGACTTTAACAGAGCATCTATAAATAGTTGAGGATGAATTATTTCATGAAAATGATGATACCAACAGGTCTATAAACTGTGAGTGGATCCCTTCCAAGTGCAGTAATAAAAGGAATATGAAAAAGGTAATCCTTTCTACCGGCAGTGAGGCAGTGATAGAAAAACAGGGAGTGACCCTTGGAAAATCAGTGAGCTAACCCTAAACATTGTAAAGGTAGTGAGCCTTGGCATAGAAGTGAACTAGCCCGAACATTATTGGCAGTGATCTTTAGTGGATTTGGTATAGTGGCACATTGCTTTTATATGCTCCATGGACATAGCCCATTGAGGGTGAACCAAGTAAAAATCTCTGTGTCTTCCTGGTTTCTTCCCTGAATTGCATTCATAACATCATCATATGATAAATAAGAAAAGAAGTGATCATAATAAACACACAAGTGCAAACAATGTGACCCTTGTAAAAAAGAGGTCAAGATCCAGTGGGGTAGGAAGAATTTTTAAAATAGTATCCATACCCTTATTCACCCCCCTCTCTAGGTATATAGGACCCTATTGGTCCTAACATCACTAACTCCACTAACATGAGTTATTTCAAGTTATTTCACACACCCTATCATCAGTACATCACTAGAGGAGAACTGAACCACTTCCTCACTTAAAATGTCTTCCCAAAATATATTCATCATCTCTATAGAGATAAAGCAATATGACTACCAAATACAACATTCAAAATTCCTTTGATATTGAATAAAATAACATTACCACATTTTACATGAAATAATGCTAATAATGGAAAAATCACCTGTTAGATTCCAATATTTGAGTGATAATTTACAAAACCCTTAAAAAGAATGTATCGGTCTACATATCCCCAAGGAAAAACCATGCAGTACTATGATGTGAGGTTTAACATAATCCCCAAGATTTGTGTCTTCATTCATGCAGGAATGAGATCAGGAGTGTGGAACTACATGCACACTATTGTGTATGTTGTGGTGAAGAAGACCCAACCCAGGCCCATACTACTCTACTTAGCTATATATTAAGTCCAATAGGAGGCTACCACACATAATCTACCCTACATGGTCCTCACCCAACATGGGGTAAGGCTGGTCTATTAACTAACTCCTACATGCCCAAGATGAGTCAATCTGGTGTGCCCATCCTACCCCTCAATAATATGAACATTCCATTACAAGCATATATAATATATCATTGTACATGATAACACATTATGTAGCATAATAAAACAAACCACATGACATATAGGTTTAGTTTTCTTAGAGACATGATACATAATCAACATATTTTACAACCAATTCCTCAATATCTTCAAAAAATATTCTATACACATGATATTATTATAAAAATATCATAGGTAAAAAACATATTTACAAACTGGGGAATGGAAACATAATAATGGTTAAGATCATATGATCAGTAATGGGTTAATATAAAATATTTCAATTGAATATTATAAGTATGAATAATATGGGAATTTGGGTAAGAGAACATCATCAAGGAATATGGATATAATATAAGAGAATCATACCCAATAAAACATATATAACAAATCATGATTCATGGAATAAAGCCTTTGAAAAAACATAATAAATGATTCATAGGAGTATATAAAAATGATTCAATAATCATGATCCATGAAAATATAACATAGGTAAATTTCATAACATAATAATGTGGAACAAATATAATCATATAAATTATAACATATGTTAAGGTTAACCACTAAGTATTTCACATCGTATTGGACTGGGATAACCACCTGCCCATAGTATAGTGTACATGGGATAACCACCCACACCCATTAACATTTTGAAATTTAGTTAAACACCAATTTACCATCTTGATATCATGAGATATAAAACTTGAATTAATTTCTTGGAGGGTTATATCAAACCCACCCTTCATAAAAAGGAACACAAAATTTTTTTATGCCACATGAACATGAAATCAATCAGAAATTCCTTATATATTAATTAACTTGAATGAATGATATTCATATCATAAATATTTATTCAATATATGTTCATAGTACACTAATATAAATAATTTTTATGATATCAATAGAGCATATACTAAGTTAAATAAAATAAACACAAAAGGATATTTTCATTGATGAAAAAAAATTATAAGAGCATTGAAAATTACTTTGAGAAATAAGACAGAAAACTCTTTGTATTTTTTATACCTTTTGATTTAAAATAAATAATTTATAAAATAAATTGAAAATAAATTATATTAGAAAAAACTAAAAACATGGTCAAGAATGCATGTGGTAAACATAAAAAATCCAATCCGCACTTTTGTAAAGAAAGTCAAAGACAATAGAAAATGACTCATGTAAAAAAATATAAAAAGTGATCCAAATCATTATTTTGTAAATAACTTCAACTAAAATGGTAAATGAACTTAATAAAGCATTAATTTATAGATGATTAAATTTATTAAAATAATAAAGAATATGAAAATGGAGGTGAAACATTCTAGACTATGTATATGAGATAAGGCCAGTTCACTTTCAAGAAAACCTTATGTTGAATAGTGAACCAAATGGAGGTGAAATGGTAAGAAGACATGTCAACCTGAGAAATAACTGGGGTAAAAGAAAATATATGGGTTTATGGATATAAATAGTACGTAATTTTTCCCAATGTAAATTTAATCATAAATAGTCTCAATTTAAAAGTTAGATTGGAAAGAAACCCTTATAGATTTCATAAATTTCAAATAAAAAACCATTGAAAGAGATATCCTTAGATGGATATATAAATAAATAAAATTACATGAAAATTATTATATTATACATCCATGTGGAAGTTTAAACACCATGTAAAATAATATATTTGGCGAATCTAGAACATATCTCAATGATAATAAAATTGAGATAGGTAGACTTTACCATTACTTTTGATTTCCATGAAGGCAATTTAACCTTATTTATAATAAATATAAAATTTTTAGTCATTTATTCATAAAAATTATTCATATATATTATATTTTAAAGTCTTTATTTATAATCATTTATTATAAATACATTAGTTTTTTATTGTTTATTTTAATCATTAAATGTTAGTAATTTTGATTGTTTCATACAAGTTTCATAATGGAAAAGTGGATACTCATTATTTAACAAAAAATTCATGATTAAATGATTATCCAAGGTTTTGAAATAATTTTTATTCAATTATTTATTTAGTACAATGTTCATTTTATGGAATTTATGGGTATGATTTGTGAGAATGGAATCTATGACAAGATTGTTTTAGGTAATTTACTAATAATAAAAAGTAACTTTATAATGACAATTCATATTTCTTCACCCTTTTAGAACCATATTTATTATTAAAATAACTCCTTAATTTAATATATTATCAGTATTAGTGTCTTTATACTCATTAATGTTTTAAACAATAAAAATAGTATAACTTCATTTATGTAGTTGGTTGGACCGACCTAAATAAGAACATGTTTCACTAATGGATGTTTAAGAGTATAGAATTCTATAATAGTAATTATATTTTATAATTAATATAATTATATTTATATAAATAACTTTATTGGATAATGGGACTTAGAAACAGTGGATATGTGAAGGTAGTAGTAAAATATGAAGACCTATATACTTACCTTGATTAATTCCCCCTTTATCAAATGGGTTATTTTAAAATGAAGGATTTATGTTTCCTTCTTGGGAACAGAGGATACAAAATTCCTATGAAGAGTTTATGATAATATAATTTGAATTAATTCAAGATATAATCAAAGGAAAATAACAGTTTGGGAGGATTAAAGGAGGGTTCCTTTGATAAGTTATTTTTGAGTGGCATTTCACAAATACTCATTCACTAAGGGATATGGTTGAAAATTTTCATGGAAGGTATATCCAAAGAGAAAATATAATGGATTTGGTTAATTAATCCCAAAATAAACTCAATGTAGAGGCAAATTTATGTAAATATTATGAATTTATACCTTAATTTACCCAATTTACCATGTTTTACCTTTACCATGGTAAATTCATTTTTACCTGCATAATTTCATTTTCTGTCTAAAAATAAAATTGATCTTATTCATAAATATAGAAGTGATCATTAAAATATTAAATTTAATTTTTAATAATTTAATTTATAAATATTTGAAATTTATCATTCAAATAAAACATAAAATTTATGGAGAAACTATTTTTATTGAAAAAATGATTTTAATCTTTTAGTTTTCTTCAACCTATTTGATATCAATAAAAAAATTAATTTTAATATAATTTTATATAAATTGAATCATTTTAATAGAATCATAATTTTAAATTGATAAATTTAATTTATTAATACAAAAATACACAACACTTATATAAAAATTCCTTAAAGAAAATATCACCTTTTTTACATTGAATGATTTAATCACACCTCTGTAAAATTCATTATTTTTCATCTAAACATTAAATTTTATATATACATTGGTATTATATTCTTTTTTTTAATTTTATAATCTCGTAAAATCATTTATTTTTAGATTATAATAAAAAAACAACATCAACAATAACAATAACAT
Source organism: Viscum album (assembly GCA_963277665.1). NCBI lineage: Eukaryota > Viridiplantae > Streptophyta > Magnoliopsida > Santalales > Viscaceae > Viscum > Viscum album. The sequence goes on from CAUJRU010000251.1 coordinate 961,917, forward strand.
CAAAAATAATATATAACAAAGGAAAATAATGAAATATTTTAATTAAATATTATCATTTTATTTCATTCACAAATAATTTTTTATTTTTGAATTATATTTATATTAATTTGTTAATAAAAATTTACAACATCAATGTACCTATTGGATGACAATTTATACAATGATGATATTACCAGCAATAATATGTCTAGTGTCCATATGTTTGGTAACCATATTTAAATATATCATAGTTCATTTTTGTTCAATTTTTAATGTATTAAAATATATCTAATACAATATTTATTTAAATGAGAACATATATTAAAATATTGTGGTGTTAAATTCACCACCCAACCTTGATCTGGAGGGCTGCTGCATTAGGCCAACCTATATCATCTTACCCTACAAGTGAACTGGTTGATTTTTCCAGCCAACAATTCTTGCCTTGTGGTTAGTGGATCGACCATTAATTTCATAAATTACCCAAAATCCAAGAGGGAACCCAATAATTTCTCTCTCCAACAGATCAATATCCACTAATATCATTAATATCATTGCCTTACTCTCTAGCCATTATTGGTCAACATTCCTTACTACCTTCATTCACCACCATCTTGCGCCACCCACACCACCACATGGGATCATATTCCATGTATCATCACTCACTAGGAAACCCATTTTTGAGCCACTATCTTTTTCCATGATTCCACACCATATCATGCCACCTCTTCCACTTAGTTTACATCAAAAGTCATTTCCTACAACCCTATTCACCATCCTCTAACCATTATGAAGGTCGATGGATTATCCATCCTGATCACAATAATAATGATACAAGGGGGATAAGGGGATGGAAAATGGGAAATGTTCATAGTTCCTATAAACTACTTACCCATTCAATTCACCCCGATGGTAATTTTTGTTCCACATGCATCACCATGAGGAATGATAGTGTATGGTTGTAGTGACTGGTGAAACTCAAACCACTAGCCTTTTTCTTCTACAAACAACATTCCCTAATGATGGTCATAGAAAATGAAAAAAAAAGATAATTATTGAAATATAATAATTTTCATGGATTTTTTCCAATAAGATAAAAGTATTTAATTAATATGAAGTGGATAATAAAGTAAACATAATCATAAATGATCCCTACTTCGATCAAAGATTTTCTATGACCTCAAGATCCTCCTATACTCTCTGATTTCATTAGATCCTCCACTATGAATAAGAATCACAAATATCCATTGAGTATATTTAAATTGATGGTGGATAACCCTAATTAAATATCCCAGGGAAGTTTTTATAATTCTAGGTATAATTTACTAGGTAATTTTTTAAGGACCTGAAATGACCTTGGTTTGGGGACAGAAACCCAAATTTGAATTACACCAACCATAGATAAATATTTCCATCCCATGTCAAAATATGTTGAATTTATTTTATCTATCTATATATTTATGAAATATTAATGGTGCATTCTGATCACACAGATGACTAATTTAATTAAATAAATAAATTCAAAATAATCTAATTAAAATAATATGCATTATAATTTCACAAAAATTCATCTAATGGGTAATAATTATACTCTAATATCAACAGGATCCACAAAAAAATTCTATGTTTTTTTACTGAGATGAATTTAACATTTTACCCCTTTATGTGTTTTGGACATATAATAGCAATAATCATTTAAGTCATTGATTCCAAACCTATCATGATTCTCAAGATAAATATAATTTCTAAACATATAATATAGTTTGGGAGCTTATTAGGTCCATCTCACTTGCGGATATTTACTGATTAATCACTATTCTATTCACTTATTTTGATTTTTTTTGTTTTAATTATATTGAAATATAGGTACTAGGAGGGGATTTTCTAGTGTGGATATACTAAAATAAATGAAATATAGATAAGTAAAACAATAGTTCATCGAATAATTAGTGAATACTAGGTTCTGTAAATGGAATCCTTCATTATACATTTTTGTTTTCTGAATTCCATTTTAAGACTCATCCCATCATACATGAGTTACCACCTCTAAATTTGATTATAAAATAAGTACACCTAGGAGATCTATTTGGGACACAAAATCCAACCTCTTAAATGGTAGATAATGATAAACATATCATGGTCATGGAATAACACCAAACTCCTTCCAACCCTGTCTTTCATTATTCATTACCCAGTCCTCCTCATTCCATCATATATTAGGTGAATGGAGATAGAGGGAATGTTATTTAGTAGGGTATGGAATAAAGCCTTAGGAATTAAATCGAAGGTGGAAGATCCCCAAAAAAAATTTACACACCTACTACCCCACTAAATATGTAATGAAAACATTAAGAATTGAGAACAAAGATTTGGGAATACCATGATCATCCCCTACAGTTCAAAACCTTGGGTTAGTTTCCAAGCATGATAGGCATTGAGAAGAGGTATAGTGGGGTCAAATAAGAGAAATCTAAGAAAGAGAGAGGAAATGAGATAATTAAAATAATAATTTTATAATAATTTTTTAGAAACAAAATTAATGAGAGAATAAAATTTTAATATACTCCTTAAAATAGGAGAAGGTCCAAGTGGAGAATTTGTTCACTTTAAGGGATGAGATTTTAATATAGACATTAGGAGGGATATTTTCAATCATGGATGGGTTCCACATAACTATTGTTTGAATATATAATTCCATGTATGATTCTTCAAGATAATTCTACATGATGGATATAATTACCCTAGGATTATTTTCCCTTTGTTTTGATAGATAAGGGAAACATGAATATCTTTATCTACCCTTTTTCGATTCATCCATATAGTGTGATAGAGAATATTATTTTTATTCAAGGGTATATACATGTTTTCCATGTGGATACAAATAAGAAGTTATCATGGAGTTATGGATGATCTAAATAATAGAATGGTCTTTAGATAACATTTCAGGGAAATGTATCATAATATTGGGACTAAGAAATACATTTTAGGCTGGATTGATGTTTTTGTGGGACTATGAGGTCACACTGACCAACCAATAGATGTTGGTGTTGAGATTGAGGTTTTATTGAGTATAGGACATATGAAATGTCATAACTTGATATTTCAATGGTAATACATGGACAATATAATTTAGGTGAGTGGAATTCCCTAAAAATAGATCATTATAACCATGATTACCTTACGATGTGAACATATGGTGTGTTGTTCCTTGAATGTCAACGGATTCTAATATAGTGTCATAGTAAACCATGAGATTGTGTTGAGGCATAAACATCAGGTGATGGTTCATTATTGGAGTACATTGGTGATATGTTATAGACCGAGAGTCCTTTGGGATGTGTCATTGGGGATATGATGCCTCTCTAAGCTTTTATATTTCTTGGAATTGGTTTTATGATTCCTCATTTAGATTCCATATAAGATTTTTTCTGTTCGATTATTAGGGTTATGTTAAACCATTTTCTTATAAAACACTAAAAACACATTTCCAAAGTATGACAAAAAATATTTAAATCCAGAATAATAATAATAAAATAACTAAATATCCATATTATTGGACATAATTACATTAAATTCACTATTTATACTATAATGTTTTAATGCATTTACTTACACTATTCTGATAAAAAATGTATATTAAATATACTAAATAAATATTAGAGAGAATAAAAAATATGGTCGAATCAACTATGCTTAAGGGAAAAACCATGTTCTCTACATTGTCACCACCTTTAACTTTTTTTTACCCAAATAGAGACAACTTGGAAAAATATACCAAAAATATTATAGAATAACCCCATTTGAATGGTCAACACACCCTGGTTCATGCTTCTTTCACTCCTTGAATTGTAGAATCCTAATAGTCCTAGATTCATAATATTCTTGAAATCCAAATCCTTTTTCTGTCACTTTCATTTAGAATTATCATTTCAATGAATCCTATTACCATAAACCAATAATACAACTCAGGATCACTTCTAAGAAATGCCTATGTGTATAAAAAAATATCATATTTTAGGAAATTTATCACGGAACTTTAATCCAATGTACATATCATCAAAGGTTAGTTACTTCTAAATGTACAAATCTAAACTATGATCCATCAACATTAACCATAAATTGGTTCATCTACAATGAGATATTTTTCAATAATGTTATTCTCTCCGCCATTATTAAAGGACTTAAAGTACAATCAAATGGATTCCCCACACATCACATTAAACTCTATTATTAATTAATAAATGATATCACCACACCAAAATCACAGAATCATAAAGGTTTTAGATTTTCCCTAATAATTTCTATACTAGATCATCACCTTCCGGAATAAGTCATTCAAATTGATACAACTCAATCACAACCATGGGAAAATCATATCCTCCCTATTTATCATTTCTCCAAACCTCTATAAGGATACCATATTTACACCATCAACCTTGATCAGATTGTCATTTACTCACATAGATGTCATCATCGGGTTATTATCATTCCCATGTGAAATTCAGTAATGATGACAGCAAGTAATCCATCAACCACTTTGAAATACCATGCATTATGACCCCATCTCATTGGTGACCCATTCTAGAACAATCCAAAGTGATTGGTCCTATCAGATTTATATAACACTGATATATCTGCTCCAAAACCCTAGATAAAACATTTTTAAAATTGGGTGACCACATCCAAAACATATGGAACCACATATTTCATTATCTTCCAATTAAATTATAATACAATTCATAGGTTTTTAAAATAGAAATTAAACTAATAAAATTATCACACCCCACCTTTAAGAATTTCTTATCACACTAACTGACAAATCAATTAGTTTTTACACATCAAATTACCTCTCTATGTAGATAAAGTATCTATATATTTTAGGCATCTAGAAACATAGTTAGTCACATTCTTCCATAATCCCTTATCTATTGGGATAATACCTATCAAAATAATATTATTTAATAAGAAAATATGAGCTATAGGAATACCATTATCTAATAACCTCCTACAATAGTTGATCTCTCACTTTTCATCCCACAAATACTCATTACTCCACTTATCATGGGAACTTCATCATACCTCCATGATAATGTTTAGGTTTATTAAATCAAAAAATTGTATAACTATAAATGGATTGATAAGAAAATAACAAAGGTTTTATCAAATATTATATAGTTATTCTAGATTACCACACTGAACCTATATAATAGTAAATTAACTTCTTCAAATATCCAAACATCAGAATATCATCATAAAATAAAAAATAGGATTATGATAGTGCTAAAAAATACCAATATGGAAAATCAACTAAATGATGATATCAAAATATATATATATAACAATTATCATCCATCATATTCTTTTCAACCATGGAAAACATTATTTAGGAAATGATATTTAAGGAATAACTAAAGTAAAACATCGAATTAATATCATTCACTCAAGATTATATGAATGAAAAATATATATAGGCGACAAATATAAAGTAGAAATATTAGGATCATAATCATAACTATTAAATTACAATAATTATTTCTTATTGAGTAATATCTTACCAATCATTGGTCTATATTTTAGGATAAGGGACTCAATGAGGAAAATAGGCTATGGTTGAGGGAGTAACATACCTAACCCATTGAGGGTGAAAACCCCAGTAGTTATGGGATTAATTATTTATACTAATTAAGGAACCACACATGGTTTTTTAGTAGAGTTCCTACTCAAACTAATTTAGGACCAAAAACCTAGTTTTTAGGTGTCTACCTACACTTAATGGTAGATGACTTGTTCCCCAACCATTGGGGAGGTAATTAATCCTATTGATTGATTACTCATGCCCAAAATGTTGAGGAAGTACCCATTACTACTGATTCAGGATCTATTCCACTATCACCAGGGGAGTACCTAACATTATCCATCACATAGGGGACTCATTCCTTATCGATGGTATATAGAGTAAAGGATCAACTAGCCTTAAAAGTAGATGGGGGACTTGAAACTCATTGATATATTAATAATAAGGGATTTCAAAATCCCATTCCTACCCTATGAACTCATATCCATTAGGGATATATGTCTTTTTTCTAGGTTTATACCAAGAAAAATAAAACCACATTTTTCTAAAAGAGTATTGAGAAAAAAATAGAAAAACAAACATTACTATGAGTAGTCTCGATATTTACATTATTTAAATAGGGTATGTATTTCCCATTGGAAAAATATATTAAAATATAAGTTCTATTTCCCTGTCATCCATTGGAATCACTACTATTAGTTTATCACATCATTAAAATGTCAAATAGATGACCAATGTAAGATACATGAACCTACATAAGCATACCCTATGAGTGATGCTCTAAATACTAAGGTTAGTCAGTATATTATAAAATATATTCCATATGAATCTATTGACTACCAAACCCCCTAGAAGGAATCTTTGGTATAATTAATAAACTAAAATACCACAAATATTATTAACAAATATTTCCCAAAAAAACCATATAATATTCATATTTTCAAACTTTTTCCCCAGGAAACAACCAAGTTTAATACCACTATGATATGAATTGGACCTCTAAGACCCCACCTAGGTTAGTTGTTAACTAAAATGTGCCACACTAAGCCTATATAAAATACTCCAGGGTGTAACACCTTTATATATTATGAAATATTGGTTTTCAAGTAAATTTAATTTCTCCGAAAGCTTGTGTTATATGCTACACTAAGCTTCAACAAATTTTAATGTGGTATACTATTATAACCTTGTCGTTAAATTGGTTGATATTAATATGAATAAATAAATTATAAAATTTATATGGTTTAAAAAAGAAAAAAATAAATTCATTTTTTATGAATTGAATAAAAATAAAAATAAAAATCCTTTGAAAGTAAAAAAATATTTTTTTGAAAGATTATTTTTAAGTTGATAAAATGTTTTTACCTTAATAAATTAAGTTTGTCACTATTGGTGAATTATGTTAATAAAATTTATATGTTATATATTCAATAAAATGTATTATTATTAATATAATATTTTTTCTATGAATGGGATACGAATAAATCTATTTTTATTCATAAAAAACTATATTTTTCTAAAAAGTTGTTTTGTATCATTTTTCACACTCATCTTAATTTATTTAATATTTTAGAAAAATTATTTAACAATATTAAATTAAATTTTGAAATAAAAATTTAAAAATTTTCTTGGAGTTAATTTTTAATAAATTTCTAAAAGTATTATGTTTTTATGATGAATATAAAAAACCACATATTGTTATTGAAAATTACCTTTTCATTTGAATAATATACAAGGATTAATTTTATTTTAGAATTACTTTAAAAGTATAATTGGTTAAATTTTATTATATATAATCCAATTTAGGTCATTAAAACCAATTTTATGTTTATTTTTTATATAAAATCTTATAATAATGAAGACATTTTCTGTGGAAAACCTTTTTTTTGTTGTGTTTCCTGGTGTAATTTTGAAATAATTACTTCTAATTTTAGGAATTATCTTTAGTAAAACTGATTAAATATTTTTAATTATAATAATTAATATCAGGTAGTAGGTTCAACATAATTTATATTTTTAATTAATAGTAAAAATATTAAAAATTTATTACCACGATTAAGGTTAAAATGAGTTTAGAGAGGGTTAAACCAAAAGATAAGGGTATGTTTGAAATTTATACTTTCACAAATCCAATTTTTTTACAATATTTATCCCTTATTTTATTAAAAATTAGAATATATGCACATTCGGATGTATTTTTCTTGTGAATGACTATCATTTAGGAATCATTTAGGACATTTCAAAGTAGTCCCCCTCCCCCACTCATAAAAGGAAACCTTCTCTCCTCTCCTCTCCACACTTCAAGATCCTTTTTGTTAAGCTAATAACTACCCATATAACTTTCTTAAATCTATACCCAAGACCTATATTAATTTTTTTGATCGAAAAATCATCCAATAAATGTTTTAGGTATAAACCTAAAGAGTTTCTCTAAAGATGGGGTATAGTTATTAACTATGCGTTTTCATTTATTTATTCATCCACATCCTTTAAATATTATCCATATATTAAAAAATAATAATTACAGAATATTAAATAAACTGAGATGATATTATACTAGTTTCATAACCTATATGCATCTCCTCCTCTATTAAATAGAAAAAAACCATCGATTGTGTGTTTGATGAACTACTGCCTCGCCAACCGTTGTAATTTATTTTCAATAGCTAACTATCAAGGATGGATATAATGATGGATTTAAAGTATATATATGTTATTCATGAAATATTTATAATTATGTAATTATAATATCACATATACCTTATTACCTTCATATTCATTAAAAAACGATAACATATTTCGTGTGTACATGTGGACTACCGCTTCCACGAAACGATGCGATATGCATTTAATTTTTTACATGAATGGTAATAAGGATAGACTGAATTAATATATATTATATCTAATATATAAAAACCATTATATAATTTTTAATTATTATATTCCATTCTTATTTTCCATCCATTGAAAATTTGAAACAACGTTCATTTGTATGTTTGGCCTATCATCTCTATCAACAATGTAATTAATTTTCCAATATCTTCCATTTATAGATGACTATAAATATATATTTAAGGAATATATATTATATTTATATCATGATTGACATTATTTATATTATTTAACCAAAATAAATCTACAACAACTGAAACTATTGAACCAAAACATACAAGAAAAACAAAGTAGTTATCAACCAAAATAATTATTTTTAATAAAGAAAAGTTAATAACCAGATGATAAAGGTAATTATTAAATTATATATGGTATGATATTTATGATTATAATCCTTGAATAAATTTATTATAAACATATATTTAACATACAATAGGTTGAAATGTGTATGAAGGAAGTTAATACCTGAGGTAAGGGATTTTCGTCTAAATTTTATTTTTGTGGGACACATGCCATATTCACCACTTGTTTGTTTTATGTGGAGTATATAATAACTATGAATTTATTTTTTGATAATTATAATAAAAATTATGGGATATAAATATCCATTTAATTTTATTTTTTTTATGGGGATTACGATTTAAAATTTACCCAAGTTGTTAGGGTTTTATGTAACAATTCTTGAAATAGCGGGTTACCTAGAACCAACTTTGTCATTCATTGGATTACCATATCATGTATACTATTAGTTATACATTATGTCATCTTACCATTATAGTGTATAATTTTCTACGTTCACTATTGAAATGGTAATTTTCATAGATTAATTTTCATGTCGAAAGGTTATAACAGATCCCAGGATATAATGAGAACCTTGAGATACTAGAACATTAATATTAAATATATGTTCTATGGTCTAGATACATATTACTAACTATAAATAGTAGATGTTTGACTATCAGGTGTTGGGGTCTTATAATCATTGATACTTCTTCTCATAAAGTTTTCACTTGGTGATCTCTAGTAGTGAGATCATGAGAACAGACCCACCAATAGGAACTTCACATATTTTGGGTGTCATTGGTTGTTCCTAAATACAAACATGTATATTGGTCTCTTGAATTGAGACCATTAACAATGTGTATCATTTTATTTCATACTTTTATGCTAGAAAAAAACCATGTTTTTGAAATCAAGGCGAGGTAGCTTGTATTGGGTGCGTCGTTGGTGGTATGACATGGGTTAAATGGTCAAGAAAGGATTTTCTGCTTCCAAGTTCAGGAAGTTGTATATCTCAGGCCGGGTTGATTAGAATGGTGCTTCATTCATAAGTCTTTGGAAAAATCATTTTAAAGTAAAATATATCCAGATAGATCAAAAAATAATAAATCAAGAAAAGGACGATGGAAAAAGTGTGCGTCATACTTTATGAGATATTTAATGATAAAGAGATTATAGTACACAGTCAGTGTTTGTAGGTTGGTAGTCATTGTTATGACTATAATTATCTCTTTAGGGGCCATGATGGGTTTCTATAATTCGCTCTTGTTCTATGTATTTTATTCATTGATATCGAGATAAGGGCCTAGAGGTTCATTCACAATAACATATTCAAGAATCCGCCATATTCAGTTGAATAAGTTTATTGGACATGGTGGGCGCCACCATGGGGTATGAGTGTTGTCCAAGTTATCGATCACCGATAATTAAATAAATTTATTATTATTCAAGTTATGAATAATTTGGATTGTATTTATTTAATGTATTTAAAAGTTCAGTAATTATGGTAAAATATTAATCAAACCAATATTATTTTAATATGCATGGTTCTATTAATATTAAGTGGGATTTAGATTCGAGTTAAATGGTTCTATTTTTATCACATGATGTGTTATATATATATATATTATAAGTATGTGATAAAATAATAAATAATATTGATGCATTTTAGTTCGTTAAAATTTTTATTTAGTGGATGTTGAAATAAACGGGGGATGGGGAACCCAACCAGATATTTATCAACTCCAAAATAAATAAAGAAAAAGGCTCTCTCTCTCAAGTGGAAATTCATACAATTCATTCATTTTTTATGGAATTAAAATTAGATCCTCTCTCTCCTCTAGCTACTTAGAGAGAGCAGTAGTTGATCCAAGAACACAGATCAATATCTCTCTCAAGCATCGAATTCATCTCGATGCGATGATTGTCAGGACATCAAAAGCATCATCAGATCTCCACACTAGAACCCATAATTCAATGATTGATGTTACGGTGTATTTTTGAACTGCGTTTGGACGATCTAGAGGGGTCTTGATATGGATTCTTCAAGCAGTGATCACCAGTGACGAGTTGCTATTAAGAACACCTTCGAATATGGAATGATTTTTTTTCAACTTAATTTTTTTCTCTTTAAAATTTAAGAAAGATCCTTGGGCCTTTACCAGGGCTCGGATCATTAGTGTCAAGAAGTTCTGTCATTCCACCGACACAAATTTTAAAATACCTGACCCACTGGCTTCCACTGTGGGCCTAGAAACCTTTTAGTGGCATCAGAGAGATCATAATGATTCTATGAGCCTGGAAAATTAAATTTTCATTCCAATTAAGTATAGGGTTTAAAAATGGTTTTTGTGGTTCAAACTACATGGCGATATGATGAATAATGACTGAGTTATGGTTATTTTAAATTTTTTTAAAACAAATCAATGTTTGCAGTTTGAGTTTGGGTTATTAATATTTTATTCCTCTTCAAAAAATTTCAAAAATGAATATATGTGAAAATTATAATTTTTCAATTATATAATTTTCATAATAAAAATTTTATTGTTATAATAATATTTATTTTATTATTATAATGATATAATAATAATAAGTTTTTATTTTATTATAATAATCTTATTATTATTATATTTTAAAGGCTAAGTAAGTTTTAGAAATTTTTTGATGTGTGGAATTTTTTTGAGGAATACTTGACTCAAAAAAATATATGAAGGAGGGGAGACTTAATAAAAAAAAGTGAAGTGACTTACAAAAAACACCCAAGTGGAGGGGGATGAAGAAAAGTAAAAAAACAATTAACACAAGGGGGTCCAGGAAGACCCCGTTCTTCTTCCTCGGTATGCCAAAATCGGGGAAGATTCCTCTGCAAGAGGCCCTACCACCCTCGTTGTCGTGCCACACCTCCTAAAGATCACCCTACCAGCCACCCAACCTTCCCCTTCATTGACCACTGTGCAGCCTTGCTGTCACCCTACTAACTAGTCGCAGCCGCGCCCCTAGGCTCCCTCCCGGCCTTCCCAACCACCATCTCCAATGCCCGATCATCCTAGCCCCCCAGGCGCCACTACCCTCTTTTTTGACCGGAGTCACCGACACAGACCACTCCAGCCTCTCCCTGGTCCAAAAACCATAGCGACAGACCTCGGTACACCTTTTCGTGTTTCTTCCCCAGCCTGACGTCGACACGCCTTCCTCGGCCACCTCATGCAGTTCCTCCTCCCATTGTGCTACCGTCTATGGGTCGCGCCGCCACCCGCACACCCTACATCCAGCTTCTCGAGGCCCACAGGTATCCAAAACTCCAGAACCATTGCCTCCGGTCTATATCCCAAAGGTACCCCTTTTGTCTGTAAGTATATCCGTCAGAAAAAATTATCCCTAAAGCTGTCCGGGTGGACATTCCCAACTTAGAACCGGTTTGGACAGATCACCTCGGCCCTGTTTGGCACTAGCAAAACCTTGTATGGCCATAGGCGGGTTTTGGCCCGACCCACACAGGTTGTGCAATGACATTTCAGGGACCTACCATATAAATTAATCAAAATAAATTAATTTAATCAATTTAAGTAATTTATTTTTTGTATCTAAATTAAATTAATTAAAATTAATTTTGGTTAATTATTTTAATACCTAGAGATATAAATTAATTTAATATTGTAATTAAATTAAATTAATTAATTAATTTAATTTTGGTATTAAAATTAAATTAATTAGAGGACTGATAATAATTAAATTATTTGAATTATTTAATCCATTCAATTTAATTTATAACCCTCGTACTTAATTAATGAAATTTAATTTTATCATGCATTTTACCCGCATGCTGGTCTTGAGCACCAACCCTTGTATATATGCATTTAATTTTTTATTTAATTAATTATTTAACTATTTGTGATGATTGTAATTAATTAAATAGACAGTCTGTACATCATATTTCTTTTTCCGTTAAAATGTATATGGTCCAGCACACCCAATTTTTACTAGATGTATATTTATACTTATTTCCCCTCACCTATGCACAAGTATCTCTGTACTTCAGATGAAGGCAATGAACGATGTGGACCCAGCCAAGATGAGGCGGTGTACGTTGATCAAGATTGTTCAATAAGACATGTGGATCCTACCAAGATGAAGCGGTACTCCAATACGGGATGTGGACCACGCCAAGACAGTGTGATACTTCATATTAAAAGGGAACATACAATATGGGGGAAAGCTACATTATGATTCAAGCTTTAACTTAGGTATAATTACCTTATGTCTTTTAGATGCTCAAGTCCTATCGGGTAGTAGTTAACCTTTATGAATTTATTTATTATTTAATTAATTTTAGAACGACAGGAAAATACACAAAATAATAAATAATAGAATTCATAAAAAAGTGGCATATGTTTTTCTATGAATTTTCCGTTGTGAGCATGCAAAAAATGATGAACAAGATTAATATAAATGGTTTACATTCGTCGAGAGAAAAAACAAAAAACCCTCAAAGAAATATTAAGTCACCACAGCCATTCATAATTCAAGTTTAAACAAAACCGGGTGTTTAGGGTGCCAGTAATGCTATAGCTGAGGGTGACTCATACTACTAGGGAGTTCTTATAAGAATGGTGGGCCGATTTACTAAAATTTTAGTAAATAAATATACATATCTAGCTTATTGTAATTTTAGAGGCAAACATTGAGTAAATCAAGAAATGATTTTTGATGCTGGGATTTCACTCAACAGATCAAGGAACCATGAGTTAATGCCGCTGGCCAGCCAAAATCTTGCCATGGAACCTCTGAGTAGTGGTGTATCCATAGCTTGTAGACTAAGAGTAAGGTTTAGGATCTTTTCCACTAGAATACTCAAATGATAGAGTATTCTGATTCTAGTATATATGGTTCCTAGAATTCAAAAAATTAGTGGGAGACATTTAATGATTAATTTGATCGATAATGTCACATTCGGTAATCAACATAAAAGTACAATCTACTAAAGTTTATTTTGTAGAAAAAATGGAATTTAATACCACAATAAACCTATGATAAATATAGGACAAAGCTAATTTTCAAACTATCACTAATTTCAAATGTAATATAGGTGCTTATGTATAAAATTACTATATTGTAAATTCAAGGTGTTGGTGTCCTAACCTGTTAAGAAACCTCAAGAATCGAAGGTGTTAAATATCTCATAAGAGACTTGTAAATTAAGCACATGATGGTTCTTTCATATTTTTATCATCAACATCTGATGTTAGTTGTGGTCGTTACATCATGACATTGATGATGTTACATGTAGTCTAATCTCTAAAAAGTTTCCAAGGAGAAAGATAAGAAAGATATGAATGTGATGATTGCTCTTGGTTTGTGTAAAGTGAAATATAGTTCACAATATTTAATCTTATCCCATTATTATACCTTTTACACCAAATTACACTAGTTTTGTTTAAGGATACAAAATAATGGTGTAGAGTAAGCACTTTATTACCATTAAGTTAAAATTCGGCAAGTAATAAGAATATTAAAGACAACACCATCCTTTGTTCTTATGGTGAAAAATTGAAAGATAGGAGAAAAGGCCTATGGAAAGTTACTAAAAGGAACCTTCGTCGCATCCTTCAAAGAAAAGTGGTTGGTTATTTAATAAGAGGTTATTTTCATCACATATTAAAATAGATGGAAGTTTAAAAATTTAATGAACTGAAATACAAGAAGAAAGTACCCTCTTTTTGTTCAGTTTATATTCATCAAATAAAAGTCCGGTTTTTTCACATAATTCTTGGGTATTAAATAAAATACGCATTTCACATATATGTATTGAAATATGGTAACCAAGTAAGTTAAGAAACATTACTAGGATTAAGGTGTATTCTCCAAGAAGGTGAGAAAGGGTGATTCCTAAGTCAGCAGTGAGAAACACATAACTTCTAACTGCCAAGTGAATGATTTTAGTTGAATGAGTTGTTGAGTATAACCAAAACATTTATCTCATGTGCCCATTTGGTTATAAAGAGACACTATTCCAAGATCAGGAATAAATTTTGTTTGTGGTGTAACATACTCAACAAATAGTTCATACATACTTGAATCAAAGGCAATATACGATGAATATAAAATGTAAGAATTATCCATTAATGGAAAGATGATTTTTTACAAGTAAATATAAAAGTGGAAATCAATTATATACCCAATTTTTTTACTTAGGCTCGACATAGATAAACACCTATAGTATAATTTAAATCCTTATTTTAGACAAAGAAACCTTTAGAAATAAAGGTATTCCACAATGATTTCAGGGATAGTTCAACAAGAGAGTGTGAACTATTCCAAAGGAAAACTATATGTAAAGATACCTCATAATATTCCTTAAATTATTATGGAATGTAATAGTGACGTATATGTTTGGTTAGAAGATATGAGTTGCTTAAGATCGGCATGCCGAAGAATATCTTGACCAAACAATCATCGTTCATGATAATGTATCATGGAGTAATTCCTAAATGCATGTTACCTTATCTACATCACGATATTAATGTTCATAAGCAGGATCAATGATGACTCTTACATGTTAGCATAGATCAAAAAAATGTAGCATGGAATAATTCATAAATGCACATTTCATACACTAAATTTATGATGTAAGTATAATCAATGTTGCAAATTGCATAAAATTCCATCATATTTTAAGATATTCTTTTCAAATAACAGTGAAATCCCATAATCAATATACCAACATTAAATGATAATTGGATATCATACGAGTCATAGTATGATGAAAATACAATATTTCATAGGACATGTATTACAGATGAAAAGTGGTTGTTAAGATTTAAACAAATATGCATCAAGATAAACACATGGTGCATCTAAAGTAAATATCCTAAAAGTTGTATAGGATAATATGTAAATCCGTATGATAGAAAATATGTGGTCAAGTGTTAGAAAAAATTTCTATATAAGTGTGTGAATCTCTATTAGAGATAGTGGGATAAAGATTTACATGGTTTTAGTCAATGCTTTAGATGCACAAATGGTTGGCATAGGGATAAGTTCTACAAGAACATGTGAAATAGGAATGTTCTAGAGAAAAATACTACGTAGGAAGGAAGAAACCATGGTAATGGTTTTTATATTCACCAAGACTCGTGATAAACTATTCATTAAGAATAATAAATCCTATAAGCAAGAATTAAATGGCATATAGCTAAGATTGACAAGAAAATTAAAATTCAACAATGGATTTAATGTATCAAAGTGAAAAGGGGTTTATAAATTGAATACTGTGGTGGGGATTCAAGTGAAATTGATACATGGGTGGTACAAGAGAAGTACCAATAAGGCTTGATTGATTATACCAAGTCGGTATGCATAAATACATTAGAATTTTACTTGTCATAGCTAAACTTCTAAGATCATTATATTGGTCATTGGATGTCAAAATCATCTTTCATGGAAGGTGTCAGTACGACCCAAGCAGAAATGGATGATGACACCATTTAAAGCCAATGCAGGTTGCAAGTTACTGAAATCTAGTTCAAGATTAAAGTAAGAAACAAGATCTTAGAGCATTCATTTCAGATGATTTTTTCCTTGTGTCAACCAAAGGTTAGTGAGAGCGCCAATGTTCTCAAATAGAAATATGTTCAGCAATATATGGAAAAAAGTATTGCTCTTACTGTTAGATAAGATCAAGATAAAAGTAATTCTCTAATGATTGACTTAAAGTGGCAAACTATGTTCTATGTAACATGATATAATGAGGTAGATCTAACGATTCCTTGGACCTAGTCAATCGTACATAAAGTGACATTATATTGAAAAAATAAAAGTTGGAATAATTCAAATTCAGAATTGTTGTCAATGTCATATGGATTAATCTCTTCAGGTTGACATGTTAGGAACATGGGAAGAGATTAAAGTTGTGTGTTGAGTTCCATACTCTTCAGCGATGAATCAATCATGTATTCCATAATATGTAAAATAATTGATATTGAAAGAATAAACTTTATAGTAGGAATATATTAATTATATCCAAGAGCACTGAAAGTAATGAATTCATAACTATCATCATGTATATCGACAAGTACAGATGATATGTACTTGGTATGTGGAGAAGTATAATACTAGTTATGGTGGCACACAAACTAGTAATCCATAGATCAATTTGATCTAGTAACACAGTTAGGCTAAGGAGATGAGCGAGTCAAGCTCATAAAAGACAGTGGTAGCCACACCTACAAATACTGAGTCTGTTTCAGATTCTAAGGCTGTTAATAAGTAGTTAAATGAAACAATTTGTTCATGTTCTTAGAATTGAACCTAGTGATAAAAGTATTATCATAATTTAAATTATGATATTCTTACTATCCATGTTGTCAAGTTATGACAACGGACAAAAGTATATACTTGGGGATACCTTATCTTGAGAAGTTTTACTCAAGGAGATAAGGTTGCATACAACAAATATTCCATGCAACAAAAACATGGCAGACCCTGTAGTTAAATCCATAACTCAGTAAAATCATGATCTTTATCATGTGATTAACTAATATGTTTGGTTAGTAAGTTGACTCAAGTGAAAGTGGGAGTGTTTAAATAGTGGGTTATCCAGACCCAACTATTTCCTACTTTTGATTACCATATCATGTATAGTTAGTTATACATGATTCCATTTTACAATTATAGTGTATATTTTTATGCTTCCACTATTGAAATGGTAATGTCCATAGATTAATTGTCATGTCGAAATGTTATAGTAGATCCTTAGCTATAATGTGAACCTTGAGATACTATGACATTAATCTTAAATATATGTTCTATGTTCTAGATACATCTTAATTACTAGACATAGTAGATGTTTGACTATAAGTTTCTAGGGGATCATAAGTATTGAGACTTCTTATCATGAAGTTCACACTTGGTGATCTATAATAGTGGATCATAAGGACAGACCCGCCAATAGGAACACCACATGTTTTGGGTGTCATTGGTCATTCCTATCTACAGACATGTGTATTGGTCTCCTGACTTGAGACCATTACCAATTTGTATCATATCATTGCATACTTTGATGCAAGGAAAAACCCATGTTATTGAATTTTTTCTGAGTTAGCTTGTGTTGGGTGTGTCATTGGTGGTACGACATTGGTTGAATGGTCAAGAAAGGATTTGTCACTTCCAATTTTTAAAAGTTGTATATCTTAGGCCTAATTGATTAGGATATTTCTTCCTTCATAAGTATTTGGACAAAGTAGTCGAAAGTTAAATCCATCTAGGTAGATCAACAAATAAGAAAGCAAGAAAAGGATGTTGGCACAAGTGTGCATCTTACTTTATGAGATATTTAATGTCAAAGAGATTACAGTACATAGTCAATGTTCGTAGGTTGGTAGTCATTGATATGACTATCCTTATTTATTTAGGGGCCACGATGGGTTACTAGAATCCGCTCTTGGTCTGTGGATTTTATAAACTTTTATTGAGATACGTTCCTAGATGGTCACACACAATAGCGTATTCAAGAATCCACCCTATTCAGTTGAATAGGTTTATTGGACATTGTGGGCCCCACCAAGCGGTCTGAGTGTTATCCAAGTTATCTAAATATAATAATTAAATAAATTCATTATTATTCAATTTATAAAGAATTAGGATCATATTTATTTAATTTATTTACAAGTTTTGTAAATACAAGAAAATATTAATCGAAAAAATATTATTTTAAGATTCAAGGTTTATTTAATATTAAATGGGATAGAGAGTCGAGTTAAATGGCTCAGTTTTTATCACTTAATGTATTTTATATATATTACAAGTATTTTATATAATAATAAATAATATTTATGTAGTTTAGTTCATAAAAATTATTTATTTAGAGGTTGTTGAAATAAACGGGGGTTAGGGAACCCAACCGGGTATTTATCAACTCCAATATAAATAAAGGAGGAGGCTCTCTCTCTCAGGTTTCCATTCTTACTTTTCATTCATTTTTTATGGAATGAAAATGACATCCTCTCTCTCCTCTTTTTTCCTATAGAGAGAAGTAGTTGATCCAATAACTCATATCAAGATCTCTCTCAAGCATCGAAGGTGTATCGATGCGGTGACCGTCGGGATATAAAAAGAATCATCGGATCTCCATGCTAGCCCCCAAAATTATAAAATCGACTTTCCGGAGGATTTTTGAATAATGTGTGGATGATCTAGATGGATTTTCTATGGATTCTTCAAGCAACGATTGGTAGCGATGAGTTGAGTGCACCTTCAGATCTGGAACAATATTATTTTCAATTTAATTTTTTACTCTATACAATTTAATTTAGATAATCAGGACTTTATTGTGGCTCAGATCGTTGACTTCGACAAATTCCATCATCCCATTGATTTTTTTTTTAAAATTCTCAGCCCACCGGCTTGCGTTGTTGGCCGTGAAACCTTTCAAAAATCCAATTTTTTATCAGGGTTTTTTATGATTATGTTTATAATGAAAGAATATTATGATATATCACTCAATAAACTCATGTTATTCCTCTCACTTTAATATTTCTATAAATTACTTGTTTTCATTTAATTTTATTTTCATTATGTACTTAATATTCCAAAATAATGTTTTTAATGAAAATAAACTTTATTTCTCTCTTCAATCGAAAATAAATTCTCTTTTATGTGCATATTTTCTAAAAATGTTTTCAAAACCGTTTTTAATATTATTATATGATTTTTAAAATTAATTTTTACCGATTTTTTTTTTTCATATAATTATTTAAAAGGAATCTCATTTTCACTTTCTGAAATGAGTTTTTTGGAGTTTTTACCAAAAATGTGAATGGGATCTTTGTTTAAACGTATACGACATTAAAAAATTTATCACTTACATTACCACTTAATTATTTAAATATTAATTTAAAACTTTTAAATTTTATTTTCAAATAAAATATTTACCTTAAAATTTGGTAATTTTTTAGATTTTAAATAATTAATTTCCATTTAAAAAGGATATTTTTCTTAATAATTTATCCAACTGATCTTTTAAAATCATTTTCCAATTAAGATGACATCATTTGACATTACTTAATAATCATAGGGGATATGATCTAATGATAAAATTATTATTATATATATTTAAATTTTATGATTATGATTAAGATATTTTTATAAAACCCATTCCTTTTCAATGGGTTATGCAATGATGAATTTATAAAATGATTATAAGACCCATTTCTTTTCCATGGGTTATGCCATGATGAAATTTTTTGAAACCAATTTTATTTTCATGAGTTAGGATATGATAAATTTTTTATGATCTTGTGGAACACATATATATTATTTTAATTATTTTATGTGTGGGATTGGAATTATATATCCCTCTAATACATTGGGTAATGATGGATATCTCATGAGATAAGTAGGGCTAGAATGGGGGAGTGAACCCAGTTCAGTAAAGAACTTTTTCTACTATGATGGTATTTAGAGTGAACATTAACTACTATGATGGCCTCTTATATGAACTCATTCCACTATAATAGCCACTTAAATGAGCCTTGACTACTATGGAAATAATTCTCTATGCTTATTTTTATGACACAAGTATATGTATTATGACAATGCTATGCTCTCATGGCTCATGTCCTTTGATTCCTTTAGGATTCATGTATTATAAACTATTTAGATTTTTTTCTTAAATGAAATTATAATCTATTATATGAATGGTATTGTTTTAAACGGTCATTCTCATGTTCTCATGCCCTTATGCTAATGTTATTCTTATGCAATTATTGATATCTCTGTTTTTACCCTTACATAGAATCTGTGATCACCCTTTATTATGTTTCTTTTCCCCAGGTTATAAAGAAAGGTGTTAAATATGATTAGTATAATAATTTTTCTAGTTATGAAGAGCTTATTAGGAGAATATTTATTTCATGTATGAACCACTTGTTACGTATCCATGTTTCCAAAGACACTAGACCTATATGATTATGGTGTGGATCGTTATGTTATTATAATGAATATTCATCTGAAAAAATGAAATATCTATGTATGGAAACTATGGGTCACTATAGTTGGTATTATATAAAGGTTTAGTTAACTTTTCAAAATAGGATGAGAAATCTTCAGTGATAACCCTAGGGATTTTTAAAAGTATAGGAAAATATCTTGGTTTTTGGGGAAGGATAGGGTGAGTGGTTTCGAAGAAATTATATTCCTAAAAAGATACTATACGTGTATGTGGCTCTAGAATAATTGTACCAAGGGGTAACTACTCAAATAAGGGTTCCTTAGTCTTTGACTCGATCATCACCCAGTTTATGAAAATGACCCTCCCTATACTCCTAGTTTGACACACCTAAGGGATATGTTTTGGAAATTCACAGACTTTTCACAAACCATCATAAAGGATTTGAATAGATGATGACCATGAATGATCTTATTCAAACCTAAGGATCCATTTATTGAATATAAGGTGTCATGATTTAGATATATTATAAATTAGTTTCATGATTATGTGGTCCCCCATGATGAATATTGTTTCTTATATTATGTTCTTTGGTATTAATTGATAGCTAGAACCTGATGGATTCATGTTAATACCAATTTCGAGGGGCAATTAAATGATTGAACTCCTGAGAAACTAAATGTTATGATATATAGAATAACAAATATCATTCCTATGATCACATAACTATATTGGGACATGAATAATTCTGAACTTCCAAATGAGAAAAGGAGAGAACAATGTTCTATTGAGTTCTTAATAAGGAAACATCCACCCTTTTTAGTGGTTTTACTGATCCACTAGTTTCCAAGAAAATTGATGAATACCATTGAAAATATATTTTCCAATCTCCAGTGTTCAAAACATGAAAAATTTATATTTTATATCTATGAATTGGAATACTAATTGGACCAATGGTGTACTCCTATAAAAACACAATGAAACATGAATAAATTAAATCCATGGATCGGGATGATTTTAAGAGTTTATTTTTTAATAAGTAAATTTGTTGTATTCTTTATAAAAAAATGGAGAAAGAATTCCATGAGATAAATTAGAAGGATGATGAATTTTTTAGTTCTTATGAAGAAAATTTGACAAGGAATGTGAGGGACACTTCTGGTATTATCATCCAACATGAAATTAAGGTTGATCTATTCTTTCATGGATTACAACCATGTCCCTAAATGGAATTATCAATAAATTAAATAGTGGATATGCATAAATTATTTAGTGGGATATCAAATTGGAGATATGCATTTCAGTAACTCTTCAATATCATGGTTTAGATAATAAAATAAAGTTTAAATTAAAAGGAAACTCTAAAAACCATGGAGAGAAGAATATAATATTTCCTTAATGCTCTAAGTGTGGAAGTAAACTTGTGGGAAATTTCCCTAAGTGGGATAGTAATTTTTTTGGGTATTGAAATAATGATCATCTAGAGGATGAATACCAAATAGATCATAAGAATATAGTTAATTATGTGAATGGAAGGAAATATCCACATAATGGACCACCCACGCTATAGTATTTCAAATACAAGGAGTATGGGAATTATGATAAACAGTTCTCAAATACTAAAGGTAATTAAGATGATCGAAATTAGTAACCTCTTATCCAAGGTGAAAAAAGAGAGTATCATGTGATCAATATTTTATATGGGTGGAACAATAATGATGTGGTGAAAGTTACACTTACCAACCACTCTAGAACATATAATGTCTTATTTTACTCGGGATCTACCCACTCTTTTATATCTTAATATTATTCTAAGGGTATCAAAATTACACCCTAAAAATTATATGTTTAATTCATAGTGAAAACTATTAATGGTATTAAGATCACATCTCAAGTATATGATTCTTATCTAGTTGAAGTTTGTGGGAGTGTGCTTCCTTCAAATCTTGATATTCTCCCTCTAGTTGAATTTAATGTTATCTTATGAATATATTTTATTTCCCTATGTAAATCCCAAATAAATTTACAAATAAGGGTAGTGAAATTTGATATTTTTATGAATCTATTATCTACTATTTGAAGGAAAATAAGTATAAACTTCCAATTAACATTTAATCCACTATTTGGTTATTTATTTATATTTAAATGGGTAATAAATATTATATGGTTGGAGATTAAATCAATATCGATGATATTTCTATTGTGAGGGAGTTTGTTGATGAATTTTTTTAAGAGTTACCTAGTATTATTCTAAAGAGTGAAGTTGAGTTCCCAATAGAACTAATACATGGTTCCACACCTATTTCAAAGTCTTCCTATGTAATTTCCCGAATTGAGTTGTATCTATTGAAGAAGAAACTCAAGGATATTCTTTACAAGGGATTTATTCAGCCTAGTGTGTCACCTTGGGCTGCGCTTTATCTTTCTTCTAAGAATAATGATGGATTTATGGAACTCTTAATGGATTATTAGGAACTAAAAAGGTCAAAATGAAGAAAATGTATACTCAAGCCCATATTGATTACTTGTTTGATCAACTACATTGTGCTCAATACTTTACCCAGATTTACCTTCAATATGGATATCATTAATTGAAGGTAAAAAAGGAGGATATAACCAAGACAACATTCCATAAACAATATGGTCACTATAACATATAGTAAAGAAATTTGGTCTCATAAATACCCCTGCTATCTTCATGTATTTAATTAATATATTCTTTAGAGATTGTCTTGATAAGGTTGTGGGAGTATATATATCATCTTCTTATATATTCAATGAGAAATTAAAATCATGATAATTAATTTATAATTGTGTTAAAGACCCTAAGGGAGATTTTTTTAAAAAAAATATACCAAGTATGACTTTTTTCTATAAAAGGTTTCTTATTTGGGCCATAAAATCTCAAAAGAGGGTATATATGAGGATCCATCGAAGACCAATGTTACTGAACATTAGCCCATACCAACCACTATGACTGAGATTTGAAGTTTTTTTTATTTTTAGAGATGTGATCTATTTTTTGTGGAGAATTTCTCATGGATATATAACACACTCACTATTTTAACTCATAATTGAGGAAAGTTCCTTTTGATTAATGAATTTCAGGAAAATTTCAAGAAACTGAATGGAAGGTTAGTCAGTGCACCTGTGCTTACATTACCCTACTATGGATAAGGGTTTTTAATATATATTGATGCCTCATGGAAGAAATTGGGAAGACTTATCTTGTAGAATTATATAATGATAGCCTATTCCTCATGAAAATTTAAGGATCCTGAGAAAAATTACCCAACTCATGATTTGGAATTACTTGTAGTAATTTTATTTTAATGAAAAGGATGTACTATATTTATGGAAAAAGGTGTGATATTTATATATTGATCATAAAATTTTAAATTATATATTATCACATAAGGAGTTAAAATTTTTCCATATAAGATGATTGGAAATGATTAAATACTATGACATATCAATACATTTACACCCTTGGAAAGAAAACTTGTTATTTGATGAAATGGGCCCAAATAATGATTCTAGTTTATATATAATGAGTATAAAAAATTATACAATATTTATGGATTTTTAATGGATGGATTTGGGAGTATTAAAGGAAGTGTTAAATATTATCTTTCTCAAATAAGTGTTCAACAAAAAAATCCAAGTGAAGATTAAAGTAGCACGGAAGGAAGAAGTGTAACTACAAAAGAAGGTGTGAAAAGTTCTTGAGTTTAACCTTATTTATGATGGAATGATATGGTTTATGAACCATGTATGTTTTCCTTAAATTCTATATTTTAATACGGAGATATTAGAGGAGGCTCATAGTTCATCATTCTCTATTTATCCTTGATGTACGTAGATGTATGGATTTATGAAAGAGAATTTCTAGTGGGACAACATGAAGTGAGTTATTTTTGAGTATGTATCTTGATACATGGAATTCCAAGATTTCAAAGGTAAAATATAGAAGACTAACAGGATATTGAAACCGTTACCCATACTAGAGTAGAAATGGGATAACATCACCATGGATTTTATCATCTCACTCTCAAAAAAAATTAAAGGGCATAATCTTAATTGGGTTTTAATTGATCGACTTATAAAGTTAGCACACTTCATTATTATCAGAGAAGATTTATCCTTTGATAATATTTCTAGGATATACATTAAGTAAGTGGTAATATTTCATAGTGTACCATATTCTATTGTATTTAATAATGATCTTTGGTTTACCTCAATGTTCTGAAGAATTCTTTTAGCAAGAATTTGATACAGATTTATGTTTTATCCCTGCATATCATACTAAAATAGAATTACAGTCTGAAATAAACATTAAAACCTTAGAGTATATAATAATATCTTTTTCTATGGATTTCAATGGTGGTTGGGATAAACACTTTCAAGAGTTTATTTTTCTTACCAAAATATATTTCACATGATAATTTAGATGGCCCTTTATGAATAACATTATGTAAAGAAGTTTAGAACCCTAACATGCCGGGATAAAGTAAGATAAATAATATAAATACCCAAACCCACTCTTCCAGATTAAATGCATAAAAATGATGTGTAATAATAATTATTATTTTTCTAAAATACAACTAAAGAATACACATATCATTTTACATTTCTTGGGCCTTTGTTGGTCTAGGTTTTGTAGATCAAGATACAAACATCACATTTTAACAAAACTGAACAAAATTAAATAAAATGAACCAAAAGTCTTTTCAAGCGATGCCTCTTAAAAAAAATATACAACATAATGAAATTCTATTAAACCTGTAAAAAATGAATTTTAAACATAGGGTGAGCAATTATTTTTCTTAGTAAGGGGTTTTAAAATCATTAATAAATGTTTTTAAAATATTTCATTGGAATAAATAAATACTGAGTAATAGGTTTTCAAAATATTGAAATATAATAATTTTCATACAATTTTAAAAACCATAAATTTCCAAAATAATAACAATTTAAAATAATTCCTTGTATTTCTCCATTTGAAAATAATTATTTTGAAAGATTAATTATTATACTCAGCATTCCATAAGAAACATTTAAGGCCACCTAGCTTTATCTAATATGGGAAAATATCCTCTAATGGAAATAGGTTCACTCTTCATACCATAACTTAAAATTTGATACTCTAGTTCCAATTTTAAGAAAAAATTTTAATGATCTTACCATTCACACTCTTAATCCAAAAAAATATTTTCAGAATCATTCATAAATTATTTTCAAAGAATAAAATAATATTATCAATTTATTAAATTGGCATAATCATATTTTAAAAGAATTTATAGAATCGGTTAGGTGAAATCCATACTTAAAAAGAACTCTTCTTTTTAAATGACATAAATATAAATTCTAAATAAATTAAATTAATAATTGAATAAAAATGCATGGAATATCGATGATAACTTAGATAATTATAGTATCTAAATTATGAGTGAAATATAAGGCGGTGCAGAGACATTTTTCATATGAAATAATAAATTTTATTTAGATTTATAACATAAAATGAAACTATTAATAATTTATAAATAAAAGGTAAACATAAATTGATAATCATTAAATTATGTATTCTCACATGGATATTTTATTTATAAAATAAATAAATAAAATGAAAAATAATGAAACAGTGTTTTTTATTGGTTCTAATTAACTTATAAAATACTTTTTTAAAACATTAATTCATTTTAGGAATTAAAATTATCATCAAAAGGGTTTTATTTTAATTATGCATTTTAAAACATAATAGAAATTTTTATTTCTAAGAAAACATGATAAATTTTATGAAAATACTTACATACTTACATTATAAAATTTTAAATCATAACTATACACACACACACAAATACACACACACATATATATATATATATATTGTTAATCAAAATATACCCATTGCAACACCATGATTCTGAAAGAATAAAATAGATCCCTTAAAAACATCAATTGAAAACAAAACCCTTACATCATAAATTCTTAAAACAAATATATATATACATATATATATATATACATATTGTAGTAAATCAAACATAAATTGATAGATTAAAAAAATTAAAACCATTAAAAAAGAAAAATTGATAGGTTTAGATATAAATTCAAAACAATCCCTTAACTTAAATGAGGATGAATCAATTGGTCTATTTTATTCTAAACTCCAAGAAAAAGAAAATAGAGATAGTTTCTGTGGAAGTGTTTGGGTATTTAGGGTGGAATAGAGGGTTTATATAATAATTATTTACTATTTGGGTGATAATGAGTACAACCTTTTAATAAATAGGTTGAGGGTGTTGGACCCACTTAGCCAAATGTTCAAATCATGTATACATTTTATAAACCAAATTTATGTTTTATATTTTTTAAAGGGTGTTCAAAAATCAATATAAGGAAAAAAATAATGTCAATTAGGCCGATTGGACTTGTATATTAGGATTATTAAAAAAGGTAAGCAATATATATATATATATATAATTCCTTAAGAAGTCATGGATGAAAGATTAGTTAAGGATTGGGTATACTATATGTGTTGTTCTTAGGAAATTTATGTGATTTGGGGCCGAGGTTCGAGAGTTGAGAGTGACTTCGATGATGGATATGAACCAGGAGGCTTGACCTACTGGGTTGGGGAAGGAAAAACAAAGGAGATGAGAATTATGAGGGAGGATGATAGGAGATTGGATGGACAACCAAATGAGTTCTATGTGATCGGATGGCTCAGATCATGATTCCTATAAAAACATGTCCCACCTCAAATCATGGTATTTTTGAGTGATTCCTTATAATATAGCACACAACTCCTCCCATTTTAATTCCAAAAACACACACACCTCACTGGGATCCTTATACATGGGCTCCTGCCGAGGATTGAACCCACACCTTACATGGACTGGACTAGACTTTGACTCCTAGACCTACATAGTTTGGCCTTACTATTGCTCAAGTTGGGGTTGCTTCATAGTACCTTCCATGAACCTAGATATTGGCTTTAATGGGCTTCCCTTGGTTTGTGTTGTACACTAAGTAATTTTTTTTGTAAAACTCTTTTATATCAATGTAAATATATTAATAAAATATATATATATATATCATCACTTTCCATTAGGTTTTACACTATATAAAAATCAATTTATTATATGAAACCAATTTAATGGAACCATAGTTTAAATATAATAATAACTCAAAGTTATATTATAATTTTAAAAGTTTTACTTATTAAAATATTTTTAATAAATGTTATTATCTAGACTATTATCATTTTAAATCCATTTAAAACACCCAATGACAATTAAAATCTTTAATGGATACATTTTTATTCCAAAAGTTAAAAAAGGACTTTTATAAATACTCATATCTAAGGGTCATTCGAAAACACATAAAAATTCATTGATGTTCATTTCTTAATTTTATCATGGTTCTATAAATTCCTTTGGTTCTCAGTATTTTAATTATTATTCTTGTTATTTATTTTCCTATTATGGATGATCTATGGTAAGTGTACTACATGTTCAACCTTATTGTGTTGATGGGAGGTGTTCAGGTGGTGTTTCTAGGGATTTTTATTAGTTTTCTGAATTAGCCATGATCTCTAGTTTTTAAAGATGTAATGTTATCAATGGTTTATTAATAAAATTATTCAAATTTTGTTATTAAATTATATATTTTATATAATCTTTTTAAAATAATAATAATAACAATAATAATCATAATCATAATAATATGATTACATTAGGGGTTTGGGGTGTTACATTATTCTCCCCTTAACTAAATTGTTTCCTTGCAATTATTTTATACACACATGCCACATATTCTGATTCAAAACATGGTTCTACTATAAAAAAATATGTATTAATATTTATTAAAAACTATATTATAATAATTAATTCATACCTTTACTAGAATCTTTAATGTAGGATATTCTCCTAAAAAGGTGGGTTTCTTCCAATCAAATTGATCTTCAATGTAGTTATAAGTTCTTCAATTTTTTCCCAAATAAAACTCACGAAACTAGGGTCACACTCATGTACACAATTATAAGATCTTGAGAGGGAGGTATGATGGGTGTAAATCTAAAGACATCTGAGTGGACCTGATTTCTATAAAACAAATGAAACAACTCGACTTATAGTATATTATAGTCTTTAAGTCTTCTATATAAACAAAAATAAGAAACGAGATACATATTGTCTATGTGGAGGTCACCCACTCGTGAAGCTTCTAGAAAATTCCCCATAGACTCAAATGGTTCATATTGTGTAAATAATTTGAAAAGATCCTCAAAATATTTTCCTTAACGTGCATATAATAAAAGTTGTATGTGAATGATGAAAAAATATACAAAACATGATCCAAGAAAGAATCAATGTATATTAGGAGTATTGGATATTTGGTAATGGATTTTATAGTATATAATATGGTTTGAGAAGGGTTAATAATTATTAGAGAATGATTTTTCAATTATCTTTTCAAGTAACTCATTTGGAAGAGGCAAAAGTGTTATTCATGTTATTCTTTGTTCCATAAAAAAATATTAAGAAAAAGAATTTTCCTAAGAAAAAATACTTAAATTATTAGTTTCATTATAATTTACTAAAATTATATCAACCATTTCTCTGATACCAATTATAAACAAAAAAACCAAAACTTTTGGATTCAGTACATCAAAATGATGTGTATTTATTATTATTATTTTATGAAAGAAAACAAAAAAATACATAGATCATTTTACATTTGTAGGACCTTTAACAGTCTAGGATTTTGATAATTAGATACATTCATTAAATTTCAACAAAAATATAAAAAATCAAATAAATGAAGAAAAACTCTTCATGTATGCTCCCTCCTCAATGAAATATACATAAGAAAGAAATTATAATAAACATATAAGAAGATTAATTTTAAACATAGGGTGAGAAATTATTCTTCCAATAAGGGGTTTTAAAATAATTGGTAAATAATTCTAAAATATTTATTTTGAATAAATAAATACTTAGTAATTGGTTTTCAAAACAATGAAATGTAAAAATTATCATACAATTTTGAAAACCATAAATTTCTAATATAATAAAAATTTCAAATAATTCCTTGGATTTCTCCATTTGAAAACAATAATTTTGAAGGATTAATTATGATACTCAGTAATCCATAATAAAATAGTAAGGCCATATAGTCATATCTCATATGGGATAATGTACCCTTAAGGTTATGGGTTCACTCCCCATAACATAACTTAACATTTGATACTCTATTTTCAATTTTATGAAAACATTTAAATTGTCCTTATTTTCTCACTATTAATACAAGAAAATCCTTTTAAAATCATGCATAAATTATTTTCATAGAATACAATAATCTTAAAAATTACTTTACTTGGAACAATAAAATTTAAAAACAATTTATAGATACAACTAGGATAAATGCATACTAAAAAGAACAAAACCTATAAATGACATAAATATAAATGCTAAATAAATTAAAAGAATACTTGGATAAAAATTCACAGAATGTTGATGATAACTTAGATAATGGTCATATCTTAATTATGAGTTACATACAATGAGGTTCAAAGAATTTTTTTCACCTGAAATGATAACTTTAATTTATATTTAGAATATAAATTGATAATATTAATCATTTTTAAATAAAAGGTATACATAAAATAATAATCATAAAATGATTTCCTATCTCATGAAAATTTTATTAATAAGAGAATAAATTAAAAAAATAAAACAATGTTTTTATATTGTTTATAATTATCTTATGAAATAATTCAGTAAAACATTAATTCTTGTCATGAATTAAAATTATCCTTACACGGGTTTTATTTTAAATCAAAGTTTTAAAACGAAATAGAAATTTTGTTTTCTAAAACAGACTTTATAAATATTAGGAAAATACTTACGTGCTTCCATTATGAAATTTGAAAGAATAACTATATATATATATATATATTTCAAATCCAAATATTTCCCTTGAAACACCATAAATTTTAAAGAATAAAAAAATCCCTTAAAAACAAACCTTTTTAAAAAATCCTTTATATATTAATTTCTTAAATATATATATACATATATATAAATATAATTGTAAATAAAACATATATTTATATATTAAAAACAAAATCAAACCATTAAAAACATAAATTAAGAGGTTTTGAATTAAATTCAACAAAATCACTTACCTTAAATGACGATGACCCAAATATTCTACTAGATTATAAACTCTAAGAAAAAGAAAGTAGATATGGTTTGATTGGAAGTGTTTGGAACTTTAGGGTGAATTATGTGGTTTATATAAAATTTATTTTTAATTTCGGTGATGCTAAGTAAACCCTTTTAACAAATTAGATGAGGGTTTTGACCCACTTGGCCAACTGTTTGAATCATATATATATTTTATAAACCAAATTGATGTTTTCAAAATTTGTAAAGTGGGTTCAAAAAATGACCCAAGGAAAAACAGTAATAATGTTAATTAGGCTAATTGTAATTGTTTAATGGGATTATTAGAAAATATAGGCAATATATATTTATATAAAATTCTTCCTAAAGTTGTGGATGGAATATTAGTCATGGAATGGGTATACTATATGTGTCATTCTTGAGGAAATTGATGCGACTTGGGGACGAGGGTCAAAAGTCAAGAGTCAATTTAATGATAGAGAAGAACCAAGTGGCTTAACATACTGGTTTAGGGAAAAAATAGATGAGATTAATTATAAGAGGGAGGAAATCAGAGGATTGGATGAATGACCAAGATGAGTCTGATGTGATCAGATGGATCAAATCACGTTTCCCAGGAAAAAACATGTCCCGCATTGAATTATGGATAGTTCAAGCACTTCCTTATAAAAAAAGATGTGGATCCTCCCATTTCAATGACACAAACACACAAGCCACACTGGTAGCCTTGTACACGGGCTCCCACCTTGGCTTCGTCCCACACCATACACAGACTGAACTTGGCTTTGAATCGTAGCCCAACACAGTTTGGCCTTAATTTTGATTGAGTTGGGATTGTTGAAAGATTCCTTCACTGAACCTAGGTCTTGGTTTTAATGGGATGACCTTGCTTTGTGTTTTATACATAGTAATTTTATTTGTAAAAAGTTTTCAAGGAAAAGAAAAGATACCAAAGTAATATATATATATATATATATATATATATATTTATTTCACTTTCCTTTAGATTTTACACCATTTTAAAATCAATTTATTATTTAAAACAAATTTCATGGAACCATAATTAAAATATATTAAGAACTCAATGCATTATTATAATTTTATAAGTTTTCATTATTAAAACGTTTTTATTTAATGTTATTATCAATATTATTATAATTTTAAATCCATTTAAAACACCAAATGGGTATTAAAAACATCTACTGATATATTTTCCTCCTAACGATCACAAAATTACATTTATAAATACTCGTGTCTAAGGGTCATTAAAAAAAATTGATTTTCATTTCTTGATTTTATCATGGGGCTATACATTACTTTGGCTCTCAGTATTTTCATTATTCTTCTTGCTCTTTATTTTCTTAATATGGTAGATCCAAGGGATGTGGGCTATGCGTTCAGCCCTATTGTGTTGATGGGAGGTGTTTTGGTGGTGTTCCTAGGTCTTATAATTAGTTTTCTAAATTATTCATGATCCCTAGTCAGTAAAGATGTAGTGTTATCAGTGGTTTATTAATAAAATTATTCCTTGTTTGTTCATATATTATGTATTTGACAACATTTATTGAAAATAACACTAATGATAATAATGATAATAATAATTACACAAGAAAATAATGGATTTATTGCATTATAAAGAAAGCTATTGGGACCCAACCTATCTGAATAAATGGAATAGAATGTAAAATTCATTTAGATACACATAAAGGCATAAAAATGAAGATATAAATTTATGTTGATAAATATCGATGAAGTCACGACCCGTTCCCAAAGGCCCATGCTGTGAATACCCCAAACATGCCCCCATTGGCTAGGGGATGGAGACTAGCATCGAGTACTAATATCCCAAAAAAATGGTAGGAATTTGTCTAAGTACCTATTCACATGAACACAAATCTAAGCCACAGATGCTGGAATGTGAAAACACTATGTAAAAAGACACAAGGTGTGACAATAGAAAAATGAAGGTAAAACAGGCTAGAATACAAGCCCACAAAAGGAAAAGTAAAAGTAAAAGTCTCTGGGACTCCCCTAAAGAAGACCCTACCTAAAGGGTAGGTTAAAAAACAGTTGTTTAGAGCCATAGAAGAACAATTCATCCTTCGGGACACTCTAAGAACCAAATGACTCATGTCTACCAAGGGCTCCATCAAAGCGTCAATCATCTATAGAAGACACGACATGTTCAGGAAAATCCCATGTAGGGGTGAGTAAAATGATATTTCGTAGTTCACCCTAAAACACAAAGTCAAAGACCATAAAAGAAAACACCACTAAGAAGATACATTTATCTCATCATAGGTATATGTCAACAACATATATAACAAGAACATCTAGGTATAGTCATGAAGGATTCCAACACGCAACGTCTCATCCACTGCCATCCGTATGGTTCTGCTTGTAGCATGCTTGATTCTGGGAGATATTACTCCCCCAGAAATCTGGTAGTAAGAATGTAGAACATGTCCACTAAAAGTATCTGAGAGAACATCTAGTCTTGATATGTCATGAAGTTTCGGTGAGATGTCTAGCCTCTCCAAGGTAAGGATTTTAGATATCATAGCTAATCCTTGGTTGTAGGATTCTGCTCAAGGAAACCTCATTCTAGGAGAACTCCCTCCTTGATCTATGAAGTCATTGGAGACCCTCACAAAGAGGTCCTACTAATTTGAGCCCCACCCAAAGAGAACACACCATGAACTACCCAAAGCACACTGATGAGGTCAAGTCATGAAGGAAAAAAGCTCATATCGATACACAAGTAGGGGTCTTACCCCTGAATTAATGGGGGACATCTTGGCCTTACAAGAAACATCATCCTAGATAAAGGATAGGTTCATGTTCACATTTTGGTCACACCTTGTGCACAAACCCTATCTAAGGTACCATGAAGTTAAGTGAGGATCGACAGTACCTCTCGGTGCGATACAAGATTTAGCTCACTGAGACACTATCGAAACAAGGCTAAGACAACCCACTTAAGAGCACTGGTCATCCTCTATGATAGAAATGAGATCCTACACCAATCCTTCATAGGAAAGACGATATGTACAATCTGAATCTCTACTATCACCCTTTTTGATAGGATCGATATCCAACATCATTCCCTTATAGAAAAGACAAAGAGAACACTACCAACCCCTAATAGTCTAACTAAAAAACCCACCAATACATATCAAAAGTACCACCTCATTGTGAGGGTCCTAACTCTACAAATGGTATATCAAATAGAATTACGATTTGAAAGTTACGAGTAATTTTGTAAAAAGGGTTTGGTTGGGTCCGGGTCCGGTCCGAACCAACCCACCGGGTCGACTGTACCCATTCTTCCAAACAAGCCTGCCATCGGTTCAACTTGCCAACTATAGCCCGACCCTCCACCGGCCTAGCCCACTAACTCAAGCTTGACCTGCTCGAATGCAGGCTGGTTCGGTCCACCCAAACATGACAGTTTCTGCGTCCCGACCAAGTAAATGTGGCCAACTATCAGGCCAGTCACTCATCCCGTACACGGTCCGTGGGGCATCGTACTAGCTAGTCTGACATGGGCCACCTTTTCATCTTTGATCCTCACCTCCATATCCTACCCTAGTCGTGTCTTCCTGTCACCACCCACGGTCGCACCGCCGCTGTCCCCTCTATTGTCGGTCATCGAGTCGATGGTCGACCTCTACCGAGGGGCCACACCGTCATGCGCCACTACCTAAACCGCCACTAGAGGATCCCATTTGGAAATTCACCCCCATTGCCCTGATACTTCATTTTTTGAGATGGAACCATTGTTGTGTTCCTCGGGTCGCCACCATCACTACCCTGGGCTTAGATACAGGCTACAACCCATCCTGGTGGAAAGTTGTTTGAGCGATGATATCTTACGCACCTCTTTGGTCCAATGCCACCATCATCATTTCACCTATGATGTTACATTTCCATCCCATATCCTCTATATCAGATAATTTTGTGAAGAGTCGGGATCACAATGATTGATTGATTGTGAATTGTCAACTCACGAGCCAAATGAAGAATGCCTGCTATGAACCAAGAATGGAGGGAGAAAAGCATGAATCAATAAAGAATAACAGACCTTGATCGATGTTCATTTTGATCATGGTTCATTTCCATGAGAAAGATTAATGAAAATCCACAACAAAGGATAATCAATATTTAATAAACAATCCCAAATAAACCCTGGAAGGTAAATCCCAACCTACAATACGTATGACCCGTGGATTAATCCATTCATCGAATAATCCATGTTCCTCATAGGGATAAAGAATGTGGAAGAAAAATAGATTAAAACACACACTCTACCTCATGTTTGGATTGGTCACCATTTTGGTTCGATCATCATTGGTGATCCATCAAGAGTCTTTAAGATCTCTCATTTCTTCAATCCTCGATCGTCATATTGTTGTCATCTTTAATTATTCAATGAGAGGAAATATACAAGGCTCTTCTCTAGTGATCACAGGAAAGGGTCATCAATATAATCTGGTATCCCTTCCAATAGTTAAAGAAGAAAGATTAATTTC
This sequence comes from Viscum album, assembly GCA_963277665.1. Classification (NCBI taxonomy): domain Eukaryota; kingdom Viridiplantae; phylum Streptophyta; class Magnoliopsida; order Santalales; family Viscaceae; genus Viscum; species Viscum album. The sequence continues at coordinate 997,308 of CAUJRU010000251.1, forward strand.
AGCATTAAGCGTGTTTCACCATTACATGTGTTTCATCGTTACTGATGCAACGTTGCAGCATCGCCACACTATTTCATTCATGAATGAGAACGAAATTACCCATCACTATGTCGCAGAGTAACCACATTGAAAAACATTAAAAAGAAATAAAATAATCTTCTTTATGTTTATTTTATTCTACTTTAAAATGTTAAAAAATAATCTTTCACAGTCGACCCACACCGGTTGATGTTTGACCATGCCTAAATAAAATTACACATTACAAATTATCTCTAATACAAGTTTCCATTCATGAGTTATTAAGATTTTAAAATAAAATAAAATAATTTAATTATTTTATTTATGGTTACATCCTTTTCAGGGTTTCTCACTGGATACCTATGCTGACTAAAGTTAAGTCACACCTAGAATAAACCTACTATCCTAAACACAATAATTCTTTGATATTTTTGATCTAGAAAACCATTTAAGAGTTATTCCACTTTTTTAGGAAAACCACTCATGAGCGATATTAAAAACATAATATGTTTTATCGAACCATTCCAAGCACACTGGGCCTTGTAATTGCACGCCATCTTATTTCCTTGTCTCAGAGTTTTCCAATTAACCTCTAAAAATAAAACATGTAAAATCTGAGTCATTATAGAAGAGATTTGGAGTTTTATGTTGGTGACAAAGTGTTTCCTTGAAATTCTCCATGTAAGAATGTTAGGATATTAAAGAATAAAGGAAAGTTGATCCTTTGGTATATTGTCCCCATAAAGATTCTTTATCTCTCATGTGGAAGTACATACCAAAACCATCACATGTATTGAACTCATAGGTCTTACCACTAGAGTTGGATCTCTCTTATGAGGAGTAACCAGTGGATATTTTAGATATTAGAGAGAAAGTTATATGACATACGACTAGTCACCTGGTCAAACTTTTGTGATGAAACCACCAATTTGAGGAAGATTCATGGGAACCTGAGGATACGATGAGGAATAATTATCTTCAGTAGATTATATAAGAGTAATATAATTTCAAGGGAATTTTTTAAGTGGGGTATAATTTAACACCTTGAGATTTTATGAAATATTATTTTCAAATGAATTTAGTTTCTTTGATATCTTGAGTTACATGAAACAATAAGTTTTAACAGAGCATATTATAGTATATCGTTGTAACATAGTTGTTAAATTTGTGGATATTAATAGAAAAAAATAAATAATTAAAAGTACATGGATTACACATGAATGAAAAAAATAATTTTTAATTATTTGATTATAAATAAAAATAAAAACAATTTAAAATTAAAAGAAATATTTTTATGAAAAACATTTTATATTCACACAATGTGTTTTTACCTTAATAAACTAAATTAGTCACTACTAGGTAATTATTTTAATGGTATTTATATATATTATATATTTAATAATTTTTTTATCATTATTAAATATTTTTTATTAGAATGGCATAATAATAAATCTAGTTTTATACTTGAAAACTATATTAAAATGAAATAGGTTTGTCCTGTTTTGCGCATTTATCTTTTTTTTTCAATTTTAGAAATTTTATTTGAAAAAATTAACTTAATATTTGAAATAATCATGTGAAAATTATCTATGTTTCAATTTTTTTATAATCTTTTGAAAAGAATATTTTTTAAATAAATAGTGAGAAATATAGATTTTTATTGAAAAACACGGTTTCATTTAGAGCGTTTAAAAAGTTCTATTTCATTATATATTTTTTAAAAGTAATATTAGTTTCAATATGTTATTATTAATCCAATTTAATTCATTTAAATCATTTTTTTAATTTTTTTATAAATTCCTCTTATACTTATGAAAACCTTTTCTTTGAAAACCTGGTTTTCTTCTTATATGTGAGTTTAATTTTAAATTTAATTCTCACACTGATGTTAATTGAATTTGTTAAAAATAGATTGAATATTTGGAATCAAAATAATTAATACTAGGTAATAAGGTCAACTTTATTTTTGGTTATAATGAAGAGTAAAAATAGTAAAAAGTTATTATCATTGTTAAAGATAAAATGAGTTTTCCAGAGGACTAAACCAAAAGATAAGGAAAGGTTTTCTAATTAAACTTGTCAAAATCCTATTTTATGGCCATATTTGGAATATATTTTTTCTGACCTATGAATACATGGCCATTTGTATGAATTTTTATTTGGACTAAATTTATCATTTTGTATTCTTTTAAGAAATTTCCAAGTAGGCACCCTACCCTAATTAAAAATGAAGTCTTCCCCTCCCCTCCTCCCCACACTTCAAGATCCTTTTGGTTCAGAAAAAAGTTCCCAAAATACCTTTCATAAATTTATAACCATCATCCAAATTTTATTTTTTTATCATAAAACCATCCTAGGAAGGCATTAGTTATAAACCAAAAGAGGTTCTCTAAAGAGTAAGTATAGTTCTTAAGTATAAATTTTTGTTTTATTTCCTATTCCACCTCCATAAAATATTCTCCCAAAATGATGAAATAATAACACCAATATATGCCATATTTTTTTAATGTTTCTTTGTTTATTTAATAACATGTTTCCATCTCCACCACCATTTAGTGGGTAATGAAACTGTCGATCATGTGTATAGTAGACTACCTCCATACAAAATGATATAATTTATTTTCCATTAGCACCTCTCAAAGATCCATATAATGATGGATTTAAATTATATATGTGATATTAATTACATAATTATACTTATGTTATTATAATATCACATTGTTTCATAGTTCCTTGAAACATGTGATCTATTTTTAAGAATCAATGCTTTCATGTAGTTTCCATTGGATTTATTCATGGAAAAGAAAACACCCAACAATTATTTATCCAAAAAGGACCTTCTTTCCAAAGGAAGGTGTTTGTTAAGTTTTAACTTTAAGATACATAAGAACGTGTATTAGTCGAGAGGATATGAGGTTGGACTCATGAAACCCTTTTGGGGGGAATTATTGTCTACTCCGGGACTCTCTTTATAAATTTATGATATTTTCATGAATCCTTATTAATTCACCATGTATAACATAAGTTTCCCTTGAAATTTTCAATCACTTATTAACATGTGTGAAATTTAGAATCATCCGTATATATTTGAGGTTCTTTATTAATGGATATATTTGTATGTATTTGAGGTTCTCTATCAATGGTATCCTCTTATATACTATTTAGAAATTTTTTTAATCACCATTTTGATGATACTAGTTCCTAAGATGCTCAATGGAGCACTCTACAATTTATTGTCATCCAGGGAGATGATGGTTTGTTTTGATATTGGTATTTTACCCATAAAAATAAGCTACCTACGTATCTTGGTGAAAGGAATTAGAACCCTCATAGTTCAGTGCCGCTTAATGGAACACATCATACCTTTTATGGTCATGTGATAAGGACCTAAAAATACAATTTACTATGATGTGTTAAGGACATCTAAGTGAAAGGTGTTTAGTCAATGTTTGGTGTGGGACTTATGCCGAAGCATCCCAAGGAACTTGGAAAGGATCTGAGTTTAGAAGTAAGATTAGACCCTATTGGGAATATGGCCCAAAGAGAACATGTTTGATTTGAAGTGTTTGGTTTGAACCTCAATGTGGCTTCCCACGTATCCCATTTGGATGGGAATCAAAGCCCACGTAGTTTGATAAGTCTCATAGGAGAGTATAGTCATTTGAGAGAAATGAGCTTGGAATTACTTCCTAAAAAGGATGCCTTGATGATTTGGGAGTTTAATTTTGGGATTACTCATATGAAAGATTCCTAGATTAAGGGAATTAGGGTTGGATTCCTAAAGAGGATATCCAATGAGCATGGACCCTGAGAAGGATTCCTATGTATCCTGGTTTAAATAATAATTTTAGTTCTTGTAGTTCGTTATGTTTTGAAAATAGTTTGATCATGAAAAATCTCTAAGCCCATGTGGGTCATGCTCGGTGTGAGAAACAAGATGTTGTCAAATATTCAATAAGGGAACTCACACATTTCCTCCTCCGCTAGTGGAAGAGGTCATGCCTACTATGGTGACAGTGGATGAGGGTGAGGTGACCTGGGAAGAGGGTGAGGCGATGAGTCTTCCCTATATTCAATTTAAATTGGACAAGGGTCCAATTAAAGGAAGGAGTGAAGGTGGAGGAAGTAGAGAGGGGCAATATAGTAACATCCAACTTGAATGGTTAGGGGCTTACACCAGGATGGAGTCCCTAAAATTTTTACTAGTAGGTTAGGGAGACTTATCCTTTGGTCGAAAAAAATTAGGTTTGAACCATACCTTCCCTACTAGAGACCTAAGGGTTTGGGACTTAGAGATGAGAATGAGAGGTCAGAACATAAACCATAATACTCAAAACTGGGAACTTCCCAACACTCTTCCTGGGAGAAAGGTCCATGTGACTGAGAATATAAAAACCCACATACACTCCATGAATCCTAACCCCATTGTGAATCAAATGCGGGAAACCTATGACTGTGGAAATACAAACCCAAATAGGAGACACGTAGATGTGCCTTTCCCAAAGGTTCGATAAGTCAGGAGGTTTTGGTGGGGGTCTCAACAGAATCCCTTTCAGACAAGGGAGCCAATAAAGAAGTAGCCTTTCTATGAATGGATTTGTAAAGGGATTGAAGGATTATAGAATGAAGAGAGTAGATGAATCAAAGAGGGGAGCCCAAGTAGGTACTAGCGCGCAAGTATGGGTGCGCAAGTAGGCTTGGGCGACCTGATGTTCACTTAAGAGATTAACAACATGGATGATAATACTTGTGTGAGACATAACTCAGGCCTTCAAGATTATTCATAGGTATTCCCAGAATTGGGGCACTCAAGTTCCTGTGAAAGGAATAGGTGGCATGCAAGTGTTTCTGATTTAGGGAAGTTGGATGCTTTAGGCATGCACATGTTATATATTTCAGACACTAAAAGGAATTATGTCCTATGATCCTCCTTCAAATCCTCCACTCTAGGTGTTAAAGAACTACCTTGAAAGTTTCGAAAGAATTGGGAAAAGAACTAGGGAGACCAGAGCAACAGTTGGGTTTGAGGGAAATTTGTTCATACAAACGAATGCCCCAAGGGTCTATTTATAGGCAAAAATAGGACCTTGTGAGAAATGAAATTGGGTGTGAAAGTAGGCTGCTCACCAGATGGGGGTGCACAAGTAGGTTGCGCACCAACAACCCCTTGGTCCGGCTAGGGGGATTCAAAGCTCATGCCTTTGAAAATCTTTATTTTCTTCATGTTTTTTCTCAACTTTTTTCTAAGGAATTCCCCATTGTCATTTTTTAGACTCTGTGATGGAACAAAGTGTCAACCAAAGCCCCCCCTCATAATTGGATCTAAAATTAGAAGAGGATACTATACTAAGGTAAAGTAATAAAAATGAAAAAAGATGGTACTAGGGCACACAAGTTTTAATCACGCAAGACAACTGGTCACACATGTTGGTAGCACGTAGGATCTTAGGGTGCATAGTGACTTGCATCACTTATATATAGAGGTTTCAATTCCGAGAAAATATTTATGACTTTTGAAATTCTATCTCTTGGTGCACAAGATATTTCTCACTCATACACTTATGTTTAGTCGTGCTTCTGCTGTATGTTTTCTCTTTGAATGCTATAACTGGGGTGTCACACTTGTGTGCTGACTTACAATTGCGTGATAATTTACACTTGCATGCCAAATTTTATACTTGCACGCTTTAATGCCTTTGTTTATTTTTTCTATTCTTTTGTCCAAATGTATAAAATAAACTTAAATTAAAGATGTTTTTTGATATTTATACAGGTTCAATGGCTCCCCAAATAATTGAAACCACTGATGAACTGGATTGTAAGAGTATTGATGACATTATGAATGTTTTTAGTCATGACTACTATGAAGTCTATGACACCACACTTCCAGATTTGGAAAAATATTTGAAGAAATATCACTTCAACTTTCCCCAAAGCACTTATTTTCCATTGTATATCTATGGTCATCTATAGGAAGTCAATATTCTAGACCTGAAGAACTATGTCCCACATTCATGGTTTCAAGATAATACCAATTTCTCAACTATCAATGTTTCTGTTGGGGGCTCATTTTCTAGTTATGGGATAACATAAAAAGCTTATATCATGCATCATAGCCCGTGTGCTCCAGATTTGAAATCACACACACCCAAGCTACAACCAAACTATTATTCATCCATCTTTAGAAATTTTCAAATGGATCAATCCAAAGGCTGGAAGAAAATTTGGGATTTCTGCCCCGGAGGAAGTGTAAAACCTACTTGGATGTGGGAATATTTGGTGCGCAAGATGTGTGCACAATTTATGGATGACTTAAAAGATGTTGGGATTTATGAGGCTATATGGGTTGGAAAAAGCTATATGTACGTGAATGATGATTTTGTGCCAGAGATACTAAGCTGATGGAGCCTAGAAACTAAAACCATCAATTTAACACATGGAGAAGCAGGCATTAGCTTGTGGGATGTCTACAAGATTTCTAGAGATCCAATTTTTAGAGATATGTATGATGAATTTATTCCCCCAAGGTGACATGTAATGAATCAGAGAAGACAGAAACTTTGGTTTATGAGTTGCTGAAAATATTTAACAAACTCAAGAACATGACCACTATGAAGTCCCACACAAGAAGGGATATTCATCTAGAGGAATGGATGGAAATATTCCTGGTAAAGAAAAAGGAAAAGGGTCCCACCTACACTCGTTCGACTAGCTATCCAAAGTCAGAGAAAATAGGTACACCTGACACTTTTTGGCCAATATTGGAGATAGGAGAATTTGACAAGTGGGGATATGAAGTTAATTCAATGATTCCTGTGAAGACACGTTCGGAATTTTTATTATCCATGTGGCTCGGTGTGTACTTGTTAGGAGTCTGAGATTCCAAAGGAGGTGTGAGGCTAGGAACTTTTGTTATTGCGGCCAAGCTGGATGAGAGAAGGATGATAGGGTTGTCCACTCCTGTTTTGGTAAATATTCAAAGTATCTTAATGAATATTTATAAAGGTAATTATCATTTTATAATAGAGGGACTATTCCAAGTGTTATGGGGATGAATCACTACTCACTTCCTAACTTATTCTGTACAAAGAGGGGTACAGGTCTTTAGAATTTATTTCTAACCACTTGTTCAGGATTTATATGGTATTTCACCATTATCTATGAATGATTATGATATCAAGGGTAGGTTGAGTATGTTTAATGAATTTCATTTCTATCCTTATGGGAATCCACCTATGGGGAGATTCATTGATGATGGGATGGCCAATTTAGAGTTAAGGGCATACATGTTAGCTTGTAGGGTTGGTGTATTGGCCCCCAGGATTAAGGGAGAAATCATATTCAAGGCCTATGCTCTTTATAGATTTGTTCACCAATTCAATTGTCTAAAACAAAATATTGTATCCCCCCTGTGCATATCAGAATATAGAAACATCCTATTGTTGCCCGAAAATTATGGTTACTAACATCTATGGAGAATACTAGGGAAATATTTAATTTACATGTCATTGATGCTGTAAGCAAATTGACTTTTTGGTAAGCTAAAAACTAGGTTGTATCTTACTGTGAAGGGGTATTAAAACATGTTCTCCCTCAAGTGGGGGTAAAGGTAAGTAGAAAGGGGAACCACTTCGTTTGGAATGTAATTCTTCGTCATCAGGGGCCGACTCACTAGAGTCTCAAGGTGGGGGTGATACAGCTAAAAATTCAAGGAAGTGGCCTTGTTCCAGATATAATCCACCTTCCAAAGTTAAGAGAGCCACCCCATCAATCCCTACTGAGGTTGTACCAAGGAGATCTTGTCACCATCATTCTGAAGAGAGACATGTCCCATTTTCTTATCCCCAATTTGTGACTGTAGGAGTAGGAAAGAAACTTAAATCCAAGGCTGTAGGATCCGCTATACAACCCCCTGGCGTGTAATCTGAATATTTACAACAAGAGCATGCTCAAATGTGGAAAAGATTATATTGTGATGGTGAAACCACATGGATAGATCTATGTGAAGGGATACATATTCCAAGGGTAGGGTATATACGATCCTCTTATGATATTATACTTAAGGACAATCCCAATGAAGTGAGAAAAATACATCTGATAGCTGGAAATGATCATATATACAATCGATGAATCAATATCCACCATGAAGTGGGTGAAGGAAATGATTGATTGTGGAACCACTAAAGGGATTGATCCTCCATTAGATAAATAATGACATGATTTTGTGGATCCTGAATATGTAATTTTCCATTTTTTTCTTATACTTTTCAATTGGAATTTAGTCAAATCTTTTTTAATCATGGAAATTATCATCTTAACATGCAGCTGGTTAAAGGAAAATCAACTAAAGTTCCATCGCCATGATATAGCCCTGGTGGCACCGATCTTGGAGCTACTGGATCTCCATATGAATTAGGAGAAATATTTCCAGGCCAACGGGCCATGGAGGATGAGATGGAAAAGTTATTGTTGTCCCCAATACCTGTCTTTGGAGATGATGATGTAAGTCCTCTTAAAAAGGTGAAGAAACAAAAGCATCGAAGAAATAAATACATGGTTAAATTATTTCTTAGTAGCGGTAAGACTTTCTGATAATCATGAATTTCAGCCTTATTCATAAAAAATGTTTAAACTTCTTGGAATTGTAGGGGATTTTTATATTTATTCCTTAAAAGAAAATACGGATAAGATTCAAGGAACCATGGAGGGTTATTTTTAATAGACACAAATTCCTACTAACCTGGTTGTTCTTGAAGAGGCATTGAGTTCTAAGGAACCAACATCTATTCCCAGCACTACTCTTGTTCCTGCTATCAGAATAGATGAGGACTTTGATAAATCAAAATTTATTTATAGGAAATCAAATATAAAAAAACTAACTTCCATCATATGGTACTTTAGGTTCATCACATGCACTAGAACATCAGGAAACAATTGATACTGACCCCACAACTATTGCGGAAGAAGCTATTTGGGGTCAATGGTTGTCGGAGGAAGGTTGCAAAGCAAACATGCCAAGTGATCCCACAGGTGAGAATTACCTGGGATATAAGACATAATTGGATGCTATGATGAACCTTGGAATGTATTTTGAAGAAGTATTAGAACATGTTAATATACAAGATACTTTATAATATTTTTAAGTTCCCTGTATAGAATCAATTAGACATCCATTTTCATTATTTGTGTTATTGATCATCTCATGATTTAATTTCTAACCATGGTTGGTTGAAATATGAAGTTCCATCTAAATAAATTGTTGGAACTAAAATTATTAAATGAAGTATTGACATTAATTTCAATAATATCATTGAAGAGACATTGGCTCAAGTGAATATGGAGACATATGATCCTCTCGAGACTCATTCTGAGAATATTGAGACAATTAAAAAGATAATTTCCCACCCAGAGACATCAAACAAAACTGCTGAAACTGAAAATATTGGGGAGGAGTCTTCTCAAGATGTTGACCTACTGTTAGGTAAGATATACTGATATTGTGATTGTACTAACTTTTTTTATCCCTTGAAACTGACCATAACCATAATCCTTAATTCACCATATAGGGTTGTCAACTTTAATGGCTCAGTCCGGAGGTGAAGCCTTGGCCTCAGCTCCAAAAGTATTTGAAGGTAAAACAGCCATCGTCATGGAAGGATCAGAACATGACACTTATTTAAGTGCGTTAATCCCAGAATATGTCCCTCCTTATGACAGTGACTTTGAATTAGACCAAGAACTACAAAAGGCCCTTCTTCGTGCACATCGCAAAACATAGTAGAATATATGGAAGATAGTATCTAAAATTCCCCTTGAGGAACTGCCTTCAAGAATTCCATGACTTTCAACTTTGTTTATCATGATGGGATTCGGTGGTTTTTAATACCACAAATGTGACACCCCAAGATTTCATAGTATGTTATTTCTTCCAAATAATTAAATAACATGCACTACACACAACACCGAGTTCAAGCGCACCACGACTTACCAAAATAGCCGTTCAAAATCAGTTATGAATAGTATTAACTGAATTTTGAACTTTATATAATCCTTATAATTTTTGAATCCATATTATGAGTTTCTTAGACATAATGTAAGAACTAATTCATTTTTTCAGATAAAAGAAGTATTTTTCAAAAAAAAAAAAAACTTTTACCACTTTGTAATGGTGAACCCTTGTTAAATCCAATATTTGAAACTTTTAAATATTCAATATGATAAAATAAACTTCTTATTTATAATTGGGACATAAGAATTTAGTTTCAATAATTTTTTTGTGTTTTTTTGATAACTTTCATATTTGGGAGATTAGTGAAAAATACTATATTTTAACTGAAAACAAATTTTTTAATCAAAATAAATTATAGAATTAAATTATAAATTTTAATGGTTTTTAAGTATAAATCGATTATATTTTTACCATTTAATCCAATTCTGGCCATTGTATGTAATTTCACTTTGAAATTAGACATCAATAAGTGTCAATCTTTTGATAGTTATTGTTTCTTAAAAATACGCCTTTTAGTTTTGACAATGGGAATTAATTTTAAATTAATAAATTCAACTTATATGTTTTTAATTTGTTAATATATACTTCATTTTTGAATTTGGAACATCAAAATTATCTTAGGGTGAATTTTTGGTATTTTTCTGAAAACTTTCAATTTTTGATAAATAGTGAAAAACACATAGCTATTGATTAAAATCGACTTTTTTATTTAAATAATTAATTATATTATTTAAATTAATTTTAGGTAAAAATAGATACATGATACCTATATATTTTCAATGTAATTCATTGCAGTCATTTTGTAATAATATTAGATATATGAAATTTTATTGAACTTTTCACCGTCTTTTACCCAACTCCTAGAAGAATTTGCAAATTTGGGTAAAACATAATTTTACCACTTCAGTGAGTAGAATTTAAAAACTCCGAGAGACACAGTTGATATCATTATGAAAAATTTGGTTCAATAAGATAAAAATAATTTTTGGTGTATAGTAACTTTTTACTTTTATTTACCATAGTTAAAAATAAATTGGGTACTTAAGGGTAAAAATGATTTTATTCCTACTCTAAAACATGTCCTAATTCTATGGGATAGGTGTAATTCGACCAAAAAACAACCTTAGGAATAAAATATGAACATTTAGGTCCACTTGGATTAGACTAGGACATTTATTATTATTTTATTTAAAGAAGAGTTAAAAGAGTTAAAATCAATGTTTAATAACTAAAACATTTTTAATATAGGGTTACACATAAGATAAATTCTACTATAAATATTCATTAGAAATATTAAAATATTTCCTAGATAATGGTATTTTATTTATAATTTTTGGACCTTATATAATTAATTTTATTTATGACACAATGAAGATGTAGTAATTATTGTATTAATGAAAGATTAAAATAATTGATATTATAAATATCCAAATAAATGTAATTTCAGACCTTTTATGAATTAAAATAATTTTATAGGTTAATAAGACATATTAGGTCTGGTTAGATGATTTGTTTTCGATGTAATGAAGCTGTTATGAATTTAGCAAAAACAAAATACCAAATAGTGTCAAAATTGACATAAAAGAGTTTTTAAAACAAATATTATATTATTAATTGATATAATATTCCTAAAAATATAATATTCGGACAAAAGACATATTTAATGATATTTGTATCATTAATGAACCACTTGGGGTTCTATTGGAAGTATATATTAAGTTTATTAACAATATAATATAAAAATACAAAGAGACTTGGTAAATGTCAAACTATTTAACTAAAAGTTAAATCTAAAAGTTAAGGTTAATATGATGACCTAAACATTTATAAAACATATTGGTTGAGAGATTTTTAACCCATCCACACATTTAATTTAAATAATTCATTTTTTATTCATTATAAACCGAAAATTATTTTATTATAAAATAATATTTCAATCTTTTCCTAAGGTGCCCCTCACCCCTCTTATAAAAGGGAACTTCCCCTTCTCTCAAATTCACACCTCCAAAGCCATTTGGTTCGGAAAAAACCTACCCAAATATCCTCCCAAATATCCTAGCTTCATCCTATAGTCCTTACTTTGGTCATAAATCCAACCTAAGGAGCTGTTTTGATTAAATCAAAAGGAAGAACCCGAAGAAGAGGTAATGATTTCACCACCCTCTTTCAAGTTCTCTTATTCTTCCACTTACTCTTTATTTGCTATTTCCATTCTAAAATAATAACTTCAGTATCTTCTATATACTGTGATTTTATTATAAATATGGCACAACTATATTTATTATTCTATCAATCTTATGAATGATAATGTCACCATGCGTGCGTACGTACGGCTTATCGTCTCCACGCCATGGTGTAATTTGTTATTCAACACTATGTTATTTGGATGGATATAATGATGATTAATATGTATATAAATAATTAAAATAAAATGATTATTTCTCTATAAAATTAATATACCATCCAATTCCACACCGTTAAGGAAATGATATTGTCGCTCATGCGTACGTACGGTTTACCGTCTCCACGACGCGATGAGATTTTTTTCCACGTTCACCATTCATCGACGATTATAAGAATATATATTACTAATAAGTATGTAATATATTAAATAATAATGCTACTAGATAGATATATATATATATATATATATATATATATATATTTATATATATTTATTTACTTACATATATCTTATTCACTTACTTCCATTCAATACAATATGAAAACAGAAACAATGTTTATGCATACATACAGCCTACCGTCTCTATAAACGGTGTTTTACATTACATATATTTATCTATTATAAATATTTATATTCTAAATATATAAGATATATGAATCAAGGTTTATATTCAAGAATTATTTAAATCATAACCTAAATGATACAGTCAAAAATAACAAGTTAAAATACGTACGATCATGAAAGTGATTATTACCCGAAATGTTAATTTAACATGAAAATCATTAATAAATGGGTAGTATAAAGTCATAAATTAATCATGTATGATATAATAAATATTAATATGGTCCTGGTATAATCTAATTACATACAATGGTCATTATACAAGAGTTTAAACTTACCCTCGACCAAAGGAAAGTACAAGGTAAGGGGTTTCTTATCTCACTTTAAATTCTATGAGATTTCCATTGTTCACCACTTGTTTATTGAATGCGGTGTATTGTGTATTGCCATTTGATATATATTATCAGGATTCTATTTATATTCATGATATTTTATGGTTCATTTTATGGTTATTGACTATTTTTCATATGACTCGATTGATTACAACGTGTTAAGGGTTATTTCCTCAATCTCATTATTATCTGAGATTGTTTATGTGTAAGAATTTTTTGGGAAATACTTATCATAGATACCCATATTTTATAAAAATGATTTCAAAATTAATATTTTAAGGCATTATGGGAGGGTCTATTTAACTATATCATCATTTTAAATGTTTTAAAGATTTATCTTTTTAAACCCTTTTAATTAATGTCTATGTTTTCAACATGATTTTAAGGATTTATTTATATGGACATGAATGTTTTGAAATGATAATTATTTTAAAACATTTAAAAGTGGTATGGGAAACATAGATTAAAAAATCCCTTTTAAATCACTACCATTATAAATTTTGAGAATTTTAAATGATTTCATGAAAAATGAGTATTTCTCTCAAAGCATTTTACTGATCATTTTCATCTATGTCAACATCCTTTAATGGATTTTAAACTCGTTTAAAGTTGATTTTTTATAATACAATCTTCCATAATTTATTGAATGAGTTATGATATGTTTGACTGTGGATGTTATATTTTTATACCATTCATGGTTTATTGTTAATGTATTGACATTTTGTATGCTATTTTTAATACAAATGTTCATGTTATGTTTCAACTTTTCATATGAGGGATGCAGTGGGCTTAGTAAGTGAGTGGTGAAGCACGATATAGCTCCTCGATGCATCGGTAGGTCTCATGAAAGAAACTAGTGTCTTGGCACAAGGCCTTGAAAAAAAATTCATTTGTATTCTTGGAACAAGGCCTTGACTATGTGGTAATGATGTCCGGAATTAGGTATTCCCTCATTATGAAATTAGTTATTACATGTGATTATTCGACTAGTAGAATATCCATGTGATTGTTTATATGGTTATGTTTGATTTATTTTTTCCATATTATGTTCAAGATTATGTTTAAAAAGGCTGTTGTTTTTATTACACATCTTGAATTAAAATTTTATAGCCTCCGCTAAATTATTTACCCTTAATGAGCATATGAGCTCACCCCTTTCTTATGTTTTATTTTCCCAGGATCCCAAGAAGTGTTTTATGTTTGAGACGCAGAGTTAAGCTAAGAGAGAAATTTCATTCTCAAAATATTATTTTGTGTGTGTTGTATGTTAGAATGTGTAATGTAATGTCCATGTATGTAATCTATTTTCCAAGAATACTAAACTGATCAGTCTTTCGGGACTTGATTCCTTGTAATCATGCCAATGTATTAAAATAATGCACCAGCTCTGGGTAACTGGGGTTGGGGTGTTACAACAAAATTCATACCCCAGTGAAAGAGATTATCTGAAAGAGGGATAAATTAAATAATCTTAGGAAACACTTGATAAAAGATAAACTATTGATCAACATTGATGAATTCCAAGAAGCATTGTCCCGATCTAAGGCTAATCATACTACAAAGTTGAAGGAACGAAAGTAGAAGATTAAAGAAAATATTTCTCAATAGCTGCGTATTAAAAAAGAATTAGATATCATCACAAGGATGTAGACAAGATTCACAACTCATTAGGATAAGTCCATATGTCTGGTGCAAAAGACATTGCAGATTCTAAAGAAGCACTCCATCATACTGAAGAGAACGAAGCTGGCCAGTGAAATAAACTTCAATAGGCAGCTGATAGCGATTCAGAAGTTGTTAACAAAATGAAAAGTTATGTAGAAAACCTTTTGTGATTTATGAAAAAAGAGAGACTCCAATTTGTGAATTCTCTTCTATGAAATGTTTCTCATAAATAAAAATCATTTCGTCATCAGTCATCTGTGTTTTCATTCTTTCTAAATGCTTTATTTTTACCTAAGCCAATGGGCCTTGTAAGCGTAGTTTGATTTTTTCTAGGGTTATACAGACAACCATACAAACTTTATATCATTTGACTTTTTATCATTTCTCAATATTACCCAAACCATACAAAATGTACGTTTAGTGACCTGGGACATGACTTTTTTCCTGAGTGACCTTTGTTGGTTCCCAATCGGGTGATTACCACATATCTTGTTTTTGGAAGTTTAGAGTCATGCATGTTGGACTATAAAGGGGTAGTGTTTAAGGTCGAACATCTTTGACCATAAATCTTAAAATTAGATTCCAAACAAGACTCGGTAGCTATGAATTCCTCTAATATTCTTTAAATATTTACAAGGGGAATCTTGAGTCATGATTTTTATAGTAATCAAATCTAAAACTGGTATAACCATAAGGGAAGTCTCTTCCAAGAACAAAGTTACCATTATTTGAAAAACTCGTTATAGGGGATGTATTATGTAGGGGCAATTGGGGAATATATTGCATAGCCAAATAGTAGAATATTTTTACCGATAGTCCTGTTATGTAGGAAAATTTTATGCAAGGCCACCTAGGGGAACATACTACATAGTCAGACAAAAGAGCTCCAAGGAATTTAATATTTACTGTTGATAGACAAGGGAAAATAATATTTGGGTGACTCAAGACCATAATGTGTGGTTTTTTTAAGGAAATTTATTTTAAGAATAAAGGGTTATCTATGCCGACATATGTCATGAATAGAAAAACCATTTCTACACAAATTTGGAGTATGAGGAATGGTTACAATTTATTAGAAAGGGTAATTTATGACAACAGACTATGCAGTTTTATGTCATGTAGTGAGGACATTGTACTGTGCAGTTTTATGTGATGTAGTGGGGACATTGTACTGTGTATTTTTAAGTCCTGTAGTGAGTAAATTAGGTGGCTATAATTTATGGTCTTTATCTTTGACCAAAGGTATGATACTCTCTTGATTTATTGATAATTTGGTTGTAAACTTACTTCCATATTTAGGTATGGAAGGGAAAATTGTAAATTGTGATATGGACATTTCTAGATCTGAATAATGATATGGGAAAATGGATTAAAGCATTAGAGGATGTATTTTCCAAGAACAAAGTTACCATTATTTGAAAAACCTGTTATGGGTGATGTATTATGAATGGATAACCGAGGAATATGCTACATAGCAAAATAGTGGAACCTTTTGATTGACAAACCTGTTACGTATGAAAATATTATGCAAGGCCACCTAGGGGAATGTACTGCATAGTCAAGAACAAGAGCTCTCAGATGTTTGATATTCTATTTCTAAAAGATGGAGAATGTTTATGGAGATTCAGGTTTTCTAAAGCATAGAGTTTGGTTTATGAATAAAGGTACCTGAATATGAAGAGAGTACTTCCAATCATGATTTCCAAATAATCAGAGGAATAATATATCTACGATGGTCTGACCCAAATGTAGGAAGTATGGTGTCTATAGTTTTTAGGTCATACGACTCGGACAAGAAATGTAAATAGTATATAATATATGGCTAAGTGATTCAGGGTTATTTTATATTACTTTGAACAAATGGGGAGGGAAGTTTGTAAACCATGGTTTTGAAGACTTTCAGATTGAGAGAAAGGTAATGGGAAAAATATACATGAATGAATGTTTTAAAATACAGATTATTGTACATTATTATCAAGGTTTAAAGGGGAAAAATGCATTTTAACTAAGAACTAAATTACAATTATTTGAAAAAAACCTGTTATGGGGGATGTATTATGGAGGACCAACTAGGGAATTTGCTGCATAGCCAAATTGTGACATCTTTTGATTGACAGACCCATTATGTAGGCAACTTATGCAAGGGTAGCTAAGGGAATGTACTGCATAGTTAAGAGAAATACTTTTCATATTTCAGAGACTCTCTCACAAAAAACATTAAGAAAGATTATGAAGATCTAAAAGTATTAAAGATTAAGTGTTTGAACTATGGAAGGGGGAAATGCTCAATGACCATGAGAAATATTTAAATCAATATTGGTCATGAGTTTGCAGTCCTTTACATAGATCTAACTCACATGTAAAATGGAAACTTTCTTTTTTTTCTTTGAATCAATATTATGAAGTGCTGTTTAGAGTCATGCAACAAGGACATTGTACTGTGAAGTTTTAAGTCATGCAGTGCAGACCATTAATAACCCCATAAGAAATTGAGGCATATTATTTATACAGAGAAGTTGTTCTTTTT
Source organism: Viscum album (assembly GCA_963277665.1). Classification (NCBI taxonomy): domain Eukaryota; kingdom Viridiplantae; phylum Streptophyta; class Magnoliopsida; order Santalales; family Viscaceae; genus Viscum; species Viscum album. Next base: position 1,014,665 of record CAUJRU010000251.1, read on the forward strand.
TTAACCAATACCTAATCCCACGTGGGCTATGCTTGGTGTGAGAAACAAGGAGCAGTAAAGGCTTCTTCTATAATACAGAGGTGAAACAAGTAAAGAATAGGGGTATTATGATTGTGTGATGGCTGAGCTAGGGAATAGGACCCAGGCTCACTACGTATCTCATTAGAGTAAGAATCAAGCCAAATGTAGTTCATGGATTTCTGTGATGTTTAACATCACGCGGTAAGGATGAAGATGAACTGATGTGAAAATAAAGACATGTTATAGCCGGACCAAGGAATATTACTCAAGTTTCATTACATATCTTTTTGGGAGAAAGAATCATTCAATATATAGTTATTTTAACATTCTCTATGAAAGTATTAATTCTTACATAAAGAATAAATGGTTTTTTATATTGTAGCTGGGCCCAAGACTAGAGATCTAGGCATCTCTACGTATCTCATATAGATGAGAATCAAGACATACATAGATCTTGAAACATTCATTTCCCACACCAATCGAGTTTGATATGGGAGACGAGGTCTTTAAACACATTATATAAGAATGGTTAAACTTAGGACACAAAATAGTATAAAGATCAAACTAGGTATCTTAATGGAACACTCTATATATATCTGATTCATATACAGGAGTAAAAAAGAAAATAAAAAATTTTGTGACTGCAGTTGGGCCCAATATTGGACATCCAGGAATCTCTGCGTATCTCAAATGGATGAGAATCAAGCCACATATAGTTCTTGAAATGAGGTCCCTATGCAGCTCTAACTCTGACATAGTGTAGATAAGGAATCATGTTCAACTAAGGGGCAGTAATGATGTTAATGATGCTTGCATATGGATGCTCCTAACATCAAGTAGAGAAGATGTTATCCGTACAGTTTAATGTCACGTAATGGGGAAAAATTATGTCATGCAGTTTAACGTCGTGTGACAAGGCCAAAGATGCTACGCATTTTATTGTCATGCTACGCAGATGCTTATGATTGTTATGTAGTTTAAAGTCTTATGACTAGGACATTGTTCTGTGTAGTTTAGAGTCATGTAGTGAGAATATTATGTGTAATTATACAAAGTATTTCTTAAAGAATCTATCATTATTTGGAGTTGTGATGAGCTCTCCATCTATTGAGATTAGGGAATAAGATCCAGTTGAGTAGACCTTATGTATGGAATAAGGTCCTTCCCACTTTGGATCATGATTTAGAGGTTTCTTTCCTAGTATCATTGGAGTCATGAAGACCAATACCAATTCTCTTTGAAGAAATGAATGGAGGAGAACTTTCTTGTTAAAGGATCACGCTATTCTGTTCTGATAGACATCTAAATGATGCAAAGCATACAATATTTTTTCATCTAATCGTTCTAGCACATCAAACCATTTCTAAAACATCTCATTTATAGACAACTGATCATAGATTGAATCTCTGTGTGAAGGAAATTGAATTTCAATTGGAAAAATTGCTTCTGTTCTGTACACCAATGAATAAGGGGTTTCTTGTGTGGTAGTATGGGTAGTAGTGCTATAAGCCCATAAATAATGAAAAAGTTTATCGGGCCAAGATTTATTATCTTTTCCACCATCTTCTGGAGTATGCTTGATAGGGTTTTTTTGAAAGCCTATATCTTTCCATTGTCCTCTATATGATATAGAGATGAATGGTTGGATTTGATATTGTTCTCATGATATAACTTATTTACCTCAACAGAACAGAAATTTGTGCCATTTTCTATCAATATAGTATGAGGGACACCAAATCTAGTAATGATATTAGTTTTGAAAAAACTAACAATGATTTTCGATTTGATTTCTTTGAGTTGTATTGTCTCAACCCATTTGGAGAAGAAGTCAATAGCAGTAAGAATATACTTGAACAACTTAGCCGTAGTTGGGGGAAAAGGCCCAACTACATCCATTACCCATGTGGAAAATGACTAGGATTATTTAGTTGTATATAGAAACTCTGGGGGTTTATGAATGAAGTTGGAGTGCAATAGGAAGGGATGACATTTCTTGGTAAAATATATGCAATCCCACGTCATTGAAGGCTAGAAGTATCAAAGCCTTCAGATTTTTTCATAAATCCTATGCCCAAACTGGTGAGCACCACAAGCTCTTGAATGCACTTCTTTTATGAAAACTATAGTTTCTTCTCCATCAATACAACTAAATAGGATTCCATCAAATCCTCATTTGTAGAGGATCTTATGATGATCTGAACTATCATAAAGAGTAAAATTGGCCACCAGTCGTCGAATCTATTCTTTTCATCTCTACTTGGTGGAAGTACTCAATTTTGAATGTATTCCATGATGGGTGTTCTCCATCCCGTGGTATGGTCATATGGCACATAAATAGGGATAATTTCTGTAATTTACTCCATTCTAGTTGGAAAAAAGGTGAGACAACACAACAATGGGCTATATTGATGATTGTCTCATCCCGATTTGGATCTGCCAATTCTATAGCTGCATTAGCTAGTGCATCAGCTTTGACATTTTGTAGTCGTGGGACATAAGACAATGACATATCTGAGAGAAATTCAGCCATTAACCCTCTGACGTAATCAAACAATGTGATTAAATCTTTTTTCTGATAGCATAATCCTCACTGATATGTTTGATTACTAACTCCAAATCACCTTTCACTTTAAAGTGGTTCACTTGTACATGAAGTTTCAATTCCAAACATGCAATGTGATCTTGATATTCTATCTCATTGTTAGTTCCACCTTCTAAAAAAATAAAGGAAAAAAGGCAAACCATCCTTTTCGGGGGAGATAAGTACAATTCCTAATCCAACTTTGTTGAGTTCATGGTTTTTCATTTTATTCCCTATTGAACTTCTAGAGGCACCATCAAAGTACATTTCTCATGTTTGGGAACTATCATGAATAGAGTAGCCCTCTCTATTAAGAAGTTCAGAATTCAATGATGTATCTTCCATAGATGGATGTTTTGCAAGGAATTCATCCAATGCTTGTCCTTTTATTTTCTTTTGAGAAACAAACTGGATGTCAAACTGTTGAAAAATAACTGCCCACCATACCAGATGCCCTATAATCATAGGACGACTGAGGATAAATTTGAGTGAGTATTGCATGACACCAATTATAACTCCTGATGTTCTAGGTAGTGCCTTAATTTTTGAAATGCAAATATTAATGACAGGAAACACATTTCAATACATAAATATCATGTTTATACATTAAGCATAGTTTCACTAAGATAGTAAAGGTTGTTTTCATTCCCATCATCATTCTTTTGGGCAAGGAAGGTACCCAGTGATCACTCTAAAGCTGTCAAATAAAGAATAACTAGTCTTCCTTCTATAGGAAAAATTAATAACGGTGGACTCAAAAGATATTTCTTGATGGTATCAAATGCCTCTTGGATGTCTTCAGCCCATTGATAGGTGACTCCCTTCTTCATTAATCTGGTTAAGGGTAAAAACTTGCCTTCAAAATTCATGATAAAGCATCGAATATAAGCCATGTTTCTGTGGAATTCTCCTAATTTTTAAAATTTTGAGGAGATGACATACCAAGGATTGATTGTTTTTATTAGGACCAACTAAAATGCCATGATTTCATACAACAAAGTTGAGGAATTTTATTGAGGTTACCCTAAAAGCACATTTCAAGGGGTTCATCTTCACATTTTGTTGTCGAAGTTTTTTTAATATGATCTCCAGATCAGCCAAGTAATCAGAATTTTGTCTGGATTTAACCATCAAATCATCCACATAACATTTGATAAATTTCCCTAAGAGGGGTTTGAAGATATGGTGCATGACACATTGATACGTTGCACTTGTATTCTTTAATCCAAAGGGCATTACCTGATATCAAAACACACCTTGAGGGGAATTTAAGGCTTTAGATTATTTATCCTATGGGTCCATGTGGATTTGGTTATACCTAGAGTAACCATCCATAATGGAAAGAGATTCATAGCCAGCTGTTTCATCAATTAAAAGCTCTGTTATCAGAATTGAAAAGCCATCTTTAGGAAAATTCTGGTTAAGATCTCTAAAATCAATGAAAACCATGATTTTCCCATTATTCTTTTTATTGCGACAATGTTTGATAGCCATTTTGGACATTGAAACTCCCTGAAAAATTTATCCTTGATAAGATTATCGACTTCAGCTTCAACTTTAGAGGCATGAGTTGGGTGTGTTCTTCTTACTACCTGTTTGAATCCTCGATGTTCTTCTGGAAAACCCAAATGATTAGTAGCTACATTGGGACTAATTCCTATCATTTTTGTATAATTCCAAGAAAATATATCTCGATGTTTCTTTATAAATGAAGTATACACTTCTTGATTTTCAGGATTCATGGCCACACTAATTAGAGTGGGGTGTGGATCTTCTTCTATACCCAGATTTATTTCTATGAGCTCATCCACAGTAGTAGATTCACCTTCCTTAAATATTGTATTAGGGTACCTAAGATCTTCTTATTATTCTTCCTCTTCCTTACACGTCACTTCTTCTATTTATAATTCCATAGTTGGGGATGAAGAAAAACATTCAGAGCTAGGAGAGGAGTTAGGATTTGAACATCCTAAAGAAGAGACTACCATTTCTAACCTTATTAAAGATGAATGGTCTTCCTAGGGTAATGAAGAGGAGATAATGGATTGGGAATAAACACCCTTGTCTTCTTCTAGTATTGCTACAACTTATTCTAATCTGATTAATGAAGTAGAGTCGTACTGATTTTCAATGGATTAAATGAAGACATATCTATTTAAGCTTTCACCACTTCTTGGTGAATCAACAATTTCTTCCATGTTGTCAGGCTTGATTGTAATAATTGGCATTATGGAAGTTTTTAGATAAGTGTTCAGATTTGGGTTTATCCTTTCAATCTGACTGATAAGAAACACATAATTTATTCTCAAATGTTTTAGTGGATTTGCTAGGATCTTTTCCAGACCATTTAGAGCATTGATTCTGGTGACTTCCTTTGTCATTGACCCCGTTCCCTTCGTGTGATAAATCTTTTCTCAATGTATTGAAATTCACACGTTTTTAATGGAGCCTTTTCACCATAAAATTTTCCAATTTGACCATTGAAACAGTACTTGAGACATTGGTGGCATAACGAAGGTATGGTTGCATGTTAATGTTGGAAAGTCCAACCAAGAAAAATGTTGAAGATTGTGTCCGGATGAACAACCATGAAATCTTAATTAGACTTAAGATCCCCAAACTGAGTTTTGAGTGTAATATCTCCTAGAGTTTCTTTCTCATTCTTATCATATCCTTGAAACATTAAAGTGGAAGAGGCCTAATCGATGAAGTGTACGAATAGGAATGAGGTTGACGCCTGATCCTTTATCAATAAAGGCTTGTCAGATGTCTATGTCATTGACCCTGCCTGATAGATTAAAGGGCTTGATATATCCATGTACAACATCATCATCATCTTCATCCATAAAAGATATATCTGCATGATATTCTTTAGGATCATTCTCTATACAGTAAACCTCAGCAGCAGAAACTTCAGTTTCAAACTCTTGAGGACTTGACAAAGCCTCAATAAGTGCTTGTCGAGGATCTTTTGACTGATTTAAGACATCCAAAATTGAAAACTTGTCTAGTTCTTGGGACAACTATTTCAAAACATCATTCTTTGGGTCTAGAGGTCTACATTTCCTTGCATGGATATTTCATTTTGGAGGTTCCATGGAAGTTGATGCTTCTAATGTAGATGTACCCTGTGTTAGAGCAGAAACTGGAAATACTCCTGGACTTGGTAGTTTAGATTGACTAGGTCTGTCTATTTGTAGAGAGGAAGATGGTGTGACCTCTAATAGGTCCTCTAAAATAATCATGTCAAGACTGAACTTGTCATGAATGAAAGAATATCCTTGTTCTTGTTGATCCCATTGAAGGGATCCCCCATGAGTTTCCACTGCATATATTGTCCGACCAGGGGTAGGGTTAAAATAGTGGCATCTAGAATACCCACTTCTTCCCCTGTATCCTTGACCTTGGCCTCTTCCTTTGGTTCCCCAATTAGGTACAAGGAACTCATGCTCACTATAACCAAAATCATCATTAACATAAGGATCTATTAAGCGGATAATGTTAATAGAACCAAAGATCAATTCTTCATCTGATGATGATTCTGCTTGACACGTCAGTTCTGATTATGTCATTTAGTGGGGCAGTGCACATGCTTTTGAAATAGATGAAATGAAATCTGCCAGAGTCAAAGACAACTTTGGCCTTGACATGATCTCATCTTCTTCAGACTTCTCTTTGTCCTTCTGATCACATCGCTTCTTTGAGGATTGAACTTTCTATGAAGGTGGTTTTTCTATGGTGAAAGTCACAGAAGACAAAAATCGGTTGATTCAACTATGTTTGTAAAATGGAATTAGTTCGGTTGATCATTTTCATGATCATCAAATCATATTATTTCTACACATTTTTACTCTTGAGTTCCTACCATTCTCCTTCTTCCCCTGGATCATTAGTAGTAACACATGCTACTTAGGATGAAGAACTTTTTAGTTTTATTAGTCTAGATTCTACCATTTTTTTCAAAAGGTTTTTGAAAACAAAACACTCACGAATGGTATTCCACAACATTTGGTGAAAGGGACAATAATTTGGAATATCTTCATTTACTTCATTTTTTGGTTTCATCGACCATGGAAACTGAACAAAATTATTTTCTAGAGTTGAGATGATGTAACTGGGAACTTGTTCATTCCATAAAGAATAAACATTGTTCATTAACTCCTCAAACTATTTTCATCTTTGATCTCTTTAATCATCTTGAAGAGGTAGTCATTTCTGCTGATGCTCAGGAGGCGGAGCCCATCGATATGATGAAGGTTTTAAAGTATAAGCAGGTAGAAGTGCTTTATTAAGTGTAACTGTAAAAGCATCCACTTTCCATGTTCTCCTTCATAGAGCTGATGGAATTACATGAGTTTTAGCTTTCGTTTCCATAATGGAATCTTCTATCTGTTCAGAAATTGAAGAAAGGTCTCAAAACCCTCCTATGTATTTCACAGGGATCAATGGTGTGCATAAGCCATCATGAATATTTTCCACACAAATTGGCGGTAACTCTTCTTGAGGGAGTGCTAGATTTAAGGAATATGTTAATCCTTTCCATTAAGAAATGAAATCTAAAACTCCTTCATTTTCATTTTTTTTCAATCTGTAATATAAAAACTTGTTGTCTTTGGTAGTGTTGATCTGAATTGAAGAAGGAATTTTTGGCAGAGATTGTCCCATCTAGTAATTGATCGAGATTTCAAACTTGTGTACCATACAAAATATGGTCCTTGTAATGATTGCACAAAACTCCTAAGCTTTACTGCTTCTTATCATTATGGAGTTACCATCATGGGATCGCAACGAGAAAAGAAATGAGTTAAGTGTTTTTTTAGATCTCCTAAACCATTAAATATTGGGAATGTGATATTCACAAAATTTGGTGAAGGATGGATCAGACCCACTCAGGATAAGATTTATTTTCTGGATGAACTAGAACACGTCGGTTTTTCATATCTTCTAATCATGTTGTTAATGCTTTAATTGTGTTCATAATAACATGGGGAATATCTGGATGAGTTGTGACCTGTACATATATAATAGATGGATCTTGAACTCGTGAAACAACCAAAAAAACCACTGGTAGTGGTGCTGTTATCTGTCTTGGATAACCCATGGAAACTAGCCTATAAGAATTAGTTTGATCCTGCCCTAGTTTTGCACCCAATGGAGGGAATTAATTATACGCATCTGTAGTTACCACAAATCCTTTTTTTTGAGAATTTCGTATAGGATGTGAAAGTGGATGATCTACTTGAGGAGTATGTCTAGTAGAAATGATGATTTGATGTAACTCTATATTGAGTCTTTTAAACTCTTTCATTTCCTATTATTTCTGTGCAAATATTTCTTCAAGTGAAATAGATTGACCTTCTCTAGTTGAAAAGTGAGATGTGATCTGAATTTTACCTTTCCCCTTGTTATATACCTTTCTAAGGGATGGGAGTTGATTATTTGAAGGCATACCTAGATTCTGGGTAAGCCTATGATTTCGAGTATTCACACCTCATTAATTTGCTTTAGTGTGTACCGTGTTATGGATAAGAACTTCATCATTTGATTCCCCTGAGTTGGACTCATTTTCTAGAGGATCTACTGCAATAGTGTTAATAACATTCACTAACACATAATTCATTTATGGTATCCAATTTGAATCTTTGTAAGATCTTATCCTTCTGTATCTTCCATGAGATTTAACTCTCCTATACGATGAATTATCGAGAATTGGATGGAAGATAGTTACTCTAAGGGAATACTTGGATAGTTTAGTTGTGTGATATCTTTGTGGATTCTTCCCTAATTGTGAGACAACTAACTTCCATTGAGGAAGGGATTTTAGATGTGAAAAAGCCCCCATCCCTGCAGGTTGGGGCTGTTCCTGTTCTTCTTCTTCAAACCTTCGAACTTTTTTTAATGAATTGAATGGTTGAATTAAACAATCAACTATCCATGAAAGCTGGGGTTGTTCTTGAACTGATATGGATGAGATTCACGTAGCTGCACTTCTGATTTTGCGAATTTTGGTTCAGACATTAGCTGGTTCATTATTCAACAACCACTCAAATCACCTATTTCAGAAGATCGTTGCGCTATTTCAAAAAGATGCGTTATCTGATAGCTAACATCCTTTAAGTGGGAGTCATGCTGAAGATTTTCTAATGCTTGAAGAAAAAGTAACTTAACAACTTGTTTTCTTTGGAACTGACTCTGATGAGTGCTAGTTGAGGCATGTTCTTGAGCACACATTTGATTACATACAAAATCTATTGATTGTAGTCAGCTGTTGGAAATAACATTGCATGATACCACTTTTGGCTTTCTTTGCTGATTCTAGAGAGTAGTGAAATGAAATGTTCCATGTGCACCCCATACTCTAATATGAACACTAGATGGGGTGTCAGAAATTAACTAGTGTAGCCTCTTTAGAGCATTAAGGCATGCTCGCTGAAAGGGTCTCTACTGCTTTTCAACCTTTGAATGTTGGGAAACTGAGAGAGATTCTATATCAATTTGGCATTGAAACCCTTCTATTACCTTTACATAATTTTGATATTCATTTTATGGTAATACTTTAGTTTTAAAAAGACAAATAGTCTTCTATTAGTTGAGGCTGACATCATGAATGCAATATTTTTCTGTCAATTCCGGAATGTTGTATTGAGAATTTTCCAAGGTGAGAACATGACTAGAACTTCTCCTTTAGCAAATTTTTTTTTATAATGTTTAATATATCTTCATTATCTTCCACTACAGGTTTCTCCACTTGGTCTGAATAAAGTGGAAGCTTCTCGATTGTTTTATTAAGAACAATGGAATCAGTCGTTTTTTCCTCTACTGTATTAGAAGAGAAATAACAAAAGGGAGGTTCGGAGAATGACTGTTACCTTAATATATATTATGGTTGATAAAGTATTTCACCCATTAATGATAATTAATTTGACATGACTGGATTTGTATTGGAAAGTGCTTCAAGATAAGAGGGATTTATCACTACTAAATTATCAATTATAGAATTATATTGACAATGCCAAAAACTATTGTGGAGAGAACTTTCATAGAGAATTCCATCATGAAGAGGACCACCATTATAGATTATTGCAAGAGATAAATCCTCTGGACCCTTGGTCTTATGGCCACATAGAGAGTTTCTGTGGCTCTCATCTAAAGATAAGCTCTCTAGATTGACCGAATTTTCATGAAGAAAGAATTCATGATGAGGTGTCCAACATAGAAATTCATAATTACTGCTACTATTCCCATAATTTGGTAATGATACGGTAGGATATTGAGCTGCAACAGATATGTGTATGAGGGCTTCAAGAACTCCAGCATTAAGAGGAGCCAAATTGCATCATGACACTTGATTTTCCAATTGTGTTTGGCAAGATTTCTTCTTGGATTATCTCTTAAACTTAGTTGGGGACACTTGTCTGGAGAAGTGGTTATTACTGGAAGGTGGATGTGTATGCCTTGGAGTGGTTATCAGAACTGGCCGATTATTTCCAATTGGAAAGGGTGTATGTTCCTCATCCAGTTGTCCACATGATATGGGGGAGTATTCCCCATAACCCTCCTAGACTGGAGTAGAGGTATGTATCTGCTCCAGGATAGCATGTCGATGTGTTATTCCAAGTATGGGGATAGATTTATGTGTCTATTACCTGGGCACTACTAAAGTTGTTTTAGGATATTCTTCCATGCTTCAAGAATATAAGTAAGAATTTGTGTTTTCCCTTTCACCATTGGTAAGATATGTTTGGTGACTTCAACAACAGGAACAAGAATATACATATAATTCATATTGGGAGAAGGTGTATGTACCATATCCTATCCTCCATTTATTATCAATGGGTACTAAAAGTACTCATTTATGGGGGAAGAGAGCTGAGTCTACCCCAGATTTGTCGTTAGAGCTTTTTGACTGACTTCTCTGGGTGCAGCCAAACGAGACTGTTGGTAGGCTTGATGAACACTGACAGGTGTATGTGCCTACTAGATTTTTATAATCAAGTATGGTTGATAGACTTCTTTAAATACCAGAAGACGAGACTATAGGTAGAATTGGTGAGTGTAAGCAGGTGTATGTTCATGTTTACCGATTTCCACCACATTTTATTGGTGGGCTTTCTTAAATGTAGTCGGACAAGCCTGCTGACTGGTTGATAATTTGAAAATAGTTGTATGTACTATTCATGGTACTCCATAAGATTTTCTTAGCGGGATAGGTGAGTCACTTTCAGATGATTCTTCTGGGAAACAGAATTGGGATGAACAAGTGTATGTGCTTGCTCATTGTTTGCCATAAAGTTAGGTTTATGGACTTTTCCGGAGGGGAAAAGGTAAGAACCTACTCACCGTTGGCCGAAAAGTTTCCCCAGTGGTTCATCTTGCATGCCTGGGTCTGAGGGACCTAGTCCGAACATCTAGATGAAACACCACCATTATGATGGGGGTTCACTATCGTGTGATTCTACTGGCGGCGATTGTTGGTGGGAATCCGCAGGAAGGACCACTGCATCCTTGAATTGAGGTCCTAAGTGACCTCTTGATCTACCACCCTATAGTATGGGAGGTACTGTTTATTGTGTTCTAGGGATAAGGACCCAAAATGGTTGAAGATCATGGTTGGAACCATCTTCTTCTTGATTATCGGTTGTCGTTGGCCAGGCGACTGAGGATTGTTATTGGCCTGCTGAGCCTGTCAGGAAGCCTCCAAGGTTGGGATTGTACCATGATGACAATAATCCCATAACAGCACATTAGATACCCAATTTTGAAGATGCTGGGTGGGTGATGACATATTTACCTTGTATGAGGATTCAATTTTTGCAGCGGTTGGAAAGTTCACAGATGTCGTCTTGAAGAAATCCATTTTGGACTGAAGGGAGTTATGAGAAAAAACATGAAAAAAACAATAAACACCATTAAAGAATCATCTTTTGGATGGATACATGTGTGATTGATTCTTTTTTTTGGCCTTCCTTTATCAATTGATAGGGGCCTGACAGGTGGGTAACATTATTAACTTGGTTAAGGATTCACATCGGGTTCACCATTTTTGTTTCACAGTTCCTTGAAATGTGTGTTCTAGTTTTAAGAATCCCTGCTTCCAGGCAGTTTCCATTGGATTTTTTCATGGAACCGAAAACACCCAACAATTCTTTATCCAAAAGGGACCCGCTTTCCAAAGCTTGGCGTTCGTTAAGTTTGAACTTCACAATACTTATGAATGTACATTGGTCTAGAGGATGGGAGGTCAGACTCGTCACACCCTTTTGGGGGGAATTAATTTCTACTCCATGACTCTCTTTGTAAATTTAAGATATTTTCATGAATCCTTATTAATTCACCAAGTATAACATAAATTTCCCTAGGAACTTTCAATCACTTATTAACATGTGTGAAATTTAGAATCATCTGTATGTATTCAAAGTTATTTATTAATGGAGATATCTATATGTATTTGAGGTTCTCCATCAACAGTATCATCTAATATACTATTTAGATTTTCTTTTAATCATCGTTATGATGAAAATGGTTTTTAAGTCACTCAATGGAGCACTCTGGAATTTATTATCGTTCAAGGAGATGAAGGTTTGTTTTGATATTGGGATCATACTCATAAAATGGGATACCTACATATCATTGTGAAAGGAATCATTACCCTCATAGTTAGGTGCTGCTTAATGGGACACATCATACCTTTTAAGGTCATGTGATAAGGACCTAATCATATATTTTAATGTTATGTGGTAAGGACATCTAAGCGAAAGGTTCTCAGTTAAATTTTGGTGTGGAACTTAGGCCGAAGCAGCCTAAGGAAATCGGAAAGGATATGGGTTTCCATGTAAGATTAGACCCTGTTGGGAATATGGCCCAAGGAGAACATGGTTGATTTGAAGTGTTGGTTTTGAACTTCAAGGAGGCTTCTTATGTATCCCATTTGGATGATAATCAAATCCCACTTAGTCTGATAAGTCTCACGGGAGATTATAGCCCTTTAATTGAAATGGTTTTGGGATTATTTCCTAAAAAGGATTCCTTGATGATTTGGGAGTTTAATTTTGGGATTAATCCTAAGAATGATTATCAAATTAAGGGAATTAGGGTTGGATTCCTAAATAGGATATCTAATGAGCTTGATCCTTGAGAAGGCTTCCTACATATCCTGGTTTGCGCAGGAATCAAAGTTCTTGAAGTTTATTATGTTGTACAAATGTTGTGATCATGAAAAATATCTAATCCCATGCGAGTCATGCTTGGTGTGAGAAACAAGAGGATGTCAAATATTTATCAATGTCACTCACATTTTTCCTCCTCCACTGTTGGAAGAGGGAGCACCTATAACAATGATGGTGGAAGAGGGTGAGGAGACCTGGGAAGAGGGAAAGGTGATGAGCCTTCCCTCTATTCACTTTACATTGGACAAGGGTCCAATGAAAGGATGGAGTAACGGTGAAAGAAGTAGAGAGGAGAAAGACTGAAACCTCCTACTTGAAAGGTTAGGGGCTTACACTAGGATGGCTGCACTAAAATTGATACTGGTTGGGGAGGGAGACTTCTCCTTTGTTCAAAAGGAAAAGTAGGTGTGAAATGTACCTTCCCTACTAGAGACCTAAGGTTTCGGGTTTTAGAGACGAGAAGGGGAGGTCAGAACCTAAACCATAATCCTTAAAACCAAGAACTTACCAGCAATGTTCATGGGATAAAGGTCCATGTGACTGCAGATATACAATCCTACAGTTCCCTGGACCATGGCTGGTATTGGCGTGGCTATAGGGAAAGACCTATAGCCACCGTTTCAAACCCTGGCTATAGACCTATAGCCACGGTTCAAACCCTCGGTGTAGCCTTATAGCCATGGTTTCCAACCATGGCTAAAGCCCTATAACCACGGTTTGAATCTGTGGCAGAACATTAAGCCACATAAATTGTAATGCCCCGACCCTAGAATCTAGGAGACGGTGCATTATTTTAATACATTGGCATGATTTCAAGGAATCAAGTCCCGAAGGACCGACCCGTTTAGTAATATTGGAAACAAGAAACATACATAAGTTCAACATTTCAACTTGAAAAAAAAAACAACACTAATTTATTCCATTAGAAACATCTAAGAGTCCAAGATTATTCCTACAAGTCACTCATAACTAACTTCTTCATATCATCGGAAAATGAAACATAAGAAAGCGGTTAGCTCAAAATTCTTATTAAGAGTAAGAAATACAATGGAATATAACATAAACATTAGGCATGGTGAATAATTGAAAACACATGCCTTTACAAATGGAAAACATGAACACTTTATGGCAGGAATATGAGTTGAAGAAATAATGCCATAATAAAACATACTCATGGGTATTCTAATAGTCAAATAACCACATGAAATATCAATAGATAATCTCATAATGATGTAATTCATAATGCATGACATCATAACCACATAGTCAAGGCCTCGTGCCAAGACTACAAATAAAATTTTGTCAAGGCCATGTGCCAAGACACTAGTTTGTCTCATGAGACCTACTGATGCATCGAGGAGCTATAGCGGTCTCCACCCATCACTTACTAAGTCCAATTAATTCCTCATATGAAAAGGTTGAAACATAATCTGAACATTTATATTTAAACTATCATAGAAAATGTCAATACTTTAACCACAAACCATGAATGGTTTACAAATAGCACATCCACAGTAAAACATAACTAATTCAATACAATATGGAAGATTGTATTATAATAGATCAACCTCAATATATAATAATGAATTATATTGACATAGATGAAAATAATCATCAAAACCATTTGATAGAAATATCCCCCTTTTTCTTGAAAACATTTAAAAGTCTCACTATTTATCAAGAAGTCGTTTAAAATAGATTTTTGAATAAAAGTGTCCCATACCACTTTGAAACTTTTAAAAGGAATTTTAATTTTAAAACTTTAATGTCCATCTAAATAAATCCTTGAAACCATTTTTAAAAACATGGACATTAATGAGAAATATTTAGAATAATAAATCATTAAAACATTTAAAATAATATTTAAGTTAGAGTTCCAAACCAAAATAGAGACACTAGAATAAAAATAATTGAGGTAATCAAAAAATTATAATATCATGAGAATGAAGGGATTCATGATATTCTAGGTCAACATACATTATATACACCATATAAAAGTTAATTGGCATATAACAACAAATAAGTCCCAATGGAATGTAAATTGAGATGAAATATCTTATAAAGAACGTATCCTTGGGTTAAGGATAAATCAAATATATAATTATGTGTGAAGAATATAAATACACTAAATATGATTGAATATTCAGTGTAAATCAATCAGAGGACATTCACACATATTCTTGTAAAAACAACACCAATGAATTGGATTTTTAACTTAATAAATGAATATTGAGTTAAAATCACTCTTATCAAGTTCATATCAATGACCTGAGAAATAATAAATTGAGTGATTATGTGTATCAAAAGTATATCCACACAAAGGGGAGTATAAATTACTACATAAATAATAAATAGTGATTCCACACATAATCTTGGAGTAAAATAATCAATGAAGTATGCATAAATCACAATGAGTGGAAATTGAAATTTCAAATTCCCTTAACGATTTGGTAACTCACGAAACATACAACCCATGAGAGAAATATTATTCAATGAATTTGTAAATACCCATATATTAAATTATATTACATGAGGAATACAATCATGGCCAGTACATACACCACACAAAAGGAAATAGTGGCAATCCATCATGAATCTCACAGGAATAAGAAGTGAGATTAAATTCCCTTACCAGGTTGTAATCAATCGAGTCATAGGACCAAAAGTTAATAACCACCAAATGATTCAAATAATACCATGAATATAAATATAATTATGAAAATATATATCAAATTTCAGTACAAAATACACCATAAGAAATAAATAAGTAGTGAGCAATGGAAATCTTACGAAATTAAGAGTGAGATAAGAAACCCCTTACCTTAAGTCCAAATTGTCTTGAATGTTCCTTGTTCTTCCTTAATAATAAACTTAAGTTAATTTCTACTTGATTAAGAACATTTTTAAAGTTTATTATTCCTTTTATATCACTTATTACCTTTCTATAACAATTAGTTAATTAT
Source organism: Viscum album (assembly GCA_963277665.1). Taxonomy (NCBI): domain Eukaryota; kingdom Viridiplantae; phylum Streptophyta; class Magnoliopsida; order Santalales; family Viscaceae; genus Viscum; species Viscum album. Next base: position 1,030,396 of record CAUJRU010000251.1, read on the forward strand.
TTGAGTTCATATTGGATACTTTATCGATGTTCGGAACTTGTGTCAAAGATGAACTTGTTATAATTACAATTTTTCCATGTCGTCAAAATTCTATTACCTCCAGAATGATATACATGATTTAGATATCATATATATATATTATATATCCAGTATATATATATGTATTTATAATAGTACATAACAATTAGAGATAAGAAATGAAATGTACCGTTCATGGAGACGGTAAGCCGTACGTACGCATGAATGCTACTTTCATTTCTATTTTGTATTTTAATGGAATTAAAACATAATGATACATAGGTATATTATAATTCCAGTATAATATCATATATAATATCATTAAATCCATAATTTATCCGTCCCACACAAGTCATTAACGTGTCATATCACTTTGAGGGGGCGGTAGTCCGCACTTCCTCAAATGAAATTATCGCATTTTACCCATAATGGAAACCATAAAGGTACGATATAAATAGAAAATATAGAAGAATAAATAATACATAAACATAATATATATCATATATAAATATAGTTCCATCTTAATTTCTACCATGAGAGGCTGTAGGAGATAATTGAACAATCATTGTTTCGTGAGGCGTTAGTTTTCCAACCACAGAAACAGTATGTTCTTCACCCATTAGATGGAGGTGTGTGTAAGTGTAGTTCAAATCCTTCTCATAAAAAAATCCTATTATATTTAGGATACTGGTTTTGTTATAAAATAAATGAATAAAAAGATTTTAGGGGGTTGGAGATGAAAAATAAAACAAAATAAAACCAAAGAATTTAAGTGAAACTATTACCTTTACTTTGGGTAACTTCCTTTGGTTTGAACCAAAAGGAATTCTTGAAGTGACTTATGCCTAAGGTAAATCTTATAGGTGTAACAGAGGGATCTTGAGAGCTTATTTGGGCAGGGTTTTGATGGGCCAAGGGGCTTGAGAGGTGTGTGGAATGGGTTAGAAGTGGTGTCCTTTTATAAGGGGGAGGATGGGTTCTTTAGGAAAGTGTGAAACTATTATTTTATTATATAGTGATATTTGGTTTCTAAAGGTCAAAAAACAATTAAAGTCAAATATTAGATGCCTCATGGTCAAAATAAAATCATACAATAAGAATCGTACAAGTGTTGGATATTTTTTGAATATTAATAATCTTATTTATTTAAATCATTTATTAATGAGGTAAATACTACATCACAATGGTGTCATAAATAATTTAAATTATTTGCTGTCTAAAAATTATAAACAAAATTACCATAATTTAGGAAATAGTTTTATCTTTCCAATTATAATTTATAGTCAAAAATATTACTTATATAATCCCATGTAAAAATTGATATAATAAAATATATTTGTTAATGTCATTTTTGTCTTTACTTTAAGTTAATTAAAATAAAGTGTCATTATCATTCTTAAGTGGCTCCATGGGGTCCCAAAATCAACCCAAGGATCTCCATGGTTGGACATTACTCATCCAATAATTTTAGGACAAGTTTTAAGGTAATTTAGTATTATTATAATATTCTTTTTACCTTGAATTACCCTATTTGCCTTTAACCACGGTAAAAAAAGTCAAAAGTTACTATTCACCAAAAATTATTTTCATCTTATTGAACCACATTTTACTTAATAATAACAACCATGTGTCTCGGATTTTCAAAATTCAATTCACATAAGCGGTAAAATTTCATTTAAATGAAAAAGTCAGATTTTTAACTACTACTTAGTGGTTTCACTATTCATCAAAAATTGAAGTTTTTCAGAAAAATACCAAAACTTCAGCCTAAGATATATTTGATATTCCAAATTCAAAAATGATGTGTATTTTACCAAATTAAAAAAATAGAAGTTGTATTAATTAATTTAAAATTAATTCCTGTTGTCAAAACAAATAGCGTGTTTTTAAGAAACAATAACTATCAAAAGATTGATACTTGTTTATGTCCAGTTTCAAAGTGAAATTAATTAAAATGAACAAAATTGGATGAAATGGTAAAAAAATAATATAATTACACATTAAAACAAATTAAAAATATATTCCAACCATATAAATAAATTATATTAAAAGGAAATTTTGAATTAAAATATTGCCTTTTTCACTATTCATAAAAAATGAATTTTATCATAAAAATACCAAAACTTTAGCCAGAGTAAATTTTGATGTCCTGATTCTAAAGAAGAATTTTATTTTGTCAAATGGAACATATAAAAGTGACCAAAACTAGATTTAATGAGTGTTCTCCATTAAAAGGCGGTAAATCCACCTTTTAAAGTAAATTATGTTTAAAATTACATTCATTCACATTTTCAGCCTCTAACTTTTATTGGATAAATGTAATAACATTTAACAAACATATATAATCATTTTGTAGTTATTTCTGTTCATTCCCACAATTTACAACGGCTAGGGGTCAAATACAATTTCAAATAATAATATTATATTATTAGTGTGCAACGTAAGATTTCAAAGAAACCCATTGTTGCGTATCGGGTATGCCATCGAACATAGAGTACCCATTAAAGAAGAATTTAGTTCAGAAATATTAATAAATTTGAAAATTTTCCTGTTCTTTTTTTACCTGGGATGTTACATAAATATTTTAGGCACGGTTTAAAACTGTGGCTAAAGTCCATCACATTTCATAAAAAAATATCCCCTACTAGACACCCCACCAGCACCCTCCCCCTGCCCTACAGAAACCCCTCCCCTACAGACCCCCTACCCCTCCCCCTGCCTTACAGACCCTCTGTACCCCCCCTACTGGAAAACCCTTCCTAGACACCCCACCTGCACACTCCCCCTGCCTTGCACCCTCCCCCCTAGACACCCCCCCCCACCAGCACCCTCCCCCTACCCTGTAGACCCCCTCCCCCTCCCAGACACCCCACCTGCACCCTCCCCCTGCCCTATAGAAACCCCTCCACTAAAGACCCCCCTACCCCCGAAAAAACCCGGACACCCACCTGAACCCCCTTCCCCCCACCAGTATCCCCCCTTCCAGGTCCCCACCGACGCACCAGTTTTCCCAGTTCAGGGAGGGGGGCATTGGATTCACTCCATAGGATTTAATATCACATATTTTCCACCTTGATTTTTAATAAAAATCTGAACCCTATGGCTCTATAATTAATTTTAGACATTATCCAGTGGTTTTCATTGAGTCTACATGTGTGAAATGGTCAATCCCACTATGATTATGTTGGTTTTCAATAGTGTATATGGTTGATAGGTGGTGCGACATATCAAAACAGAAAAATTATAAGGACCGCGGTTTTGGTCTAACAATCCACGGTTAATAGGTAAAGGTGAAAGATAAAATGGCCAGACATAGGAGTACTATGCTCGTGGTGCTTAATTTTTTGAAGGAAAAATAACCAATCAATTTTCACCTGGACCCCCACTCTCCTTGCAGCCCCTACCTTCCCCCCTACAAATCCCCATTCCACTCCCCCTGGATAGCCCCCCTCCCCCTGTAGACCCCCTTGATTCGGTCATTCATGACATGAATATCACATTGCAATGGTTTGGAAATGAAGTTTTGAGTTCTTGTTTTTTGGTGTGGGACAGTAAGTTTCATCGTGAGGGAATAAAATTGTGCATCGTAGACATTGATCACACCACAATTTGCCCACACCGCATGAAAAATTAGTTATTATGGGCAAAAGGTAGTTGCATCACAGAGAGATGATTTCACTAAATCGTGGTCACATTGTGGAGAGATGATTTCACTGACTTGTGGGCGCATCGTGGAGTATTTGGACATGAAAATTCAACGCCCCTTAAGAGTTTAGGTTTGAGAGGTCACATCGCAATGGAGATTGATCACATCAATTCCCTTTGGAGTCAAGTAGTTGGGAGGTAACCAGTTTTTTGAAACTGTCATATCACTCCACACCCCCTCTCCCTATAGACCCCCCCACACCCCCTCATAGACACCCCTTCCTCCTATACAACCCTCTCCCTCCTTGATAGAAAATAAAGGGGATTTAGTGTATGCAACCATTTCCATGGAGTATTTTAGAGTTATCTCCTATGACGATCCCTTGTGATTGGCATACCCAAGATCGTCCCAGAAGTTTCAATATCTTCTCTTATACTCCATCACATCATACTAATCACAATATCTTGGATTCCTTAGAGACCAATGAACATGATGAGAAATCATTGAAGGGTTTCTCTAACTTCTCGGGTTTCTTAGCAGAGGCTTTCGCTTCACTTACATATTGTCCCTCACAAAGAATCATTACGAAGGGTTCAACCGCTCATGTATCGACATCTAATGATGCAATTTACAATAGCCTTTATTTTTGTAAGTTATCATTTATTGCTCTAATTTTACTGATACATGGTTCTATACACTGGAAAGTTGCAGACCTGGTTTCTCCTCTATCATCTATTTGGGAATTGTTGAATTTAAATGTGTATCATTTGATCGAGGATTTTTCAACATTCTGTTTCCCTCAACAAATCTAAAAGAATTATCCCGGAGTATTGGATCACTCAACCTAAGGCTTGGTATCTTATGGTTTTATGACTAGAAGCTACAATCTAGTTCTAATGAATTTATGGAAACTTGTGCAAAGATCTAGTTTAAAATTCATAGACTTAAATTGGGTACTATGGCACTAGAAAATTATATATGATATCGCATTCATGATTTTCATTCCAATCAGGATGAACTATTCCACTAAAAATTTAATTTTTGGTCATTACGTTCGTGTATTGGTAGAATTGGATTTAAGTTATACACTAATTGATCAGATTTCTCTTTCCACTCAACAATGTGAAATCTCTCTTATAATAGAATACAAGAAAACTAATGTGTTTTGTGAGTCCTATAAAAATATTTTTCACTCAAAATATATATGTAGAAGTGATCTTCAGTGCTCCAATTGTCATATTTGAGGTGATGGGGTTCAAAATTGTTGGAGGAAAGGAAAATGTGGGACCAACTAAACAATTTAGGTTCAGGCTCAACATCAACCTGTTGAAAATTTCGGGCATGTCCCTATTTTATCCATAGAAGATCAAGTTCTAGATAACGATAGGTCTACTATTGCTCAAAATAAATCTTCTATGTGTTTCATTGCTAGAGGATTTGATTATCTTGTTCTTGGATCATCCCCCCATTATAGAGATTCTTGTATTTCTATTTCTCCTAACAAGTTTCAAGTGAAGAGTTCCTAGGATAATATGGAAGATAAATCTCATGTTGCCACTACTGTTTTTCTTTTTAATGAATATTTATCAATGGGTATAATTGATGAAAAACTTGAAGAATAATTTGATGATACTCATGCTAAAATGGAATTAGATGTGCAAGATGACATATATTTTAATTTCTAGAAATAACAAAGAACAATATCTTCAATGTATCATAAAGGAAAAGAAAAGAAAGTGGCTACCACTTTAGGGAAATTCAAAAGTAAGTCTTGAAACAATATTTCTCTTGTGATATACCCTTTTCTAGATAAATATGCTTCCAATTTTCCATGGATTTTTAATGAAGCTATGAATATTTCACAGCCTGATCACTCTAGAGGTGTGAAAGGCAGTTGTCCATCTATATTGACTATGTTGGAACATCTTAATAGGACCAGGGATGAAACCTAGCCTCTTGTTGAGGTTGTTATTAGATGTTCCAATGGTAAAAATATAATGTATGATGTTTTGTAATCTTGTACAGGGAAATCCTTCAAATACTACATCTTCAATGTCTCACACTTATATAGGTACTACATAGCTGGAAAGTAGGACTGCACATGGGAATCCTACCAGTTTTACTAATGAGAAAGTGCATGAGAAGAGTTTTTGGGATGATATGAAAGGATAAATCTATAATTCCTAAAGGTATGATAATACTTTTATTTATTTTAATAAATTAAGATTAGTTATGGAGTCCTTGACTATATAATGAACCACTCTTTAGTGAATTTGGATAATCCACAATGGATATGGAAATGTTTAATATGGAGTTATTATGGGCGTTTTAACCAGAGTTCCAAAATTTGAATCCTATTTATGGGAAACGATGAAGATCTTCATGATATGATTATCTTGAACAAGTCATGATGGTCAGCGATGTGGGCAGTGAGAAAAATGAAAAATTTCAAGTGTTTATAAGGTTCATTTTTAAAAAGTAAAACAATGAAAGGATAATAGAGAAAAGGATCCATCCATAGTTACCCATAAGATCTTGTATTTTCCCCCACGAGGCAATGAATAGGCTCAACTTAAAAGTTGGTATATGTATCATATTGAGTTATGAAGTAGTGGATGTCTTCATTAAAGTCTAATGTGGGACTCTGAAATAGTTTCAACAAAGAGAGGAAGACCACCCTAAGGAGGATATGGACCATGCTCATAGTGGATAGAAAATGGATAGTATTTTTTCACCATGTCATTGTAAAACTCATGGATGTAATGTTTCATTTAAATGATTTATAAAATAGTGGAATCATGATCATTTTTAGTCCATATTCTAAGGAATAACAATTAATAGAAGATTCCTAAATCTCTTTATGGAGAAATACTTAGAGAATATATGTGAATTTAAGGAATATGTTTGACCATACTAAAACCATACTAAAACCATATACAATTCATTCCATCCAAATTATGCTATTAAATTAGTGGTGACTTGGTCATTATAGGAAATTCCATCTTAAAAGTCTAACAACACTTAAAGGGTGCCTTGGTTCAAACAACCGTTTTAATAAAATGTGGGAAACCCCTACAAGGATATAAAAATGGGCAAGTACGATGTGTTCTTTATGACTAACAATGAAATAAAGTATAAGAAAAACATCAATGCAATAATTTCAAGCAAGGTATACCACTGTGAGTTTTTTCAGACAGCGCACCTCCGTTGGAGGGGTTTTATTACAAAACCTTGACTTATTTATCAAAAAATCAATAATCTTAACTAACACTTATTCAAAAATTTCAATTTAATATAAACATGAAAAATTAGGAAGGAAACTAAATGCAATTTAAAACATTCTTGAATTAAAGAGGCTAGGAGAGGGACCCTACCTCAACCTCAAGGCACATTTTCTTTTGACGACGACAAATTGAATCTTCCTTTTTTCTGCTTGCACGCATATGCAACTTCACATATATATAAGGACACCTAGCCTTTATGTACATATTTTCATGGCCAAATATGCACAAGGTAGTCCTTAGATATATGTTTATACTTGCATATAATCCTTTACACTTACACATGTATGCATTTTCATATCTATATATAAGCACACCTAGCCCCAATATATATATTCATACCGCCATGAGTGAATATATATAAAGGGGAAATTATATATGTATATTTCTACCTATGAATACACATGTAGGCCTTCATCAACGGTGACTCAAATCCAGCTCAACAAAATCCAAAACGCACTACAAAAATATAAGGAACCCAAAAATCACAAATGCCCTAATTAAAATTGGGCCAAGGAGTAAAAACAAAATAAACCTTATCTAAATCCAATGTGGAACTCATTGTCATCGATGGTGGTGGATAGAACTAGTCTCATCATAAGAAACCACATATAAGAAAATAGTGGGGGGGGGGGAATGAGATATAATGACTTCTTATATATATGTGATCGGTGTGTCAACTGTAAATGATAAATGATACATGAATTTATAACCAACAATGAACAAATAATATTCAGATTGATATGTACATCCCAATACTAAATAACAATATCATTAATAAATCTCTTTATTTTTCAAACATAACCTTCAATTTCCTATTAAAAAATCAAAATTCACCAAAATATGGGAATAAATTAAACTTAAATCAGTACTTAAATGTAAAAAATAGATATTAGACATTGTTATTAACCTTTAAAATCCATTCCTTAAACAAGAGTTCACTATTTTTCTTTTTAAAAATAATAAAATAAACCTTTCGTATATTTCTTTCACATTATCATTATTACAGAAGAACGTTCAATAAAAGGTAGTTTAACATACTTGTATATTTAATTGCTATTATAATCCCCTAGAGTGATTGTATTGGGAAATGAGAAAAATGGTAATCCTCTGGTGATAATAGTGGAATGATTCAATTATTTAACTCTTAATTTTTTAAAAATAAAAAACATGTCTCCTGTTTTCATCAAATTCCCTTGCCATTATAGCAACCTATAACTGATGCAAAATACGCGCTCTCATAAATACTTGGCCAACCAAGGAAGATCCTTGAATTCACCAAGCTTACATCTGCACCAATCACCCATTTTAATACTTTTTTAGAAAATAATTTCAATACACAATTAAAAATACCATTACTCACCCAATTATCAAGGGCGCATCCCAACCTAGAAACGCTTCTCTATTGCCTACACACATGAATGAGTCACTCACCACTAACTGCATTAAATTAAAAAAAATCACAAAAATATGCTTGTTAGTGAGACATTTTAATCAAAAAAAAAAATTGTCCAAAATTCATATCATAATTCATTATGTAAACATTTCTCAACAAAACTTTTCAAGTTCAATAACTTTACCTTTTTGAATGCAGTATCCCCTATTCCTGTTTTGTAAAGCTCACACACCATTGCCGTAAAAAATATTCTACCGAATTGGCAGTAGTTTTTCATTACCTATATTAAAATCAAAACGACTGACAAGAAAATGGGAAAACATATAACGAAGAATTATCATTAGTGATCAGTATATTAATAATTTTCAACAGATGTTTTCAAATGAAGCCTAAATTATGCACATTCAAAAAAAACAAAAAATGGAAAGACTTTTTAAAAAGAAAACTAACATGAATATGGGGTGCCTGGAACATTTCTTTTATAGCCGATTCAACATCTCCCATGCTCACAAGGGATTTTACTGAGTATAAAACATAAAGAAAATCCATTTAAAAATGAATTTCATTATAGTATGATTGATTGTTCCATGATGTCGTTCCATTACTGCTAAAAATGTTTTTTTATTAGTGTACTGGTATAACATTCAAAAGAATGATGAAAGGCAATCTTCAACTAGGTTAAGTACAAAAAAGGAAGATAAAATCTGAGCAGAACTGAACTTTTTAGGAGATTACAACATGAGAATATAGGTAAAGCGTGTTATTCTTAATAGTAAACACATGAATCAAATTTACTCTAGTAAAATCCATGTTGCAACATGAATGTATTAAATTTATTATACCACTTTCATGAAGCTTTTTTTAATCCTCTGATTGGTTTATTAAGTAGGCAGAATTGATTTGATTTAAATTCATTAGAAAAACCATGAGGAGGCTTCATGTACATTTTATCATCAAAATCACCATGTAAAAAGGTAGTTCAGACATCATGTTCTTCAATATGAAAGTCATGGTAAGCATAAAAATCAATCAGAAACCAAATGAATGAGTGTTTAACTACTGGAGAAAAAATTTCAGAATACTCAACTCCTTCACATTGAAGGAATCCCTTGGAAACTAGCCTAACTTTATACTCAAGTAGACTATCGTGGTGGTGACACTCTTACCCTAATGATTTGGCCAGACCCAAGTATGCATGCATGATTCAGACCCCCTCAAAAATTCTTCTGACCCTCTCAAGAATATGAAGATAATTATAGATTTTGGATTATATGCAACATACAATTTTGAAATCCATCCTTATAAACATAGATTTAAAAACACAACATCAATATAAATTTGGAAAACTAACCTAATGATAGCCTTCCATAGACTTTGGTATGGAATGGTGAATCACAAAGCGAACATCAGGTTTATTGATACCTAAAATAATACTATGAGCACATGATTGTTAACTGCAAACAAGTAATAAAATCATTGTCAACAACACCCATTCCAAATTTAATAGTTGTGCATATTATATTAATCTCATATTTGCTCCATTTTTTCTGAACAAATGCCCTTCCAGCAGGATTCATGCTAACATGGTAAAATTCTTATTTGTGACCACATTCCTAAAATTTTAATATAATGTCTAAGCATGATAAAGAAATTATTTGGATTATGATTTTATTAGGAGAGATACATTGACTTAGGAGGTTATGGTTAGACTTCCATGAGGTAGATTGGGTCTAGGTTGTAATGTAACATGGGGAAGGAATATGGGAATTTCTTGAGTGAGATAGTGGTTTCTAGATACTTGGAGGTATTGGATTTTTGGATAATCCCACTTGAGTGATGTGGTATATCCTTAAGTGATGAGATGAGACCAGATCCTAGACATCAGGTTCTACCCTAAAATATTGGATATTGTTCAGTTCTTAAAAAACATAATAACGATTTTTTTATTAATTAGATGTTTTATATGGAACATGGGGATAAGATGCTATAATGGAACTAATGTGGGTTTGGTTAGACATAATGGTTTTCTAGGTATCAAATTGACATTCGGCTAGCGCATGAAACATGTCCAATGTTGTGATTTCTGGGTTAAATAATTATGATCTAGTGATAATGTTTATTTACAGTAATTGTTTTCCTCATGCATACACATTAATATTTCAGTTTATATTAGAGGTGAATAGTGAAACCCTACAAATTAATACATTTACACCTTACACAAGTACCTCAGTGTGAATATAGACGTTTTATTACATTTGAGGTTTATCAGAGGATGTGCAATGGATAGGGATTGTTTCGGTCGATGTGGTTTTGGAGAATGATATGGGATGAGCCAAGACCATGGATTTAGATATAATTATTTGTTTTTATTCCTTTCTAAAATTAAAATATGTGATTATTCTTTCATGTGATTAGTTTTTTTTGGTTTTATGTTGTATCCCATTTTATATAAAAAAAATTAGATTTATTATGAATATGATGATATTAATGATTTTTTTGGATGTGTTTATTTATATTTTATGTGGTTCACCATAGATAATATTTAAAATTCTCCCCAATGAATGTTTTAGGAACTCACTTCTAGTCAAAAGTCATTGACATAAGGAGAGGTGTGCCCGAGGTCAAGAATCTCTGAATCAAAATGTAAAATCATGACATTTGGAAATTTCACCTAAGTTGTTACCTTCTAAACCAAGAGGATTTATATGAAAAAATATCTAATAACACTTACTGAAGAAATCATCAAAAAATATTCTAATCATTGAATATTAAATCACTAGAAATTTCAGAGGTCGAACCAAATCCCCAAAATGAAAACTCCAACCATTTATTGTATTGACACTTCAGAAGAAATATTCACATTAATTCATCAAACTGAGTCAAAAAAGATGGATATATTCACTCAATCATAGTAATAATTTAACATGAAATGAATGAATGTAATGGAATAATAAGGAAATTTGTTTTCCAGACATTGCATCCCATGTACATGGGAGAACAATGCTGAATTTTTATTTGTCTATATAATACATGAATATTTCAATAACCATAAATAATCACCTATGTAGATCACTAATCTTAAGTAATTATGAGACACCAATGAAACTGTTCGCGTGCCTCTATTGTTCTATAGTTAAACCAGTCACCTATGTTCACTAATCTTATATAGTATTCCATGGATTGAACCAACCTCAAGTGGATTTAACCCTTAGGAAATTTTTTCCATCATCTTCCAAGACCATAAAACCCAAAACAATCTCTATTAACCATAATCCTACTACATGAGACCCTAATATGATCAAAATATATGAAATTTATTTATAAAATAGTTATAATCAAGGAGGATCATCACCGGGAGGGGGTTTCTACGTCGGAGGTTTGCCAAAGAGGAGGTGGGGCAGCCACCTAGAAGCGGCGTCAACTGGGGGAGGTGAAATGTCCCACATTCGGTGGCAGCGTCGGACTGTCGGGGAAGAAGGTCCATTGGGGAAGAAGGGTCGTCGAGGAAGAGGGGTCGTGTGGGTATCGTCGGGAGGGGGGAAGAAGAAGGGTCACACTGGTATCGTCGGGGAAGAATAGTTGCGTGAGCATCGTCGAGGGAGGAGGACTGGGGAGTGAAGAGAGGGCACCATCAGGTAAGAAGGGTCATGTGGGGAGAGGGGGATGCAGATATTTAAGGAAACAAATTAATAGAACCTAATGCTACTGGTTTTATTTGAAGTGTGGATATAAATTAACTTCTAGACCCAAATCTTTATAACTGTTTCCATAGATCTGTGCCTATAAGTCATTTTTCAAATAGTGACTCCATGAATCCTAATTCCATTGTGAAAAAATCATGGGAAACCTCTGACTAGAGAAATACAAACCCAAATAAGAGAAACAAATATGTGCCTTTCCCAAAGGTTTGATAAGTGATGAGGTTTTGGTGGAGGTCTGTTGGCACCCAAATTTGGCATGAAGATGCGGCCCCAAGACGTTCCCATGAACTGCCTCATGAAGCCCCTTCGTAGAGTCCCCAGCACCACGACCGCCACGAATCAGAGAAGGCAGGAGGCTCTGCAAATGCATTTGATGTTCGTGAGCCCGCCACGAAGCACAAAAGGCGGGAGGCTCCGCGAACGCATTTGACGTTTGTGAGCCCACTGCAAAGCGAAGGAGGCTGGATGCTCTGCAAACCCATTTGACATTCATGAGCTTGCCACGAAGCCACCGAGACCCTCTTCACACTGTGTGAGCTCCGCTCCGCGGTGCCTCTTGCCTATAAATACCGAGCTCCCCCTGAGATCTCCGGATGGACAATCTGACCTTTCAGCTTATCATCTCCCGATCGCGAAGCACTCTTCCGCTTGGTGAACCATGAGCTGTGTGAGGTACTTCTACTTCACTAAGTGCCTCCCCTGTCTCGTTTTGATACCCTCTTCGTAGAGGGATGCCTTTCGCGAAGCCTAAGGGCTTTCGCGAAGGAAGGGGATCCCTAAGGGGACCTGAGTTTTCAGGGAGCATTTATGCTTCGCGAAACACCCTTCATGTACACTTGATCCATTTTATAAGGCAGGATCATTGTACTTCATGAAGCAAATTGCTTCTCGACCTCCTGCTTCGCAAGGCACCTTTGCACTGTGAGGCTCTGCTCCATGAATGCCTTTCCACTTCGCGAAGCACCTCCCATTTGCACCTCCACACCATGATAAGGCTAAGAAACCCCATGTCATGAAGCACACCCCTTCACAAGTTCCCTCCACCATGCAGAGAAACCGAGATCCACAAGGCCCCTGCCTATGGAACCCTCTACTTGGAAAATCCTTTTCCCGTGCGACCCTCTAGGTTTGCATGATGTGACTTCAAAGTCCCCTGGACGATACCGCCCGTAGCGTTGCTACGCCTCATGCTTCTTCTCATAGGAACGATAATGGATATTACTTCTTCATATAGCCACGCGAATGTGGACCCCTAGATGGTTTGCTCTGTGACCCCCCGTCACCACGACCTTGCCGATGCCTTCCCTACCACAAGGAACAGAGGGCACCAGTTATGTAAGTCCTAGGGGTGCAGAACGAACCCACTTCATCCAAACTGTAGGATGTTAAACTATAAAGCGCCTTCGTCCTCAACACATGACGTTAAACAGTGAACTCACCTCGTGCCCCGCACACAGGGTCCCCTACCTTGGGCATTCTCTATACACCCTGGTCTCCACAGGGGATGATATCCTCCTTCTTGGAGTGGCGTTTGTATGTAGGGAAGAACAACCACACTAGTGTAATCCCCTAACCATTCTTACTGAAGGCACCGCCCCTGTTCCTCCCCACTCCCTCGGTGCCAAGGCCAGCCAAGGGTGTGGTGGGGAACGGTGCTCCCTCCTTTCATCTTCGGCCCCAAAGGCCAGCGGAAGACGTGATAGGGAATGAAGCCCCTCCTCTCTTCCTGGGTTCCAAATCCCTCTCCTGCTGTGCTTTTTCACCCTCAGGCCTCCATCTCGGAGTAAGTCCCGGCACCATGGGCTGCTCAATGTGTAAGCCCCCTCCTCATTTCCCACGGATGCACCCTTCTCGACGTGATCGTCAGGTCTCTACTACCTCTTATTTCTCACACCGAGCATGACTCACGTGGGCTTAGAGTAAGCATCGACCATGACAAAACCCTCATCCCACATGATGCTAAACTTTACTTTCGAACTACAGGGACTTTGATCAATGTCAAGGAATGGTACATAGGAAGCCTCATGAGGTTCAAGCCCACCACCTGGTCGTTCTGACCTCATTCACGTCAGTTCACCCTCGCACCACATGACACTAAACTATACTCACGAAATATGGGGAATTTGATCCATGTAAAGGCATGGTACGTAGGAAGACTCACGAGGTTGAAGCCCACCACCCGGTCATTCCAACCTAATTCACGTCGGTTCACCCTTGTCCCGCATGACGCTAAACTATACTCCCGAACTACGGGGACTTTGATCCTTGTCAAGGCATGGTACGTAGGAAGCCTCACAAGGTTCAAGCCCACCACCCGGTCATTCCGACCTCATTCATGTCAGTTCACCCTTGTCTCACATGATACTAAACTGTACTCTCAAACTATGGAGACTTTGATCCATGTCAAGACATGGTATGTAGGAATCCTCACGAGGTTCAATCCCACCACCCGGTCATTCTGATCTCATTCGCATCGGTTCAACCTCGTCCCGCATGATGATAAACTGTACTCCCGAACTATGGGGACTTTGATCCATGTCAAGGCATGGTACGTAGGAAGCCTCCACGAGGTTCAATCCCACCACCTGGTCGTTCCGACCTCATTCACGTTGGTTCACCCTCGTCCCACATAATGCTAAAATGTACTCCCAAACTATGAGGACTTTGATCCATGTTAAGGCATGGTACGTAGGAAGCCGCACGAGGTTTAAGCCCACCATCCATTGGACCCCCAGTCCATCATCACGTCGGTTCACCGACATCCACTCCCGAACTATGAGAACTTTGATCCATGTCAAGGCATGGTACGTAGGATGCCCCACGAGGTTCAAGCCCACCATCCATCGGACCCCCAGTCCATCTTCACATCGGTTCACCGGTATCCACTTCTGTACTACGTGGTCTTTGATCCATGTCAAGGCATGGTACGTAGGAAGCCTCATGAGGTTCAAGCCCAGCACCTGGTTGTTCTGACCATTGGTTCACCAACACCTTGGGTAGCCTAGAGTGTAATCCCCACACCATCCTGAACTACGTGGTCTTTGATCCTTGCCAAGGCAGGGTACGTAAGAAGATTCTCTGAGGTTCAAGCCCACCATCCACCTGTACCAAGGTCCTTATTCATGTTGGTTCTCTGATACACCATCCTGAACTACAGGGACTTGGATCCATGTCAAGGCATGGTATGTTGGAAGTCTCTTAGAGGATCAAGCCCAAAACCATTGTTCATCTTGATCCTTACCTAGGCCGCCACATCCCGGTGAGATCACGCCACCTCATTCCCCTCCAAAAAATTCAGGAAGCTGCCCACATGCTGGCCCCAATATCGATGTTCCCTCCGAGGGATTCCTCTGTCTGGTCCACTATAATCAGTGTTCCGATCAGTCTAATCCATCTCCGCTGGACATTGAACATGCGGCATACCCTGTGTTAAACACAGAAAGATGAGGAAAACCTCAGATACATGCCTATGGCATAAGATTCCCCACGCTCGATGTGGGATGTCTCGGGCTTCCGTACCCTTGAGAAGCCCTATAATAAGGGACAGAAGAGAGACAAACCAATCCCCGACGTCCAAACATATGATTGATTCCCTCGCATGACTACTCCCCTAACCGAAGGTTTCTTCCCTAACCGGACCCCTTGGAATTTCCCGAAAGAAGCAGTGTAATTAACTGGTGTCTATGAAGATATGGCGTTGTGAATAGTTTCACAAACAACATATTAAATCTATGAGGGAGACCCGGACTAGGTAACATGTTCTGAGGAGGAATCCATGGAAGGAAGAACTGACATCCCATCATACTGTTTCGATCATGGAGAAAACTTTCCCGATCAAGGAGTGAATGTTGCCCACCATTGGAAAGTGGGAATGCTGGGTAACAAAATCCGCACCGGTCGCACTCAAGCAGATGAACACGTGCACCCCGACAAAAGCCTCAGAAACAGAAATGGTGGACTTAACATGAATTTATTCTCCTCAATATAGAGATTAGTAACGCTCGGGGAATCCATGGATTGACATGCCAGCGGATCTAGCTATTCGGCGTCGGGTCCCTCCAAGAAAATAACGGGCCTGGCGTGAAAATCCCCATAAGTTGGGGTAGTAGAACATTGGGCATCCCATTCTGCAACGTTGTCACTGTGGATCCCTCTTACCAACCATGGAAGACGGAATGGTGTTGGGGCACTGGTTGTCGATTTCTTTTCCTAGCAGTGTTGATGAGTTAATCTCCCTGCTTCTAGGAATCATGTTGCAGCAATGGGAATGATATCACCGCCTGCCCGCATACGCAAGGGCAGGGGAAACGCCAGCACACCCGCTCTGTGTGGCTCCACTGCTGCCGCAACGACATCTGCGTCCACGACCATCAGGTTCCCACACCCCATCTCCCCATCAGAAGTCATCCAATGAAGGGTGATTAATGACCTCTTACGTCGTTATGAGGAGGAGGGCATAATCCCAACCCAAGATATGGCCCGTCTTGACATAGAGGCATCCAGACCCCGCCGTCAACGCCGCCCCTGAGGGCTGCGTAGGGATCCACTGCTCCCCACCCCAACATTCAATCGTTTCGGGAGCCTGTCCCCGGAGCGCTTTGACGACTCCCTGCCTTACACTGATGAGGTGGGTGATGTCCGGCCCAGCCTGGTCAGAGTCTCAATCAAAGGAATCCCAGCGAGGGCCCCCACCTAGCTGCGTCAACACCACCACCCAACCTTGTTGGAGGAGCAGGAAAGCTATGCACATTCACCACTGGCGTCGGCTCGTCTAACCTGACGCCAGCGTCGGGCACGAGCTTAGGACACCCGCCAAGGGACATAAACGTCGATGGCTACTATGGACCGAGCCACCACCGACACATATCATCAAGTCCCTACACACACTGAGCAAGGGAGCTTATACACCCAACCAGGATCGAGGCCCCAACAACCCCACGGGCAGGCGGGGTCGACTCTCTAGGTCGCAGGCACGAACGGGGGTTTCCGCAAACCAAGCTGCAGCAAGGTCACCCCGTACGAAGGTCCTACCCATACCACTACCATAGAGAGAGTGGGTATTCCCCGCTTCGAGGCTCAGCATGGAGGCCTACCCCATGCTACCCCCAATATGAATAAAGGTCTGCCCCACGGTGGTGACGTTTGGTACGGAAGCCTCTCCTGTGACCATCACACCCACTATGGAGCCCTTCCTTCTACCCCCCAGCCGTTGATGTGGAGACATTACCCATCTGGTCCCTCTCCAATGTGGGGATCCTACCTATGTTCTCTCCACAGCTGGCGAAGGTCCTCCTCGCCCCGGAAACCAGAGGGGTGAAGGACAACCTTATTCCACCCGCACCAAGCATTGAGGTCCTCCCCATGCTCCAATCGGTGCCAGCGGAGGTTTTGCACACTCTAGTGATGTTCATGGAGGTCCTCCCCATGTCCCCTTCAAACTTTGTCCTGGTGCTCCTAGCACCTCGGCTATCTCAAGTGGAAACCCTCTCCACCCTGGAATCAGTGTGGCCGAAGGACCACATGCCGGAAATCAGCCCTGTCCCTAGGATCCACCCAGGGGTAAGAGGGAGGGTCATCGCCACCACAAGAAGAATCCTGGGAAGGTCCGGACAGAGATCAAACCGGTCCTCTTCTCAGACTCTGAAGAAGAGTGCGACTAAACTCAGGAACCCTCCCCTCGCTCATCCGAGTCAAGGGTCGGGGTTGGGACGAGGCATATCAGCCTGGTGCTCCCCAAGTGCATGGTCCACAGGATTCCTACTTCCCTCCATAGATTTATCCAGGAGGATGAAAATTTGGCGACCCCATAGGTTACGGTCGTGCAGTCACCAGAATCATCCTCAGAAGCGCTTTATAACTCCACAAGAGATCACATAGAGCTATTATGGGGATCAATGGAAGGAAAGAAGCAGGGTGACCCACCACTAGCAGCCCTGGCCCCTGAGCCATGAATGATGATCGTCAGCCCCTCTTATTGCGACGTAGCAGACAGGTCGCTCCACTCTTCAAAGGACAACCCGAGAATCGGTGGCCAGTCAGCTCGTTCACCGTATTCCCCACCATCCAACTTTCCATCCTAGTGGTCTGCCTAAGTACCGTTGCCAGTTCCTCAACCACCCCCAGTTAGCGGATGGGGTATTCAAGGGCCAGACCCTGAATTTGAGTCGAGGATCTTCTGGATCATTCTTGCAGCAGACCACTTCCCCGAGATGTTTTAGCCCACAGCGGCACAGGATTTCTGCATACCTGAGTCCCCCACCCTAGAGGAAGTTGAGTGTTTGTGTTACACCCTCTGGGTGACACATTTCAGTCTCCGTCATCAATGCGTGGTATATCCAAGGAGCCAAGCGAATTTTGAAGACATTAGCGAGTAGTGTCGTCTAGTCGATTTGGACGAACTCCCTATGGCCCAGTGCCCTGAGTCACCAGGCCGTCGTGAGGCCCTCCAATAAAAGTGAATTCAGATTATTAAGGTACTCTACAAAATTATCAGGGAGGCTACCCCCCACATGAAAGTCCATGGATGGGGGCAGTATGCTGCCCTCCTCTTTAGCCCTATCCGACGGTATCCCGACTCGCTATGCGATATTGAGGAAATGCCCTCAGGAAGGGTCACTGTCTACATGGCCGATGTCGTGGAAAAATAGGATGAGTTGGAGTTTCTTGATGGAGAATTACCCCCTGAGGGTGTGACACCACTGTTGGACCCATCAGGGAGGATTACTCATTAGTAGAGGAACCTCCTAGGTCTCCCTATGCCCCCCGAGTCTTTGGTACTCAGTCGGAATGACGATAGGGACAAAGAGCATGTCGGAGCTATCAAGCACTTTGACCGGTCTGCCTTAGTGCAGAAGATGAAGGAGGAACCAGAGAAGGTCGTGTTGCACCAGCAACTTTCTGAGAAAAAGAGTTTGGTCGACGAACTCTTGGATGAACACGTGGTAGAGCGATGACCCGACTATGGTGATCCTAGTCCAGGGCTATAGGGGCAGGAACAACTTCCCCCCAGTGAGATGCCTCCGGGAAACCCTGATCATACTGCTCCCGCTGACAGGGATGAATCTGGAACTCATGGAAAGAGGGCACGGTATGTCTCACCAAACCCTACCGAATGGCACGACAATCTGAGGAATCCGCCCCGGGTTCTCCCAGCTGCCCCACAGGCCGCTCCACCAGTCGCTCCATGAGCTGTTGAACCCATATACCGTGTCGAAGAGCCCGACAACGCACTCGTGATTAGGGATCCATGTCAAGATAGGGATCCCCACCTGGATGATCCTATGGCGGCACTCATTTTATCACCTTGAGGCATTGGAAACGCGGCAGGTGGTGGTCCCTCCAGATGGCAAGCCATACCCGGTTTGGGTGGATGATATACCGGAACCTTCGGGTTTCATAAATCCCACCTTCTCCCCCTTTAACGGGACGGGGGAACCACCACAGCACCTGGACCAATTTAACTCAAGGTGTGGGCCTATGTTAGGGACCCCAGTGCATCAAGAGGCTACCAAGCTCCGCTGTTTCGTTCTGACGATGGAGGGGTCGGCGTTCGTCTGGTACATCCAGCTCCCCGTCGGGTCCGTGACTAGTTGGGAGGACCTTCACAAGCAGTTCCACTACTAGTTTAGCTCTAACACCTGGAAGACCAGCATTGCAGACCTCTTGAAGTGAAAAAAGGCCTGATGAGTGAGTAGCGGACTTCATCGTTCGGTGGAAGGGGCTCACACACTCCCTTGACATGCCACTGACTCAGGAGAAATTACTGACGATGTGCATGGGAAATGTCAAGACGGAACTGGTTCCCTCCCTGATTACTCATAATTATCCCAAAGGGTTCTGAGACTTCTCGGATAAGGCCCAGTGCCTCGAAGAAGCCCTGCAACAGGACAGGTAGGCACGTTCTTTGCCCCATGCAATCCCAGCAAGGAGACCTGCCAGAGCCGAACCTACCACGGTGGCCCAGATAAAGGCCCCCAGGAAGCTAGAATTACTACCAGTAGCACCAGCCCCATAGACTTGCAGAGGCCCTCTGCCTTAGGCGCAGCCTCCGGCTCCACAGCATCCTCAGAATCTATAGGAGCCTCCGCATAATGCGTCGCCACTGCCCAGGCAGGACAATCAGGGTCCACCTCTTCGGAAAGCCCCTCCAGCTCCATATCAAGGCCAGGCTCCAAGGGCTCCCTATACAGAAATAATACACCATAATAACTCATTCAGCGATAATTAGGTCCTCAGTTACTTCTGTAGTGCCCTAGAGTAGGGGATTGTATGCTTGCCTGAGTGAAGAAGGCCGACAGAGGCGAATCTCACCGATCGCCCCAACTACTTCCCCTATCATCGGATTATGGGGAACACCCTCAAGTGGTGCTATGTTCTTAAGGAATGGATCCAAGACCAGGGTGATAGAAAAATAGTCAGGCTGGGATCGACCCCGACACAAGTGACGGGTGTCTTTGTGAGGTCAGAAACTGGTAGCGACGGTGAAGGTGAGTGGAAGCAGGTTCCCAGCCGTCGATCCCAGAAGTATGATGACTGGATGGCTCATAAAATGGTCACTCGCTCCCATGGAATTATTTGTGCATGCTTGAACCAACTGGAGCCTTCAGAAGCGGCGGCCACCACTTGTGCATCATCATCTCATCCGACCTCTTCCTATAAGTACAAGCCTCGGGGGCGCAAGAAGAAGAAACGTGCTCCTCCAATGCCATCGTCATCCTGCACTCTCAGTGACTTCATGCCCCCTGAGATGGGTATCCCTCCCAGAATCCACCCAGTGGTGGACGATTCATCAAGTGAAAGTCAAGGGTACTCTTAGGTTAATACTGTTGAGTTGGTAAACGCTTATATGACTCTCGATGAGGGGGAACGCCAAGCGAACCTCCCCAACATCCCCAGCCGACGCCAGTGTTGGTGGAGCCGCAACTATATGGGTCGTCGAGTCGCATCAGTCAGCACCTCCAGCCAGGCTATGCATTCCACTAAGACTAGACAATATGCCCAAAATAGAGCTCAGTACACGCAACCTCTTTATCTGGTGTCGTCAGAACCACCTCCACCACAGTTTGTGATACTGGATCAGGTAGAGCCACTTAGGCCGCACCGTAAGCAGATTTTCCCTGCTACGGGTCAACCTCAATTGTCCAAACCTTATCCAGCAGCCACTCTTCAGGCTTCGACTAGTGAGCAGCAGAACACGCCCAGCACCATCCAGCCGCCGGTCCAGCCGATAGGGCCCGCCATGCCTCCAATTGCAGAGAAGCCTCCTGTAAGTAGAAGTTCGCGTCTGTCACAAAAGTATGATGTTATCAAGCATCTCGACGGCATCCTAGTGAGGATTTCTATTCATGAATCCCTCCACCTATCTTCAAACATGCGCAAGGACCTCACTGAGGCTTTAAAGAGCCCTCTCCAGTTTGAGACAGAGGTAGCAGCTGCAGAAGCCTTTCACGCTAAAGCAGTTGAGACTACTGAATGTCGGGCCATCAATTAGTTCTCAGGAGAAGATGAGGGATCTCCCGTACAGGTGCACATTTTCCCGCTATACATCACCGGCCAATTCAACAGCATTGAGGTTCGCTTCTGTCTCATTGACATCAGCTCTAAGATCACCCTTATCCCGATGTGGATGCTACAGAAGTAGGGGTTATCTAAAGATGACCTGACTCCCTCTGATTTAAGGATTCAGGGATATCATAGGAAAGAGCAGACCTCGGTCGGAAAGATCCATTTGAAGACTCAGTTCGGTGGCCTAGTTTCTAGCACCGAGTTCAAGGTTGTCTCCCAGGACACTACATACAATGCATTGATGGACAGGCCTTGGCTCCACCTGCAAGCGGCGGTCCCCTCATCGTATCACCAATGCCTCAAGTACTCCCTTAATGGTCAAGTAGGCATACTCCAAGGTGATGCGTCTCCTTTCGCCTCTTTTGAAGCTCGTTATCTGATCGCTGACTATTATAAGAGAAAGCATAAACAGATTCTAGCAAGTGAGGTTGAGCCTGCCCCGGTCACAAGTGACCCCTGGATAGGTCTAGATGACGCCTACGTCTTCCCAATCCATTGATTGGAGGCGATGACCCCCAACATGGGGTAATGATTTTTTGTTTCTAGTACAAGAGGAAGGAATATTCCCAAGTCCAAGAGATGGTGGAAAATCACCTTGTACTCCTACACAAACAAGGCCCAGGTGATCCCCAAACCTCCTACCCCCGTACGGTACCATGATTTCCACCCCATGGCAATGACAGTACGTCATACGTGTCTATTCTTCTGGGATGTAATTAACCAACCCAACCCAACACGCCACTATTGCTTTGATATCATCAAGTGTGGCCCCTTGGGCCGAAGCTTGGATGGGATTGGATCGACTGCTTTCATCTCCATGGTCTCAGCGGCACTTGAATATCCTAATGCACTGTCCACTATTGTCCATGCTGGTACCAGCCTCACGTCAGGTTCCTCTGACCAAGGGGAATCTTCACCCACTAGGAATCCATCCTATGAAAGCGAAGAAGGGGATTTGGAGGATGCTCCCCCTACCTTTGAAGAAGGAATCTATACCATGGTCGATGAACTGGTACATGTGAACCTTGGTAGCAAGGCAGATCTGAGACCCACATTGATCAGTGTCGCTATGTCCCTTGAGGGGCAGCGGCGGTATGTGGACTTCCTTAAACAGCACCATGACATGTTCTCATGGAGTTACAACAAGATTCCAGGACTATATCCTCAGGTAGCCATTCACCACCTCGGTCTCCTGACAAACCATAGCGGGTTCAAGCAGCCTCCCAGAAAGATGCACCCTTCTCACGGTGCCAGGGTTGAGGCCGAAGTTGACAAGCTCATCAGAGCCTACTTCATCAAGGAGGTCTAGTACCCCCAAGTGGCTAGCCAACATCATGCCAGTCCGGAAGAAGAACGAACAGATCAGAGTCTGCATCGACTTCTGAGATCTCTACTGTCACTATCCGAAGGATGATTTTTCTCTTCCGGTGACAGAATTGTTGATCGACGCTACGACCGGGTTCCAAGTCCTCTCTTTCATGGATGGTTATTATGGATATAATCAGAGCCAGATGGCCCCCTAGGATGAGGAGTCTACCGCTTTAGGAGTTACTCAAGGTACTTTCTGTTATTAGGTTATGCCCTTTGTCCTGAAGAATGCAGGTGCCACCTCTCAATGGGCCAAGAATCGCATATTCAAACCGATCATCGGGACATTATTGGAGTGCTATGTGGATGATCTGGTGGTCAAATATTGTCAGTTCCATGACCATCTCAAGGACCTTGAGAAAGTGTTTGACCTACTCCCTTCCCACCACTTGAAGATGAACCTATTGAAGTGTACCTTTGGGGTCACCTCTGGGATATTCATTGGCTTTGTTTTCAGATACCAAGGCAGCGGGATTAACCCGGAAAAGATCAAGTCCATCAGCCAGATGCCTCCCCCAAGAAATATCTGAGAGCTTTGAGGTTTTCAAGGGCACTTAGCCAACATATGCTGATTCATTGCATATCTTACTGGCAAGTGTAATCCCTTTTCCCGGCTCACGAAGAAAGGCTTTGCCTATGAATGGGACGAAGAGTGTCAGGACGCCTTCGAGGAAATCAACCAGTATCTGCTCCAACCATTGGTCCTAATTCCACCCGTCTCCGGAAAGCCGTTGATCCTCTATATCACTGCCCTGGATCGATCTCTCGGTTCCCTTATCACCCAGAAGAACAACGAGGCGACAGAGAATAGCCTCTACTACCTCATCTGCATGCTCCTAGATACGGATACTAGATACCCCCCACATCGAGAAGAGCTTCCTTGCACTCGTATTTGCTGTACAAAAGTTTCAGCATTTCTTACAGCACCACGAGGTAGAGCTGGTCTCTCGGGTAGACCCTCTGAAGTACATTTTGAGCCATCCAATGTTGACTGGCCGACTAGCGTGGTGGGTGGTGATCCTCCAATAGTTTGGGATCAGGTTCGTGCCCTAGAAGGCTATCAAGGGGCAGGAATTAGCAGACTTCCTATCTTCCCATCTAACCTCTGCGGACCAGTCCCTGGACTTGGACATTCCCGATGAGACAATCCTCTCAGTTGATCAATCCGTCCCATGTTGGCAGATGCATTTTGATGGTGCCTCCCATAGCCCTACTATAAAGAGGCTAAATGATCCTAGGCTCAACAGAGCATGCTTGGGTATCATCAGCATCATCCCTGCGCAAGCCATCCTATCGTACTCATTCCTTTTGTTAGAAGGTTGCACCAACAACGAGGCAGAGTATTAGGCCCTCATTACCGGTCTCGAACTGGCCCTTGAGATCGACGTGCCCCATTTTCATGTGAAAGGGGATTCTGAGCTAGTCATCAAGCAAGTCAATGGCGACTACATTGTCAGGAAGCCAGAGATTGAACCATTGTTGGAGAGCACCCTTCATCTAATGGCCTAGTTCCCTTATCGACCGGAGGTTACCCATGTCCCTCGGTCACAGAATGGTTGAGTGGATGCTTTAGCCAGCCTAGCCGGATCACTTTCAGAGCCCAAGTAGGATGATATGATTATACATTTCACCCACTAGAGAGTCATTTCCCCCATCACCCCAATAGATGACGATGACCTGTGAGTAAGATGTCTTACCATCAGATCCTCCACAATAGAACTTCTAGGATCTTCCTATGCAGTGGTTGAAGCGACTCCCGACTGGAGATCCCCTTTTGTCAAGTATCTCCAAAATGGTTGCCTCCCGACTGATCGGGCTGAGCGTGAGAGAATCCGATGCCGCACGCTGTAGTTTACCCTCCAGAGTGGTCCCAGTTTTGAGAAGATCCTATATAAGCGTGGTTTCGATGGTGTTCTCTTCTGTTGCATCCAAGGATTCGAGATTCCAAAGGTCATGCAAGAGGTTCATGCTGGTTCCTGTGGTTCCCACCAGACTAGGCTGAAACTATCCCATAAAATTCGGAGACTGGGGTACTTTTGGACCTCGATGATACATTATTGTATCAAGTTTTCCAAGAGATGTAATGCATGAAAAGTTCATGATAAATTCCTACATCAGCCACCAGAACCTCTCCACTCCACCAAGTACTCTTGGCCATTTGCGGTGTGGGGTCTGGATGTCGTAGGACCATAACCACTGGCGGCAGCTTGCCAATGCAGGTTCATCCTGACCGCCACAGATTTCTTTTCCAAGTGGGCAGAGGCAGTTCCACTCAAGGAGGTCAAGGCCCGTTCCATAGTTGACTTCATGAGCTCCAATATCATCCACCAGTTTGGAGTCCCTCACGCTGTCCTCACCGATAACGACACCAACTTTCGAGCAGCTGAACTGAAGAAACTGTATGCCAAGTACAATATCCATTCGAACCATACCTCCCGCTATCACGCGCAGGAAAATGGGTAGATCGAGGTGTTTGAAAAAACCCTCTCTTACATTTTGCAGAAAATGGTTGGTCAGAACAAGAAGATTTGGCCGGACAAGCTCCCCAATTCCATCTGGGCCTATTAGACGATGACTCGCAATTCCACCAAGGTAACCCCGTATTCCCTGGTGTATGGAGATAAGGCCATCCTGCCTATCGAGATCCAGCTACCTTCATTACACACTACGGTCTATGACTGGTAGATGCTAGATAAGGTATCCGTAATCTGTCTAGCTAAATTGGAATCACTTGACGAGAGTAGGTTCTGTGCCCTGCACAATTTGGAAAGGCACCAGAATAAGATGGCTAGAGCCTTCAACAAGAAGGTTTGCCTCTGCTCTTTTCTGCAAGGCGACCTGGTATTGTCCCTCTGAGCACCAATGATCCCTGGTAGGAAACCACCCAAGTTCGATCCCAAATGGTAAGGAACATACATAGTCCACAGGGTTTACCCCAATGGAGCATACTCCTTGGTGACCATAGATGGTGAGCGTATAACTCCTCCCACCAACGCCTAATTCCTTAAGAAATACTTTTTCTGAGCCCATTGGTCCTGCACGACCTTAAATTGGATGGTACTACATGATGTTAAACTGCATCTTGAGAACTACATATGGCTTGATTCCCATCCTTATAGGATACGTAGGAATGCTCAGACGCTTCGTTTTGAGCTCAGCCCCAAACTCTTCTCTTTGACTATTCCCCCTGGGTATAGTTCTCTCAGAGGATCCTTTCATGATATGGGATTCCTCATCCCCACTCATACAAGGGTTATAATGGTCACACCATGTGCCCACCCCCGTTATTCCATCCTCTCCCGTCCTCACCGCAAGATGTTAAACTGCATGGCCTTCAAGAACTACGTATGGCTTGACTTCCATCCTTATGGGATATGTAGGAACGCCCAGACATTTCGTCCGTTGGCCCAGCCCAAACGCCAGAATCTTTCCCCCGGGTCAAGATGTATGGCAAGGGTGAAATTTTTCCCCAATTCGCGTTGAGGTAATCCTGATCCAGTCGTACGTCCCGCTCCCTGGAGACGTTCGCCTCTTTTAGAGACAGGTATAACTATGCTTCACTCACTCCTTGACTGGGATTCCATCACCTTCCCCATCCGGAAGGGCCCTTGAATGGTATGGATTCTAGGCCTAAAATCTCTCTTATCACTTTGGGCCAACACCATCGAGGATGTCGAGCAACAAGCCGATACAAGTCCCATGTTTTGAATGTGGTCAGCAGTCTATACTCATTTGTTGCTCCCATTTCAGGTCACTATAGGGACGATGTGTTTCAAACATGGTCAAAAACTGTCCTGGATCATTAGGGACACCCCAAGATATCCCAAACATCGAGTGTACTGGTTCATTCTGCCCCATTGTATCTCTAAGCGATGAACTCCCTCCGAGCGGTGCCAACTATCAGGCCCCTTGGCCTTTTTGGGCCCCCGGCTCAGGTCCTCTCTTATGGGAGTGTACAGTGTGGTGTGGGATTATGTCCTCGTTCACGTCGAGTTTCTCACTATGCCATACACATCCCCAGATGAGACACCTTATCCTCCTCATCCTCACTGTAAGATGTTAAACTGGAAGTCTTCCAGGCCTTCCGGACCGAGGCTCAGCCTCAGGCCCCTTGGCCTTTTTCAGGTCCCCGATCCAGGTTCTCTTATGGGAGTGTATGGTGTGGTGTGGGATTACATCCTCATTCATGCCGATTTATTCACTGTGTCATACACCTCCTTTTTTTGAGGGTATCCTACTCCCCTCCTCGCCCGCATGATGTTTACCTGCATCTTGAGAACTACGTGTGGCTTGATTCCCATCCTTATTGGATATGTAGGACCACCTGAATGTCTAGGATTTGGGTCCAGCCCCATCTCCCAAAAATCTCCATTTCACCTTGGCCCCTTGGCCTACCCTTCCCCAGAGAGGGGTGTATATGGCATGGTATGGGATTATGTCCTCGTTCGCATCGGGCTTGTAACGACCACGCCATGTACCTCTCACTCTTGAGCCAACCCGTTAACCCTTTTTGGCGGTTCACCAAGGTGCCTAAGGGTTCTCTGGTTTAGTACCTGGAATTTCGGACTCTTCTTGGACATGTTTTCACCCACTTTTCAGGCTTTGTGGTCCCCTTTATCAGGACTTTCATCAACTTTCACACCCGAAGGGACTCCCAAAAATAGCATGGATACCACACCTAAGGGCTCTCCTACAGTTACAGACTAACTCCCCCGAGGGTTTCAGACAACAAATTGATACAAATCCAGTATTGCGAATATGGTTACCGGTCAATTCTCATTTGGTGTTCCCACCTTGCTAACACGATATGGATACTGTGTTTCGAACATGGTCAACAGTTATCCTCCATCGCCACGCCAACCCCATTAAGCTCAAAATGTCGGTTACATGATTCACATCCTTCTCCACCTTCTCATGTCCAAGTAGATCTTCTAAACTCTTGGTACCATTCCTCAGTGCACATCCGCACATTATGAGGACCAAAGCCACGATAGGGACGTCATTCAGGGCTCCGAACAAATTTCCCTTTAGCGTGCATTCCGGGTATTGCAAAAGACATCTTCCTCCCTTGTTTCCCACACCGAGTTTAACTCATGTGGGATTAGGTATCAGGTTGAGGTCTACGCTTACATGGAGGGTTTTCACTCTATCCATGGTCCGATATTTAAGACCATAAACTAAGATCTCGTCAAAAACTATGTATGGATTGATTCCCATTCTTATGGGATTTGTGGGACCACCCGGACATATCGATTTTTGGTCCAGCGCATTTGGCAGCTAGTATTCCCCACCTTTTTTCCTTCTTACCTCTATGTAGGCCCCTTGTAATGAGGTCCCACTCTCGGAATTACATACAGTGTGATACGGGACCATGTCCCCATTCACGACATGAATGTTTTATTGCACTGAACACATTCCACGCCTAGCATCGTCTCTACTACGTCTGCGCTACACGATGTTAAAATGCATGCTTGGTCCTATCACATGACCCTAAATTGTGACATTATCATTCTGGCTGCATGACGAAAAATGACACTAAATTGTGATTACCTCCTCATAGAGGACATCGCGTTGGGTATCAGACATTACCATACCATTTTTCAATGGATGTATATGGCTTGATTATTGTGGAGATGCCAGGGCCTGCTACCCTAGGCATGTCGCTTCACAAAAAAAACACTCACCTTAAAGGAAAAAACAAAATTTATCAAATACCACTTCTCTGGGTGCGAGGGCCACACCCGTACGCCCCTTTTTCCCTGGCACGAGTACCTCATCGTTCCCCCCTCAAGAACTACATGTAGCTTGATCACCATTCTCATGGGGTACGTAGGAACTCTTGTGAATTTTTCCTCGGGCCCAGGTCAACTCTCGTTTTCGGTCCCTCAACCTAAAAATCCTCTGAGGAACATGTGGTGGTCGGATCCCCCGGTTCCCATTCACGTCGGGTATTTGTAGTTTTCCCACCACGTGCCTCCTGTGTTTCCTACCACCTATGGTCCGAGTTCTACGACCCTAAACTAAGATCTCCCTATAGGAAGGGGCTTGACCCCCTCTATCTAATACGTCTCATTATCATATTTGGATGTGTTTGAAAAAGATCTCAAAGTGTCATATTTTCATGGAGACATCCCCCTCGTTCCATGACCAAGCTTCATGAGCTCTCTATTTGGATCCTCATCCTCTTCCACATCCGAAGGGACCCCTAATGGCCTGGTCTCATGCTGCATCAGCTCACCTACCATCCTAGGCCAATGACCCTAAGGATCTTGGACAACATTTGCGACAGGTCCCGTGTTTCCAACATGGTCAATGGTCAACCCTCATTTTTATGTCCCCATTCCAGGATAACACGATATGGATGTTGCATTTCCTCCATGGTCAACAGTTATCCCCCATCGTCACGCCTCCATCATGTTGTACCTCTCATACCCCTCGTGGTTTGATTTTCATGATCACAATCACTCACTTTTTATCTAATCCTCTTTCAAGTGTTTTTGGATGATAGGAATCAATTCAGGGTGCCAAGGAATTGGGCCAAGAAGGCCAAGAAGGCAAATAGCCAAAATGGACTGAAATTCAGTCCACCGGCCAACCGGTGGCTTCACCACCGGCCAGCCGCTGGACCCTGGGCAGAAGGCTGAGCCACTGCCTCAGCACCGGCCAACCGGTGGCCTCAGCACCGGCCAGCCGGTGGCACCCAGCAGAACAGTGTTTTCTACTGCCTCAGCACCGGCCAACCGGTGGCCTCCTCACCGGCCAGCCGGTGGTGCCTGAGCCCGAACCCTCTTCCTCTTTCAAAGCACCGGCCAACCGGTGGCCTCAGCACCGGCCAGCCGGTGGCTCCTGGGCAGAACAAGTCTCCCTTTTTCAAAGCAGCGGCCAACCGGTGGCTCTGCACCGGTTAGCCGGTGGAGCCAGTCAAACTAGCCATTGGGCCTTTGACCAGACCTGTCCACTTGCCTCCCAACGGCTCCGAAGGCCTCTCCAACGGCTCCAAAGCCTCCCAAAGTCCATATGAGGGTTCCCCCTCTATAAATAAAGGACTAGGAACCCCCGGAACCCTAAGGATTCATTGTAGAACTATTACCAAGCCACGGGAGCCCACAGGACACATTTTCCATCATTTGGCAAACCTCCGGCGGATTGCTTCAAGGATCTCCATCTTGCTCCAACTCAATTTCACATCCAAGGAGCACCACCAAAGAAGCTTGGGAGCGCCCTTCATCAGCTCCATCAATCCATTGGCGCCCAAGACTTCCCCATTACGGTTTTTATTGCTTTATTTATTTTGAGCATCATTTTGGGTTTGTGCCTACAAACCCCATCTATTTCTCTCATCCTTCTTTTGGGTTTTCACATCACCTTTAAGGTGTGAAGAGGTTGGTCAAGCCTTTCCTTTAAAAGGCTTGTGACAAAGGTGAGCTAGCCTTCACCTGTAAGAAGGCTAGTGGGTTATTGCTCAACCATTGAAAGCAATTGGGTTCTTGCATAACCATTAAAAGCAAGCTGTAATAGGTTCTAGACTAACCTTAAAGTCTAGTGGGTTTCTTGCTACAACCATTGAAAAGCAAGCGGTAGTAAATCTCTCAATGGTTGAGTTGGGAGCGGAGACGTAGGCCGGGTTTTAGGCCGAACTCCGTTATCAAGTTGCGTGTCTTGCCTCTTTTATTTCCGCTGCACTTTAACTTTGAATTTTAATTTGTCAATTAATTTTTAAAAGAAAATTCACCCCCCCCTCTTGCCATCACTTCCTTTCTTTCTCCGCCCAACAATTGGTATCAGAGGAAAATTTGAGTAATACCTTAACCGGTTTCAAATTTAAGATCCATTGTGATGGCTTCAACCTCTTTCTCCCCCGAAGGATATTCTTTGGGTCGTGCTCCATTTTTTGATGGAACCGACTACACCTATTGGAAAACCCGCATGACCGCTTTTCTTAGAAGTATAGGTTATCCCATTTATAAAATTGTCATGCATGGTTATTCTCTCTCCTCTCCCGATGAATCCAAATGGACTCAAGCCGATATTAAAAATTTCGAGCTTGATGGCAAAGCCATGAACGCTCTACATTGCGGCCTTGATCGTAATGAATTCAATCGAGTTTCCACTTGCACCTCATCACATGAAATCTGGAAACTTTTGGAGGTTACCCATGAGGGGACCAACAAAGTCAAGGATACTCGATTGGATATGTTTCGTCAAGATTTTGAGTCTTTTTCCATGCATCCATCCGAATCTATTTCTGAAATGTTTACTCGCTTTACTGACGTTTGCAATGGTAGAAAGTCTCTTGGTGATGATGTGTCTGCAGAAACAATGGTCAAGAAGATCCTTTGGATCCTACCAAGCTCATGGGCACCGAAGGTGACGACAATTCAAGAAGCGAAAAATTTAAAAGAAATGCCGGTCGAAGAGCTCATCGGATCCCTCATGACTTATGAGATCACCATGAGGAGGCAAGCTGAAAAGGAAGGCAAACCAATCAAAGTTCCAAAGAACATCGCCTTCAAAGTTCAACAAGAAGAAAGCTCCTCCTCATCATCTTCCTCTTCAAGTGGCGATTCGGAAATGGAGAATCTTGCCCGCAAAATGCACAAGTTCATGAAGAAGCACAAGAAGAAGAAATCCCGCAAGGCTCAATCCAAAGAAAAATCCGAGCCCGAGGTAAAATGCTACGGGTGTGGCAAGAAAGGCCATTACAAGCCCGATTGTCCACTCAACAAGAAAAAGGCCAAGAAAAAGGAGAAGAAGAAGGCATTCAAGGCCACATGGAGTGATAGCTCCACATCCTCCTCCTCATTTTCGAGCGACAACGGTAAAAAATGCCTAATGGCATTTCATGAGGTAACCTCTTCCGACTCCTCCTCCTCTTGTTCTTCAAATTCAAATTCTTTCAATCACATGTCATATGAGGATCTCCAACATGCGAGAGATCAATTGGAGGAAGGTTTTCACGAACTTTCTTCCAAATTTGTTGCTTTAAAAAAGAATTTCAAAAAACTCTCTTCCGAAAAGGAACAACTTCTCAAAGAAAAGGAGGAGTTGTCCCTCAAAGTCCAAAACCTTCCCGATGTTGAGTCTATGGAATTAACAATCAAAGAATTAAGGGAATCTCTTGCCAAGTTCACCCAAGGTGAACAAAATTTTACCAACTTGCTAGGTTCCCAACGCGTAGCTAGAACCACCGAAGGGCTTGGTTATTCCAAGCAAGCTTCCTCTTCCCATGCTCCAACTATTTTTGTAAGGGGGAGCTCTCAAAATAAATTTTGTAATTATTGTAAAAAATCCGGGCACTTAATCTATGAGTGCAATTGCAAAAATGCCCGGTATGGTAGGCCCAAAACCATATTCTTCAATGATGAATATTATAGTAGAAGACCCGCCACTAGACAAGTATGGATTGAAAAATCCCTCTTAGCGAGTCTCTCCGGGCCAAAATTTGTCTCGGTTTCAAAAACCTCTCCCCGGTGATTTGTTGTTTTTATTTAGGGGGATTTAGGATCGTTTAAGCCCTTTTGATTTCAATTTCAAAATTTTCGATTCAAACTTTCATTTTCATCACTTGGTATCAAATTTTTCATTTAAAACTTTCATTCAATTTTTCATTTCAAAACTTTCAATTCAAACTGTTATTCAATTTTCATTTCAAACTTTCAATTCAAACTGTTATTCAAATTTTTTCATTCAAAACTTTCAACTCAAATTTTAAATTTCAAATTGGTTTAAACAAAAAATCTATTTCTCGTTTTTCAAACTTTCCCTCAATCAAGTTTTATGCCCCGAGCTATTTTGATAATCACAAAGGGGGATAAATTCTTGGTTGATTGGGGGAGAAATCTTTCTCTCATGATTTGCTTTACTTTGTTTTATCCTTTAAAGCATGCCTCTCTTTTTTGTATTTTACATTGATTGCTTTGGTGATTGTGATCATCAAAATAGGGGGAGATTGTTGTACCTCTCGTACCCCTCGTGGTTTGATTTTCATGATCACAATCACTCATTTTTTATCTAATCCTCTTTCAAGTGTTTTTGGATGATAGGAATCAATTCAGGGTGCCAAGGAATTGGGCCAAAAAGGCCAAGAAGGCAAAAAGCCAAAATGGACTGAAATTCAGTCCACCGGCCAACCGGTGGCTTCACCACCGGCCAGCCGCTGAACCCTGGGCAGAAGGCTGAGCCACTGCCTCAGCACCGGCCAACCGGTGGCCTCAGCACCGCCCAGCCGGTGGAACCCAGAAGAACAGTGTTTGCTACTGCCTCAGCACCGGCCAACCGGTGGCCTCCTCACCGGCCAGCCGGTGGTGCCTGAGCCCGAACCCTCTTCCTCTTTCAAAGCACCGGCCAACCGGTGGCCTCAGCACCGGCCAGCCGGTGGCTCCTGGGCAGAACAAGTCTCCCTTTTTCAAAGCAGCGGCCAACCGGTGGCTCTGCACCGGTTAGCCGGTGGAGCCAGTCAAACTAGCCGTTGGGCCTTTGACCAGACCTGTCCACTTGCCTCCCAACGGCTCTGAAGGCCTCTCCAACGGCTCCAAAGCCTCCCAAAGGCCATATGAGGGTTCCCCCTCTATAAATAAAGGACTAGGAACCCCCGGAACCCTAAGGATTCATTGTAGAACTATTACCAAGCCACGGGAGCCTACGGGACACATTTTCCATCATTTGGCAAACCTCCGGCGGATTGCTTCAAGGATCTCCATCTTGCTCCAACTCAATTTCACATCCAAGGAGCACCACTAAAGAAGCTTGGGAGCGCCCTTCATCAGCTCCATCAATCCATTGGCGCCCAAGACTTCCCCATTACGGTTTTTATTGCTTTATTTATTTTGAGCATCATTTTGGGTTTGTGCCTACAAACCCCATCTCTTTCTCTCATCCTTCTTTCGGGTTTTCACATCACCTTTAAGGTGTGAAGAGGTTGGTCAAGCCTTTCCTTTAAAAGGCTTGTGACAAAGGTGAGCTAGCCTTCACCTGTAAGAAGGCTAGTGGGTTATTGTTCAACCATTGAAAGCAATTGGGTTCTTGCATAACCATTAAAAGCAAGCTGTAATAGGTTCTAGACTAACCTTAAAGTCTAGTGGGTTTCTTGCTACAACCATTGAAAAGCAAGCGGTAGTAAATCTCTCAACGGTTGAGTTGGGAGCGGAGACGTAGGCCGGGTTTTAGGCCGAACTCCGTTATCAAGTTGCGTGTCTTGCCTCTTTTATTTCCGCTGCACTTTAACTTTGATTTTTAATTTGTCAATTAATTTTTAAAAGGCAATTCACCCCCCCTCTTGCCATCACTTCCTTTCTTTCTCCGCCCAACACATCACTATGGTCTAGGTTTCGTGTGTCATGACTCACACATTTCCACTTCCTCATGTTCAAGTGGAATTCCAACATGCTTCTCTTTATCTCTTCATGCATATAGGTGCATTACATAGGCATGTTAGCATCATTGGGCTGGTATTTACCGAGCATCCCTTTTCCCTACCATGTCCCTTCCTGTGTCGGGAAAGTCCCACCACTACTTCTTGTTTCCCACATCGAGCATGGATCACATGGGCTTAGTAGATTTGGTAGGATGTACACCGGCGCAACCAGGCTTCTCATCGTCCCACATGACATTAAACTATGATTTCAGAACTACATATGGATCAATTCCCATACTTATGGGATACGTGGAGATACCCCGGTATTTCGCCTAGGGTCTAGCCCCAGGAATCTTAAAGTCTTGTTCGTCCCCATTTCTGGCCTCCTGGCCTGACCCCTCGTGGAGAACCTGTAACTACAATTTTTCCTTGAACAAGTTCGGAATGCCCCACGATGGCATTGGGAAGTGACAACCCCCCTCGCTAGAGAGGCCCTGTTTGAAGGAAGGAATGATCCATGATCAAACTGATGCGTCCATCCAGTGTGCTTCCGCCACGGTGGTGTAATTTCAAGAGTTTTGAATTCTGTTCGAACAAACCCTCACTCCACATTCCACACTTTGCATGTGTAATGGCCCGGACCTCTAAATCCATTACATTGTGAAAACGTGGTGTTAGAGGTGTTCTGGGAGGTTAAGGTGACTTGGGGTGCATTTGGGTGGAATTTTAAGGGAAACTAAAGGGCAATAGCTTTTGCATGAGTGGCACACGGTTTGTCCAAACCGTGCGGCCAAACCATTCGAGTTTGGTGTTAGAGGTAGTGGCTAACACACTGTTAGCACACAGTTTGTCTAATCGTGTGGCCTAACCATGCGAGGAGTGTTTGACAAGGTAGAAACTAACGCACGGTTAGCGAACGGTTTGTCAAACCGTGCGGACACTTAAATTAGATACTAAAATTGTGGATCTAACTCGTTTTGCCTCTAAATGGTTCGTTTAAGCCCCTAAGCGGCCATAACTCAGGATTACCCTCCCTTAAAGGCAAGAGAACTTCTCCCAATCATTTTGGAGGCGATATGAAGGCTTCTTTTGGCGAATCGAAGCCAGTTTCTTGAGGTTTGTGATCGTTCTTTTTTGGTTTCTTAGATCTACTTAGATCTACTTCTCCTCTTCTCTCTATTTCTTAGATCTACGCCCGTTAAGGGTTGATCTAAGTATGTGGATGCCAAATATGATGATATTTGGTCGTGGTTGTGTTAGGAGAAGAGATCTAAGGTGGATCCTTGGTGAATCGACCCGGTTTTCTTGGGCGTTCTTCGACTGTTGTGGTTTTCATCGAAAACCTTTGAGGTTGGGGATTAGTTTCTTCTCTTTCTTTTACGTGCAACTGTATTTTTAGCATATTGAATCCCGCTAGATGAAAGTGGAATTGACCTAATAAAATACTTTGATCTGGATAAAGAAATCATATCTATTGTATGTTATTGCCTCATGTTTTTCTAGATAGTGTGATATCTATTCTTGCCTTGCTTAGTGGTTGTTCTTAGTGTAAATTGGTAAAGAACGTAAACCGGGACCAATTGATATTTGTTTGGCTAAAGATAAAGAGGCATGTGAATTAATTTGGTTCATGTTGTAATTTTATGTTAATCAAATTGGCATAGTAAGCTTGTATAATCATTTGTGATAGCTTACTGGTTAGGTTACCGATTTTGGAACCAACAGCTTAAATCTGTTAATTCAATATGGTTTAAAGAATGTGATTGTTTGATAATTCTATGAAGGGTTATGAGTTACCCTCTTGTTTGTTGAAAGGGCCATATCCCAATTGATGTGATGTTTGATTTCTTGCTACTTGTGCTGTGATGTAACCCTAGAGGGGTTTTGTGATATGTGGAGGCATAGATGGATTTTGTTTGTGGTAGCGGATGATGCCTAGAGTGGAAAGATGCATCGGTTAATGCATGTGGGTTTCGGGGAGGACACTAGGGATGATGGAATGGGATGGATGTGATTGTTGGATGCTTGTTAATTCTTTCGTTGTTTATCTTCTTTGCTTTTCCCCACTGCTCAAGGCAGCTGGTCTTGCTTACCCTTCTTCTGAAAGAGGTGGAGACACGCAAGGTATGCCACGTTCTTTCTGTGTTTATCCTATCAAGGGAGAATGGGTCTATGTTCTTGCTATAGGTGGAAAAGACACGACGGGTAGTACATCTACTCACCGTGTTGAGCCCCCTTGTGTTTAGTAGCATAGGATGCTTTTCTAAAATTCATGGGAATATGGGAAAGTAATTATGTAATGAATGTTTGAAAAAATGATGTTAACCCATGGGGTTGGAGTTTGTTGAAACTTAATGATGAGGTTGAGAACTTTTTAAGGGACAGTGGAAATTTTGGATGTGGTGTTAATGGAATTTAATGTGGTTTTGTTCATGGTTAATTATTTTGTAAGGAATTAATTAACGTAAAGTAGAATTGATGAAAAAGGTAATGAAGTAATCTAATAAAGCTCTTTAAATGGTTGTGTGCTTATAGGATACATAGTCTTAGAAATAGCAGTTTGGAGTCTGAGAGACGTTAGCTGTAGTGTGTCTATGACTCAGTTATGTCCATAGTGTGGTTGTGAGTTATAATATATTCTGTACCTTTTGTGTTTCTATATGCTACTCCAACCTGTCAGCAAGGGAAACTAACACCCTAGGGATTCTGAGCCCTGGGGGGGTGTTTTCCCTAACATTCCGGTGGGAGGATGAATGGTTGACTACCCCCTTTGACCCCTCTCTCTTCTCTTGTTAGATACTAGTGCCATTAGGCACAACGGTATGTTTTCCCCATATATGTGTGTAGAGGGCTATAATGGGTTGTGGTTATTCACACACATATATTCTGGATATAGTATCCTATGGACTACTATAGGTGCAACGTGCATAGGCTGTGATGGCTTGAGGATCCTTACTCGGTGTATGGGCTGTAATGGCTTGAGGTATAATAACCGATGTATGATACATGTTGTGTGAGCGGTGGTGGCTCTCAGAAACTACCTGGTTACTTTTGGTTGTGAGGATGGTGTGGTGCTTCACCCAGGTGTCTACGAGGAATCCTTTGTGGTGAATGTGGTGCAGACTGTGGAGCTTAGCCCAGGTGTCTGCGGGCAAGCCTTTGGAGAAAGATTCGCATGATGTATGTCATTGGGGAAAAGTGAAAAACCAGTGGGGAATTAGTAGCGGGGTACCCTTGATATTATTTACTATATTCTCTATTCTTATATGCATTACTTGGTGAGAGTAGCCATGGTGAGGTTGGGAACTTAGTATACCTTTTTAGGTGACCTATTAGTTTCACTTGCTGTTCACTGTGCTTTAGCATGCTTTCTTTAATTTTTCACGAGTGGATTCGGGGAGGATCCTACTAAGTATACTGTTATACTCACCCTACATATATATAAACAGTTTTTCAGGTCACATGGAGCAGGTTGGAGATCAGGATGGTTAGTACTAGCTTATGGTTGCAGGAGCAGTTCGGGCTTGTGGTCGCTGCTGTTTTTACTTTCTTTTGGGTACTTGCAGTTTTTCACTTTCAGTTGTATTAGTTTTTCATGACATTCCATATATGCACTTGGGTTTATTTTATATTCTAGTTCTGAGTTGGAGTTAATTGTTTTCTATCTTATCTCTCTCTTTCGCATGTGTTCTCTTAGAGGGTAATGCCTCCCATTTGTGTGTTTACTATACCCTCAGTGATAGTCGCCAACCCAGGGCCTACTGGAGGCGTGAATCGGGGGTCATTATCTCCCTTCTCACATTGCCGACCCATGAGGGGCACACTTTGTGTGGAGGGGGTCGTGACAGAGTGGTATTAGAGGTTTGGTTGAGGGATAGGATGGAGTCTGGAGTTAGGCACAGGTTAGGTTACATGAGTTGGTAGGGCAATGGTTTCATTCATGTTTATCAAGTGAGGTAAACACTGGAGACTGGCTGAGACATAGGCGTTTAGGGCCCCCTATGATCTAATGCACAGACCTTTATGTTTATAATGGCTATTACACAATGTGATACTAGTTTTAGGGTAGATACCTAGGAGAGGATCATGCATCATTCTTCTTTTTGCCTGTGGTTGAATGGGTAGACCTTGGTATAGGTTAACCTAAAATGAATAAAAGAAAATAATTAATCAATTAATGTTGAGTCTTACATATTCCAGGTTTAGGAGCTATAACAGTTGTTCTTTTACAGGTATGGATATAGGTCGATGTCCTCGTCAGGTTTTCACCAAAAATGTCTAATAGGTTGTTCTAGCAGGTCGCCGCAGGGTAGAGGTCAACGACAAAGACCCTTGGAGGAAGAGACTCTGAGATTTTCAACACCAGAGTATGTAGAAGTATGAGGGATCCATTTTAGATGCAGTCACGGAATACTGGTTGGAGGAGGTCGAGATAGGCTTCAGTTTGATCCGTGCTCGGAAGGAGCACTGGGTGTCCATAGCTGTACGATGCTGCGTGGAGTAGCGAGGCGGTTGTGGTTCTTATTCCTCGGGGATCATGAGGAGTCAACGATATCATGGGAGGAGTTCCGAGACATGTTTAGAGTCGAGTTTCTTTCCTATAATGCAAAAGCGTCTAGTCGCTAGGAGCTTCATACCCTCTGATAGGGGAGCTCCAGTGTTTGAGAGTTTGGAATCCGTTTTAGGAACATTCTACGTTATGCTTCGGACCTGTTACCTGATGAGGAGGCCAGGGCGAGGCATTTTGAGAAGGCTTTGCGTCCAGAAATCCAGCGTCAGGTAACCCCATTTATTCTAAAGACATATCTTGAGGTGCTGGTGAGGGAAGAGGTTGTCAAGAGGATTTTGGCCAGGAACCGATCATCACGATAGGGGAATCCACATGATTCCTCATGAAGAATGGTTGTGGTCTGGGGTTCACGGTTTTCAGGGCAGAAGGGTTTTCGTTTAGCCAGGGGTAGGCCCCAGCCCTTAACATCTCATTTCTCCGGAGGAAGCAACTCTCAGGCCTATGCCAGGGGATCAGGCACTTGTTTTTCTTGTGGTGGTCATGGTCATCAGTAACAGGAGTGCCCAACCTTTTAGAGCAGTCATCATGCACCAGGTGCTACGCTCCAGGTTCCTCCGTTGAGGCAGTTCCAGCCAAGGCAGCAGCAGCCAGTTGCACCAGCTTTGGATCACCAAAGGATAGATGGAGCAGGCAGAGGACATCCCCATGACACTCCTCGTCCTCAGAGAGCAGAGCGCGACCGTGGTGGTGGTCGTCATCAGGGTCAAAGAGGTTGTGGAGGAGGTCGTGGATAGCTTCATGCTCTAGCGTTGCCAGCTCCAGGTGATCCAGATGTTGTTCGAAGTACCCTTTGCTTCTTTTCTACTTTGTTGTATGCCTTGTTTCATTCAGGAGCGACACACTCCTTCATATCACCTACCATTGTCCATGCTTTGGGACTTGAGGTAGAGAGGCTTCCAGTGCCATTGGCGTTGACTACGCCAGTTGGAGATCTAGCTGAATTGTTTGATGTATGTAGAGACTGTGATCTAGTGTTGGGGAAACACTGCTCTTGGGGAGATTTCCTATGTCTACAAATACAACCATATGATGTCATCCTCAACATGGACTGATTGTATTCGGTGCAGGCTATCGTGGATTTCATTAAGAAGAAGGTCATTTTATTTGATGTAGATGGAGAGAAAGTGGTGTTTGTTGGTGAGAGAGAACCTCATATGGGTTGTAGGAGAATTTCATCCTTATCATCCATGGCGGCTGAGATGATGCTGAGTTCTTCAGAGGTTCTGCAGTTGGTGTTTACTAGGGTCGTAGAGGAGTACCCTGATGTCTTTCCAGAAGAGGTTGTAGCACTACCCCCTCACCGAGAGATCGAGTTTGGGATCGAGCTACAGCCAGGAGCGTCTCTTATCACTATGTATACATATAGGATGGCCCCTTATGAGTTTCAAGAGCTACATATACAACTTGATGGTCTATTGTAGTGCGGTTTTGTTAGGACAAGTGTGTGACCATGGGGTGTACCGGTTTTTTTTGTGAAGAAGGCCGATGGTAGCTTGCAGTTGTGTGTCGATTATTGTCGCCTAAACAAAGTGAAAATAATGAATTGTTATCCTCTTCCATGGATTGATGACTTATTCGATCAACTGAAGAGTGAAAGTTGGTTCTCAAAGATCAACTTACGGTTAGGATATCATCAGATGCGTGTGAAGGATGAGGATATACTGAAGACTACTTTCCATTGTCATCATGGGAATTATGAGTTCGTTGTAATGCCATTTGGCGTGACGAATGCTCTAGCTGTATTCATGGGATTGATGAATACTGTGTTTCATGAGTTCCTGGACAAGTTCATGGTAGTTTTCATCTACAAAATCCGTTTGTACTACACATCTGAAGAGGATCATGAAGAGCATCTACGAGCAGTTTTGGGAGTTCTTCACCAACATCAGTTGTTCAGGAAGTTGTCGAAGTGTGAGTTTTGGGCATGAGAAGTCCGTTTCTTGGGGCATATTGTGTCCCAACAGGTAGTAGTTGTGGATCCATCGAAGATTGAAGCAGTTGTGTCTTGGGCAGCCCCCAAGACAGTGTCTGAGGTGCGAAGTTTCCTTGGTCTCGCAGGATACTACAGGGGGTTCGTAGCCAATTTTTCAGGAGTTGAGACTCCTCTAACAGCTTTGATCAGGAAGGATCAGACATTCATATGGACTGACCAGGGCTAGGTAGCCTTCGAGTATCTAAAGGAGAAGTTAGTAAGTGCTACAGTCCTTTGTCTTCCAGCTGAGGGAGTTCAGTTTGATGTTTTCTGTGATGCTTCACATCTGGGGTTAGGTTGTGTTCTCATGCAATAGAGGTCAGTTGTTTCTTACAGGTCTCAGTAGTTGCATCCCCATGAACGCAACTATTCCACCCATGATCTTGAGTTGGAAGCCGCAGTGTTTTCTCGGAAGTTGTGGAGACATTACCTCACTGGTGAGCGCTTTGTGGGTTTCACTGCTCATAAGAGTTTTGGGTATGTTTTCTCCCAGCATGACTTGAACTTATGACAGCATCGGTGGATGGAGTTATTGTAGGAATACGACATAAAAATATCGTATACACCTGGAAAAGGGAATGTTGTAGCCGATGCACTAAGCCAAAAGTCACGTAGTGATGCTGTGCGTGAATCCAGTGATTCCTAGAGAGTAATGGAAGAACTGTCAGCTGTGCATCTTGATATAGAAGAAGTCGGAGGTAGAGGTTGTCTTTTCCAGATGACGGTGCAGTCATCCCTGATTCAGAAGGTGGAAGAGTCCCAGTTAAGTAATCAAGAGGAGGTGTTGAGGCTTCCTGGAGTCACTAGGATTATCATTTCTGACCAAGATCATCCTTTTACCTCCAGGGTGTGGAGAGGTCTCCAAAATACTTTTGGTTCTCAATTGTTCCTTAGCACTGCTTTTCATCCCCAAACAGATGGTCAGACAGAGCGAACCATCCAGACTCTTGAAGATATGTTACGCTATTGTGTTCTTGATTTTGGAGGCTCATGGATGAGGCACTTACCCTTGGTGGAGTTAGCTTACAATAATAGTTTTCACTCCACCATTGGTATGGCTTCGTTTAATGCCTTGTATGGCTGGTCTTTCTGTTCTCCATTGTGCTGGACTGGGCTCGGAGAGTTAGCAATTCTCGGACCAGAACTAGTGCAAAATACAATAGAGATGGTTCAGGTGATTCTTGAGAGGATGAAGACAATGTAAGATCGTCAGAAATCATATGCTGATCAAAGTAGACCCTTAGAGTTTATTTTTGGGATCGTGTGTTTCTAAAGGTGAATACCCATCATGGGAAGTGATGGTTTGGTCATGGGAGTAAGATTTCTCCCCGGTTTGTTGGGCCTTTCAAGGTGTTGGCTCATGTTGGAGCTGTGGCATATCGAGTAGCACTTCCCCCTCAGATGAGTCAGATACATGATGTTTTCCATGTATCACAGCTTCTCCATTATCTTCCTGATGACTCTCACATCATCGATTGGGGAGAGATCAATGTTGATGATGACTCAACCTTTGAGGACTGACCTATGGAGATCCAAGACCACAAGGATAAGGTGTTGCGCGGGCGTTCTATTCCTTTGGTTAGTTTCTTGTGGCAGCACAATGTCTTGGAGGAGAGTACCTAGGAACGTGAGTCACAGATACGTGCTCAGTACCAAGAGTTGTTTGATTTTTAACTCTTTTATTGTATCATTGTAGCTGATGTGGTTATGAAACTTTCATTTTTATGAGATGGATTCCTTTGTTGCTTTTGTGGCTTGCTCTCTTTTGAGAGGTATCTCGATGGGTGGTTGTTCAAACCCTGTTACATTTTCTCTTTAGGTGGGTTTTGGATTCTCGAGGATGAGAATGTTTCGAGAGGTATCTGATGTAATGGAATGTACCTCTCCAGTACATTACTTTGTGAAAATGCGGTGTTAGAGGTGTTCTAGGAGGTTAAGGTGACTTGGGGTGCGTTTGGGTGGACTTTTAAGGTAAACTAAAGGGAAATAGCTTTCGCACTGGCAGCGCACGGTTTGTCTAACCGTGCGGCCTAACCGTGCGGCCTAACCGTGTGAGGAGTGTTTGACGAGGAAGAATCTAACACACGGTTAGCATACAGTTTGTCAAACCGTGCGGACTATCCATGTGGGCACTTAAATTAGATCCTAAAATTGTGGATCTAACTCGTTTTCCTCTAAATAGTTCGTTTAAACGCCTAAGCGTCCATAACTTGAGATTACCCTCTCTCGAAGATAGGAGAACTTCCCTCAAGCATTTTGGAGGCAATCCGAAGGATTCTCTTGGCGAATCGAAGCCGGTTTCTTGAGGTATGTGATCGTTCTTGTCTGGTTTTTGAGATCCAATTTTATCTACTTCTCCTATTCTCTCTATTTCATAGATCTACACCCATTAAGGGTAGATCTATGTGTGTGGATGCCAAATGTGATGAGATTTGGTCTTGGTTGTGTTAGGAGAAGAGATCCAAGGTGGCTTCTTGGTGAATCAGCCTGGTTTTCTTGGGAGTTCTTTGACCGTTGTGGTTTTCATCGAAAACCATTGAGGTAGGAGATTCGTTTCTTCTCTTTATTTTACGTGCAACTATATTGTTAGCATGTTGAATCCCGCTGGATGAAAATGGAATTGACCTAATAAAATACTTTGAACCGGATAAAGAAATCATATTGATTGTATGTTATTGCCTCATGTTTTGCTATATAGTGTGATACCTATTCTTGCCTTGCTTAACGGCTGTTCTTGGTGGAAATTGGTAAAGAACTTAAACCGAGACTAATTGATATTTGTTTGGCTAAAGATAAAGAGTCATGTGAATGAATCTAGCTCTTGTTGTAATTTCATGTTGATCAAATTGGCATAATAAGCATGTATAATCTTTTGTGATAGCTTACTGGTTAGGTTCCCGATTTTGGAACCAATGGGTTAAATCTATTAATTCAAGATGGTTTAAAGAATGTGATTGTTGGATAATTCCTTGAAGGGTTCTGAGTTACCCTCTTATTTGTTGAAAGGGACATAGCCCAGTTGATGTGATGTTTGATTTCCTACTACTTGTGCTGTGATGTGACCCTGGAGGGGTGTTGTGATATGTGGAGGCATAGAGGCCTTTTGGTTGTGGCAGCAGATGATGCCTAGAGTGGCGAGATGCATCAGTTTATGCATGTGGGTGTCGGGGAGGACACCAGGGATGATGGAATGGGATGGATGTGATTGTTGGATGCTTGTTGATTATTTGGTTGTTATCTTCTTTACTTTTCCCCACTGCTCAAGGCAGTTGGTCTTCCTTACCCTTCTTCTGAAAGAAGCAGAGACATGCGGGGTATGCCACATGCTTTCCGTGT
Source organism: Viscum album (assembly GCA_963277665.1). Taxonomy (NCBI): domain Eukaryota; kingdom Viridiplantae; phylum Streptophyta; class Magnoliopsida; order Santalales; family Viscaceae; genus Viscum; species Viscum album. The sequence goes on from CAUJRU010000251.1 coordinate 1,074,601, forward strand.
TTAGCCTCTCAAGGGAGAATGGGTCTACGCTCTTGATATAGGTGGAAAAGACTCGATGGTTAGTACATCTAATCACCGTGTTAAGACCCCTTGTGTTTAGTAGCATAGGATACTTTTCTATAATTCTTGGGAATATGGGAAATTAATTATGTAATGAATGTTTGAATAAATGATGTTAACCCATGGGGTTGGAGTTTGTTGAAACTTAATTATGAGGTTGAGAAATTTTGAAGGGACAATGGAAATTTTGGATGTGGTGTTAATCGAATTTAATGTGGTTTTTTTCATGTTTAATTAATGCGTAAGGAATTAATTAACGTAAAGTGGAATTGATGAAAAATGGAATGAAGTAATCTAATAAATCTCTTTAAATGAATGTGTGCTTATAGGATACCGAGTCTTAGAAGTAGCATCCCGGAGTCCGAGAGACGTTAGCTGCAGTGCGTCTAAGACTAGATTATGCCCATAGTATGGTTTTGAGTTATAATATATTCTGTACTTTTTGTGTTTCTATATGCTACTCCACCCTATCAGTAAGGGAAATTGACACCCCGGGGATTCTGAGCCTTGGGAGGGTGTTTTCCCCAACATTTCGGTGGGAGGATGAATGGATGACTACCCCCTTTGACCCCACTCTCTTCTCTTGGTAGATACTAGTGCCATTAGGGAAAATGGTTAGTTTTTCCCATATAGGTGTGTAGAGGGCTGTAATGGCTTGTCGTTATTCAAACACATATATTATAGATATAGTATCCTATAGACTACTATAGGTGTAACGTGTATAGGATGTGATGGATTGAGGATCCTTACTCGGTGTATGGGCTGTAATGGCTTGTGGTTATTCAAACACATATATTCTAGATATAGTATCCTATGGACTACTATAGGTGTAACGTGTATAGGATGTGATGGATTGAGGATCCTTACTTGGTGTATGGGCTGTAATGGCTTGAGGTATAATACCCGGTGTATGATATATGTTATGCGAACTTTGGTGGCTCCTAGAAACTACCTGATTACTTTTGGTTGTGAGGATGGTGTGGTGCTTCTCCCAGGTGTCTACAGGAAAGCCTTTATGGTGCACATGGTGTAGATTGTGGAGCGTATCCCATGTGTATGCGGGCAAGCCTTTGGAGAGAGATGCACATGAAGTATGTCGTTGGGTCAAAGCATCAAACCAGTGGGGAATTAGTAGCGGGGTACCCTTGATATTCTTTACTATATGCTATATTCTTGTTTGCGTTACTTGGTGAGAGTATCCATGGTGAGGTTGGGAACTTAGTATACCTGTTTAGGTGACGTGTTAGTTTCACTTGTTGTTCACTGTACTTTATCATGCTTTATTTACCTTTTCACGAGAGGCTTCAGGGAGGATCCTACTGAGTATACTGTTATTCTCACCCTACGTATATATAAATAGTTTTTCAGGTCACTTGGAGCAGGTTGGAGATCAGGCTAATTACTACTAGCTTGTGGTTGCAGGAGCTGTTCGGGCTTGTGGTTGCTGCTGTTTTTACTTTCTTTTGGGTACTTGCATTTTTTCCCTTTCAGTTGTAGTAATTTTTCATGACATTCCATATATGCACTTGGGTTTCTTTTATATTCCAGTTCTGAGTTGGAGTTGATTGGTGTCTATCTTATCTCTCTCTTCCGCATGCATTCTCTTAGAGGGTAATGCCTTCCATTTGTGTGTTTACTATACCCTCAGTGCTAGTCGCCAACCCGGGACCTACTGGAGGCAGGACTCGGGGGTCATTATCTCCCTTCTCACATTTCAGGCCCAGGAGGGGTACACTTTGTGGGGACGGGGTCATGACAACATGACCCTTATTTGGACCCTCGTCCTCTTTCATGTCTGGAGGAACCCCCTAACCGTGTGGATTCTCGGACTATGGCCCACCTACTATCCTGGGCCAACATTCCAGAAGAATAATGGATGACATTTGCGACAGGTCCCGTGTTTCGAACATGGTCAACGGTCGACCCTCATTTGTCTATCCCCACTCCAGGCTAATACAATAATAATATTGTGTTTCGAATGCGGTCAAAAGTTATTCTTTATTGTCACGCCACCCCCACAATGTTCCGAATCCTGGTATCATGATTCACACTTCCCATTCCCATCTGTTCTAATCGATTTCAGCACCCCTTCCATTACACCGTTCGTGCACAGGAGCACACTGGAAAAACGGTAATTCGGCTGTTCTGAGAACTTCATTCTCCAGCTAGGTATCTCCCATTTTATGGAAATCCGGACCGGTTGTCCAAACCCCAGATTCCTGAAGCTTGGTTTGCACTCCTACATTTGGATGGGGCGATGAGGTGGTTTACCATTGTTTCTCACATCGGGCCCGACCCACGTGAGCTTAGGAAATGGTCACTGGACATTCCACGAACATCATAAGGATGCAACAAACCAATATAAAGAACAGAACTTGTGCATGTTATGGAATTCAAACAATCAAAGCATGAAAGTACATTTAAGGGTTTGTAATCATTACAGTACCTGGGGGTTGACTCCCCCCATGGACGGATTGACCTCGTCGAAGGAACGTTGTAGCTCCTCCACCCTCTGGCTATTGGTGTCCAGGAGTAACTTCCACTTGTTCACCTCCTGCTCCTCCTCGGTGGTGAGAGGGAAAAATTCATTGGCCACAATCTGGCCCCGCTCCACGTTGGCCCGGATGGCGATCATCTCCCTAGAAGCTCGCCTCAGGCCCTCTTCGGCCTCTGTTAGCTATGCCTTCAATCATGATATTAGTTCAGATTGCGCCTTGAGGGAGGTCAGGTGCTCGTCCGCCCGATCCTGTAGCCACTGGACCTCGTCTTCAGCCTTCTGGAGCCTCTTGATGTTTATTTCCTTCCTCCGCTGCCAGCCCATGCCAAGGCCTCAGTCATACTCTTGAATCTTTTCCTCCATAAGATCTCGGATGATCATGTGAGGGCGTCGGGCGTCCACTCCCTCAGCACACAGTTCGCACAGTCATGAACGGAGTCTGTCCATCTCATTAAACCATAGGACTTGGGGGTGTCATTGATGAAGTACGTGATGAGCTTCCATGATCGGTGATAGACTATCTTGTTGTCCTCCTCATCAGAAATCGTCTCGTCCTAGTTGGCATGATTGGAAGGCTTGTATGCAGGAAATGCCACCAGGAACTCCTCAGTCAGGTCCACGTCTGGTGTCGGATCAGGCGTGGTGGGGCCTGAATCATCTGGTTGATCCTCATCATCGGATCCCACCTCGATGATCTCAAGCACAGTCGCACTGTCGCACCCGCCATCGATCAGAAGCGCTACAGTTCATTTGGTTTGGATGTTTACCTCCACGACCATCGACATTACCCTGGGAAGAGCGCTACCAGAAGCCCCCACAAACTTTGCTCCAGCAGCCCTGGCCAATTGTAGGACTATACACGCCAAGAAATGGACATGGATGTCAGTTAACGTGGTCAGGGGATGACAGTTGTGAATGCGGCAAAGAAGACTTACATAGGTCAAATCCATAGTCTCTCTCTTGGGATGATGTTGTCAGAACCCCGAGACGCAGCCCCCGTATATAGTTGGCAGGTTTGGAGACTCTTGGGGAGCCACCTCGACTATCCCAGCCCTGCCCGACATGGAAGTTGATGCAGCCACAGGTGTAGATCCTGAAGGTCCCACGTCGGCCCCCGCAGAGGGGTGAGAACAAGGTCTATTCACAAATTCCTCCTGCACAGTACAGATGATGATAAGGAATCTAGAGTAACCTAAGGGAAAACTCTGAATACGGAACTTGGGATCTTACCTCGAGAGGCTCCACAAAATCTTTGAGATCCGATGACTAGCCACTGTCTTCACCCTCCTCCGGTGAACTCTCCCTACCAGCCTCATCTCCCCAAGATGACTCTTCTGATTCATCCAAAAGGGGGAAGCGCTCCCTCAGATCAGCAGCTGACAGCTGCGGAGGGATCGTGCATCCCAGAAGCACCCTGAATCGGTCTGTCATCGGGTGCAGGGCTCCTCGAGAATGGATGAAGTCCTCCAGCTCAGCTATGTATTTCTCCGCCTCTACCTGGGATACTACAAAGCCAGCTCTAATAGGGCCAATCACCGAAAAGTCCATCCCGAGGTAGTTAAGGTGCTGCCATAATTAGGATGGCCCAAGGAATTTCCAATTGACTTCCTAGATGTCTCAGTCCTCCGGGAAGACAACATTCTCCATCATGTCAATTTGGTGCAGCCGTTTCCCCGAGTCCTGTATAGAAATCCTATGGAATCCCCTCGGTGGTTGCCCCTCTGGATGAATCTGTTGTCTTGGGACCACCGGCTCCGCTGCCGCTACTGGATTTGCCACTGCTGGATCAGTTGCCGCTGCTCCCTTCTCAACTAGTGCGGGTGCCGCCGCTATAGCAGCCCTGCCACTACGGGATGCCCTTGTCGCCTTCTGGCCTCAGCCCCGAGATCGAGGAAGTTCACCCTCTCCAACCAAGACGGTTGGCTACTTCAGCATCACCCTTGGGTAGGCCGCCTCCTAGCTCTGGACGTATTATTTTATCAGCCCAAGGATGGCAGTCGGCAGAGGTAATACATTACACATCTTCACATCTTCCCATGTGAACATGAGCCACATCTGCCTCATCACACATGGGTGCTCCTCATAGCGCACCCCCAGATAGACCTGCGGGGTCAGCCGCTGCAGACACTAGAATTTCCTAGCGAATTGGTGTTGGGTGTATGGCTCGCAGAGACGCTCGCGGTCCACCATGGCCACCAGAACTCCACCTCGAAAGGCCATGAGGTAGGATCAGTGCTCTTCCATTCCATGGCCATCATCCGTGAAGGCCTTTGTTGGCAATGGGAACAAGTGGAAATTGAATTCCTCCATCCTCCACACCTGGTTTAGAACTGATGGTGCAGCCATCTTGGTCGGAAAGATCCCTGAGGCGTTCAAGGTAGAGGGATGAAAGTTTGACCCCAGAGGTGAGATGGGGTTTGGATACTCATAGATCTCTCTGATGTGCGCCACCATCCACCCGTATAAGAGGTGGAACGACCCGCATAACCTTTGTGGCCTTTTCCCGTCGCTGATGTGCCACATCATTTTGTATAACTTGGAAAGCATCGGGATCCCCAGGTTGACCTGCCCTCCTGTCCCCAAAGTGGATTCCATGAATAAAGCTCTTGGCCGTACTCCTATATCTATATCCCTCACCAACAGGATCTATCCATAGATGAGGTCTACGATGAATGACGCCAGCCTGACTATTGGTCATTGTTCAGTGCTGACACTGAACCCCTAGGTCTTCCACTAGCTATTTTCCAGCAGCCACCAGTACAAGTTTTCCTTTCTCTGGGAACCCTTCGGGAAAGTTCGAGGCCTCGTCGAGAGCTTCCTATTTTCTAGGAAGTTCAAGAACTTCTTGAACCAATTCTTGAAGTGGACATCCCTCACCGCCTCCTCATCCTCCTCAGGCACAAGCTCCATCAATGCCATAAACAGACGTGACATCTGCTCCGGATCATCCCACACACCCATGGCTGGGAGGAATTCTTCATACATCACCCCTAGTATCGGGACCCCTGAGATTTTATGCACATCTCATAGGATGATTCCAACCTCCCCGTGATGCAGGTGAAAGGAATTGGTCCCCGGTGACCACTGACTCAACAGCTCTGGCATTAACTGCTTCGGCTAGTAGATTTAGAACTGGGAAGCCCAAGCCGCCTCATACAGGCCCAATCTCCTTAGATCTTCCCCGAACTACTTGCAAAAGGTGCCTACCCAGTTGGCCCAAGCCCAATCATCCGTGAAATTTCCGCCCTGGCGAAGGTCCCATTCCTCAGACCACCCCTTCTTCGGGGTCCCCAGTACCACCTTAAGGATGGTTCAGTACAGTGGAGGGGATGTATCTGGATGCAATTCCCTCCCATCTTCATTGTTCATATGATTTTATAGGCAGTCGGTGAAGACATGCGTGAAATCCTCCAGGGCATGACCATCGGGAGCCCTAAACCATTGGTACTGACACGGCATGCTCCAGAACCAGTAAGCTGGCTCCTCCTGACCCACTGCTGGGATGAATATGTCATACCTCAACCTGAATCCATAAAGAGGCAACCTCCTACATATTGGGTAGTTCTTCTGGCTCTCCGACAGTATCTCCACCAAAGAACTATGGTCTGAGTGGCTCCAGACTAGCTCTCCTAGCCCCAGACTGTTTTCCATTTCGTCCCTCCAGGGCGGCATCCGCAAGGACCCCCTGGGCAGCTTCTTGGTGGGCCATTCGGTTCTGGAACTTGGTCATTTCCTTGGCTGGTTCACGAATATCGTTCGCGAAGTGAGTTCGCGAAGGCTTCTTGTGAATACTGTTCGCGGAAGTGTTGCCTTGACGTTCAAAGCCGGGCCGCAGAGCGCAAATGCGGAGTCGAAGACTCGTTGTGTGCCGCAAAGTCCCGATTTGCAGAGATCACTCACAGAGTACGTAGAGATTCATGAATTGAGAGTGTAAGAAGACAAGATCGTGGAGAATGGAAAGGAAAAAAGAGATGGTAGGCCCCCTATTTATAGGCAACATCCTTCAGAGCTTCGCGGCGCATCGAGTCCGCGCGGAGCTTCGCGGCGCGCCCGGCCCGCGGGGACCCTTTCCGCCTTGTGCACCCTCTTCGTGAGTTAGCACTGCAAATGGCCAAGGATTTTGGCAATTTCCTTAAGACTTCGACCCTTGATCCCTCCACAACCTGAGATCCACTCCGTGGCACCTCTTGCCTATAAATACCGAGCTCCCCTGGAGCTCTCCGGATAGACAATCCGACCTTTCGGCTTCCCATCTCTTGAATTGGGAAGCACTTTTCTTCTCGGTGAACCATGAGCTGTGCGAGGTACTTCTACGTTTCAAAGTGCCTCCCCATTGTCTCTTTTTGATCCCCTCTTCTGAGCGGGATGCCTTTCGCGAAGCCTAAGTGCTTTCGTGAAGGAAGGGGATCCCCAAGGGGAATCAGGTTGTCGTGGAGTGTTTTTGCTTCGCGAAACACCCTTCATGTACACTTGATCCATTTTCTAAGGCTGGATCATTGTACTTTGTGAAGCACATTGCTTCCTGACATCCTGCTTCGCGAGGCACCTTGGCTCCGCGAGGCTGTGCTCCGCGAATGCCTTTCCACTTCCCGAAGCACCTCCCAGTTGCACCTCTGCCCCATGATAAGTCTAAGGCACCCCAATTCATGAAGCACACCCCTTCGCAAGTTCCCTCCACCACGCAGAGCAACCGAGCTTCACATGGCCCCTTCCTATAGACCCCTTTGCATGGAAAATCCTTTTTTCATGCGACCCTCCAGGTTTTCACGATGTGAATTCAAAGTCCCCGGGATGATACCTCCCGTAGCGTTGTTGTGCCTAATTATTCTTCACATAGGCATGCTAATGGATATTGCTGCTTCACATAGCCACACTAACGTGGACCCCTCGATGGTTTTCTTTGCGACCCCACTTCACCAGGGCCTTGCCGATGCCTTCCCTCCCACAAGGAGCAGAGGGTACCAGTTATGTAATTTCTAGGGGTGAGAAATGAGCCCACCTCATTCAAGCTGTAGGATGTTAAACTGCCAAGCGCCTTGGTCCTCAACACATGACGTTAAACTGTGACCTCGCCCCGTTCCCCGTATGAAGGGTCCCCCGCCTTGGGAATTCTCCACACCCCCTGGTCTCCACAGGGGATGATATCCTCCTTCTTGGAGTGGAGTTTGTCCACAGGGAAGGGCAGCCACCCTGGTGTAAGCCCTTAACCATTCATGCAGGAGGCAACGCCCCTGTTCCTCCCCACTCCCTCGGTGCCAAGGATATCCAAGGGCGTGGTGGGGAATGGTGATCCCTCCTTTCATCTTCAGCCCCCAAGGCCAGCGGAGGAAGTGATAGGGAACAGAGCCCCACCTCTCTTCTTGGGCACCAAATCCCTCTCCCGCAGCACTTTTTTGCCCTCGGGCCTCCATCACGGAGTAAGTCCCAACACCCTGGGCCGCTCAACACGTAAGTCCCCTCCTCATTTCCCACTGACGCACCCTACACGACGTGATCGTCAGGTCTATGCTGCCTCATGTTTCTCAAACCGAGCACGACTCACGTGGGCTTAGAGTAAGCATCGACCATGACAACACCCTCGTCCCGCATGACGCTAAACTGTACTCCTGAACTACTGGGAATTTGATCCATGTCAATGCATGGTACATAGGAAGCCTTACGAGGTTCAAACCCACCACCCGGTTGTTCCGACCTCATTCATGTCAGTTCACCCTCGTCCCGCATGATGCTAAACTGTACTCCCAAACTATGGGGACTTTGATCCATGTCAAGGCATGGAACGTAGGAAGCCTCACGAGGTTTAAGCCCACCACCTGGTCATTCCGACCTCATTCACATCAGTTCACCCTCATCCCACATGATGCTAAACTGTACTCCCAAACTACGGGGACTTTGATCCATGTCAAGTAATGGTATGTAAGAAGCCTCACGAGGTTAAAGCCCACCACCCGGTCATTCTGACCTCATTCACGTCGGTTGACCCTCATCCCGCATGACGCTAAACTATACTCTCGAACTACGGGAACTTTGATCCAAGTCAAGACATGGTACGTAGGAAGCCTCACAAGGTTTAAGCCCACCACCAAGTCATTCCAACCACATTCACATCGGTTCACCCTCATCCCACATAACACTAAACTGCACTCCCAAACTACAGGGACTGTGATCCATGTCAAGGAATGTTATGTTGGAAGCCTCCACGAGGTTCAATCCCACCACTCGGTCGTTCTGACCTTATTCATTTTAGTTCACCCTCATCCCGCATGATGCTAAACTGTACTCCCGAACTACGAGGACTTTTATCCATGTCAAGGCATGGTACGTAAGAAGCCCCACGAGGTTCAATCCCACCATCCATCGGACCCCCGGTCCATCATCACGTTGGTTCACTGGCATCCACTCCTAAAATACAAGGACTTTGATCCATGTCAAGGCATGGTATGTAGGAAGCCCCACGAGGTTCAAGCCCACCATCCATCGGACCCCCAATCCATCTCCATGTCGGTTCACCGACATCCACTTTTGAACTATGTGGTCTTTGATCCATGTCAAGGCATGGTACGTAGGAAGCCTCATGAGGTTCAAGCCCACCACCCGGTTGTTCTGACCATCATTTCACCAATACCTTGGGTAGCCTAGAGTTTAAGCCCCACACCATTTTGAACTACGTGGTCTTTGATCCTTTACAAGGTAGGGTACGTAGGAAGCTTCCCTGAGGGTCAAGCCCACCATCCACCTAGACCAAGGTCCTTATTCACGTCGGTTCTCCGACACACCATCCCGAACTACGGGGACTTTGATCCATGTCAAGGCATGGTACGTAGGAAGTCTCTCCGATGCTGAAGCCCAAAACCATCATTAATCTTGATCCTTACCCGGGTCGCCACATCCCGGTGAGATTATGCCACCTCATTCCCATCCACATCATTTGGGAAGCTACCCACATACTGGCCCCAATATCGGGGTTCCCTCTGGCGGATTCCTCCATCTGATCCACTATAATCAGTGTTCTGATCAGTCCGATCCATCTCCGCTGGACGTTAAACTTGCGGCATACCCTGTGTTAAACACAAGAAGATGAGGAAAACCTCAGATACATGCCTATGGCATACGATTCCCCGCGCTCTATGTGGGATGACCTGAGATTATGAACCCTTGAGAAGCCCTATAATAAGGGATATAAGAGAGACACACCAATCCCCAGCATCCAGACACATCAGTGATGCCCCAGCGTGACTACTCCCCTAACCGAAGGTTTCTTCCCTGACCGAACCCCTTGGAATGTCCTGATAGAAACATTGTAATTAACTAGTGTCCATGAAGATATGGCATCGTGAAGAGTTTCATGAACAACTTATTAAATCTATGAGGGAGACCCGGACTAGGTGATGAGTTCCGAGGAGGAATCCACGAAAGGAAGAACCGACATCCTATAATCCCGTTTCAATCAAAGAGCAAACGTCCCTAAATAAGGAGTGAATGCTGCCCGCATTTGGAAAGCGGGAATGCGGGGTAACAAAATTTGCGCCTGTCTCACTCAAGCAGATGGACACACGCGCCCCGACGAAAGCATCAGAAACAAGGTCTCAACTGAATCCCTTTCAGAAAAGGGATCCAATGAAGAATAATCCTTTCCATGTATGACTTT